>OZ024909.1:70929426-71636811 GCA_964017125.1 Flabesymbios commensalis | reverse complement strand
CGTAGTCAACATTTTTTAAATTTTGAAAAGATTTATTTTTTATTACAAATTGGTACGCATTTGCAATGCAATTGCGTCCCAAATTGTAATAAATTATTACAAATTCGAACGGAAATGCATTGCTAATGCGTTCCAATTTGTAATAATTTATTACAATTTGGGACGCGATTGCATTGCAAATACGTGCAAATTTGTAATAAAAAATAAGTTATTTCAAAACTAAAAATACTTTGACTAGGTGAATTGAGTGATAAGAATTATGAGAATATGAAAGGCCACAGACACCCGAATCTGCTGCTTAGAGGCAAAGAACCTTACCCTTTGTTCTCCAATGTACTCTGTGTATCATCTAAAATATAATATTTTATTACAAATTGGAATGCAAATACATTGCAAATGCGTGCCAATTTGTAATAATTTATTACAAATTGGGACGCAATTGCATTGCAAATGCGTTCCAATTTGTAATAATTTATTACAATTTGGGACGCAATTGCATTGCAAATGTGTGCCAATTTGTAATAAAAAATAAATCTTTTTAAAATTAAAAAAACTTCGACTACGTGAATTCAGTAATATAAATTATGATAATGTCAATGGCCACAGTCACCTTTAGTCTATTTTTCAGACGCAAAGAACGTTACTCCTGAGTAACTAGTCTTGTTATCTGCATATCTTCTGAAATATCAGAAAATATATAACAC
Source organism: Flabesymbios commensalis (assembly GCA_964017125.1). Classification (NCBI taxonomy): domain Eukaryota; kingdom Metazoa; phylum Annelida; class Polychaeta; order Terebellida; family Flabelligeridae; genus Flabesymbios; species Flabesymbios commensalis. The sequence continues at coordinate 71,636,107 of OZ024909.1, read as the reverse complement.
TTTATAATCGATTGGAACACAAACGCATTGCAAGTGCGTATCAACATGTAATAAAAAAATAAGTAGTTTTCATGACAAATTAAGGTCACAGTCATCCGAAGTCTGCTGTTCAGAGACAAATAATGTTACCCCTCGGTTACTAGTGTTCTCGGCATATCATCGAAAAGATATGACAATCGATTATTTTTTTTTTTAATTGGGCCGAAAATGCATTGCAAATGAGTTCCAATTTGTAATAATTTATTACAAATTGGGACGGAATTGCATTGCAAATGCGTTCCAATTTGTAATAATTTATTACAAATTGGGACGGAAATGCATTGCAAATGCGTTCCAATTTGTAATAATTTATTACAATTTGGGACGCGATTGCATTGCAAATACGTGCCAATTTGTAATAAAAAATAAGTTTTTTCAAAACTAAAAATACTTTGACTAGGTGAATTGAGTGATAAGAATTATGAGAATATGAAAGGCCACAGACACCCGAATCTGCTGCTTAGAGGCAAAGAACCTTACCCTTTGTTCTCCAATGTACTCTGTGTATCATCTAAAATATAATATTTTATTACAAATTGGAACGCAAATACATTCCAAATGCGTTCCAATTTGTAATAATTTATTACAATTTGGGACGCAATTGCATTGCAAATGCGTGCCAATTTGTAATAAAAAATAAATCTTTTCAAAATTAAAAAAACGTTGACTACGTGAATTCAGTAATATAAATTATGAGAATGTCAATGGCCACAGTCACCTATAGTCAGACGCAAAGAACATTACTCCTGAGTAACTAGTCTTGTTATCTGCATATCTTCTGAAATATCAGAAAATATATAACACTTTATAATCAATTGGAACACAAACGCATTGCAAGTGCGTATCAATATGTAATAAAAAAATAAGTAGTTTTCATGACAAATTAAGGTCACAGTCATCCGAAGTCTGCTATTCAGAGACAAATAATGTTACCCCTCGGTCACTAGTGTTCTCGGCATATCATCCAAAAGATATGACAATCCACTATTTTTTTACAAATTGAGTTCCAATTTGTAATAATTTATTACAAATTGGGACGGAATTGCATTGCAAATGCGTTCCAATTTGTAATAATTTATTACAAATTGGGACGGAAATGCATTGCAAATGCGTTCCAATTTGTAATAATTTATTACAATTTGGGACGCAATTGCATTGCAAATGCGTGCCAATTTGTAATAAGAAAAAAGTTATTTCAAAACTAAAAATACCTTGACTAGGTGAATTAAGTGATACGAATTATGAGGATATGAAAGGCAAGTGTAGGAAAGCATTGAGACGAGTTGAATTTTTTTTATCTCGTTATAGCGTCATATAAGTCGTGAAATCGACTTACACTAATTCGTTATAACGACAGATATAAGTCGTTAGTGAAGTCGTTAAATTGAATTGGCATATGTCGTTATAACGACATAAATAAGTTATCTATAGTCGGTATAACGACCTATTATGTCGTTAATTCGACTCAGTATAAGTCGCTATAGCAACTTATAAGTCGTTAAATCGACTTAGCATAAATCGTTAAATCGACTTAGTAGGCTCTACAAGTCGTTAAACTGACTTAGTGTAAGTTATCAAAACGACTTATAAGTCGCGATAATCGACTTAGTAAATCGACTTGGTAAGTCGTTAAACAGATTAAGTATAAGCTGTTATAACGACTGATGAGTCAGTTACACTTCGTTGTACTAGGTCAATTTAATAATATGAATTATGAGAATGTCAAAGCCCACATTCACCCGATATCTGCTGCTTAGAGGTAAAGAACGTTCCCCTTTGTTCTCCAATGTGCTCTGTGTATCATCTAAAATATAATATTTTATTACAAATTGGAACGCAAATACATTGCAAATGCGTGCCAATTTGTAATAATTTATTACAAATTGGGACGCTGCTGCAGTGCAAATGCGTTCCAATTTGTAATAATTTATTACAAATTGGGACGCAATGGTATTACATATGCGTTCCAATTTGTAATAATTTATTACAAATTGGAACGTTATTACAAATTGGGACGCAACAGTGGCATGCTGTCGTCGTAAAACCAGCTTAACTGTCTGCGATTTTCTAAAACCTGCCACGACGGTCACGTTTTAAGCAATCCCGGGGAGTCTATGCGGTGTGTGGAGGGCTTAAATCTTAATGATCATTTCAACCAACTGTATCCCTGCGAGATTACCATGATTATCTTGCACGAGGGGGATAACGTGTGTTAATTAAATATATACAAAATTATAACTTCTCTGTATTTTGTTTAGTTTCACTAGAGGTTGGAACAGCCTCATTTAAATAGACACCTCCCTGAATTTCGGTACACTGCAGTGCGTCAAAAGCTTTACACATAAAAATATATATAGTTTAAAACTAACAGTTATTTTATTATATCACAACTCTCATTTTTCATTAAATATATTAGACAAATCGGGTTAATTGAAAAAAGTTTGTACCATCATAGTAGAAATAGTTGTCAGTGTAATCACGTTTTTTATCAGTCTTGGTAAAATAACCAGCCGGGTATGAGCACCGCATTGTGTATAATTATACTAAACAAGGCTTGAACTGTGCAACAACTGGATATGCAAACGTTGTTCATTTGAGTGCGATATGGGAAAATACAGCACTCATCTAATGAATAACGCGTGAGCCTTTATGCGAAGACCTTATTTATTGGACATGTGCTGTATTTTCGAATAGCGCACGGAAATTCAACAACGTTCATATTTTCTCACGCGATGAAGTCACATAAAATGACATCAACACTATATAGATTGCAGTTCAATGTTACTCTCAGACACTGACTTTCACTCTTTTCAAACTCTAGCCATGAATAGGCAATTTCAATGTCAAATGAGTTACCTTTGTTTGAAGTTATCTGCATAATATTCACCCATAAAGGTGCTTGTTATATATTGGATCAGCTTAACGTTTTAGTATGTATACATAATTGATGAGCTCCTGCTATCATGTTTACCGCCGTCATCCGTGGGTGCACTGCCATTTACCTCTACTCTTTTGTTACAAGATACCTAATCTATGCCTATTTTTACATTATTTATCAAAAAACTGCGTGTAGCGAGAGATAATGAATAAATGGATAACCGGACAGATATATCGTCAATTATCTCTGACCTCTTTTATTGTGGGAGATATTATCTTCTTCATATGTGAATAATTCATTCTGATAGTGTGTAAAGGTAATTGTATATATCACTTATATTTATAATGTGTCTATTGTGTCTATATCAAACATGTACATGATTTAGTTGTCTTAGATATATATTTGTGATATTATTCAGTGTTAATGGCGCTCACATTTAGCGTAGTCAAAGTAAAACGCTGTAATTACAAATTATTGTTTATTATTTTTATCGCAAAATATTTTCTTCATTTAAACACTCCATTCTCATAAAAACTGGTCAATTGGAAAAGAGTTTATTAAAAATTAACGGATATGAAGGTATCTAAAGTTCTTGGTATTTGCGACAATAGAAATGGCTGCGGGTTGATTGATGGGAAAGCAGAATTTTGTCAAGGTCATTAGACTGAAGGGAACTGGAAGCCGCGGACTTTATTCCTCATGTGGGACCTCTCACACTAATCAATGATAATGATAATGGATACAGCATGGGTATGTCTACTCTATCACTTCAAACATACATTACTCATATACCACATGTACGTGTTGTAAAGTAGCTCATAAATTGGCATTATTGTGAATCGAAGATTTCGATAATAGTTCAAACTTCGATTACAAACGTATGAAAAGATTACATTTAAAAAATAAGGCTAAATATTTATCATCGATACGCGTTTTGTTTGAGGCCGGCTTTCTCTGGCTTTGGATCTAAGCTTTGAATGAATTTGATTGACTGAGTAGCTTCACTTGCAAACGCTATTGCGTTCTCAGTTGACCGATGACTTCTTACCGCCTATTGTGGTGGAAGTGTTTGATTCCAAGATAAACACATTTATCTGTAGTCAGTATAAATTGGCTACACCAAAACATTTTCTGTTAAGAGCTGAACAAAGATGCTAAAATTGGTAACTAAGAATGTTTAACCATAAGTACAAGCTGTCCAATGGCTCTAAAATGACAATTATTATCAGTTTTCTTTTGGGCATTTTGTTTTTCACTCAAGATTTTGTACAAATGAAAATGTCAAATAGAACTCAATAATAAAATTGTGAAATATATTTCTTGCGACGTTAACATACATAATCTCACTGTTATACTGTATTCCGGGGTATATTTCAAGGTACATACATTAAACTAATGGCTAATGTCTCTGACAATATTAAACAAGATAATTTTGTTTTTGATTGAATTGCGTTATGAGCCTGCTTTATAGATAAAAGATTTCTTGGCGCCGAAAATAACAGTAAAAAGAGTTTCAGCATTGAAATGAAAATACTAAATACAGTGCGCTATTATACTGACTGCTAATACTATAAAACAATGTTAGTTGGAATTCTAGTAGTATGATGTGTAGGTAGAAGGGTTCCTTAACCCCTTCCAGTGCGGGGACCGTATTTATACGTCAGAATCTGCCGTCTGTAGACGTCAGATTCTGACGTATAAAAACGGTCCCGCACTGAAAGAATATTTCTAATGGTCGTAGAACCATTATAGATATTCAAATGAATTGGAAAGAGCCAACTGAAACATATACATGTATGATGATATCAAATTGAAATATGCCCTTCGATTCCCATAATTTATACAAAATTGATTCAGCGTTTTAAGGGTTCCTTAATGAATGGACCAGCGGATTGTCCTGGATGACAGCTGAGAGGCGGCTTCTATTAGCAATGATTAATGCGGAGTCCTGGCTGTCATCTATCTCAGGATGGTCTCCAGGGTCAGAAGACATCCCCAACTAGCTAATTCAACCCGATCCTCTGCTATCCCAGCCCGACCCAGTTCACCTCCCGCCTCCCTATTATCATATCGCATCCCAGCAAACACGACACATCAAACCAATGTTGGCCCGATATTGGCCCACCGTCTACGACGTCGGGCCAACATTGGTCCAACATTGGGTTGATGTGTCGTGCTTGAATGGATGTACACTTATTGACTCGTGTAGATAAACAGTAATATGTGTGGTGTTATTTAATAAAAGTGACGTTTTTAACACAATTGTTCGTAAAGATGTAGATAGGTTTTCTTTCTATTTCGAATTTAGGCTATTATATTTAATGGAACTCGCTGCCACTCGCTCACTCACTCTTTGGTTCTTACAATTAGCTTCATTCATTCATTCATTCATTCATTCATTCATTCATTCATTCATTCATTCATTCATTCATTCATTCATTCATTCATTCATTCATTCATTCATTCATTCATTCATTCATTCATTCATTCATTCAATCGTTCGTTCGTTCGTTCGTGCGTTCGTTCATTCATTCATTCATTCATTCATTCATTCATTCATTCATTCATTTGTTCATTCATTCATTCATTCATTCATTCATTCATTCATTCATTCATTCATTCATTCATTCATTCATTCATTCATTCATTCATTCATAAATCCATTTATTCATTCATGTTTTCATTCACGATTTCGTTTTTTTATCTCAAGCTAAATTCCACGAATTTCGTGATACAGTTTTCATTCAGTGGCTGGTCGACGTTTGTGACGTCCATGGAGACGTATGTGACATTGTTAGAGTGTGTAACTAACGTTGTTGCCATAATTTCTACTGTTTATCAGGAAGAACAGAGAACACACGTTGAATAGGACCATGAGAGTGGTTTTCCTGGTTTTCATTCACGATTTCGTTTTTCTATCTCAAGCTAAATTCCACGAATTTCGTGATACAATTTTCATTCAGTGGCTGGTCGACGTTTGTGACGTCCATGTAGAGTGTGTAACTAACGTTGTTGCCATAATGTCTACTGTTTATCAGGAAGAACAGAGAACACACGTTTGAATAGGACCATGAGAGTGGTTTTCCTGGTCTGTCAGCCAGCTCCATTTACCAATTAGACCTCACCCTTATCATGCTTATTGTGGCACCGTCCTGCATCGCTACCTAATTATTGATACATGCGGGATGAATTAAATTAATGATTTCTATCGACCACTATTCAGTTTTGCCTGTTATACTTTTATCTAAAGGCAATTCACAAAATTCATTATTCATTGGGATTTAATTGCTTAGGAGGAATTGGGGGGGGGGGGGGGCTGAGTTTCTTGTATTGTTTTTTATCTCTGTACCAGGGTACTACAGGACAGTTTCTACAGTTACTGTCATAATACAATTGTACTGGAGTCATTTGCAGAATTTCAGTGATAAATGAATTGACGCTTATTGAAAGTTTTACTTTGCACATTTTAATTATAATACATTCATTAAATAAGATTTGTTCATTTGGATTAGTTGTACACATCAATCTGGTGATCTTTCTGGGTGCACAATACTGGTCTAGATTGAATTGCTAAACCGGCCAGTCTGCGGCTAATTAATAAATACACCGTCACACTTTAACCCTCTACCCTTAAAGCGCTGATTTTTTTAATGAAAAGCTTGAAGGCCAAATGGTCTGTTTTAATTTGAAATCATCATAAATGTCTTCATTCATTTGAACACCTGGGTCTACGGCCACAGTGCGGGAGGACGTCTACAGACTTCAGATTTTGACGACTGAAGTCGATTGCCGCGCTCCTTAAACCGCGGTTACCGATTATATTCGGGTTTTTTTTACATTTTTTTCTCAGCACCTTGTCTATCAGCAATAAACAAGTTGAAAATAAAACGTGACACCAATCAACAAGTTGTGAATCGCGTCAGCGAGACACAACTCCAAGTGGGTAAAAATTCAAATTGAATAATTTGAATAAATTTGAAATCAAATTAAATAAATGAAATAATTTGAGCAGTACGGCTCATAACTACTTGAATCGCCATACCATTTAAATTTACCGTACAAAGACGCACACGCCAGCCGCCGCACAATGTGACCACTGCATGAATAATTGCTAATACTTGGTGTCAAATCAATAAATATTCAGTAATTTGAACTGAACTTGAACTAGTGGACCGCGGTAGCGAAACACTACCTCAAGTGGCTGAATATTTTAATCATTTGATTTAGCAGGATGGGTTTAAGGTGAATAAGGTAAACCCTATCCTGCTTAATCCCGGCAACGTCCATTTAACGCGCAAATAATTAATTGCTAAGCTTATTACTCCGCCTTCTGAACGGAATTAAACCGGATTTAACAAGTCAAATCCACTAAAAAATCTAAATCCGATACTAATCATCTGGCATGGGAGACAATACACTGATCTATCATTGGGTACACTGTATTGAGCGACACTGCCTAGAGGAGTGAAGGGAGACAACGGTCGTAGGCATCCTATCTCCATCTCCCCTACACCAAGGCTAGGCTTCTCGAGATCGCAGACCGAGTCTGTGACTTTCAGAAGCCCTGCCTTGTGAGATGCCTATCTGAAGCAGAGTGAGACGTAGCCTCACATGTCTACGATTGCTTTAACGGTGCGGGGATGGACTTTAGACGTCAGATCTCCGTCGATCCCCGTACAGTAAGAGTAAAAATATTATTAATGGCTATAACATAGGTATTCAAATGAATCAGAAAGAGCTAACTAAGAAAGTTATGATGATTTCAAATTGAAATAAACCCTTTAGCCTCCATGTTTTTTTTTACAAAAATATTCAGCGCTTTAATGGTTAAATGAAATGATTAGTGTGATTATATCTATTGTACAACAACGGAACATGTGTATGTCGTGGTCATTCAGACAATCCTTGCCATTGAAACATCTAATTCATTATGTCTACACGCACCGGCATTGACCGATATGGTATTTAAATTTTAAATACCCTAATTGATTTCCCCTGATTAGGCCCCACAAATCGTGTCCACTACGTGCCTCTTCAAAGGGCCCATCAAACACGATACGGGGGGGGGGGGGGCGTTGTGGTGGTCGCATAGGCTACATTTTGTCTAGATGAGCGGGTATAGGTGATAGTATGTTTTATGACAATGACATTTGAATGACCAATATATAACCACAACAACAGTATACAACAAAGGTTAATAAAATAAACCGCTGAGCACTGGTCTTTCAAAAGAATCATGCAGTAGCTATTGTATAAGAATCTCCATGTAGGCTACGCAGTAATTGTACCCCCAAAGAACACAATGCACAATAATAACGACATGCATACAGTAAACTGCTACAAAAAAAAAAGTTTATATTTTATACAGAGTTTAAATCATTAAAGTGTGTGAGCCTGGCACAATACGTCGGTATAATAAGCTTGGTTGTGCCGTTTAATGTCATAAGCATTTTTCAATTTGTAATAACGTCACGGTTTTTGTGCAGGAGAAAAGCCTCCATAAAGCAGACTTGTTTACAAGCTAGTTGACACGAGTCATGATCTGGTCACCCTCTGAAGCACTGGTTCACTTTTCATGGCCAGATCAATTTCCCACGAAAAATATCAAATTAAGCTTTGCCAGGTCCTTAATGCTGCGTTAGTCGCCTCGTAAAGGAGAGACGTTGACCCAGTGCTGTTTTAATGCACCATTAAAACAACACTGCTGTGCTTTCCACGAGGCTTCACACTGGCGAAGATTTAGTGGTAAAACTGGATTTTCGATGGCCAAGCGTGGACGTTGGTGTTTTTAGTCGGTGTGTGTTTGAGGGTAGGGGGGGGGGGCAGCTTTGCCATATGTTTTTGTTGCGTTTACTTGTCCGAATTTGAAGACCTTACATACATCGAAACTAGTTTGTCGCTCAACTTAAAAACAAAAATATATAAATTTTGTTCGTTTCTTTATAATCATAAAAGGCATTATATAAAAGGTCTATCTAAATAGTTTCAAAATATACAGTTAGATTCTAAAATTGAATGCTCGAGTTTGGAGCTTTCAGTTTGACTTAATTTACAGCAAAAATAATGGCTCGAGAGTCAGAGACCGACCAGATTTTGAATGATTTTTGGAAAAATTAAGCAAGACAAACCACGGCCATGTTAACTAAACTCATATTAGCGTCAGCTCATATTACCATAGTAGTTTTTGGGTGAATAAATGAATACATAAAACTTCAGGTGATGACATATACCGTAACAATAATATTATCTTAGGATAACATTATTAACTGATTAAGTTGTCTTGAAAAACGTTTTTCTAATATTTGATACACTTGTAAAACACATTATCTTGCATGGTAGTAAAATTTGGGCCCATGAAGGAACACACATCATGAATGAAAACTTCATCTAAGATTTTGTAAATATATGTTACTTTATTGGTAAACAGGACAACATGTTCAAATGTGGTATACGGCGAGCTAGGTGAATAGTTACCCGTTGATATTATCTCCCGAACATGAATGGCTATGTTCTGGGCGAACATGTCTCATGACACAGAGAAACTTAAAATTTCAAAATTAATTTACAAATTGCTACATAAATTTAACGCTTAATTTTGTTCAAATCATTCTGGAAGGCTGTGGTTTCCCTGGTATATGGGACTGTCAAGTAATCTCTTGTTCTAGTAAGGTATGCTTTAAACAACAAATTTAAATGATTACCTGCGAGATTCCGCTGGAGAAACCACAACTCGAAACCGGCTGTCATAGAGGCATACTCAGAGAACAAATAAAGTGTATGACTGGTGTGGAAGTGAATTGGAAGACGAGTTTGGAATATCTTGGAATGTTCGTTCAATAACATATACTATTAAAAAACTACTGCCTATTGTCTATTGTTAATGCATGTAGTCGACGTTTACAAAACGACTTAAGTTTACAAAATACCCATAGACTCGAATTGCGTAAGTCTTTTAAACTGGGTTTTGCGTATTTACCAGTTACAAGAGAAATAAGAATGAGATTTATTTCTATAGATCGATGTCCAGTATATAAGAACTACAGGAATAACATTATATCTCCTTCTTATTTCTGGTTTAACTGGCAAATGCGCGAGCCACAATAGCAAAGACGTAATATCTCGTGATATTCGTGATATCTCTAGCTTTGGGTAAAGTCCTCGTGTGACAAATAACACTATTTTGTGGTGAGCTTCAGGAACAGAACACAATCAATCTATTACAATTATAACGGCTTAAATGCGTCCGACAATTCACATGGTAATGGTGCGTTCACGTGTAATGTGACCTATTGTGGACAAATTCAGTACAAAAAGACTGTATTTTAAAATAACCACGCTCATAGGTTCAGTTTGATATAGTCCACTTTGATTTTAATAATTCAGGAAATTGCGATAACAAATAGTGTACCGTCAGCTTAAAGTGAATAAAAATATGGTGAAATTTTCCAGTGGAAAAAGTTAGATAGTTTTGCGTTTTCAGACCTCGTATTATTCTGGGGCGATTTAATTAGTAACTTGAGCTCGTAGACCCCAGCAAACACGAGACGTTGATGCATTGTATGATTGGTGTTGGGCGAACGTCGCAGACGTTGGCCCAACACCAATCATACAATGGGTCAACGTCTCATGTCTACTGGGATTGAACGGGACGGCACACTAACGTCTCCCTGAGATCCCTGAGACTGGCTGTGGCATCCACTAAAAGCACGCAGGATCTAGCCCCAGTGGCTGAAACAGGTTTAAGCCACAGATTGACCGCGTACAAAATCGTGGGACATTTCTTTGGACTGTCATATCGGAAAATATCGGGGCATAATCAGATAAAAAATAGCTTTTTTAAAATCAGTAACATTTCAGTTCAATGCCCGCATGCTCAGCTCAGAGGTCGCACAGTCATTAAAAAGTTATGGAAATTTTTCGGACCTTGGGGTCGGATCGCTCTCGGTCACCGCCATGTTGGATTTTTCGTGTAAAGCAAATACATTAATCCACGGCCTAGGAGAGGACGACACGGCTACGCAGGATTCAGGTTAAAACAGGACGTCTGCCCAACGCTGAATAAACGCCGGGCCAACGCTTACGACGCTACCCCTGCTTTAATACAGCGCTTGGTCAGCGGTCTGTGCAGTCCGGAGGGTCAGTTATTTCGTACCACGCTGATCCTGTCGCATCGTGTTGTTGTACTTTTCATCCAGGAGAGAGGTGAAGAGGTCGTGAGGCGCAAGACCATTATCTCAGTGAACCTCATACATAGTTAATACACATGGTGAGAGATGGGCAAATAAGTACATGCACACTCCTAAAGGGAGCACCTGAAATCTACCCTCATGTTTTATCCCAGTATCACAGAGAACGGCCGCAGAGGATATACAACTTATTATGGTATATTTCTCAATTTATTATAGAAATAGAAATAGAGTTTTTTGCATGCATAAATGACTGAATAGAAACAAAACCTCTGTTCCTGTTTATCAGCAATTAAAATTAATTTGTGCGAGGTACATTTAAAAAAGAAAAAAAACATGGAATTACAACAATAACCTATTTCAAAATGATTAAACAATAATTCAGTAACATTTTTCCGCTTTTCAGTTTTAAGATTTTTGTTGAAAAGCTGGTTATCAGATGAAACAAAACGGTTATCACCGTCAATAAAACTATCAAATAATATTCATTGTAAATATCATCATAATAACAAAAACTTCTTATCGAATTCACTTCAAAAAGTTGTATTATTATGCTACGTCATGTGTGCTACTAAATGACTTTCCTTAGGAATGCCCCATTCGCCCTGGCATACAGCATTCTGTTCCTTTGGAATGCCCCATTCGCCCTGGCATACAGCATTTTTCCGCATGTTTCCGCCCCCTGACATCACGGGTTTAATGGTGTATTTGAGTTTACGTTTTTCTGGTTTATCCTCTTTGTATTGGAATAGACTTCCCGCAAACACGGGACAATAACACAATGCTGAGTTAATGCTGGTTCAGCGTCTGCTACGCTGGCCCAACATTCACCCAACATTGTTTGAATGTGCGTTCCCTGCTGGCCTTTCCCCATCACGCTGACATTGATTGGGCTGACTATTGTGGGGTGTTCACAGCTCATCAAACACTGCCCAGTGCACGTCGATATCACAGAGTGGTGCTATGTGCGAGATCACGCAGTGCGGAGGGCTGACGAGTGTCTCAAAAAGCCACAAGAAAACAACGGCGCGTTAAGGCTGGGCCGCCTTCAGAGACAGTGGCCCAGTGTTGTATTAGAGATAATTCATCGTGAAATGTTTGGTGTGGGCTGGAGTGCTCGCTCATAACGTGTATTTGACAATCTGAGTGTCATAGAAACGGCATGACGGCGCTGACAAGTGAACTCAATTAAATACCATCAACTTAATTACATTTATGTCACACACAATGTTAGAATTATTCTGGCAATTTATTTTTGTCTGAAACAATTTAATTTAGAATACAATTAAATGTGTTAAGTTGAATTTGCTACTAGAATATTCTATAGGCTAGGCTACCTCGTTTTCATCAAGAAGCGAACTAGATTTTCAGGTTATTTACAAAAAATACCATTATTTCACTCATCTGATGACTAGATGTAACAATATATTTATGAATTTAACTTTAAATACTTTGACACTCAGCTATCGGTTTACGTTGTTGCAGTACATGAGCATGATATGATAACAACCATAAAATAATTATTTTAATATATACAATTAATAATACAATACGATATTTATTAACTTCAAAGGCTTGACAAAATGAAATTAAATAAAATGAATCGGGCTTTAGGCCACCTTTGTGCACATATAGGCTAAACTGGGCCAGGGGGACCTTCTGAGGATGGTGAGATGATTGAGATGACACTGTCCTCCAGACACAGGATTCGAAATTCGAGCCCTGGCGGTCTGAGGCCGAGCACGCCACCTCTCGGTCACGGAGGCTCCCCACAATACTGACTTCAAAGGCTTGACGATAAAGTAAAGTATATATTCATCTATATTATACAAACTGGGGTATTTTATATTACACAATTTTGACAGGTCTCTTAATGATTAATATTGACATATAATACTTTTTCAGAGCGCAGACTGATGAGGTAAATGTTTGTTCAGCAGTAATTAAAACAATTAAATCGGTACACGTCCATGCATTAACGATTACTGAGGAAATTGGCAATAACGGAAAAAAACGTGGAGAGGGCCTACTTCTAACCAGTTAACCATGTCTCCACAGTCTCTGCTGTTGGAATATTGTTTTAATATTTCACGTACACTTTGAAACAAATAATATAATTATAATGTCTTAGCGGAAAACAATTATTTATTTTCAAATTATATCAATCTAAATAGTTTAAGTTATGCTTGTTGTCGATTTCAGACAAATGTTATCTGGATTTCTGCTCTAACAAGTAGATGGTTGACAGGGGAAATTGACATTTCATAAAAACTGTTCATCCGGACAGGTATCGATAATATCCTAACATGACAGCGTGGGTCAGGATCACAAACACTGACAACAGCTCAGTAAACACAAAACATGTTTATAACATTTGTGCAATGTTGGACCAACGTCGAAGACGTTGGGCCGACGTTGTACAAATGTTATAAAGATGTTTTGTGCTTACTGGGAGGGAGTAAAATACTAAAATCATTACTCTACGTATAATCTACTATCAGTGGATGCACATTGTGCTGTGAAAGTTAAGTTGAAAAATGATTTTAATGCCGACTTCAATATGTTATTCTACTGCAATTGGAGATGAGTACATTGCAAAATAAGCGCCAATTGCGCAATATCGTTATATGTTCATCTTTAAGCACAGGATATTCTTCATTCCTTTGATAACTACATCATGTGGTGGAACAGTTAATAGACAGAGATTTTGTTGTTGTGTGTGACATTGAAAAAAACGCATTTTTTAGGTGAAGCTTACTGAAACTCATTCACCCAGTAAACACGGGGCATTCATTCAATGCTGTTTCAATGTTGTACCACCGTCTTCGACGCTGGCCCGACATTGAAACAGCATTGAATGAATGCCCCGTGTTTGTCGGGTAGCATGTTTATATTACATTTCTCCAAGTAGACTATGCACTAGTAACCGTGTGATGGGTGTGTGTAAAGGGGTCGGCGGATTGATTGATACAGTTGTGTAACGTTTCTTTAGTAAGCTACAGCAATGTCAGGTTTTGGAGACAAGACTGGAACTAGAGTGCGGAAAATACCAATAATACGCATGGGTGAATACAACAAACAAAACACTGCACAGGATCTGATAGCTATGACTGGATTTCACTGGATGTGGTCTAGTGGATCTCTCCGCAGAAACAAAAATATTACTGCTGTACTACTTCCACTACTACTACTACTACTACTACTACTACTACTACTACTACTACCACTACTACTACTACTACTACTACTACTACTACTACTACTACTACTACTACTACTTCTAGAAACAAACAGTGTGATTATAATGACTTTACACGCTTGTCTGTAGGCCTACCTAATGGCAATGTCACGACAGAAGGATCCCAATGACGATAAATCATCCTACTCCTTTCGCTTTCAAATGATTTAATGTTTTTATATTGCACGGCGCTATGAGAGAAAACGACTGGATGACGACTTTGCTCTGAACTGGATTTAACATGTATTTTGAACTGGTGTTTATGCGCCTCTGAGCCCAGCTCTGTCGGAGGATGATGCTTTTTAGACGACATCCGTGAATGCGTTGATAAGTGAATTCATGAAAGAGTACACACATGTGATCATGGTTAAGAGTTACACTCGTGATCTATTATCATTAAGCGCACATTCAAGTGTTACCCTGAGTGTGACCCTACGAGAGAAAAGTGAAGATGTCAGTCTGTGTCAAGGTTAGGATGCAAAGACGACCCCTCTAATGACAGGTTGTCATAGCGACGATGTTCTGTCTCTAGTATATTATTTTGATATAGTATAGGGTACTAAACTGCTAGTCAGTCCGTCCGTCCAGTCAGTCAGTCAGTCAGTCAGTCAGTCAGTCAGTCAGTCAGTCAGTCAGTTAGTCAGTCAGTCAGTCAGTCAGTCAGTCAGTCAGTCAGTCAGTCAGTCAGTCAGTCAGTCAGTCAGTCAGTCAGTCAGTCAGTCAGTCAGACAGAAAGTTATAAGCCCACATGTACATATGAGTACCTCTCACACCGCATGTAGGTGGGATTCTCTCTTTTGGTAGTTTTATTTCTTGTAATCTCTCAATAATTCGATTTCAGTGTCTTTGTCAGATGGCTTAATAACAAGGACGAAGAGGATTTTATAATCATGTAATCATTAATGAACAAATGAGTCCTTGAATGAGTCCTTAGGCTACCCCTGTGCACATACAGGCTAAGCTGGGTCAAGAGAACCTCATGAGGATGATTAGATGATTCAGATGACACTGTCCTCCACATACAGGGTTCAAAATGCTAGCCCTGGCTTCTGGGAACTTCCGGCCACGGAGGCTCTGCATAAAATACCACATTTTTGTGAGTGGGTGGGGAAGAAACATGTTGTTTCTTTGAATCTTGAATATACAGCTGCACGGGAGACGAGCCGCCAAGTTCAGATGTGCCCGGAATTCGACGTAACCACTAAGAACTGCACCAAACCCCCCCCCCCCCCTCCGCCCCAAAAACACAAAGCGTGCCGTGTTATCGTGAATGTATAAATACATTTTTTGCATTGGAAATCGTGTATTTTTTAATAAAAAACTACCTAGCCTTTAATTTGAAATTACCTATTGTTGATGACATTTTGCAGTATTATCGCTTTAAACAGCTTTAAATATAGCTGACCTTTGACAAACTGTTGTAGTGCCGTGTAATATATTGTCTGTCATCAAGGGGGTTTGTTTGTGTGGCCAGTCGTCACGTGACCGGAAATTAGTTGATAGGTTGCTTTTAAGCAGGTTGCTGATGTTCTTGACAGCTTGAAACATTTACATACATGTTTACCCCCACCAGAAAGGTTATGTTGTTCACTCACTCTGTCTGTACGAGCCGGATGACAACGTAATTTTGAGGTACATGTAAGAAAGAATGACGCCATTGTCTCACAACTGTTCTGTACTAATACTAGATCGACCCACCTTTATGATTGAATGAAATAGGCTGAATCTATGACGTCATAATCGTCAGCTGCAGTAACATTTTTTCATTAATTTATTCTCATCCAGATGATATGATATTAGATACATATTATTTGTTCACAATGTGGACTATTCTATTATTATTCGAAGTTTTTTAATAATTATTCCCGGCATGTATAATCATAATGCTATGAGTCATATCAATATACATATGTATCATCATCATCATTGAATTTGTGATTTTCGACTGTAATGCAAATATTCAATCATGACGATACTTGGTTTCAATACCTGGAGATTAGTTTTTCATTTGACATCTGGATGAGATTTGTGACATTCTATGTGTGATCCATCATGTCCCTGTCATGTAAGGTCAGGTTATGTCAGCCTGATGTGGCATTAAATCCGCTCATGAATGATTACAATACGTCCTCCTTCCTCTGTCATAAATGGAATACCCAGACTAGTATAGTGGCTATTTTTATCTTGCTCTGAACTGCCAATTGGATCACGTATTCATCTCGGTGATATCGCACACGTTTTTACTCTTCAACGTTATTTTGTATAAAATATGGAGACCAAAGAGGTTTTCTTCAATTTGAAAGCATCATTAATGTCTTAGTTAGTTGTTTCTGATTCATTTGAATGCCTATGCTATGGGTCTACGACCATTATAAATATTTCCTCTTCTACAGCGCGGCGATCGACTTTATTCGTCAGAATCTGACGTCTGTAGACGTCAGATTCTGACGATTAAACTCGATCCCCGCGCTGTAAGGGGGCCACCATTCGATTTCCAGGGGGGGGGGGGGCTTGAATTTTTTCGAAATAAATAATGTCGGGTAGACTCTGCGTGAAATAAATAATTTAGGTCAAGAACTGCTCCATATAAACATGTAATACTATTTGAAATTTTCAGCGCGCCGCTGAGCTGAGTTGAAATAAATAATTTATTCGCGACAAAAACTCCACCCCCCCCTCTGGATATCCAAAGGTGGCCCCCTAAGGGTCAAAACGAGAAGCAGCTGTTGGGATCGAGCACGAAATAATCCCTCTGTTATCCCTATTTTGTAACTCATCTCCTCAAAATTGGTCAGAGGTTAGGCTTGTGTAACGTAGAATAGCTTACTTTAACTCTTACAACGGTGAATTATTTCGTATAAACCATGGAGAACAAAGGGTTAGTTTAGTTAGCTCTTTCCGATTCATTTGAATACCTATGTTACGGGTCTATGGTCATTATAAATATTTTTACTCTTACTCTTTTACTCTTTATACATAAGTGGTATTAAATGTGTCCCTACGTCTATTAGTTTTAAAGTTATGATATGCCCACAATTGGAATGGCGGCCATTTTTTCCAATGTGGTTGACACACAGGAGCTCCAAAGGCTGGCTCTGGTTTAAAATATTATGGTTGGGTCATTGTCAATGCCTGACACTGCTAGTAACACGATTTAAAGAAAATCTACCTCATTTTAATCACTAGAATGTAATTAAAATGTCCCATTTTCAGCCAAAATAACATTTATATATATAAGTGTGCTTGAAATTATTCCCAGATCAACTCACAAATCATCACAAATGAATCCTACATAGTCGAAAACCATAGAAAAGTGGTATTAAATGTGTTCCTACGTCTATTAGTTTAAAAGTTATGTCATGCCCCCATTTGGAATGGCGGCCATCTTAGATATGGCGCCCACGGCGGGAGCCCAGCTTGGCTCCCGCTGAAAATCAAAAGTATATGACCTGGGCTACAAGTGGTCCAAATTTGGTGCTTGTGGAACGATTTGAACAATTATATGATTAAGCCTCCCTGACTAACATCAGAATCTGACGTCTACAGACGTGAGATTCTGATGTACAAAGACGGTCCCCGCGCTGTAAGGTTTAATATATCAATATTATATATCGTGCATTAGGTATGAGACAATCAGTGAAATTGGGAGGAAATTGTCGCCTCTGAAAATGAAGGAAAAACGTGGCACAATGAAAATGACAACCCTTCATTGTGATAGAGATCCTAAAATCCTGATTTAATCCAGATCAACTATCCCGATCGCTTAGGAAAGTTTTAACACACTGTCTGAATATTTGAGGGTTATCGTGTGAACATTTTTAAATGATTCTTGTGAAAACTGAAGGAGATTATTGTCCAAAGAATAATAATAAAATTCCATTACATCAAAACAATAAGCTTGGACGCAGGTTATGTTCAAACTTAAAAATGAAAAAAATGGAACTTTTCATCAACTAATCATAGTTAAAATAGTGATTCATTGTGAACCATTACCCGGATAAGGCATACACAGAAGCATCACGCTCGTTACCAGGGTTACAGAGATGGTAATATGATAAATGCCACCTGGTGACCCTTCACACGGCTACCCAGCAGAAACAATACGTTAATAGTGATGAGATCTTATATGGCGAACATACAATGCTCTGTGCGCCTCACTCATATTACCCCTGGTCACTGGACCTGTTCATTCGTCTACCATCTCAACTCCCTTTCTAGAGCATACAGCACTTGTAGCCATTTCGGCGCTAGGAACTAATCGCACACATTGCCATCTCTGTCCTACCAGGTACTTATTTACACCTGAGTCAAGTAAAGGATGTGATGGTAATGTGCCTTGCCCAAGGACACAACACCAAGCGGCATTTGAAACCGCACGGCAGGCAGTGACATTTGCAAAGCTCCGCGCTCTAACCATTGCGCCATATCCCTCTCACATTGGCCCTATGTTGAACCAATGTTGGGCCAACGTCGTAGACGGTGGACCAGCATTGGATCAACTCAGGGTCAACGTATTGTGCCGGCTGGGTAAGTGTGACTATAGTCGTTTTTTTATCCATTCTATAAGCCCATCATATCACTGCTATTGTATTGAAATGAAAGTGGGTGAAAATTAAATTTATTTAATTTAGCGGCTTAAGGTTCAATGTCAGTCACACGTGGTAAATGAGTACAGTGACAATATAAAATATATCACAGCATGTCTAATACCCTTGTGGTTCACACATAATGAGACTTGTGGAGATGGTAACTTCAAACTATCGGGAAATCATCAAGTGATGCAGGTGGTAATGATGTACAATCACCTGATATTAATGAAATAGACAGACATATTGGCATAGCCGCAGTAGAGATTTGATAAATCATGTCTGTTACTTCCATTATTTAAAAAAATCATGGTTGTGCACGTGGAATTTCATGAATATTGGTAATTATGTTTTAGTAATTTACTATGTTATGTTACTTGTATTTATCTTTGCAATAACAAGCTAGCAAGGACGTGAGCCAGTTAACATATAAATATTTAAAATGAAATACAAAACAACCGACCAGCCAACAATCCATCCATATATCCCTCCATCCATCCTTTCAATCAAGAGAATATATATATGTATATTTCAATTTTCACCACATGTTAAAAGTAGCCTGCCTACACACATCTCTGCCACAGTAATGATTGGGAATGATACGTTCCTTGCTACTATTTCAGACTATGGCAGCGTCATCTGGTGATGTAGGGTGTTTTAATTACTGATGGTCCAGTAATTGGATTATACATCAGCCTTAACTGGCCCTGTATTCACCATGTTTACAGACACAACCCACGTCCCACAAATGACGTTCACTTGATGTTGTCATAGAGCTGTGTCAACGTCGTAGACGCTGGATTAGGATTATAACAATACCAAGTCAACCCTTTTCTCGCCAAGTTCTTTAAATTATCGTGGAAATTACTCTTTCAAATAATTTGAGATCATGCATCACTTTTCTATACTGGGTACCAATCAATCTAAGAATCTAACATAAGTCACAGTTGCTGTGTGTCGAGATACCAAACCGTACGCTTTCGACCCTTCGTATCTAATTATATTTTTTTTATTATTCAAATTATTATCCACTATGACTTGTGGTCTGATAATGCTTTAGAATTAAAGTTTTAATCCGAACAAAGAATACATCATAATTAGTCCATGTAACAACATCTTCACGTTTTATATCTCAAATACAACAAGTGTAGTTTCATTAGTGTTGTGAAGACGTTATTTTTATGATCCCTATATTGCCTTTGTCGTTCACACAAATTGTCGCCTTAAGGAGACCACTGATTTATTAGACCATTTTCTGGCCACGCTGCCAACAACTGGCTGAGAATGTTTTAGTATAAGTCACAGAAGACAACAGAGACAATATAGATATACTATCCCATCAGCCAGCCATATTGATTCTACTTAAACAATAATTATTTTATAATAATGTATCAATAATGTATCAATAATGTATCAAATATTGTAAGCTGAAGTTTTGCTATTAGACTAAGATGAAAAGACAATCTCCCTTCTTTATCCAAGAATTTGGTATAGCAAAGGATTGATAGGCGTAAAATGAATTAGCAGGAAATGACTTACACTGTCCCCATTTAAACACTGTCGCGTTACGCTGAAAATCCTGCCCGAGCGGCAGTTTCGTTTAAATGAAACAAGTAATCGTTTCATACAGGGGGAGGGTGGTGGAAGGGGTCGGGGAAGGCCACTTGCAGTCGGCATGAATCAGCACACGGCGTAGCAGTGTGTAGGCACACACACTGCTACGGAGTGTAGAAATGACTTACAATAGATAATTACAATTATTCCTTCCAGAACGAGAAATATAGTACCCTTATTACTTTGCGAATTATGTGTTCATTTCTTTTGATGAAGAAAAGCATTGGGAAAAATCTTATCTATGAGAAATCATGGAGAACTGCCTTTGCAACAGTGTTAACGACTGCGCAATCAGGCTAAAATCATCAAAAAATCTGTATTTTTGTTTTCGCTTTTTTCGCTATGGCCACATGATGTGAACATGGCCGTAGACTATAATTGCGTGATTTTTTATTATTATTTATGTTGCGCATTTACCAGTTAAAGGGACATGCCCAGGTCTAAAATCATCAAAAATCGGTGATTTTGCTCTAGTCTATGGACATGTTCACATCATATGGTCATATTTAGAAGCCAAAATAAAAACACCGATTTTTTTATGATATTAGCCTGATTGTGTCGCTTTAAAAATATCATAATCTTTTATTTTAGGAGTACTAACGTCATCAGGTTGACTCAACTGTAAGCCAAAATTTACTTGGCATACATTACGGTCTCCTGTATTCCGTTCACACACTTAACATCAGCGGATTTATGTTGGTCCAGCGTCTGAGATGCTGGCCCAACATCTAACCAGCATTGGCTCACTGTATCTTATCAGTGGGATGGCACGGATCTCGGAGGACCAAAGCTTCGTGCTTCGAGGACATAAATCTTTTCTGGGGTCCTACATGAATTTCTTTACCCCTGTGAATTTCCTCAGACTCATGCATATATCCTGAAATTTTCGCAAACCTTTTATTTTAACGCCAGCGCGAAATGCACGAAAATACAGAATATAGAGGAATAGTTTGGTGTTTATGTATGTATATGCGTAGAGAATTTTAATGACATTAACATTACAATCTACATATATTCAACTGTAAAAAGTGCGTATTTTCCACTGAGGAGCATTCTGCGCCATAAAAACGACGATAATACATTCTGGTTCGCTTTCATCACCACGGTCCCTCAGCTCATTACTAAAACTTAGAGTGCATGGTGGCCCGCAACAGCCAGGATAGCTTTTCCAGGAAATCTATTATATTGTGGCGTTTGGACTTGTTCTATGTAAACTGGAAAACATCTATGTTATTCTTCCGCCCACAATACTTATACAAACAACAATGGCACCGAAGAGGCTGATGTACACTTTATATCTTGAAAGGTAAAGGGTCGACGTTGTATAAATGTTATACAAATGATTTGTGTTTGTTGGGATAGTACTAGAATTGTAATTAATTATTGAACATCGTGTTTAATATATTATTCAGTCATTGATATCCCATGATATTATATATGTCTTAGTAGTCCCATATCAGAATGTGTATTTGAAGGACACATGTATCTTACATATACCATTAAAAAATGTGCTTCGTGCTAACAATGTAAAACAATCAACAAAATGAAGGCTGTTTCCCACATGCAAAAACAGTCAGAAAATACGCATATTTGAAAGATACATTTATCTGTTCAAGAAATTACAGAATTTCTAGTTAACCCTTTAAACCCTCACTTCATTTTGATTGGTACAAACGTATTTTGCGAGGGTCACCAATATTAAAACATGATATGCATTTAAAAAAATAACATTGAATAAATATGTCAATTAGACATACAGATTTAACTATATATTTTTATCGCGTAGATAAATATTAGAGAAACAACAGTATGAAATTAAATAAAAATCCCTGGCATGTTGCAATATAGATGTCGGGAATTATAATCATCAAAATAATGTGAGCCAACAGCCCGATTGGCAAAAGCCAAGCAGCAGATAGTGTTGTTATAACCACTAAGACAGACATACACACTATTTATAGTTAAATACATTTGTATCATTGTTGAAACTGCCCAGCAAACCTAGAATACTTATTACCGCTACAGGCGAGAAGAACCGAAATTGGGCGCCATTGCAACAGTGCTGAAACTGCCCACCACGCTATGCCTGAGCGCTACCAGTTAAACTAAGGAGTTAACTCAATGGCCAGAGTGATAATCACTCCAGTCCGTCATACACACATCCGGCTACACATGTGACCAATAGCTAATTAATTAATACATAATGATTAATTACTATACGTCACCTTGAGTGACACTTGAGTGCAGTTACATGTTAGGGTGTGAAAGTGATATATAATAGAGAAATCAACTCCGGGGCTGTCCTTCAGATCAACATGGATACATTTCAAGTAATTGCCTCGAAGCTGTTGCTCGCGAGATACGGCTCAAAATAATAAAATATTAATTTGAATAATTAGTCACGCGTGCAAATATTAAGAGTATAGCAATACAACTGAATGAAACGTAGCAGCAGCAATAAACTACTGTAGTTGCTAATTCATATAATGAGACTCCACATCCTGATCCACATTTTATGATAAACCATGGAAACCAAAGGGGCTTTTTCAGGTTGATATTATCATAAATTAAATGTCTCAGTTGGGTCTACTTGCTTTATTTGAATACCTAAGTTATGGGTCTATGAGCATTAGAAATTAATTCTTTCAGTGCGGGGTTTATACGTCAGAATCGGACGTCTACATACATAGTAGATGGGCGTAAACCTGCTGTGCAAAGCCGGAAGGTAGTAACTGCTAATTTGAAAATTAAGCAGTTACTGCCTTTTGGCTTTGCACGCAGTGATGTAGCATACATACTACATACATGTACAGCATGAAATACAGTACATCCCATTATACTACATACAAGGTATGTAGAAAATGGAATGAGGTGCATCCCCATCTTGCCGCATCAGGTCTTGACAACAGGTGTGCGTTAAAGCTGTACAAACAGGAGAGGTGCGAGCAACAGGATTATTCATTATGACGTCAGCGGCTCACTGACTGCCATGTGGAAGGTCACACTTGCCAGGGAGGAGGGGGAGGGTCGTATACTCATAGCACATATGTGTGATATCAAGGAGTCTGCTGGTATCAGACAACTTGATAGATGAAGATGTGCATCCCACAAAATGCTATTATTACCATGGGTACCATATCTACAGAGGCTATAATGTTGGGCCTACTATTCACTACACAGGGAATAGAATATGGTTTATAGATACTAGGTAGCATAATACCCACCACCAGGTACTATTATGTTACCATTTACTTCACGTGGAATAAAACATGGTTCATATCAGCATGGCTTCCCACCAGAGGTTATATGATTGTTACATGCACTTCACAGGAAATAGAACATGGTATATATCAACGTATCACCAGATGGCTTCCCACCAGAGGCTATATGTCCCGGGCTATATTTATATGATTGTCACCGATCACACAGGAAATAGAACATAATTTATATCACCAGATAGTTTCCCCATGAGGCGATTATGTCACCATTCACTACACCAGGAATAGAACATGGTTTATATCACAATATATGTTAGCATATACACTACAGGTCGACATACATAGTACAGCGGCATAGTAAAATAATTGTGCATTTTTTAAATTTTAAGATTTGGTGTCATTCAAAATTCACACCGAGTGGCAGCCCTATCGGATTTCAAAATGACATCTTCAGAAAACTATACATTTTTGATATTTTTTTTCTAGGTCTGCTCGAGACCTAATTTTAGTGTCTTGAAGTACAAACTTGAGGCCAAGGAGTTGAATGATTCCAGTATAAGATTCCCTTGGCGCCTCCATCTTAGATTTCAAGATGTCGTCTTCTGAAAATCTACGAAATGATTTTTTATATTCGCTCCCATAATTTGATTTGAATGCCTAGATGAACAAATAATTTAATTTGAGATCATTCAGAAAGTAAATAGTTTTACTTTGACATTTCTTAACAAAATATATTATATATATATAAACAGTACATATATGTTAAGTGTATATCTATGCATACAAAATGTAATATATATAAAATAGTATATATTAGGTGTATATCTACATGTACGCTTAGAAAGAGTAGTAGCCAGCGAGATATGTCATGTCATGTCAACATACACTGTTCTGTAATCAGCCACCATCACAGGCAAAAACTACTGCGCATTTGGGATTAACATCTCTTATTACAGCCTTTTTGCACTCCCAAGAGATAATTTTATATCAGATTTTAGTAGCTTTAGGAAGTGTTGTCCATCATTCTCCAAACACCACCAGTTACATGGTGATGAGAGAGTGTCGTGTGGAGCAACGCAGTACCATAAAAATGTCGTACCTGGTAAGTAGGTCAATTTAATTGCTGTTGTAGGGCTGAAAGTGTTAGAAATATTCCTTCGAGAGATCGGGTTTTCTTGCCAGATTTATGTCAGAATATGTGCAGGTGCGGTCATACAGGAGTACCACAGATCTCTCAAGGGCTGTGAAAGAATCCTCAGCGGTGCAGATGCCAGGTCCAGGAATGCATTAGTCACTTTTAAGGTGTTCTACACTGCTGTGTTTCTCCTCGTCCCGCTAAGGTTGATGCCGTGTCCCAACCTGTGCTTGCATGAACAATTAACAGTTCTTCTGAGCTCATCTAGTACCTCATACATTTCTTGGGTGAGCGAGAAATATTTCATCGGTGTCCACGGTGTGGAAGAGTATTATGCGATGCCCAGATTTCATAGCAGCAGTGTTGTTTAGTTATACCTCATTTCACAGAAACAAACAGACATAGCTATTGCCACAAACGTAGATGATGATGACTGATGCGCCTTGTCTTTACTACCTGCACCTCTAGCACCATAGCAATTAACGTCAACAGCAGTTATGGCAATTTTTTTTTTCAGTATTCCTCTAAGAATAAACTTATGAAAAGGTGAGGTAATTTGAATATTTATAATATTACGTGCAGTTCTTGCATGAATCACTAATTTAGCATTACTAGCATTACAAATCATATTCACAAAATACTCAGATCACTACCTGTATCTCACTTAGTACGTATTTTCCTTTTATGTACAATCTACGCTCTCTTGAGTCGACCTGTGTAGACTCAAGTACAACTCTACAGCTTATTAAGGTATTCATATCTGTAATTGGAACATGAATAAATGAATTTGAATTTGAATTTGAATAGAGGAGCAGTATCTGCCTCTTAAACTGTTTCGTCTATGCATATAATAAGCCGATCCAAGATCACTGAATAGTTAAAACCACTGCGCACTGATTATCACAAACACCCTTTTCTGTTGTCCTCACACTTTTGTGTAGGGATTTGAAAAAGTTTTTGTAGTACTTGAGATATTGACCATTATTGCCCAGTATTCAGTTGACTTAAAACAGATGGTATCCTCAAAGAACATCTAATGTAATGTTAGACATACTATACTTGGTCAATATGTAAGTATTATTGTTGGCAACATAAGCTCACGTGTTCATATAGTTGTATAAACAAGGTGACTGAGATACTAGAGTTCTCATCTGGTTGTGTACTGGGGACATTGCTCTCATCATAATGATTTTGTATGTGTGTTCTTTTCAGCTTAGTAGTTACATTTTAACCTACATGACCTTTGTCACCACTATGGGCTGTCAGAGTGGTAACAATCCCTTGACCTTCGTCCATTAGATGTTAGTCAACGTCCAGTAGCAGCTTGTCTCATATATAAAGAAAGCTGACAGAATTTTTTCAAGTGTTAATCATGTTTTTTTCCTAAAGCAGGATACTGCGATGACTGTCATAATTATATCAATGTATATCAATTTCATGCAGTCTAATGGTAACAATGGCTTGTTAGGTACGGGTCTAATAACACTAACTAGTTTAAGTCAGAAGTAGTTACCTAAATGAGTGTCGGTAACGCTAGAAGCGCTCATTTTAAATTATGGATAGCCGGCTATGATTTTGACGTTTCTTCACAAACGGCTGACTATACCACTTAGATCCTTAGATGGTTCTAGTAAATCACACACTATACGTAAGCGTTATTCAACCCACAATAACATTGTGAAAAATCACAAGAATGAAAATTGTGGTGGTTGTAATACTGCACTAATTTTACCAAAAGGGGAGGGGTGAACATCAATTGACGTCACAACGACGTGCCCTGTAGTTTTCGATGTCAATAAAACCCACTGCAGTCCATAACACTGTATATAAGTGTCCATAACAGTGATGTTTATTGTAGAACACTGCTACTGTTTTCTGATGATGCAGTCCAGTTTAGCCTACGTGTGCTCAAAATACGCAGAAAACTCATTCCATTCATTCGTTCATTCATACATCTTTCACCGATACAGTTGATTATATGAAATAAAAAAAAGTACTTCTCCAATAAAAATAAATTAATAGGAGTGCTATAATCATGCTAATTATAGCAAAAATATCAGCAAATTATTGTGTAAATCAAAGTATCATCAGTCATTTGCTTTCATCGATCTAAAATATGTAGATCTCGAGGCCACAATAAAGTATATAGCTGATAATTATAAAACTAAAACGATTGATAATGGCATTTTTTTATGGATCCCATTTTGAAAACCAAAATGGCGACCACATGGTGCGAATTTAAAGTGGCTCCAAATCTCAAGGCATAGCCAATGAAATAATATATCACTGTGCCAAGTTTGGTGCTTGCTTTACCAACGCACAAAGATTGCTTAAGAATCTTGTTATGCTACTACACTATAGAAACACATAAGAAGCCAGGACATTGTAGACAAATGTTCACAGCAATGTTTATTGTGGTACAAAAGTATTACTTTTCCTTTAAAAAGAAAATTATTTAAGTGCGCTAAGTGCGCTAAACTGGCTAATAATAGCAAATATATTTTAAAATATTCTGTGAATTATATATTTATTAAAACTGAGACGATTGAGATGATTGACAATTGCAATTTTTATGGCATTCATTTTGAAATCCAATATGGCGGCCATGAAGTTGTGTCTCGCTGACGCGATCCACAACTTCAAGTCAGTGAAACTAATTCAGATTTGACAAACTAGAAAGCAATGATTTTGAAATATTGTTGACTTAATCTATCACTTTTTATCTTTAACATGTTTTAAATGTGCCAATAAAAACATTAAATACCCGAATATAATCGGGACAGGCGATTAATGGATTAAAACTATCAGAATAACTGTGATTTGTGAATCTCAGCCATCACATTACTCTGACTGCACTGATCAACCAGACTGAGCTCAGCGTAGCATCGCAGACGAGGTACATTGTACATAGATAATATTATGGAAAGCTAGGTCTTGTATGAACAACGCTGGTTCTGGCATAGAATACCTGCCAGAAATAGTCTACAATGCCTCATAAACCAGCTACCCCCATTATGTGCCCCCCATGTCATAATCGATCTGTTGTTAAGCGATCCCCCGAGGAGTAAATTGTGATTATCTACAAGGCTAGAGGGAACATAAACCACAAGTAACAGTGAAGGGTAGACAGCCAGAATGGTACCAACCATGTGCTAACGTCATTTGTCAACATGCAAGTAGCCGAAAGTTGATTACGCCCGTTGGTTTCGTATAGGATAAAAACCGAGGAGCTCTACTTTCTTAGCTGTGAAAAGGGTCGAGGCCGAAGGCCGACGTTTTTTTCACAGTTAGAAATGTAAAATTCCGAGGGTTTTAACTGCCTTGATACACATCCGACCATAATGAGGATCTTTCATAATCAACAGCTCGGTCACACCTGACTGATTATAATACCATATGACTATCATGATAATTGGTCTGTACTTGGTCAGAAATAACTCTCCATTCCCGGCTAAGAATGTAGTGGTCGTACAACGCAAATAATGCAGTGGTGTGTTTTAATCATGGTTAAACCTACTTCTGTCCAGCGATTGTCTAAACTTTTCAAATAATATGATTTGAGAATAACGACCGCAATCCACACTTCCTGAAGAAATTTCTATTGAATACACCAACCCAGCAGAAACAAGACGTTGAAACAATGTTGGTTTAACGTTGGTCCACCGTCGCAGGGGACTGTAAATAAGCGGATATTGAAGTATTTTTATATTTTTCATGTATCATTTCGTGAACAATCACTAATAATATTTTACGCCTGATCAAGCTGTATGACAGACGGGATTTCAAAATGATAAATTAAATCTTTGTAAAGCAGAATTTATACGTAATGTATCGATTCAATTTTTCATTCTGAATAAAATTGGTCAACTGAAGCCATGAGAGTTTGTAGTATTCTTGATATAACTAAGTGTACTACAATGATGACGACTTAGAAAAGCTCGATTTGCTAAAGTCACTTATTCAACACTTTATTTGAAACATATCAGGTCTAAAATTATAACAGTAATGTCACGGTTGTCATTGGTTCAGTACCATGTGAAACCATGTATCCATGAAGAAGAAACAAAAACAACACCTACTCTGCCAAACTATCACCTGTGTACATGTATGTTAGTTGTCCCGGTTTTAACACTTTCCCAGGAGACATTTGAAAGAGAGCATGTCATGATGGAGGGCGATGTTAAACTGGTGGTCTCAATGTGGCTCCAGTCTAGTCCAGTAAGCACAAAACATTTGTATAACCTTTATACAACGTCGGCCCAACGTCTTCGACGTTGGGCCAACATTGTATAAATATTATACAAATGTCTTGTGTTTACTGGGAGTAGCGTTGGTCATCTTGGAACCACTTTTAGCCTGCCCCGCCATTTCAGCTGGGCAGTGTGAAGACTATCCCGGGAATAATGGGTGTTTGATTATGCCCAAGTAAGCACAGGCCGCTATCAGAGTATGCCAGGCGGTGACTCCACCAGGACGGACACCTCTTCAGACCCTAATGCAATCACACTCAGGAATTTTCGCACCACAAATGGCTCAGTTGAGGTGGTAACCGGATCGACCAAGCTGATCAAAGTCAGCAGAGCATTTCAGACGTCACAATGGAATTACCCACAAAAGGCAATGCACAACCGCGCCTGGCTGTTACCAATATCTCCCATTCTCTATTCGATTAATACTACATAAGCAATCGAATACATTTCGCATTGTACTGTTAAGAAATAGTGACACTTCACAATTCTAATGACATTTTGTCATGGCCAGGACAACAGCAAGAAAATCACACAATAACGACTATAATAAATCAAATTTGACAACAAATGAAATATAAAATACTAGGCCTATTTGTTAAATACATGTGGATATGCAGTTTAACTAGGCCAATACATAATATACTGCATCTACCTAATACAAAACAAATTTCACATATACAGAGTAATTAAACAGAAATAAAAATCTACTTTATATCTGTAGAGTGTGTTCTTACAAATAAATAACTTTACAAAGCCCGCAAAGTTAAATATTTTTTTATCTTTGACATCATGGTTAATAAACATTTGAGTCATATGCATTTGAAAATGTTAGTTATATAAATCATATCAGCCTTCCCCATTTTTATCATTGTTATTCATTCTATATAGCTATAGAAATAGGATAGTAGTAATTTGTACTAGCTTTGACCAAGTGTTTAAACCTTGCTTCACCAAGCCTTGATCACATACAGGTGTCCTGGCATACACCAGTATGTGTTCAAGGCTTGCAGAGGAAAGTCGAAAAGTCAGAGGTTTCAAACACTTGTTTGAAAGTTAATACAATTTACTACTATCTTATTGATTCTTGGAACCAAGAATAACATATTTTCAGCAGATATAGAAGTGTTTCATTTTATTGATTTCATTCTTTCTTAATAAGTACAATATCTGCCTACCTGTAATTGGTCATCGTTGAGCCTGTAGCCAGTATGTAGAGCCACCTTCTTGAACTCTTTAGCACTGAGGACTCCATCATTATTGAGGTCACACTGTAGGAACAGCTTCCTGTATACCTGTACCTGGTCTGGAGTGAGGTGAATGAGATCACTCATGATGCAGAGAGAGGTGGTGGCAGGTAGAGACAAGGTGGTCGGGTGAGCAGAGGCGATCTGTCAGGATGCTCAGTAGAAGCTGGTAGTGACTCCAGCAGGACCAGATGATCCACAGACAGATGATCCACGGAGACAATACTGATCCTCACAGACCGCTTGTGATTCCCCGCCTGGCGCAGCTCAAATATCACTCTCTGAAACCAAACGACAACCCCACTGTAAAATCAAACATTTCCCCTGAGCAAATGTTGCGAATTAACTATCCTCTAATTGATATTAAAGCGACACAATCAGGCTAAAAGCATCAAAAAAACATGTTTCTTATTATGGCTTCTTAATATGACCATATGATGTAGACATGTCCATAGACTAGAACTGTGGAGTTTTTTTTTAATTTTTGTGTGGCGCATTTACCAGTTGGGCGCGATATAAAGACGAAATTCCCGTATTTCTTAAAACAAATAAAAAAAAACTGATTTTCTGCTGATTTCAGCCTGATTGTGTCGCTTTAACATCTCATTTATACTGGATATCCCTAGTTTATATTTTTTTCAAATCGTGCTTTCGTAAAAAAATAAATGTGAAAAATTCGCCTATATACAGCACTGGAGATTGATCTTGGTCTGTATGTATACATTGATCATAGAAAAGATTAATAGCAGTGTGTTTTTCTCTCCTGTCAAGAAACAATTGGCGGAAGTGGGTGATGTATTGCTCCATTCATTAAACACCATGAGCGGCTGGCCCAGCATCAAACCAGCATTTCTCAGCGTTTCCTCTTTCCTGGCTATTCATCCACATTGATCCGCGTTGCTCTGACAGTTTATCATGTGTATTTCTCTCCCACCAGTCAGCCTAGCGGTCTATCACATCTATCCCTTGATCCTGATCAGGCTGATAATGTCCGCATTGTGGACATTGTGGACCCTTACAACGCGGAATTATTTTTTAAAAACCTTGGAGGCTAAAGGGTTTTTTCAATTTGAAATCATTATAAATGTCTCAGTTATCTCTTTCTGATTTATTTGAATTCCCATGTTATGGGTCTACGACCATTAAAAATAGTCTACTCTTACTAGTGCATGCTGTTATGTCATTTCCTGAAAATTTCATATAGATTTTTCAATTTTCGTTTTTATTTTGATCTTAGGAGCTTAGTGATGGCAAAAATTAGATTTGACATTTTTTCGTTAATTTTTGGATTTTTGGAAACTATTTTGAATTTTCGATATAATGTATGCATAAAGCCGTAAAAGTGGACCATATTGCACTTGGACCACCAGCATCGTATGATGGTCGGAAAACGAAAATTAGCAGATCATGATCATGTCATGTGATCACTACCTTGCAAACTACAGTGGCAGAAAAAAATGGGTGGTAGATATCGCTAATGACATAATTCAAGGTGGGTGTTGCCATGGTAACAGGTCATCATGGTGAAATCACATCAAACCATAGATGCAGTTTTGTAGTTAGAAAACGTAATAATTTCCACAAAACAGTCTAATTGCCAAAAGGTGAACCTTGATTTTTTTAGCTTAGGTTTTTTTAATTGATGTCTTCATATAGTATACAACTTCAGAAATTTTTAGCCTTGTTAATATTGCCCCAACTTAGATGATACTTTTTATAAACTAATTTGCATAATTTAACCTAATTAGTATGATTGTGATAATACAACTTTTTAATAAAAAAAACATATGTAATACCACTTTTTCGAACACGTTTGACACGAGGAATCAATTTCTGATGTTATTTTTACGATTAGAGGTGAAAGTCAAGTGATGAGGTCAAGGTCAAGTCCCCAATTGTGTTTTCTAGACAATACATGCTGACATTTCCAACTTGTTACGAATTGTTTCAGGTCTCTATCCTTAAAATAACCCTGGACTACTAGTGCGGACGGATTAGATTCCCAATGACCTGCCCCAGTGCGGGGATCGAAGAATCTCACGTCGACAGACGTCAGATTCTGACGACTAAAGTCGGTCCCCGCGCTCTAATGGTTAAAGCGCTGAATTAGCTAATTGTAATTCTCACTCACTTGAAGCACAACACTTCAAGTGGGGGCGGAGGATTACTCAAATTTTCAACTTGAAACTTGAAACCAAACAGTTGCAAATATTGATGAGCACATTTCGTTCCAGATATCAGTGATTTGATTGACTAATAAAACGGATTAATAAGGACTACAGCCGTAGTACAGCGCGCTTCAACTCTTACAGAGCGCGGGTATCGACTTTACACATAATAATCGACCGTCTGTAGACGTCAGATTCTGACGTATAAAAGTCGATCCCCCCACTGTAGAAGTAAAACTATTAATAATGGCCGTAGACTCAAAACATAGGCATTCAAATGAAGCGAAAAGAACTAATTAAGACATTTATGATGATTTGAAATCGAAAAATACCTTTGGTTTCTTGGTTTATATACAAATATAGCAGGGCTAGCCTTGTACTGCTAGGACTGGATATATATAATACGGTTTGGAACAATTTTTAAACCAAACAAATGTAATTAAATATGATAAAATAGTGTGGATAATATACAAATTAACAAGGAAAATAAACCTACATATTTTATGTCATTTGAATCTGACAATTGCATTAGCAATTCTAGCTTTGAATGAGAGAATCCTTCAAATTGATAAACTAGTTTCTAGAATATACAATTAAATAGGAACTGAACCTACATTTTTTCGTCATTTAAAGCTGGAAATTGCGTCAGCAGTCCCAGCTTCAAATAAAAGAAAATTAAAACAAATAATTCAGCAGAACAAGGTTTAAATTAACCCTAACAACTCTGACAATGTATAAAACATGAAGACCAATTTTGTTTACAATTTGAAATCATCATAAATGTCTTAGTTAGCTCAGATCCAATTCATTTGAATACCTATGCTATGGGTCTACGGACATTAGAAATATCTGTACTCTTACAGCGCGGGGATCAACTTTAGACGTCGGCATCTAACGTCTACAGTACTTAAGTCGATCCCCGCACCGTGAGAGTTAATAATCACATGTTACTATTATCATCAGTGTTTATAATTTCTGTCTAATATAGTGGTTCCTTCACTTATTCGACAAAAAAATCTTTCCAACGCATAAACTAATTTTAATGGACTCTCCTGACTATTCCTGAGTACGTAGACAGTGCAGCTCTACTATTTCAGAGTCAATAAACTGGCAACTTGACAAAAAAATCGCTGGCAAATCACACGACATGGCATGTAGAAGGGATGTAAATTAACACCGCCTAAAATTTTACGGCGATGCGAAAGAAACTCTCTATCATTAATACTCCCATGTACATATAGCTAACAGCAGGCAAGCATCTGTCCAGCACGGTGCAGTTGTCTGGAGAGAAGCGGCATCAGCGAGATCAAAGAGGAGATTCAATGCAGCATTGCGTGATAGAATTAGTAGTCACTGTGTAAAATGTATACTGCTGGAATATTTACCGAGGAGGAGCATAGTGCTCGGCCGTGCAAAGCCAAAGGCAGTCACTGCTTACTTGTAAAGTAAGCAGTTACTGCCGTTGGTTTTGCCGAGGTGTATTGAGGCCCGGGGGACAGCCATGGAGCATTTGTATGCGTCTGCTGGATGACTTTACCATTATGGAATCAGTGAGGACGTGTAAACGCTGCCACTCTTTTCATTGCCCATTACACCCTGATAGGGGAGTCGCGTTTCTGCGCAGAAACGCTGAAAACTGACTGATAGAAGAGCTTCCTGTTTAGCTGGGGCTAGTTTGCAGCTAGTTTGTTCCATCATTATTTCAGCGTCACTCACGATATGGCTTCAACATCCTAGAGAACACAAAACATTTGTATAACATTTGTACAATGTTGTTGACGTTGTACAAATGTTATACAAAAGTGTTGTGTTTGTTGGGATAGCGCCTACGTGGATCATACTGAAAATCTCGTGTGTTGTTTCCTCATCAATAATTTACTATGTTATAACTAAAGGAATAATAATTGACTTAATCGTTAATAGTTGAACACTGCCACCCAGCGTGAAGATTTCAAAACTATCTAAAAAATAAAGTACGTATTATTATGAATGTGTACCTCTGTAGCATATAATGTCTGATTTGGCCAAAACCTCGAACACAATCAGTTATAAAACGTTGAGTTTTTAAGAGGAGGTCCCAAATCATACTAATGAAAGTAGCGTGTTAAAAGATCCAGATGTGATATTGTTTACGGCTAAAATTAAAATAGCCGCCGTCTTGGTAAAACATAATCTATATTAACCTAACCTTGTGTTCGTATATACTGTAGATCTGGAAATTTTCGCGTGTTTAAATTTTCACGAATTTCCGATTTTGGGACTTTTCACGAAGTTTGGAATTCGCGCATTTTCATTTTTCTTTAGTAGAGCTATTAAAATAATAATTTTCGCGGGATTTCTGAATTTGCGAATTTTTCCTCCTCTTGACATTCGCGAAAATTAAAACCCCGCGAATATTACCAGATCCACAGTATACAAATATATTGTCTAAAGCATATATATGTATGACAATATAGAAAATCCTTTTCGGGATGAAATCAATATGTATGCTATTATTGTAAGAGCTAGGTCAAATATTAGGTCATTATTTTCACGAGGTTTTATTAAAATACATGTAACATAAAGATAATACATTGGATAAGAAAAATATTTTTGAATATGGCAGGATAAGACGTACATGTAGAAAAGCTACCTATTTCTTAAAAATAATTACAAACAACATTATGTTGCTAGTTGAACTCCATGATATACCAATAAAGCAATAGTTTTGAATATGGTATTTTATTGTTAGGATAAGCAGGTTACTGTGCTGATATGTCATTATAAAGGTAGGGTATGATATACTGTAGATATGGTAATTTTCGCGAATTTATGATTTTAGGACTTTTTACGAAGTTTTGAATTCGCGTGTCTTTTCATGTGTCTTTAGTAGCGCTATTATTATCATATTTTTCGCAAGATTCTTGAATTCGCGAATTTGTCTTCGAAGTTGCTACCCATTTGTTTCTCAATTACGAGAATTCTACTCGACATGCCTAATTATGGATGCAAGTGTGAGTTGTTTTCTGATTGCAACACACTCTATGGCGTGATTATTTGGGTTTTGGAGATTTGAATGGAGGGCCAATCTTGTGAAAATCGATTCAACGCAGCCTTGTCGTTAATTAACTTTGACTCCCTTGTGCGTTTGGATGTCTTGGGCGATAATATGAGAGCTTCTCTACATGCTAATGTGCCATGAAGATCAGTAGCCTGGATATATTAGGGTCACTTAGGTTAAATGACAGCCTTCACCAACAATGATTAGGGCAATATTTCGCGTCAATCTTTTGAAAGACACCCTCAGATTGAACATACCATAATTATTTTTGTCATTTGAAGCTGAAATAGCTAACGCAATTTCAAGTTTCAAATGACGAAAAATTACCGGCTTAAAAATCGATGCATCGGTAACCCGATTCTAATTAACCATTAAAGTGCTGAATTCTTTTTGTATAAACCATGGGGACCAAAGTTTTTTCAATTTAAAATCATCATAAATGTCTTAGTTAGATCTTTCCGATTCATTTGAATACCTATCTTATGGGTCTAACGCCATTAGAAATATTTTTACTCTTACAGTGCGAGGATATACTAGAATCGTCAGAATCTGACGTCTACAGACGGCAGATTCTGACGACTAAAGTATATCCCCGCACTGTAAGGGTTGGTGTTGGAGCACCATCTGCGACCCTGGCTGAATATCAAACCAGCATTCGGTTAATACATTGTCTAATTGTGCTGCTTATCCCGTAAAACACACATGAATATGACCCTATGTCGGTCCGGTATTGGATCAATGGCATTCGGTAAACATGGTAAAGATAGAGCAAAGTTTCTCACCGCTATGTTGTTCTAAAAAATAAGAATTGTTGGTTCTGATCTAAATCTAATGATCATAAGTGATAATGATGCTTGATCAATACATATGAAGGATATTTCGACCCATTTAAAATTTAAATTAGGACAGTGTGTCACAGTGTGTTTCGAATGTGAGAGTTCTATCAAAGCCGTCTAAATTTAGCCAGCCCGTCATTCATAAATGTAATTACATTTTAGAAATCTTCTATCCATTGCAAAAGAACACGTTTTGGCAATGGGAGGTATCGAAGTCTCTCAATGTAATACAATGAATATTTTAGTGTTTCATATAATGCGGTTTTGACGAGCTCTCATTGCAGAATAATGACTCCATTAGAGACATTATTAAGACTCTCAATCGGAATGCAATCAAGCTGATAAAACTAGAACATTTAGGAGTTTGAGCACCGGTACCACAGGCACTATATCCATTCCCATGTATATGTTAAAACACATTATGTATGTCATGCAGATAAAGTTCGTTTTTTTTTGAAGTAAGAAAATATTGCTAGTTTAAAACATGTTATCTGAGATTCCATGTCAATATGGGCTATAATGTGTTATTAATGTGAATTGGGTTGTCTGGTTGTGGGCGCAACCAAAGACATTGCTCTATACATGTATATGATATCGTCTATGACTGGTTATTACGTTTAAAATACCAATATGATTTAGTGCCCACAAAATACGACAACACAAAGGTAAAGGTGCAGGTTTATAGTCTTATATCAAGTCTGAAGACATATCCGACTTTACATCTTACTCCCTGGTCACTGGACCTGTTCATTCGTGTGACACAGAGAGCATACAGCCCTGCAGCCGTTTCGGCGTATTAACTTATCGTTCACATTGCCATCTCTGTCCTACCAGATACTAATTTTCACCTGAGTCAAGTGAAGCATTTGAGGGTGCAGTGCCTTGCCCAAGGACACAACATCTTAACAATGTTCCAAGATTGAGAGGGGAGAAACATTATAACTATTTCTCTAAAAAGTCTGCACTAAGCGGGATTCGAAACCGCACGGCAGGCAGCGACATCGGCAAACGCAACGCTCTTGCGCCATGTCCCTCTCTAAACAAACACATGAAATAACTAGAAAAGGATGTTCTGTCGAGCATGTGATTTCGCGACATCCGTGTATAACATTGAAAATGGTCAGCCAAACCGAAGTGCAATGGAAAGGCCTCACTCTGGAGGAACCGCTTAAGTCATCACGGTGTCCCCTGTACCTGGTATGTATGTTTTATTACTGTGGCGATCACCAGCACTAGGTTAGTTAAATCCGTTATCCTGCCAAGTAAATTTATATAAATTTGCAACCACTTGAGGTTGTGGATCGCGGTAGCGATCAACAACCTCAAGTGGTTGAAAATTACTCATATTTGTTCAATTTGAGACCAAAAATTTACAAATCTTGATCATGGATGTTTAAACACTAATTTCATTCCCAATATCAGTGATTAAATCGACCAATAAAACAGGTTAAAACGACAATAAAACAGGTTAAAACGACAATAAAACAGGTTAAAACGACAATAAAACAGGTTAAAACGACAATAAAACAGGTTAAAACAACAATAGACGTGCTCAGTAGGATAAGGGTTAACTGCCTGTTGTCCACACTCGAAGTGAAGGCCTATAATTATCTATAAGCCACAAATATCATGAATAGTGTGCATCAGAACATGGCCAACTGTAAAACGATGTGATATCTTTATTTCGTTCTAAGCTGTGAATTGTAGGCCTATTAGCTCTGCTAGTCTCAAATAAATACAGCATACGAATGGGCAGCACAGAACTTGAAATGAAATGAATGGGGTTTTATTTTAGGCCACTTTTGTGCACGTACAGGCTAACTGGGCCAGGAGAACCTCCTGAGGATGTCGAGAGGCTTCTCACAATATTGAATCTTTACGAGTGAGCGGGGAGGAACATTTTGTTTCTTTGAAACTTAAAGGCCAGAGTGAGGTTTGAACCCGCGATCTCCGACTTTGCAAGCAGGCAGCTGTAACCACTGCACCAGGGCTCCCGCCTCATAGCACTTGAAGAGTTAATGTGCTCACGCCTGTCGGTTGTAGCAGGGACACAAAGTGGAAAGTCCCTCTGTCACTTACTCAGCGGGGTGAAAAATCACCAGTAAACAGGTTCTGCCGTGCAGAGCCATAAGGCAGTAAGTGCTGACTTTCTTAGAAAACACTTACTGCCATTTTGCTTTGCAGAGCAGACAGTTGTCCTTGGCACGCTTGGAAATCTGCCATTTGCCGGGAAACCACGCATTCCAAAGAAGATAAGATCAATCGCTGTCACGGCTAGGGTTATTGGCTTATACACTCCCGTGTGGGTGGGATCCGCTCGTCAATCGGAATATCACGAGTATCCAAAGGACAAATTCAGTTTGGATGTCGGTCGATTTCTGTAATAGAACACTGCAGTTATAATACTAGCACTCCCAGTTATTCTTTTATTCCCAACTGTTTCAGGAGATAAGACCCATGTTTTCAGGCATGTGTGGAACTCTCTATTGATCTTTTGAGATACGCATTTAAATACTGTCAAACGTTTTATTCTAACAATCTTAACAACAAGCATTATGTACAATGTACTTTACGGTTTTGAAGATAAACCACCAATTCTAAACTATTGTTCAGTTCAGTCGGTTCAGATTACCAGATTACAAGCAGTTTTTTTGTTTCATTGATTCGAACCTGGCGATTTTCGAATCAATGAAACAAAAACATTGCTTGTAATCTGGTAATGTGAACCGACTGAAATGAACTATAGCTTAGAATTGGTGGTTTATCTTCAAAACCGTAAAGTACATTGTACATAATGCTTGTTGTTAAGATTGTTAGAAAAAAACGTTTGACGGTATATAAAAATACCAAATTGTAAAGAAACACTTAAAGCCGTAGATTGTTAAACATGTTAGACGATCTGTGATATATATAGCACAAGAAATTTGCTTGTCTATTTTTTCAACGCGAAGCTGCGTTACAATTTAACTCTTATAGCGCAGGGATCGACTTTAGACGTCAGGATCTGACGTTTGTGGACGTCAGATTCTGAGGACTAAAGTCGATCCCAGCACTATAGGAATAAAAAAATATTTGTAATGACCGTACACCCATAACATAGGTATTCAAATGAAGCGGAAAGAGCTAACTAAGACATTTATGATGATTTCAAAAAGGAAACATCGCTTTAATATCCACAGTTTATACAAAAATATTTCCGCGTTGTGAGGGTTAAGACTTTGATATCATGTATCTCACACGGGAATATTGAGAGTTGTGCATTGTAAACTAGATAAAGACACCACACAAAACGTTAGTATTTTACAGATATCGGCGTGAGAAGCCAGTCACATTTCTGAAGAGAGGAATGTTTCCTCATCGCCCCAAATGGATTTATTCGAGGACAACCCTCTCCATTACCGCTAGCACTGCGACACTAAATTGCAGAATATTTATGACAAAACGTGAGCATCCGGCAATACGGATCTGATCTTATTTCGACTATAAGGCCGCACTCTTCTTAACCCTTTCAGCACCGGATACAACAACAGTCTCAAATAACGGGTTTGCTGGGAATAACATATCTGGTTAGTAAACTGAAAACACACCACGACATTCTAAGCCGGGAATAGAGAGCTATTGTTGATCAAGTACAGACCAATTATCGTGGTAGGCCTGTGGTGCTATAATCAGTCAGGTGTGACCGAGCTGTTGATTATGAGGGATTTTCGTTATGGTCGGATGTGTTTTAAGTCAGGTAAAAATCCCGGAGCTCTACATTCTCAGCTGTGGAAAAGGCCTTGGCCTTCGGCCTTGATCATTTTCACAGCTTAGAATGAAGAGCTCCTCGGGCTGTATCCTTCACAGAAACAGTTGAGCCCCTAAATTAACCAAGTATCAGTATTTTTTGCAAACTTGAAGCTGGGGGTTGAAGTATATTGAAATTGCTTAAGCTGACTCGTACGGTTTATTTAGTCAGGGAAAATAGACGTATTGATAATAGAGCATTGTGTTAGTGTAAGATTATAGATTGTCATAATAAAAAATCACTTAAATTTAATTCGAAATAACCCATTTCATCATGAGGTATCAATAATAGGTACGGACCAGATATATTTCTATGTCCCTTTATGAGGCGATATACGATATTGTAAATGCATAATATAATTAACATATCTTGCTCCTGAACCTACCATCATCACAAATAGCACACCTGCAGCGTAGGCCTATACAGAACAAGGCTGTAAAACTGGTGACTCGGACTTCCGTGTGAGAGCATCACACCGGTGCTAAAAAGAACTTCACTCCAGGTTGCCAATAGACAGGGGCGAGGGCCCTGGGGTAGTGGTTAGCACCGCTGCCTTTCACGCCAGAGCTCGTGGTTCAGTTCCCGGTCTCGCCGGTTTGAAAGAAACAAAAAATGTTTCTCCCCCATCCACGTGTAAAAGTCAGTATTGTGGGGAGCCTCTGTGACCGAGAGGTAGCGTGCTCAGCCTCAGACCGCCAGGGCTCGAATTTAGAATCCTGTGTCTGGAGGACAGTGTCATCTCAATCATCTCACCATCCTGAAGAGGTTCTCCTGGCCCAGTTTAGCCTATATGTGCACAAAGTTGGCCTAAAGCCCGATTCATTTCATTTAATTTGCCAAGAGACAGACGTATTTTGTACAAGGTTCTGGTGATCACTTACAAAGCTATTAATGGCTAGACTCCAGTGTACCTAGGAGAACTGCTAGCACCCCGAAGTTTGAATAATTGTTTGCTGGGAGCCAAACACATTAACATTACACCAACCCATAGCCAAAACAGAGTTGGTGGAGGTGCCTTTGGTTTTGGAGCGCCCACCTATGGAATGGATTACCGAAGGCACTCTGATCTACATAAAGACATTTTGATAAATAAATAATAAATAATTATAGCTGGATATCGTATGTGTTTGATGTAATGTATTTTATAAGCATACACAAATGTGACAAAATCATTATAAATGTCTTAGTTAGCTCTATCCGCTTCATTTGAATACCCATATTATGGGTCTACCGCCATTTAATTATATATACTTTACTTTCAGTACGCGATCGACTTTAGATCTGAAGTCGGTCTCCGCACTGAAAGGGTTAACCCTTATCCTGCTAAGCAAATTTATTTAAATTTCCACCCACCTGAAATTGTGTCTCGCTACCGCGATCCACAACCTCAAGTGGTGGTAAATTACTAATATTTGTTTAATTTAAGCACAATTATTTGCAAATCTTGATGTCTAGACACATATTCCATTCCCAATAACATTGATTTGGTCGACTAATAAAACATATTTAAAACGACAATAGTCGTGAGTAGCAGAAAAAGGGTTAATAGGAAAAAAGTCCGTTTTTATCATGTATTATGGCTATAATGTTTAGCACATTTCATTTCATCTTTATATATGGCGACTGTGAAACATGATTTTTAGTGTCTACCTTCAGCTTCTATGATTTCAGATCCTAAAAGAGATGCCACTGTTTAGAAGGGTACGTGTTTCTAGTGTACTTCCTAGCAAACACGAGACATCCACCCAAAGCACTTCAAATGGACAATCACCGCGGTACCTCTAGGAGTTGATAAGCCCCCTGTATGCATCTAAAAAGTGAACGCTAAGGTGACATGAATCAACTGTGGGTCCCACAACCATATAATAACCTCCTTGCTCCCACAAAGAACACTCAAGACTACCAGTATGTGTGGCCCCATCACGCCGCAGCTCACTTCTTTTACATAGGCTTTTCGTAAAGGATAAAGCCCGAGGAGCTTTACATTCTCAGCTGTGGAAAAGGCCGAGGCTTTTATGACCATATTATAATATATATACTATATAATAATAATATGATAATATCAAATGCCTACCATGATAATGGGTCTGTACCAGGTCAACAATAACTAGCCATTCCCGTCTTAGAATGTAGTGGTCGGACAAAGAGAGGGAATGGAGAGTTATTGTTACCCAAATACAGGCCAATTATCATGGTAGGCCTATTGTATTTTAATCAGTCAGGTGTGACCCAGCTGTTGATTATGATGGATCCTCATTATGTTCGGATGTGTTTTAGGTCATGGAGTTCTACATTCTTAGCTGTGAAAAAGCCCTCGGCCTTCGACCTCAGACCTTTTTCACAGCTAAGAATGAAGAAATCCTCGGGCTTTATCTTATATGGAGTTTGACTGTACACATAGCTTTGAAGATACAGCATTATATTTGTCAGCGCTTTGTCATGATAGCTGCCATTTTAAAATATGAGAGTTTATCTAATCCTAAAGGTCTCCTGGTACATGTTGCATCATACAAATTATAAGCTCATTTCCATGTCGTCTATACTATATATATATATATTGCCGGGCAAAGCAAAATGCAGTATATTTTAATCAGTTACTGCATATGGTGTTACAGAGCAGTGCACAACGAGTGAACAAGCGGTCGTGAAATGTCAGATTCTAAAGATCTTGATTCCATGGTCTGAGTAAGCTTCTATGTTTTACTAAAACATTAGCGATGTTTTACTTCAAAAGCCATAGTAATTGCCCTACACACTGTATTATTTTGTAGATGAGAATGTTAACCCTGACGGCGCGGGGATCGACTTTAGTCGTCAGAATCTGACGTCTTCAGACGTCAGATTCTGAAGACAAAAGTTTATCCCGGCGCTGTAAGAGTAAACATATTTGTAATGGTCGTAGACCCATGACATATGTATTTAAATAAATCAGATAGAGCTAAGTAAGAAATTTATGATTATTTCAAATTGAAAAACCTTTGGTCTCCATGGCTTATACACAAATAATTCAGCGTTGTAAGGGTTAATGGTAGTAGTAGCCCTACGCAGAGTATTATTTAGTAGATGAGAAGGTTAATGTCTATACAGATACGATTTCTCTATCTCATGCTGCAGATATGTACGGATTGATTGCCACAAGATGACAACTGCGGCAAGATAGAATCACTTCCTAGATGGAGTCCATATATTATCTGATCCTCATATCTCTCTATAATACTGACCGGGCCGTGAAAAGGATTATTACACCACAGCTCTGATGGTTGCTGAATCTACTTGACACAAAGTGGTAGACGGTCGTTTAATGTGGGCTTATATAAAGTGCTCTATTTGATATATTGTCCCATTAACCAAGTAGTACACGGTTTAACAATATTGTATTAAGAGGCTTTAGAATATTATATAACATGCCCTACTTCATGCGGTGTCATATTAGCTCAGTGCGTTAGATTTTACTTAGTGTCCCCTAAGTATAGAATAAAGTCCGAGGAGCTCTACATTCATAGCTTTGAAAAGGGCCGATGCCCTTTTCAAAGCTAATAATGTAGAGCTCCGAGGGTTTTAACTGACTTAAAACACATCCGACCATAATGAGGATCCCTCGAAATCAACAGTTCGGTCGCGCCTGACTGATTATAGCATCATAGACATACCATGATAATTGGTCTGTCCTTAATAAAACAAAAACAGGCTTAGAATGTTGTGGTCGGATAAAGAAAATAATGTAGTGGTGTGCTTCAACAGTCCAGAAACAATAATTTTCACTGAAATACCATATAACACGCTCTATATGACTCAGTTTCATTTTAGTCTAAGAACATTAGAAATGTTTTATATGATTTAGTGTACTTTCAGCCCAGCCAGTAACGGATCAAAGGGAAGGCGCCGCCGTGCTACCATCCCCCCCGCCCCCTCCCTGTTCAGGGTTCCGAGAATAAAAATACAATCAAATTTGCGCCGAGATATGCTCCCCCCAGACCTCTCTAGAGCATACACGAGGCTGTTGTGGTATGTGTATATATCATGTTTTATTTAGCTTAGTATCCTTTCAATTCATGAACATTAGGTTTTACTATAATAGTATATCACATGTTCTTTTTGATTTTATGTCATATCGGCCCAAGATTATTAATTTTACTATATATAGTATATAACGTGCTCTGTTTGATTCGGTGTGCTATCGACCCATGAACATTAGATTTTACTATTAGAACTTTGAATCGCCCTTTTTTGCTTCGCAGTTCCGTTGTTTCATCTCACCATTCCGTTGTTTTGCCATGTCGCAATTAAACATTTTCGTTTTTTATGCATTGTTTGGCAATTTGTTTATTGTATTCGTTATTTCGTAAAGCTGCTGTACACTGCGAAGCAGTCCCATGTTTTCAGAGCATACTATGATAAAATTATCTAAAATTCCAGCGCGAAATAAATGTCCTTTCTTTTGCGCACATGCAGCCAATTACTCTGCATGTA
This sequence comes from Flabesymbios commensalis, assembly GCA_964017125.1. Lineage (NCBI taxonomy): Eukaryota > Metazoa > Annelida > Polychaeta > Terebellida > Flabelligeridae > Flabesymbios > Flabesymbios commensalis. Next base: position 71,591,418 of record OZ024909.1, on the reverse strand, counting down.
GACACGTCATGCATTTTAAGGTTCATTTTCCAGTTGACAAAACCATTAAATTCAACCATCAACCATTTTCATGATAAATGCTGTAACAATATTTAATTTAACCTGATCATATCAGTAAATTATGTCAGTCAAGCTATTTTAGCTACGAAACATTCGCCGTGTCAGACGCTGCCTTACTCTGACTGCTACACAGCTGCTTGTCTTGGCTGGATTATTGTAATGCCCTGCTTCTAGGCCTCCCACAAGGACAAATTTCAAGGTTGCAGCGTGTGCAAAATTCGCCCGCTCAGTTAGTGACATATGTACCCCATGGCGATAGCACATATCCCCTGTTATGACGTAACTTCACTGGCTGCACTAACACTTGCATTTCAGGCTGTGCACTACACGGCCCCTAGCTACTTGTGTACGCTGGTGGATCGTTACAGATCAAAAAGGGAACTCCGCTTGGGCAGAGGAGCCTTCCTGCTGCAACTACCTCGATTCAAGTCGACATCTTAGAATCGGGCTTTTACAATAGCTGTCCCAAAACTGTGGAACTCTCTCCCCGAAGAACTCAGAATGATATCAGACTACACTGAATTCAGGAAAAAAATAAAAACGCACATGTTCCGCAAAGCCTACCAACATTTGTTATACAATTTGAAATTCATTGTGATGAGAGCGCCCTTGAGTCATTTGAGAATTGGCGCTTTATAAATACACCATAACTATAACTATAGCTAAAACACCATAACTAAAACCTGATAACTGCTATGTCCTAGTAACACATCTATTAGTCAATTATTTAGAAGTGCAGAAACACTACGATCGTCAACACCACTGTTGCATAGGCTAAAGCCCGAGGAGCTCTACATTCTTAGCTGTGGAAAAGGCCAAGGCCGAAGGCCGAGGCCCTTTCCACAGATAAGAATGTAGAGCTCCGAGGGTTTTAACAGACTTAAACCACATCCGACCATAATGGGGATCCCTCATAAACAACAGCTCGGTCACGCCTGACTGATTATAGCACCATAGTCCTACCATGATTATTATTGGTTTGTACTTGATCAACAATAACTCTCCATTCCCGGCTTAGAATGTGGTGGTGGACAAAGCAAATAATGTAGTGGTGTGTTCTAGCTTTGGGTTAACCCTTTGACCGCCAAATTATTCAATCTGAATTTTCACCTACTTGAAGTTGTGTCTCGCTGACGCGATCCACAACTTCAGGTGAGTGAAAATTATTCAGATTTGACAAAATGGAGATCAACTGTTTTCAAATATTGCTGATTGATGTCACATTTTATCTTTAACATGTCTAAAAGGTGGTACCTTATGTGCTAATTAAAAATGAAAACCCGAATATATGCGGCACCAGCGGTTAAAGGGTTAATCTCATGGCTGGGTTGGTGACTGAGTACATAGGTGGAGTCACACATACGAGTTAGGGTACACTAAACGACAAACAGTTGATGAAAATGGGCCACTCTGGGCCATTATCGTATTGATCTGACACGGCAGCGATCGTGGATAACAGAGAGGCATGCCGCATCAATCTCATCCAGAAAACATCACCTAATGAGCCGTGTTTTTATACATTTCTCCTTTGCTTCTCATCAGCGAGCACCCAGCAGCGCCAGCAGTTAAATGACGCAAAAAGATCAACAGTCCGTATTATACTGTAAGCCTATATTTAACATCATCCTACGATATCGTCTTCCAATGTCGGTTTATTGTCGGTACAGCGTCTGCAAGGCTGGCCCAACATTAAACCAGCATTGAGAGATAGTATCGCGTTTGCTGGGACGATTCCCTCAGGTGCTGAAGGGGGAGGGGCTAGTGCAGTGGTTAAAACTGCCTGACTGGTAAGTCGGAGATTGCGGGTTTGAACCCCACTCTGGCATTCAGGTTTCAAAAAAACTAAAAAGTGTTTTACTCCGCTTTCTCGTGAAGATTCAGCAGATCCCTGACCGAGAGGTAGTTTATACGGTCCCAGACCGCCTGGGCTCCAATTTTGAGCTGGAGGGCAGTGTCATCTAATTCACCTCACCATCCTCCGGTTCTCCTGGCCTAATTTAGCTTATTTGTTCACAAAGGTGGCCTTATTAATCAAATTATTTTGATAATATATAAACTCGTAGCTGACATACATACAACTTAAAGGAGATCTATCACCCCCTATATAGTAGGAATAAATTTGTGACAAATAAATAAGCTCCCACAAGATGGGGCACAAGTGTTTCCTTATATGGAGTGATTGGCTATCATGTGACCCTCTGAGAGGGTGATTGGCTATCATGTGACCCTCTGAGAGGGTCACATGATAGCCAATCACCCCCATATATGGAGTGATTGGCTATCATGTGACCCTCTAAGAGGGTCACATGATAGCCAATCACCCCATATAAGGACATAATTATTCATACCATATTATAAGGGGTGATAGATCACCTTTAAGAGCTCACGGTAAGATGCCACAAAAAAAAGAAAAAAGAAATAACATTGCGATTCTGAAACCGTGTATTTTCGTCTTTCAAAAAGAGCTATTACTCTTATCATGCTGAGTTAATTTATGTAAATTTTAAGAACAAAAGGAAATTTAAGAACAAACATTTACAAATCTTGATGTTTAAAAATAAAAATAATTTATTGCGAGTTTCATTGATTATGCCTATATTTGACTCAAAAACGCATTACCGTTAGATATTTTTTAAAGCAATGATAAGTCGGAGGATTTACTGTATTCCTTGTTTTGTTTCGCATGAATAGTTTAATTAGGATGGCTTCAAAGATACTACTCTCATTGGCGGAAAAATACAACCTCCGTAAAAACTATGACTATAATATCACTGTACAATAATGTCTCTTCTGAGGATAAGATAGCGGGTTATTACACAATTTATCCACGTGGAGCAATCCCAATTGACATGATACGTGTGTCTACCGTTGGCAAAATGCTGTGCCAGAATGTAACACACTGGTCCAGCATTGAATCACCTGAGACTCGTGCCTCGTTCCAGCTGGAGTACGATATGAGGGAAGATACTCTCTGAGGGACATGTAAGCCCCATTGGCGGTCAAGTAATGGCAGGTCCCTGCTTGCAGCAATCATTCCAACCAGAAAATCTGATGGAATTGCTTGTCTGAGCATTAGCTTTATTCATGTCATAACACCATACCGGTGGCCGACCAGGTCCAGGGCAAGAAAAGGTGAGCGGAGGGGGTTACAAATACTGACCGATTAGGCCGCCTCAGCGAACAGTGAAAACATGTTTTGATACATTTAGAAACGGGTGTTCTCGTGATATTCTAAAGCTTAATTTAGTTTAAAAATATATTTCTCTCATTTTACAAGGAATATCTCTGGTTGTATAAAGATTACTAGATCATCACTGAATATAATGTGGCTTGATCTAGAATAAAATCATTAAGCTTATGGGGCAAACTGTTTTACCCAGAATATTTAAATTGCGACTCACTGAGCCCTGTCATTTGCCGGTTCGTTTGCTTGTTCTTTCGTGTTTATTTGCCCACTAGTTCATACGTTAGTTCGCTCCTTCGTTAATGCGTTTTTCCCATTTGTTTGTTCGTTAGTCCTTTCATATCATCCTTTCATCATCTTTTCATGTAACTACAGGACTGGTGCTAACGTTCAATCCATCTTCTCTTACCTGTGTTTCCTGCCTCACAGTACCCACAAGAGGAAGTCTGCAGCATCATCCATAATGGATGATGGCTGATAGAAATATCAGGCTAATCCAGACAGTGCTGTCCTAAGATTGATGGTTCTAATATCGTCACATATACACCCCTGCTGCGGACATATTCACTATACTATATGTCATTGTCAAACTGGACTGAAAGCCATATTCTTCATGTGTCTATAATGTCATAGATCACGCTACCCACAGCTAATACAAGTAACCTAGCCACATCCTGCAACTCAAACTAACTCAAATTGCTTCTTCGCAAAATTGTTGGTGTGGTTTGGCTTTTTTTCCAAAGATGCTTAGCTGATTAAACATTTGATATGGGAAAAAGAGAACATAAGAATACTATAAATACTGCATCCAGCTGGTGTAGAGGACAGTGGCTCTGATGTAGTGGCTAAGCGTTACCGTCTATGACGCAGGTGCTCGTGGGTTCGCCTCCCGCTCTGCCTTTACGTAGTTCATTTATTTATATTTTCACCCACAACTTCAAGTTGATAAAAATTAGTCATATCTGCTCACTTCAAGCACAAATATTTGTAAGTCATAATGTTTAGACACATATTTCATTCCCGATAACAGTGATTTGGTCGACTAATAAAACAGATTAAAAACGACAATAGTCATGATCAGCAGGAAGAGAGTTTAAAAGAAATCACAGTACGACAGAAACCGGCACGAGCTATGATCAAATGTGAAATGTAAATTGATTGCGAATTGTTTTGAATCTAGGTCAATATAAGATCTCAGCATGAACAAAAAGTAGACGTCTCATGTTGTTGGGGTCTCTAGAGGACGAAGGGTTATATGCCAGAGACATGACACTTTAAACCTCAAAGCGCTGAATTGCTTTGTATAAACCATGGACCACGGTTTTTTTTTCAATTTGAAATCAGTATAAATGATTTAGTTAGCTCTTTTCGCTTCATTTGAATACCTATGTTATGGGTCTACGACCGTTATAAATATTTCTACTCTTACAGTGCGGGGATCGACTTTAGACGTCAAAATCTGACGTCTACAGACGTCAGATTCTGACGTCTAAAGTCGACCCCGTCGAGTTAACCGTCGGTCACGATTATATTCGTTATTAAGTTGTTAGTTAACAATTTATGTTTTCTACTGACCCCTGTTATTTTAATTGTACAAAGAGCCAAACATACCACAGCTTTCAAACATGTTAAGGATAAAATGTGATATCAATCATGTATAATCATCATTATTAAATTCGGTTTAGATCTATTTCTTCACTGCCATATACTTCAGTTTGAATAGGTCTGTGGGATAAAGGTGGGCAGCTGGTGCAATGTGCGGCTTGTCTGTCAATGGCAGACCTGACACAAATAAAAAATAGGGCAAGGAAACCACACAAACCAGCACCAGAATGAAAAAGTCGATTGAAAAGAAACACAACAGGCTGGTAGGCAAACAAAATACTGGAAATCAAATATAACTCTCAACTTCAACAAGACGCGATATCCCAATAGTTAATTGTCAAACAAAACTGCCGCAGATATCCACCATCTTAGACGGCATGATCAAAGCAAACACCTTTTTGCATCAATAGCCGCCACCGTTTATTGGTCTGGGAACGCGATTTTCGGAGGTGGGATCTCCCCAGCACCGATGTTCTGCTCAACGCTGGGCCGACGGCATCAACTTGTGGCCCAATGCTGTGCTACCATTCAACCATCCTTTAGGTCAATACATTGTATGTTTGGGTTATTGCTGGAATTTTATAAATATCGTTATATATACTAAGAAATGTTTTTGAAAATCTGAAAATGTGAAAAAATTGAAATATTTATCTGTGGGATGCACTACAACATTACACAATTTAAAGCGAAAATTGATGTCATCATTCTGAGTGGCTTTAGAGTAAGCTACTAATATCCATACATGTCCAGGCATATCTCTTGGCAAAATATTTCGCAATCCATGCAATGTGTTTGTGAATTCTAGACCTCTCGTAATCAGCTTTCTGTATCAACATGATCAATGTAGTGAGCTTACTGTATCAATGTAGTTAGCTCACTGTATCGATGTAGTCAATTCACTGTATCAATGTAGTGAGCTCACTGTATCAATGTAGTGAGCTCACTGTATCAATGTAGTCAGCTTACTGTATCAATGTAGTCAGCTCACTGTATCAATGTAGTCAGCTCACTGCATCAATGTAGTCAGCTCACTGTATCAATGTAGTCAGCTCACTGTATCAATGGAGTGAGCTCACTGTATCAATGTAGTCAGCTCAGTGTATTAATGTAGTCAGCTCACTGTATCAATTTAGTCAACTCACTGTATCAATGTAGTCAGCTCACTGCATTAATGTAGTCAGCTCGCTGTATCAATGTAGTCAGCTCACTGCATCAATATAGTCAGTTTATTGTATCAATGTAGTCAGCTTACTGTATCAATATAGTCAGCTCACTGTATCAATGTAGTCAGCTCACTGTATCAATGTAGTCAGCTCACTGTATCAATGTAGTCAGCTAGCTGTATCAATGTAGTCAGCCAACTGTATCAATGTAGTCAGCTCACTGTATCAATGTAGTCAGCTAGCTGTATCAATGTAGTCAGCTAGATGTATCAATATAGTCAGCTCACTGTATCAATATAGTCAGCTCACTGTATCAATATAGTCAGCTCACTGTATCAATGTAGTCAGCTCACTGTATCAATGTAGTCAGCCAACTGTATCAATGTAGTAAGCTCAGTGTATTAATGTAGTCAGCTCACTGTATCAATGTAGTGAGCTCACTTTATCAATGTAGTCAGCTCAGTGTAATATTGTAGTCAGCTCACTGTATCAATGTAGTCAGCTCACTGTATCAATGTAGTCAGCTCAATGCATTAATGTAGTCGGCTCACTGTATCAATGTAGTCAACTGACTGTATCAATGTAGTCAGCTCACTGCATTAATGTAGTCAGCTCACTGTATCAATGTAGTCAACTCACTGCATCAATATAGTCAGTTTATTGTATCAATGTAGTCAGCTTACTGTATCAATATAGTCAGCTCACTGTATTAATGTAGTCAGTCAACTGTATCAAAGTAGTCAGCTCAGTGTATTAATGTAGTCAGCTCACTGTATCAATATAGTCAGCTCACTGTATTAATGTAGTCAGCTCACTGTATCAATGTAGTCAGCTCACTGTATGAATGTAGTCAGCTCACTGTATCAATCTAGCGTCGCTCAACAAAACGAGCAACTGAATAATTTAGAAAAATCCATAGTTTTACAATATCGCCTTTTGTATTTTGACCGAATTTGTGATGCATTTTTTTTCGCGATCTCGTATTTCGATGAGCTGGCGAAAATTTGGCTAATTTAATTCCAGCAGCTACCGCTGTGTGTACAGGTCCTGGGATAGTCGTCCCACAATGGCTACCCAGCAAACCCGAAACCGATCGTGGATCAATGTTGGTCCAGCGTCGCAGACGCTGTACCAACATTGATCCACAATCGAATCTATGTGTCGGTCCACAATGGCTACTGTGTATATATATACCGAGTAAACACCGGCACATTGAACCAATGTCTACGACGTCGTTTCAACATGTTGCTGCAATGTCTCGTGCCTGTGTACCGTCGCCGGCAGCCTCTCGTCACGTTACGGCCGACGATGCGGTACTTTTTATCACCTAAGAGGTTTACTTCCAGGGGCGACCTTATGTACCAGGAATTGCAAATTAGGTTAAACAATGGATAACTAAACACACCACTCGAATGAGAACGATAGAAGAAAAATCGGCTTGGTAGACGTAAAAGGAAAAGGTGATGAACAGCTGAATTATAACAGTTTTCTTCTGAATAACTTAACACTGGAACACTTAAAATCCGATATTCACGTTGTCTCTAGTGGTGTGCATATATAGACGTTGGTTCACAAGAGAAGGTGGGATAAGCACAGCTGATCCCCCTGGCCAATACATTCTTCACAACACCTCTCCTGCAGGAAGTGCACCAAACATTGCTTCGACAGCTTCCTGAACCCCAGCTCTCTGGTGGTGTTTCCTACAATAACGACAGTCTGCTGTAGAGATTACACGTTTTCTAGACCAGTAGACGCTAGTCCTCTGGTACATGTATATGCATGTCATAGTGTGACAGCCTGTTGTTTTCTATACTATCACCATAATTCTATAACCGTCAAAGTATTCAATTTCAATTTTTACCCACGTGCCGTTGTGTCTCGCTGACGTGATCCACAACTTCAAGTGGTCGAAAATTATTCAGATTTGACCAAATCAACTATTTCTCGATCTTGCTGATTGATGTCACCTTGATAGTGCTAAATAGAAAAAAATCTAAAGAAACGAGTAGTCAACTGTTTTGTCGCAAGTTCAACCAGTTTTTGTTAGACGGTATCCCCCTGAATTTGAATTATACTAAACTAACACGAATGAGGTACTATCAGCAATAAATAGCAGTAGTTTTATGGTTAACCATTGTTGTAACCTAGTTTTTAAGCATTTTAGCGCGGGGACCGACTTTAGACGTCAGTACATTTACAATGATTTCAAATTAAAGAAAACCTTTTGATTTTCTTTGTTCTGACTTCTCTCTGATTATATTTTACATCACACTCCTCAATTAAAAATCAGTCAACTATTGTGAATATAGTGGTATTCTCTTTTAATGAGAATCGGGTGGTTTATGGCAGAATATATAAACAAGGAAGTGTTTTATATGCCCCCCTGAGGCAATTATGTGTGTGCTATATGGCATTATAAGGTAAAAAAAATAGGCAACGATGTCATCAAAGGGCGACACATCACTATAAATATTGTCATCCAGCACCCAGCCCAGCCAGTCATGCCACAACCTACTAGTATTCAGGTCGCGTTCCCGCCTTATCTAGAGGTGCCCCACCTAGAATTGCCAATTAATTAAGGACTAATATCAGCCAAGAAAGACAGTTTTCAGCCCATTGAAGAGGCAATAGCATGGTAGCAAGAATCCACGCGGAACAAATATCAGAGGACAAATCGTTGGAGACAATTCCTTGGTGTATGTCTTCTATTTATGGAAATACTCGTTAATGGCGTATAACTATATTGCTTCCATTATATGATGAAAACTGCTGACCTTGTTATCATTTTAACCTTTAAAGCATTATATGAAAGAACTTAAATATTCACCCACTTGAAGTTGTGTCTCGCTACCGCGATCCAAAACTGCATGTGGGTGAAAATTACCCATATTTGATTAATTTGAGACAAAACATTTGTGAATATAAATGTTTGAATACACATTTCGTTCCTAATAACAGTGATTAAAGGGTAAAACAACTTTAGTCGATAAAAGGTTCAAACGACAATAGTCGTGATTAGAGGTTCATCCTTGCAGTGCGGGAATAGACTTTAGTCGTCAGAATCTGACGTCTGTAGACGTCAGATTCCGACGTCAAAAGTCGATCTCCACGTGGGTGATATATTTATAATGGCCGTAGACCCATAACATAGGTATTCAAATGAATCAGAAAGAGCTAACTAAGACATTTATGATGATTTAAGATTGAATAAAACCCTTTGGTCTCCATGGTTTATATAAAAAATATTCAGCGCTTTAAGGGTTGAAGGTTAAAAATGAAGTCGTGATCAGAGGGTTAATGGTGACATTGATTGATTACGTATAACAGGTTTTGATTACCCGGTATGACTGGGCCGCCTAACTCACTTACTGCGCGAGGCCCATTCACACTGACCGCCATTTTGTTTCCACAGCCAGCTGTGTAAAAACGACACTCGCGCTGCCTACCAAAAAACTCGGGTGCCATGAAATTGAGACGAATATTTCAAGGGCCTATGAAAACTAGGCCATTTTCAGCAGGCGTCACCTTTTGATCGTATTAGAACTATTACATTTGAAAATGGAGGACGCTGTCTCAGAGCCTTGCGATGTCATCAGGGTAGGTTTTAATATGTTATCGTAGATTCGTATAAGTACGTGGTCTGGTCTTACTCCTCTAAGAGCATGATGTGCTGGAGAATCGTCACGTTACAAACGAACAAAGTGTGTGTCATAGATAAGACAGCAAATAACGAGGTAGCTGATGAAAGAGGGTCTGATTCATACACCATATGTTTTTTGCTTCTTTTCCTATTATTATTTCTCATCATGCTTCCATCATATTATTAGTGACTCGGTGATGGCTTTGTATTTTTCTGATGTTTCAGTTCATCACATAGTCATAACCATCTTTTCTGCTGTTTTGATGCCAGCGTTGCTCTCTGTCGCAGCAGCCACTGGTAATTTGATGCTGTTCTTTTTGTTGCTGACTGTCATTACTACCATTGTTTTTTGGCCATGTAGATGCTCATGTTAGTTTGATTGTTGTCGGTTTTAATGTAAGTGTTGTTGCTGTTGTGTATTGTTACTGTGTCATCAATTCTTGGTGCAGTTGATATATGCTCTTGTACACTGTTGCTAAATTCTCTATCGTCGTTGTTGTTTTTGTTGATGTTGCTATTCTAATAGTTGCTGCCCATAGACGTTGTTATTGCCTATGGCTACTTATATAATACTAGCTGTTGTGGCTCCGACGTCCGAATGCGATGTTGCTGTTTCTAGTGCTGTTTACATATTTATATTATGTTTTACTGGCTGCTATTGGTGCGAATGCTAATATTGCACAGTGTAGCTCCTATATCTCTTTTGTCTACTACTACTCATGCTGGTGATCAGAATAATGCTGTTGTTGTTAGTGCTGTTGTGTATGATGCTTGAAAGTACTAATTTTATATTATTTAAAGTAAATAAATTATACGAGTGATGTGGGTATTACAATATTATTTAAATATATGTTAATTATATCGATGTATGTTTTTATGTTTATATATGAGGGCCCACGGCGGATGAGCTATCTCAGTGGGTTGGTACATATATGTATGTATGTATGTATGTTTCTATTTTTTATTGATTTTGTACATTACTTGTATATACCTGTACTATAGGTAAATAAAGACTTTATTATTATTATTAGTAGTAGTATTATTAGATGCTGCTGCTGGTTATAAAAATACTGTTGTTATTGTTGGTGATGTTGTGTATATTGCCTGATATCGGCTGTTACTGCTGATTAACAAAATTATGCTGTTGTTGTTGGTGATGCTGTGTATAATGCCTGATATTGGCTGTTGCTGCTGGTTAGCAAAATTATGCTGTTGTTGCTGGTGATGTTGTTTATGAAATATTGCATTGGCCGTTACTGTTGGTGATCAGAATGATGCTGTTGTTGTTGGTGATGTTGTTTATGATGCCTGATATTGGATGTTGCTGGTGGTGATCAGAATGATGCTGTTGTTGTTGGTGTTGTTGTTTATGATGCCTGATACTGGATGTTGCTGGTGGTGATCAGAATGATGCTGCTGTTGTTGGTGATGTTTTGTATAATGCCTGATATTGGCATTTGCTGCTGGTGATCAGAATGATGCTGTTGTTGTTGGTGCTGTTGTTTATGATGTTAATATTGGCTGTCACTGCTGGTTATTGCTGCTGACCCAATGTTGTTTAAATGTTGACCCACCGTTTATGACGCTTGCCCACCTTTAAAATCAAATTGGTTAATTGTTGCTACAAATAATGCTTATGTTGTTGACACTGTTGCTCCGCTTCTATATGCCACCTACGGGTAAGTATAGTGTGTGATAGTGATGACGGTGATGATGATGTTGCTAGAGATGTTTCCTATATATTTGTGATGCTTACATCTGATTGTCGGGGATAAGAATAGTGAGGAGGATGTTCTTGTTCTACATGCTTCTCCTGCCTGTTGTTGTTGAGAATGACGGTGTTGTTGCCTACTCTTGGCTGTAGTTTCTAAGAATGACGACGTTGTTGCTGTTATTCTTCTTTATGTTGCCTACCCGTATTTGTTGTTGCTAATGATGACGATGCCGTTGCTGCTGTTCTTTTCCTATTTATGTTGCCTATCCCTGCCTGTTGTTGCTGAGAATGACGTTGTTGTTGCTGCTGATCTGTTGCGTACTCGTAGATGTTGCTGCTGTTATTTTCCTATTTATGTTGCCCATTCCTGTCTGTTGTTGCTGAGAATGACGTTGTTGTTGCTGCTCCTATATTGCCTACTCCGGGATGTTTCTGCTGTTCTTTTCTTATTTATGTTGCCCATCCCTGCCTGTTGTTGTTGCTAAGAATGACGATGTAGTTGCTGTTCTTTTCAAATTTATGTTGCCCATCCCTGCCTGTTGTTGTTGAGAATGACAATGTAGCTGCTGCTGTTCTTTTCTTATTTATGTCGCCCATCCCTGCCTGTTGTTGCTGAGAATGACGATGTGGTTGCTGCTGTTCTTTTCTTATTTATGTTGCCCATCCCTGCCTGTTGTTGCTGAGAATGACGATGTAGTTGTTGCTATTCTTTTCTTATTTATGTTGCCCATCCCTGCCTGTTGTTGCTGAGAATGACGATGTAGTTGTTGCTGTTCTTTATTATTTATGTTGTCCTCTGGTACATGTATATGCATGTCATAGTGTGACAGCCTGTTGTTTTCTATACTATCACCATAATTCTATAACCGTCAAAGTATTCAATTTCAATTTTTACCCACGTGCCGTTGTGTCTCGCTGACGTGATCCACAACTTCAAGTGGTCGAAAATTATTCAGATTTGACCAAATCAACTATTTCTCGATCTTGCTGATTGATGTCACCTTGATAGTGCTAAATAGAAAACAATCTAAAGAAACGAGTAGTCAACTGTTTTGTCGCAAGTTCAACCAGTTTTTGTTAGACGGTATCCCCCTGAATTTGAATTATACTAAACTAACACGAATGAGGTACTATCAGCAATAAATAGCAGTAGTTGTATGGTTAACCATTGTTGTAACCTAGTTTTTAAGCATTTTAGCGCGGGGACCGACTTTAGACGTCAGTACATCCACAATGATTTCAAATTAAAGAAAACCTTTTGATTTTCTTTGCTCTGACTTCTCTCTGATTATATTTTACATCACACTCCTCAATTGAAAATGACATCAGTCAACTATTGTGAATATAGTGGTATTCTCTTTTAATGAGAATCGGGTGGTTTATGGCAGAATATATAAACAAGGAAGTGTTTTATATGCCCCCCCCCCTCCCTGAGGCAATTATGTGTGTGCTATATGGCATTATAAGGTAAAAAAATAGGCAACGATGTCATCAAAGGGCGACACATCACTATAAATATTGTCATCCAGCACCCAGCCCAACCAGTCATGCCACAACCTACTAGTATTCAGGTCGCGTTCCCGCCTTATCTAGAGGTGCCCCACCTAGAATTGCCAATTAATTAAGGACTAATATCAGCCAAGAAAGACAGTTTTCCGCCCATTGAAGAGGCAATAGCATGGTAGCAAGAATCCACGTGGAACAAATATCAGAGGACAAATCGTTGGCGACAATTCCTTAGTGTACGTTGTCTCTTTATGGCAATATTCGTTAATGGCATAGGCCTAAATTGCTTCCATTATAGGATGAAAATTGCTGACCTTGTTATCATTTTAACCTTTGAAGCATTATATTGAAGAACTTAAATTTTCACCCACTTGAAATTGTGTCTCGCTACCGCGATCCACAACTGCATGTGGGTGAAAATTACCAATATTTGATTAATCTGAGACAAAACATTTGTGAATATAAATGTTTGAATACACATTTCGTTCCTAATAACAGTGATTAAATGGTAAAAACAATTGTAGTCGATTAAAGGTTCAAACGACAATAGTCGTGATTAGAGGTTCATCCTTGCGGTGCGGGAATAGACTTTAGTCGTCAGAATCTGACGTCTGTAGACGTCAGATTCCGACGTCAAAAATCCATCTCCACGTGGGTGATATATTTAGAATGGCCGTAGACCCATAACATAGGTATTCAAATGAACCAGAAAGAGCTAACTAAGACATTTAGGATGATTTGAGATTGAATAAAACCCTTTGGTTTCCATGGTTTATATAAAAAATATTCAGCGCTTTAAGGGTTGAAGGTTAAAAATGAAGTCGTGATCAGAGGGTTAATGGTGACATTGATTGATTACTTATAACAGGTTTTGATTACCCGGTATGACTGGGCCGCCTAACTCATTTACTGCGCGAGGCCCATTCACACTGACCGCCATTTTGTTTCCACAGCCAGCTGCGTAAAAACGACACTCCAAAAAACTCGAGTGCCATGAAATTGAGACGAATATTTCAAGTGCCTATGAAAACTAGGCCATTTTCAACAGGCGTCACCTTTTGATCGTATTAGACCTATCACATTTGAAAATGGAGGACGCTGTCTCAGAGCCTTGCGATGTCATCAGGGTAGGTTTTAATATGTCATCGTAGATTCGTATAAGTACGTGGTCTGGTCTTATTCCTCTAAGAGCATGATGTGCTGGAGAATCGTCACGTTACAAACGAACAAAGTGTGTGTCATAGATAAGACAGCAAATAACGAGGTAGCTGATGAAAGAGGGACTGATTCATACACCATATGTTTTTTGCTTCTTTTCCTATTATTATTTCTCATCATGCTTCCATCATATTATTAGTGACTCGGTGATGGCTTTGTATTTTTCTGATGTTTTAGTTCATCACATAGTCATAACCATCTTTTCTGCTGTTTTGATGCCAGCGTTGCTCTCTGTCGCAGCAGCCACTGGTAATTTGATGCTGTTCTTTTTGTTGCTGACTGTCATTACTACCATTGTTTTTTGGCCATGTAGATGCTCATGTTAGTTTGATTGTCGTCGGTTTTAATGTAAGTGTTGTTGCTGTTGTGTATTGTTACTGTGTCATCAATTGTTGGTGCAGTTGATATATGCTCTTGTACACTGTTACTAAATTCTCTATCGTCGTTGTTGTTTTTGTTGATGTTGTTATTCTAATAGTTGCTGCCCATAGACGTTGTTATTACCTATGGCTACTTATATAATACTAGCTGTTGTGGCTCCGAAGTCCGTATGCGATGTTGCTGTTTCTAGTGCTGTTTACATATTTATATTATGTTTTACTGGCTGCTATTGGTGCGAATGCTAATACTGCACATTGTAGTTCCTATATCTCTTTTGTCTACTACTACTCATGCTGGTGATCAGAATAATGCTGTTGTTGTTAGTGCTGTTGTGTATGATGCTTGAAAGTACTAATTTTATATTATTTAAAGTAAATAAATTATACGAGTGATGTGGGTATTACAATATTATTTAAATATATGTTAATTATATCGATGTATGTTTTTATGTTTATATATGAGGGCCCACGGCGGATGAGCTATGCTCAGTGGGTTGGTACATATAAGTATGTATGTATGTATGTATGTATGTATGTATGTATGTATGTATGTATGTATGTATGTATGTATGTATGTATGTTTCTATTTTTTATTGATTTTGTACATTACTTGTATATACCTGTACCCTCAGTAAATAAATACTTTATTATTATTATTAGTAGTAGTATTATCAGATGCTGCTGCTGGTTATCAAAATACTGTTGTTATTGTTGGTGATGTTGTGTATATTGCCTGATATCGGCTGTTACTGCTGGTTAACAAAATTATGCTGTTGTTGTTGGTGATGCTGTGTATAATGCCTGATATTGGCTGTTGCTGCTGGTTAGCTAAATTATGCTGTTGTTGCTGGTGATGTTGTTTATGAAACATTGCATTGGCCGTTACTGTTGGTGATCAGAATGATGCTGTTGTTGTTGGTGTTGTTGTTTATGATGCCTGATATTGGATGTTGCTGGTGGTGATCAGAATGATGCTTTTGTTGTTGGTGTTGTTGTTTATGATGCCTGATATTGACCTTTGCTGGTGGTGATCAGAATGATGCTGTTGTTGTTGGTGTTGTTGTTTATGATGCCTGATATTGGATGCCTTTGCTGCTGGTGATCAGAATGAGGCTGTTGTTTTTTGGTGCTGTTGTTTATGATGTTAATATTGGCTGTCACTGCTGGTTATTGCTGCTGACCCAATGTTGTTTAAATGTTGACCCACTGTTTATGACGCTTGCCCACCTTTAAAACCAAATTGGTTAATTGTTGCTACGAATAATGCTTATATTGTTGATACTGTTGCTCCGCTTCTATATTCTTATTTATGTTGCCTACCCCTATATGTTGTTGCTAATGATGACGATGCCGTTGCTGCTGTTCTTTTCCTATTTATGTTGCCTATCCCTGCCTGTTGTTGCTGAGAATGACGTTGTTGTTGCTGCTGATCTGTTGCGTACTCGTGGATGTTGCTGCTGTTATTTTGTTATTTATGTTGCCCATCCCTGTTTGTTGTTGCTGAGAATGACGTTGTTGTTGCTGCTCCTATATTGCCTACTCCGGGATGTTTCTGCTGTTCTTTTCTTATTTATGTTGCCCCTCCCTGCATGTTGTTGCTAAATAATGACGATGCTGTTGCTGCTGTTGTTCTTTTCTTATTTATGTTGCCCATCCCTGCCTGTTGTTGCTGAGAATGACGATGTGGTTGCTGCTGTTCTTTTCTTATTTATGTTGCCCATCCCTGCGTGTTGTTGCTGAGAATGACGATGTAGTTGTTGCTGTTCTTTCTTATTTATGTTGCCCATCCCTGCCTGTTGTTGCTGAGAATGACGATGTAGCTGCTGCTGTTCTTTTCTTATTTATGTTGCCCATCCCTGCATGTTGTTGCTGAGAATGACGATGTGGTTGCTGCTGTTGTTTTCTTATTTATGTTGCCTATCCTATCTGTTGTTGTTGCTGCGAATGACAATGTAGTTGCTGCTGTTGTTTTCTTATTTATGTTGCCCATCCCTGCCTGTTGTTGCTGATAATGACGATGTAGTTGTTGCTGTTCTTTTCTTATTTATGTTGCCTATCCTATCTGTTGTTGCTGAGAATGACGATGTAGCTGCTGTTCTTTTCTTATTTATGTTGCCCATCCCTGCCTGTTGTTGCTGAGAATGACGATGTGGTTGTTGCTGTTCTTTTCTTATTTATGTTGCATATCCTATCTGTTGTTGCTGAGAATGACGATGTAGTTGCTGCTGTTCTTTTCTTATTTATGTTGCCTATCCTATCTGTTGTTGCTGAGAATGACGATGTAGTTGCTGCTGTTCTTTTCTTATTTATGTTGCATATCCTATCTGTTGTTGCTGAGAATGACGATGTAGTTGCTGCTGTTCTTTTCTTATTTATGTTGTCTATCCTATCTGTTGTTGCTGAGAATGACGATGTGGTTGTTGCTGTTCTTTTTTTATTTATGTTGCCTATCCTATCTGTTGTTGCTGAGAATGACGATGTAGTTGCTGCTGTTCTTTTCTTATTTATGTTGCCCATCCCTGCCTGTTGTTGCTGAGAATGACGATGTGGTTGTTGCTGTTCCTTTTTTATTTATGTTGTCTATCCTATCTGTTGTTGCTGGGAATGACGATGTGGTTGTTGCTGTTCTTTTCTTATTTATGTTGCCCATCCCTGCCTGTTGTTGCTGAGAATGACGATGTGGTTGTTGCTGTTCTTTTTTTATTTATGTTGCCTATCCTATCTGTTGTTGCTGAGAATGACGATGTAGTTGCTGCTGTTCTTTTCTTATTTATGTTGCCTATCCTATCTGTTGTTGCTGATAAGGACGATGTGGTTGTTGCTGTTCTTTTTTTATTTATGTTGCCTATCCTATCTGTTGTTGCTGAGAATGACGATGTGGTTGCTGCTGTTCTTTTCTTATTTATGTTGCCCATCCCTGCCTGTTGTTGCTGAGAATGACGATGTGGTTGTTGCTGTTCCTTTTTTATTTATGTTGCCTATCCTATCTGTTGTTGCTGAGAATGACGATGTGGTTGTTGCTGTTCTTTTCTTATTTATGTTGCCCATCCCTGCCTGTTGTTGCTGAGAATGACGATGTGGTTGTTGCTGTTCTTTTTTTATTTATGTTGCCTATCCTATTTGTTGTTGCTGAGAATGACGATGTAGTTGCTGCTGTTCTTTTCTTATTTATGTTGTCTATCCTATCTGTTGTTGCTGATAATGACGATGTGGTTGTTGCTGTTCTTTTTTCATTTATGTTGCCTATCCTATCTGTTGTTGCTGAGAATGACGATGTGGTTGCTGCTGTTCTTTTCTTATTTATGTTGCCCATCCCGGCCTGTTGTTGCTGAGAATGACGATGTGGTTGTTGCTGTTCTTTTTTTATTTATGTTGCCTATCCTATCTGTTGTTGCTGAGAATGACGATGTAGTTGCTGCTGTTCTTTTCTTATTTATGTTGCCCATCCCTGCCTGTTGTTGCTGAGAATGACGATGTGGTTGTTGCTGTTCTTTTCTTATTTATGTTGCCCATCCTATCTGCTGTTGCTGAGAATGACGATGTAGTTGTTGCTGTTCTTTTCTTATTTATGTTGCCCATCCCTGCCTGTTGTTGCTGAGAATCACGATGTAGTCGGGCTGTTCTTTTCCTATTTATGTTGCCCATCCCTGCATGTTGTTGCTGAGAATGACGATGTAGTCGGGCTGTTATTTTCTTATTTATGTTGCCTATCCTATCTGTTGTTGCTGAGAATGACGATGTAGTTGTTGCTGTTCTTTTCTTATTTATGTTGCCCATCCCTGCCTGTTGTTGCTGAGAAAGACGATGTGGTTGTTGCTGTTCTTTTTTTATTTATGTTGCCTATCCTATCTGTTGTTGCTGAGAATGACGATGTAGTTGCTGCTGTTCTTTTCTTATTTATGTTGCCCATCCCTGCCTGTTGTTGCTGAGAATGACGATGTGGTTGTTGCTGTTCCTTTTTTATTTATGTTGTCTATCCTATCTGTTGTTGCTGGGAATGACGATGTGGTTGTTGCTGTTCTTTTCTTATTTATGTTGCCCATCCCTGCCTGTTGTTGCTGAGAATGACGATGTGGTTGTTGCTGTTCTTTTTTTATTTATGTTGCCTATCCTATCTGTTGTTGCTGAGAATGACGATGTAGTTGCTGCTGTTCTTTTCTTATTTATGTTGCCTATCCTATCTGTTGTTGCTGATAAGGACGATGTGGTTGTTGCTGTTCTTTTTTTATTTATGTTGCCTATCCTATCTGTTGTTGCTGAGAATGACGATGTGGTTGCTGCTGTTCTTTTCTTATTTATGTTGCCCATCCCTGCCTGTTGTTGCTGAGAATGACGATGTGGTTGTTGCTGTTCCTTTTTTATTTATGTTGCCTATCCTATCTGTTGTTGCTGAGAATGACGATGTGGTTGTTGCTGTTCTTTTCTTATTTATGTTGCCCATCCCTGCCTGTTGTTGCTGAGAATGACGATGTGGTTGTTGCTGTTCTTTTTTTATTTATGTTGCCTATCCTATTTGTTGTTGCTGAGAATGACGATGTAGTTGCTGCTGTTCTTTTCTTATTTATGTTGTCTATCCTATCTGTTGTTGCTGATAATGACGATGTGGTTGTTGCTGTTCTTTTTTCATTTATGTTGCCTATCCTATCTGTTGTTGCTGAGAATGACGATGTGGTTGCTGCTGTTCTTTTCTTATTTATGTTGCCCATCCCGGCCTGTTGTTGCTGAGAATGACGATGTGGTTGTTGTTGTTCTTTTTTTATTTATGTTGCCTATCCTATCTGTTGTTGCTGAGAATGACGATGTAGTTGCTGCTGTTCTTTTCTTATTTATGTTGCCCATCCCTGCCTGTTGTTGCTGAGAATGACGATGTGGTTGTTGCTGTTCTTTTCTTATTTATGTTGCCCATCCTATCTGCTGTTGCTGAGAATGACGATGTAGTTGTTGCTGTTCTTTTCTTATTTATGTTGCCCATCCCTGCCTGTTGTTGCTGAGAATCACGATGTAGTCGGGCTGTTCTTTTCCTATTTATGTTGCCCATCCCTGCATGTTGTTGCTGAGAATGACGATGTAGTCGGGCTGTTATTTTCTTATTTATGTTGCCTATCCTATCTGTTGTTGCTGAGAATGACGATGTAGTTGTTGCTGTTCTTTTCTTATTTATGTTGCCCATCCCTGCCTGTTGTTGCTGAGAAAGACGATGTAGTTGTTGCTGTTCTGTTCCTATTTATGTTGCCTACTCCTGGTTGTTGTTGCTGGTACTGCTTTGGCTGTTTCTGGTATACTGATATATAGGCGCAGCTGGCATGTCATGAATGTAAATGGTGTCATTACACGTTGTGGTCGAGTTAAGCATAAGGATGTGATATAACTCCCTGGTGAAAACAAACCCAACAACGAAAGCTTCAGCTTAGGGTCCTACCATGGTAGTATGTATGACACGGTAAGTACACTTTAACACTGCTTCGTCATATTTTAACCAAGTAAAAGCACTTTACAAATCAAATGTTTTGCCAAACTGACTGTCATTACTACCACTGTTTTTTGGCCATGCAGATACTCATGTTAGTTTGATTGTTGTTCGTTTCAATGTAAGTGTTGTCGCTGTTGTGTATTGTTACTCTGTCATCAAATTTTGGTGTAGTTGAAGTATGCTGTTGTACACTGTTGCCACAGTTTCTATCGTCGTTGTTGTTTCTGTTGATGTTGCTCTCCTAATAGTTGCCGCCCTTAAATGTTGCTATTATTAATCGTTGGCTACTTATATACTACTAGCTGGTGTGGCTCTGAATGCGATGTTGATGTTTCTAGTGTTTTTTACATATTTATACCATGTTTTACTAGCTCCCATTAGTGCGAATGCTAATGTTGCTTAGTGCAGTTCCTATATCTCTTTTGTCCACTACTACTCATGCTGGGGATCAAAATAATGCTGTTGTTGTTGGTGCTGTTGTGTATGATGCTTGACAGTTATATTTTATGTTATATAAAGTAGATAAATTATACGAGTGATGTAGACATAATTATATTATTATGCTTCTCCAGGTTGTTGTTATTGAGAATGATGACGTTGTTGCTTCTGTTCTGTTGCCTACTCCTGGCTGTTGCTGCTGAGAATGACGATGCTATTGCTGCTGTTCTTTTCTTATTTATGTTGCCCATCCCTGTCTGTTGTTGCTGAGAATGACGTCGTTGTTGCTGCTGCTCTGTTGCCCACTCCTGGATGTTACTGCTGTTCTTTTCTTATTTATGTTGCCCATCCCTGCCTGTTGTTGCTGAGAATGACGTCGTTGTTGCTGCTGCTCTGTTGCCCACTCCTGGATGTTACTGCTGTTCTTTTCTTATTTATGTTGCCCATCCCTGTCTGTTGTTGCTGAGAATGACGTCGTTGTTGCTGCTGCTCTGTTGCCCACTCCTGGATGTTACTGCTGTTCTTTTCTTATTTATGTTGGCCACCCCTGCCGTTTGTTTCTGAGAATGACGTCGTTGTTGCTGCTGCTCTGTTGCCCACTCCTGGATGTTACTGCTGTTCTTTTCGTATTTATGTTGCCCATCCCTGTCTGTTGTTGCTGAGAATGACGTCGTTGTTGCTGCTGCTCTGTTGCCCACTCCTGGATGTTACTGCTGTTCTTTTCTTATTTATGTTGCCCATCCCTGCCTGTTGATGCTGAGAATGACGTCGTTGTTGCTGCTGCTCTGTTGCCCACTCCTGGATGTTACTGCTGTTCTTTTCTTATTTATGTTGGCCACCCCTGCCGTTTGTTTCTGAGAATGACGTCGTTGTTGCTGCTGCTCTGTTGCCCACTTCTGGATGTTACTGCTGTTCTTTTCTTATTTATGTTGCCCATCCCTGCCTGTTGTTGCTGAGAATGACGTCGTTGTTGCTGCTGCTCCGTTGTCTACTCCTGGATGTTACTGCTGTTCTTTTCTTATTTATGTTGCCCATCCCTGCCTGTTGTTGCTGAGAATGACGATGTAGTTGTTGCTGTTCTTTCTTATTTATGTTGCATACGCCTGGTTGTTGCTGGTGCTGCTTTGGCTGTTTCTGGTATACTGATATATAGGCGCAGCTGGCATGTCATGAATGTAAATGGTGTCTTTACACGTTGTGGGCGAGGTAAACATAAGGAAGTGATATAACTCCCTGGTGAAAACAAACCCATCAAAGAAAGCTTCAGCTTAGAGTCCTGCCATGGTAGTATGTATGACATGGTTAGTACACTTTAACACTGCTTCGTCTTTTTTTAACCAAGTATGAGCACTTTACAAATCGCATGTTTTTCTTTAGCTTAGAGTCCTGCCATGGTAGTATGTATGACACGGTTAGTCCACTTTAACACAGCTTCGTCTTATTTTAACCAAGTATGAGCACTTTACAAATCGAACGCTTTACAAAATGAGAATGCGACATTCACAAAATGTTTGTTGTTATTATTCATATTTGATTATTATTTTTGTGGGGGGGGGGGGTGGGGAGAGGGGGTTTAGTAGTGCCCTGTGTCATCATCGCTGGTATCCTAGACGGGGCACCTGTCTGGCACTTCGTTTCCAGACGAGGAGCTGAATGCTGTTTATAGACGACAGAAATTTAAAAAAAATGGCCGCCGTTTATACTGTTCATACCAGCTCAATTCAAATTTTCAATTGTTTGTATTTTCCTAACGTGACTTCTAAAACGTATTAAAAGTGGCGGGCTGACACTTTTTCGGCGTCATACATTGATTGTACACTCGTGCCTCTCGTGTTTTTTTCAATAGGCAGCTGGTCAGCCGGGCTGTGACCGGCGACCTCGTCAGCTACTGGTATCCCTACAAACACGAGACATTGTCCCGATACAGGCTTAATGGTAACCCACCGCCTACAACGTCAGCCAACATTGGATCAACATATCGTGTTATCTGGATCATGCAGGATTCCATTGGAATGTCATAATAATATAGAAGGAAATCGTTGGTCCAACATTGTACACATGTTATACAAATGTTTTGAGTTTGCTGGGCTACGTAATTTAGATTAAAAAAAATCCAATTTGATAAGCTTACAATGAAAGCAGAACTGACGAAAACATTGCTATCTGTGAATAAAAAAAAAACTCCTATTCGCAAAATATTTATTATTTAATCTGAACCTGATTATATTTCTGACCAAACGATGAAGTTTGAGACCACCCTGCGCATATAGGATTAAGACTCGGACCTGTGGTCAGCACCTTATTTATCGGCTACAGATTGATGAAGTACAATACTGTAGATCTGGTAATTTTCGCGGGTAAATTTTTTACAAATTTCTGATTTTAGGACTTTCACGAAAATTAGAATTCGCGAATTTTTATTTTTCTTTAGTAGCGCTATTACAATAGTATTTTTCGCGGGATTCTTAAATTCGCAAATTTGTCCTCCTCGCGAAATTCGCGAAGATCTCGCGAATATTACCAGATCTACAGTATACAGGCGCTAATTTACATAACAATTGTGGCACAGTAAGAATCATGGATAAATACTGGCTGTGCCATTTCACATAGATACATTCCATTGCACGGGCCAGCGTTGTAGATGGTGGTTAAACGTAAAACCAGCATTGGCTCATATACGTCAATGTTATCAAGTTATTATGGCATTATCTTCAGAAAGTAAACAAGCATTACTCCCGACATGCACATGACTGTAAGTTTTTTTAATCTGGGAAATTGCACATACATTTTCTTTATCACGGTGCTTAATGACTCAATGATGAAGGTCAACTGGAAATGCACACTCACTGTACCTCAATAAAAAAGCTTACGATTTTTAGCAAGATTCCCCGAACTACAATACCTAAAGTGGACGTTTGTTTTATCTTGCGTTTATCCCAATGTTTCTGAGCTTGTAAATAATTATATAATAAATTGTTGTCAAGACACGATTTGCAGGTTTTTTAGACACAGTATCCCTGTATGTTAGACGTTTATCATTGCCTCCACTATAAAGCTTAAGGAGTCTTTTATGTTTAGGAAAATACACATTAATTGCGGTCCTTACCACACGGCTATTGCATCTACCAGATGTGTTACTTTGTTATTCCCTGATAATGTTTGCGCTTTGTCCAAACATATTGAGTTTGCTTTGTGGTGTTATTTCTCCCTGAGTTTTCATCCAATCGACTTCAAACCCTGGCACAATGATCTTTAGGTTTTGGATTTTCTAAGTCATATATCAAGTTCTTCCAGATTTATTCAGGATTGTCTGGATCACTATATGGATCAATGTCGGTTCAATGATATACATGGCGAGTGAAGCCTCGTGAATGGAATGGGGCCCTTTGTCAGAGGCGACACGACTGACTTACACCCTTTGAGCACCCTCTACATTTAATAATTAAAATACATATATCCAATAATGTTTCAATGCGGACGCAGCGTCGCAGACCGTGGCCCAGTATTAAACCAACATTGTGTGCTTGATATGGACAGTATAATTTTTTAAAGGCTACATTTTAAGATAGGACTAAGAGTTGTAATTACATCTTGCACGAAACGTCGACGCAATGTTGTTTTAATGTTTGGCCAGCATCGCAGACTGTGATACAGCATTAAACCAACTAAGAAGTCACAATCCAGAAATTCCAATTCAATGTGGTTGCCAAAAATAATAATAAAAACTCCAATCAATCTGTCATGATATATATAACCCAACAAAATCCAAAATGGCTGCCAAAAAAACATAGAACGAAGTCCAAACATTATTGTTACCTTAAAAGTCACAATTCATCTCTAGTTTGATAATTGTCTTTGAAATTCTGAATGCTCTAAGCATTTATCCGTATGAATGAGATCTAATGTTGGTATTACATTTAATTATGTGCATACGACATAATCATGGTTGAGTAATAGAAATATTCATACCATTGTTAAAATTGCGCACGTTCAGAGAATTGGCCATTATATATACATCCCAGTAAACATGAGGCATTTCCCTGGTGCTCGGCAAATGCTGGACCGCCGTCTACGACGTCGGCGCAACATTGGCCCAACACCGAGTCAATGCCTTATATTTACTGGTATATGATGTCTCTGGTGAGCAATGTGTTCATTTGGTGTGGTGCTTCAGAGGCTGGCGCGTCATATAATTGGCTCTTCCGCTTACAAACATTTTCACTTGGTGAAAAGTCGCGAAGCAAGGGTAGAATCGCCCGCATTAAAATGCATAAATCTAATGCGGATTTGATAGATTTGATGATATTTATTGGTAATTAGGACCAGCCTACGACTGGTATCCCATTAAGTTTATTTTGCCTGAGTTTGTGTCCTATTTATGGGGAAGAGGGGTGCTGTGTGTGGGAAACGGTTCACATTTATGTACACCAGTCCTTGTGAACATGTGCAATGTAACGTTTCAGGTCCTTAGGTTAACTACTTTTGTCTTTAACAAGTATTCAGAAAAAATATAGTCACGATTATATTTGTGGTTAAGAGATTAAAGGGTTTTGGTTGGAATAATTTCGGCACAGCGTCGCAGACGGTGGACCAGCATTACATCAGCATTGGGCCAATGTATCGTGTTATCTGTTGTTTCTGGCGCCGGGATGATAAAGCATCACCAGCATAATGCAGCAGTCAGAAAACACGACACAATCACCCAATGCTGTCTCAATGACGGGCTAGCGTCGGCGACTGTTGATCAGCATTTAAACAGAATGGTTGAATGCCACGTGTTTGCGCAAAGTATACAACAGACCCGGTGATAGATTAGTGTTGGGCCAGCGTCGTAGACAATTGACCAGCATTGGACCAGCAATGGGATGCAATGCTGGCCCAACATTGAATCGGAATGTGGTGGATAGGCCTACATCCTCTGTACGAGATACATTGTAGGCAAGTATTGAATGAATGCTGGCCAGCATGAGCGATGGTGGTAGAAGGAATACACGTCGAAGATATATGTGAACTTGTCTACTCGTTCTTCGCTTAATTATATTCTGGACATTTAGGATTCTGGCCCATGAGGAAGACTAATACACTGATTTTTTGTCTATAGCACTCAACCAGACTCAAGACGGGCCTGGGAGTCGGGAACTCCTTTTCTAGTTTGGATTGACTGCTGCTATAAAAACATATTTTTTAGTGAATATTATATGGCACTATTGTTAAAACATCCAACAATGCAGTAAGATATATAAGGAATCTGCAATGTGTGTATAAGGATTCTGTATGTTTTGATGATGTGTCTGAGGAAAGTAAGATGTGTATAAGGAATCAGTAAAATGTGTATAAGGAATCAGTAAGATGGCTATGATGAATCAGTAAGATGCGCATCCTTGAAGAATCAGTAAGATGTGTATTAGGAATCAGTAAGATGTGTATGAGGAATCAGTAAGATGTGTATGATGAATCGGTAGGATTTGTATAAGGAATCAGTCAGATGTGTACGAGAAATCAGTAAGATGTGTATGAGGAATCAGTAAGATGTGTATGAGGAATCATTAAGATGTGTATAAGGAATGAGTAGATGTGTATAAGGAATCAGTAAGATGTGTATAAGGAATCAGTGGGATGTGTATAAGGAATCATAAGGATGTGCCTGAGGAATCAGTAAGATGTGTATGTGGAATCAGTAAGATGTGTATGAGGAATCAGTAAGATGTGTATAAGGAATCAGTAAAATGTGTATAAGGAATAAGTGAGATGTGCCTGAGAAATCAGTAAGATGTGTATGAGGAATCAGTAAGATTTGTATAAGGAATCTTTAAGATGTGTATAAGGAATGAGTAGGATGTGTATAAGGAATCAGTAAGATGTGTATAAGAGATCAGTGGGATGTGTATAAGGAATCATAAGGATGTGCCTGAGGAATCAGTAAGATGTGTATGTGGAATCAGTAAGATGTGTATGTGGAATCAGTAAGATAAGTATGAGGAATCAGTAAGATGTGCCTGAGGAATCAGTAAGATGAGTATGAGGAATCTGTAAGATGTGTATGAGGATCCAGTAAGATGTGTATGAGGAATCAGTAAGATGTGTATGAGGAATCAGTAAGATGTGTATAAGGAATCAGTAAAATGTGTATGAGGAATCAGTGAGATGTGTATGAGGAATCAGTAAGATGTGTATGAGGAATCAGTAAGATGTGTATGAGGAATCAGTAAGATGTGTATAAGGAATCAGTAAAATGTGTATGAGGAATCAGTGAGATGTGCCTGAGAAATCAGTAAGATGTGTATGAGGAATCAGTAAGATTTGTATAAGGAATCATTAAGATGTGTATGAGGAATCAGTAAGATGTGTATGAGGAATCAGTAAGATGTGTATAAGGAATCAGTAAAATGTGTATGAGGAATCAGTGAGATGTGCCTGAGAAATCAGTAAGATGTGTAAGAGGAATCTGTAAGATGTGTATGAGGAATCAGTAGAATGTGTATGAGGAATCAGTAAAATGTGTAGGCCTACTAGGAATCATCAACCCTTATCCTGCTAAATTACTTCTTTATTTTTTTTATTTTTTTTTCACCCACTTCAAGTGCGAATCACAACTTCAAGTGACTGAAAATTACTCATAGTTGTTTAATTTGAGCACAAATATTTGCGAATATTGATGTTTTGGCACACATTTCATTTCCACTAACAGTGATTTTGGTCGACTAATAAAACAGATGAAAAACATCAAAAATTGTGATCAGCAGGATAAGTGTAAGATGGATATTGACCTAAGGGGATCAAGGTGGCACATAGTATAGGGCAAACAATCTATGTGAGGGTTACGCTGATTCCTCAACTCTAACCACCAGAAAAGACACACACTCTTCATTGACATCACTATAGGACAGACACTGGGGGATATGAGATACGCATCATCTCGCTAGGGCATATCAGATAGACATCATTCTCCATGGAGACTGTAAAGCTCGTCCGCGATAATGAGAAAATACTAGATGGCAGTTGGTAATCCGCTTATTTAGGCTTCGATCACAAAGACTCTTATGGCCAATAAGTTCTGTGGAAAGTGATATCGCTTTTCAACACCTCTTTATGAGGTATTATATATGTACGGTTGTCGTTTAGTAAGCAATAGCAGCTTGAGATATTCATGATAAAATTATATGTTTTACACACTAAACAAAATAGATTTTTTAAAAGGAAACTTTCAATACTATTACCATGCAACTCCTGCTTTTGTCTATAGACAGCGATGGTCACGAGAGGGACTAGGCTAATCATTATGCTTGGCCAATTCAAATGACAAAGTATAATTTCAAAGTATATAATACATACAACATTACCCTTGTGTTTTCAGTATTGGCTCTATTATTTTGTCTCGGTGGCTAGTATTTTGCTTCAGCTATCGGCCTCGTCAAAACACTGGACACCTCAACAAAATACTAGGGCCAATATTGACTCGGGTAATATTGTCTATGTACTAAACCTCCTATCGTATTACCTCTGCGGTAATTTGTCCAGTTTAGTTTGCTAATCTGTCTGTCTGGTATCCTTGTTCACACTGATTAATTAAAAAGTAATGATCGGTTTGGATTAAAATTTCACCAGTGTTGTGTTTCTGGCGAAAAAAACAATTTATTAAATTTTGGATGATTCAGATTATGACCAGGATGAAGGATCCGCATTGCGATCTTATTGCAGGTAATAGCAAGCCTAGTAAGATATCTCAAATCTAACTGCATAGAAAACCATTTATGATGTCATAGTCTCACAACTATCGATATCTAAGAAAAAAAGATGGAATTAGTAGATCATTACTACCAAAACAATTATATATATATTTGTTTAATGTTTAACATGTTTAACCTTTAAAACGCTGAATATTTCCCATATAAACCATAGAGACTAAATGATTTCATTAAATTCAAAATCATCCTAAATGGCCTATTTAACTCTTTCTGATTCATTTAAATACCTATGTTATGGGTCTACGGCTATTGTATATTTTTACTCTTACAGTGCGGGGATCAACTTTAGTCGTCAGAATCTGACGTCTACAGACGTCAGATTCTGACGACTAAAGTCGATCCCCGCACTGTAAGGGTTAAACACTGATTTCAGTTTTCACCAGCCCTGCTGGCAGTGATTTGATCAGCTAATCAAATAAAAGTGCCTGGTGCTTTAAAGGTTAGTATGTATAGGATGAAGCCCGAGGAGCTCTACATTCTTCGGCCTCGACCCTTTTCACAGCTAAGAATGCAGAACTCCGAGGGTTTCAACTGACTTAAAACACATCCCACCATAATAATGATATTGAGGATCCTTCATAATCGACAGCTTGGTCACACGTGACTGATTATAGTACCATTATAGTACCTTCCATGAAAATTGGTCAGTACTTGGTCAACAATAACTCTCCATTCCCGGCTTAGAATGTAGTGGTCGGACAAAGAAAATAATGTAGTGGTGTGTTTTAACTGTGGTTGCATACACACTCTACCTACCACCAATAGAAACGAAGAATGCACAGTTCTGTAATAAAGAAATGAAATGCAATGAATGGTGTGTTAGGCCACATGTGTGCACTTATAAGCTAAACTAGGCCAGGAGAACCTCCTGAGTATGGTGAGATGAATGAGATGCCACATCCCTCCTGACACAGGATTCCAAATTCGAGCCCTGGCGGTCTGAGGCCGAGCATGCTACGGTCATGGAGGCTCCCTAGTGTTCAACTCGCGATCTCCGACTTTCCCAACAGGTAGCTCTAACCACTGCACCAGGGCCCCGCCCTTCTGTGATAAAGAAGCGCAACTGTTGGAACTCTGTATAGGATAAAGCCCAAGGAGCTCTACATTCTTAGTTGTGAAAAAGGTCGAGGCCGAAGGCAGAGGCTTTTTTCACTGCTAAGAATGTAGAATTCCGAGGGTTTTTATCGACTTAAAACACATGCGACCATAATAGCCAGATAATGACGATCCCTCTTAATCAACAGTTCGTTCACACCTGACTGATTAGAGTACCATAGGCCTACCATGATAAGTGGTGTATACTTGGTTAACAATAACTCGCCATTCCAGGCTTGGAATGTAGTGGTCGGACAAAGCAAATAATGTAGTGGTGTGTTTTTAAAATAGGTAGCTCTAACCACTGCACCAGGGCCCCGCTCTTCTGTGATAAAGAAGCTCCACTGTTGGATCTCTATAGGAACGCGGGAAACTATGATGTTTAACTGCACTGCCAGCTGTGGGACAGAATACAAAATGATCAGTGTAGATTTTAACCAACACAAAGCGAGTGATTACAAGGCGAACTCAATCACAATCCATTACATCCTGAGCGATTAACAGACTCACAGTGACGGATGTCACTTGACAGATCACACGAGACACTGAACAAATGATGGTTTAATGTTGGGCCAGTGTGGAAGACGGTGGCCCAACAATAAACTAACAACATTGGGTTAATGCTCTTTTATCGTCGGCTTGACAGATTACTACAGATCTGCTTAAATTATATTGGGTTGAAATGTTTTACATCCATGCAGGAGGCTAAAGCGCATCGGTATTGTGTAAATCACAGTATCATTTACCTATGTATCACAGATGGCGATACAACACATGCAGTCTGAGAGATCACATACTTGTAACCGATTGGCTTTAGTGGAAAGTGTGTAATTACTCTTTGTCAAATTATTAGGTTCAGATAATAAGTGAGCAGCGAATAAAAGAAATAATACAACCCAGAGTCATGACTATATTATTGAAATAATTTATTGTAATAGTATGGAAATCTCAGGGATGATAGCCAGCTTTGCGTATTAATATTTACAAGAACGTCCTTGATATTAGCATCGTTGTTTTTTGTAGGCCTGCTGAGTTGAAGGCTGTTGCGAAAAGAAAGTGAACAGACTGGCTACATCACGATACTGGGGCTTTGGTAGATCCAGTAGAATATACTCAGTATTCTGGACAGAGCCTGGAATCACTGATAATACTTAGTGAGGACCCGGGCAAACACTTAATCAGCCGTGTCAATCGCCTCTGGCCTTCATCCCCCGACAAAAAAAGACGTGCAAAACCTGCAGGCGTTATTACGTGACTGGACGCATGATTGTCTGTCAAGGAGAAAGAACGAAATTCTATCGATTCGTAGATCTGAATGTACGAGGCGCGCAGCGCCGAGTATATTCAGATCTAAGAATCTATCGTAATTGAGTTCTTTCTTCGACTTAAAATACACGAAATAGGTACATCTCAATATTTGATATTGACAAAATTTAAATACATTTTAGTTAGCATGGTAAAAAAAGAAACATTAGCCACACAGGTATGCAGTGGCATGGTGAAACCTGTATATTGTGTCCGACCTAAAATAACAGTAGATTCGGTGTATTTTAAGAACAAATATTCAACCTCCCTCCGCAGCACTGTCCCAGCATCTGGGAGATATTGTTGAAGGTTTTTGAGTGATGTATGTTTCGTTGATAGACCCTAAATGTTCCACGTAGAGGGGTAACCGTAATAGCGTAGGAACTGAACAACCACTGTATTTCAAATGCGCATTATATAACACACAGAGGCAAATTATCAAAGGTACTGTGTCATAAACAAAACCTTTTCAACTTTTTAGAAGTGGGTAGGAGGCGTCGTAATAAACGTCGCATTCGAAATAAACAAAATGGAAATAAAAAAATAAAAAGAAAAACTACTTTTCATAGGTTTTCGGGAATTTCTTTTGTTGTGCATACACAGCTTGTTTTATGATGAACAGTTGCGAACTGTTGATGGTTTCTAAACGATGGATCTTCATAGACTTTGGGAAATGCGTAAAGAATATGAAAACTTCTATAGCGATGTTTCCCTTTGGGTACATCATGGAGATAATATATATTAATATACACCGGTGACGTCAGTCTGCTGTTCAAACAGTAGATTCGGATCTACAAATCTACTGTATTTGTTATGCTGACTAGACCAAGTCGGACACAATAATAGGTCTATATAGGTTTTATCATGCCACTGCATAACTGCATGGCTGATGTTTCACTTTTTATCATGGTAACTATTTTGTCTATATAGGGGCCTATCAAATCTTTACATGTACCTATTTCGTGTATTTAGGTCGAAAAAAGAAGTCAATTACAATATATTCGTAGATCCGAATATACTCGGCGCAGCGCGCCTCGTACATTTGGATCTACGAATCTATCGAATTTCGTTCTTTCTCCTTGACATACAACATGCTGCAACATGAGAAGAATGGTGAAAATAAATCATGGTTAGAACCAGACAGCAGAATCTACACACGATCACGACTATTGCTGTTTTTAATTTATTTTATTAGCCGATCAAATCACTGATATTGGGAACGAAATGTGTGTTTAAACATCAAGATTTTCAAATTTTTGATTAAATTAAATGTACATGCATAATTTTCGGCCACTTGAAGTTGTGGGTTGCGGTAGCAAGACACAACTTCAAGTGGGTGAAAATTTAAATAAATTAACTTAGCAGGTTAAGGAATAATAATTGTCCTCTATTAGTGTTGTAAAATATTCCTTTGCCAATCAAGGAAATGTATGAAAAACAAAAAAATGGTATCAGACTGTTCTGGGGGGGGGGGGGTGTACGGTAACCCTATCTTAACCCTTACAGCGCGAGGAGCGACTCCAGTCGTCAGAATCTGACGATTAAAATCACTCCCCACACTGTAAGAGTAAAAATATTTCTAATGGCTGTGGACCCATAACATAGGTATTCAAATGAATCAGAAAGAGCTGACGAAGACGTTTATGGTGATTTCAGATTGAAAATATCCCTTCGGTTTCCATGTTTTTTTCAAAAAGAATCCAGTGCTTTAATTAATTAACTTAAAAGTCGCGATGAAAGGTTTGATGAATATCAAACATTAATATGAAACTTACATTTGGCGCTCATCTGAGTCGATTAAGATAAACTAAAGTCACTAACATAAATACAAACCGATAAATTACAGAGAATATTAAATATTCACATTTAACGCCAACAGAATGCGGTGCCAATTAATCAAACTGCTGCATGGTAAGTTTTTTCTGTTTGTGATGGGATTAAAATGTGCGCATTAAATCGCTTCAGCTGCATGCTGATGTTACAAAACAAAAATAGGCTATTTTTGCGGTTCTCTTTTATCCCTTGCTTGTGCGTGTTTCACCCGCTTTATTATGTTTATCTGCTGCTAAACGCACTGTCTAAAAGCTCAAGTCACGGTAGACGGATGTGTGTACATTTAGGAGCATGTTCAAATAATATCACATGGAATAGAAATGAAAAACTTGCTATTACATCAATTTTGCACATCGCGCCTACTAATTGAAAGGGAGTTTGTATGACTATTTACCACGAATATTGAGAGTGAATATCATGTAGAATGCAAGATAAAATAAAATAGAAACTGACATCATTCCCCGACAAATAATTTTTTATTTTGGTTTCTCGATATGTCCATTGAACATGTCCAAAGACTAGAATAGCGGAAGTCTTCTGTTTAAATTTTTGGTTGCTGTGGCAACGTAGCAAGTGTACCAAAAACCCCGTTTATCAAATATTGAACAGATCTAGGAATTCGACGTAAATTAATTTCATGAAATGTGTACGAGCGGTTTATACTTCACCAGTACAATTATGTAAGGCAACACATATTTCTCTTATGATCAACTACATGTTAGGGCTGCCCTACGGATATACCAAAAAGATCTGTTCACATGTCAGTGACATATCATGACATGTCATTGACATATCAACCATGGTACAATCCGCTTAAGATCAAACATCGGCGATCGCTAGCTTTGACCCAATGTTGGTTTGATGCCAGGCCATCGTCGTAGATGATGTACCTACTTTAAAACAACATTGGATAATGTTTTGTCACAGTGTTGTTTCTTTGCGGGTTGACCAAAGCGTGGTCCCCCACTACCAAACACTGCTGGCGCCGTATACTGGATGATGTCAGTGTCAAAGTATTAGATATAGTGAATGAGCCTAATCTGCATGTTTATGAGTATTTCACAGTATTTCACATTTATGGACTTCAAAAGAGAGATATCATAATTATATTAAAAATATAGTTTTTTTAGCCAACCATCTTTAGTTTTGACAAGCTATTGCAAATCTTATCTAATTGAAGATTATAATTTATTTTGTATTATTAAAGATAGCAAAGGGTTAATCCTTACAGCGCGGGGATCGACTTCAGACGTCAGATTCTGATCCCCGCACTCTAAGAGTGAACATATTTCTAATGGCCGTAGACCCATAACATAGGTACTCAAAAGAATCGGAAAAAGCTAACTAAGAAATTTATGATGATTTTAAATTGAAAAAAATTGTCTCCGTGGTTTATACAAAAAAAATTCAGTGCTATAACGGTTAATTGCCACAGGAAATTACTTGATTTAATTATCTAACGAGACGTAACAACCGTCGACAATCTCAAACAGGAAATCGATTGCTTCGTTTTTTATGTGGTGCTGCGAGGAAACACGATACTAGTGGATGGCTTAGCCGTGTTTGCTGAATATAATTATGTTCAGATCAAAATATTATTAACCCATATTTCAAATTTACTCAACTGTGGCCGCTACTTCAAATCTAGCACCGGAAATTTATCCCAATACATGTATATGGCCACGGATTTCGATATATTACATTGTGGTCCTCCAGTGGCCACATATTTTATTCTGTTCCCACAGATTGTATTCTGCTCCCCGAGATTGCATTGATTTCCACATATTCCATTCTGTTCACATAGCTTCCATTATGTTTCCAGAGGTTGTATTCTGTTCCCACAGATTGCAGTTTGTTCCCACACCCTGAATACTGATCTCACAGGTTGCATTCCGTTCCCAACGGTTTTATTCTGCTCCCATATATTCCATTCTGTTCCCACAGATTTCATTCTGTTCCCACATATTGCATTCTGTTCCCATATATTGCATTCTGCTCGCACAGATTGCATTCTGTTCTCACAGATTGCATTCGGCTCCCATATATACCATTTTGTTCGAACAGATTGCATTCTGTTCCCACTGATTACATTCTGCTCCAATATATTGCTTTCTGCTCGCACAGATTGCATTCTGTTCTCACAGATTGCATTCTGCTCCCATATATACCATTCTGTTCCCACAGATTGTATTCTGTTCCCACAGATTGCATTCTGCTCCCATATATTCCATTCTGTTCCCACAGATTGCATTCTGCTCCCACAGATTGCATTCTGCTCCCACAGATTGCATTTTGTTCCCATATATTGCATTCTGCTCGCACAGATTGCATTCTGCTCCCGCAGATTGCATTCTGTTCCTATATATTGAATTCTGCTCGCACAGATTGCATTCTGCTCCCACAGATTGGATTCTTTTACCACAGATTGCATTCTACTCCCACATATAGCATTCCGTTCCCACAGATTGCATTATGTTGCCACAGATTGCACTATGTTCCCACAGATTGCATTCTGTTCCCATCTATTGCATTTTGTTTCCATATATAGCATTATGTTATCACAGATTGTATTCTGTTCCCACAGATTGCATTCTGTTCCCACAGATTATGTTGCCATAGATTCCATTATGATGCCACAGATAGCATTTTGCTCCCACAGAGTCATATATTAAAATATGTTCTCGTAGATTTGAATCTGGTCTCACCTATCAAATTATGTAGATAACTATATTAAATGCAATGTAATCTTCCATATGCACTTCATAAATACAGCTTGTAAAAGATACAACACTCACAGCAGGCAAGCAAATAAAAGCAAAACGGGCACATTTGATGCCGTTCCCGCGGGGTTCCCTTTAATCAGTTAATAAAATGATTAATATACACGCTGTAAACGTTTTTGTTAAACAATATTGACATTTAGATATAAATTCGTCCTATATTCCGTATTCTACTCTTATGAGATGTAACCGAAAAGCAACGCATCAAGTGATGTAATAGGCCTATACATACCACTTTAACCCTTTAAGCCCCCACGATGCAATAAAGCATCATTTTTCATCTCTAAAAAATGACCTAATTTTCCACAACCAAGGGTTTTAAAATTAATATTTCCACGAATCTGTTTTACCAATACACGGCAATTTTCTCTACTTTTTAAACCACATCAAATCATCTTCATTCACTACAAGTCGAGAATTGCGACAGCAATTTGCGACTTGTAGTGGATGAAGATGACAATGACAAATGCAGGCCTGAAAGGGTTAATTCGTTAGATTATAAATTGTGCCGTTCCCGTTGTTGAACGAGTTGTTCGTGTATTATTTGCTGATTTTCATTATTATTTACATTATTTGTTTAAACATATTGTATTTTGCAATTGAAACAGATGCAAAAATTTAATACATGGTTTCTCTTTTATAAAGTGTTTTAACCGACCTACACATAACTGTTTTCTGATAGTCAACTAGAATACATTATACTGGTCTACTGTTGAGATTATGAGATGAACTGTCGCTTGGTTCTGGAGATCTAGTACGTCTAGTGAATACATTACAGATGGAAATCGTTTCACGTTGGAAATTATTAATTACTTTTGGCAATCATAAAAATCAGTAGAGATTTCTCAGCATGTCAATTAAACGGAAATCCAAATTAAAATAGAATTAGGTGACGTTGACAAGTTTTTGTTTTACAGGCAGACAAATGACAATGGGAAATAAAATGATGGAAAAAAGAGATAAAGAGAGCGAGAGAGAGAGAGTGAGTGAGAAAGAAAGCTTGTCAGTTTCATGAGCATCAATCTAGATAAATGCTTAATATTTCACAAACTAATTTAATCTCGAAAATTATTTTCATAGCTAACTATTCAAAAAATAATATTTCAACTTTGCTTATCATGACTATATTTATTGGTTTTAATGATATATATTCTGCTTCACAATCATGAAATGTTTAATATGCTTTTCATACGAAGACAAGTTATATTTGTTACGAATCTAGCGAGAAAAGACGTGTATGATTACAATCTGTGAGCGGTTACATGTATTCAGCAAGCACAATACGTCGACCCAATGCTGTTTTAATGATTGGCGTCTGTCTGCGACGCTGGGCAAGAATTACACCAAACTTGGTTCATTGTGTTCATTGTGTCCATCGTAGATGCTTCACGGCTTAGTTAAACCTGAAATACCAGGAGGATTCACAGCGCGCAATTAATTGTTTTAAAATTATATTTTATGCGATATTGCCTGGAATAATTTAATAGAATCCCGGACAATTTGTCAGTATCTTTATTTTTATGTACGTTTTTATCAATTGGTTAATTGCTTTTGCAGGCTGTCTCAGAAGTGGGTATTTAACGCTTCTAGTGCGGGGACCGTATTTATACGTCAGAATCTGACGTCTGTAGTCTTTATACGTCAGAATCTGACGTCTGTAGTCTTTATACGTCAGAATCTGACGTCTGTAGTCTTTATACGTCAGAATCTGACGTCTGTAGTCTTTATACGTCAGAATCTGACGTCTGTAGATTACAGACGTCAGATTCTGACGTATAAAGACGGTCCCCGTACTGAAAGAATTACAACATTTCTAATGGCCGTAGACCCATAACATAGGCAGGCGCGCCTGTATGAATTTGTGGTAAGCAGATATAAGGCCGATGGATGGAGGGTGGGGTGGGGTGGAGGGGTGATCACATTTTAAAATGTACAATTTGATTATGATTGACATCACTTTATTTTCAATTTGTATTACTTTATTAATGACTGATATCATTCTTTATACATATATGCACCTCACATATATAATTAAATAGTTGTTGCAATTTGTGTTTTGAGATAATCTTGAAATCATTGTTTTGAGATTTGCAATCTCTTTAATTTCCTGTAGACAATTATAAGGATACCTAGGGCTTATGCAATAACGAGTGTCGATGTTTGCCGAGAGGCCGGAAGTGCAGCCGTTGTCAATGTAAATGCTAATTTAATTAGCGTACTGTCCATGTCTAATGTGGACTCAGAACTTGGTTATTATTTTTTCATTCATTGTTTACCTTAAAGCGACAGCACGGATCAATCATTCTGAGAAATATCATTCATTGAACACTTTCTCTTAATCTGTCATTCTGACTAATGATCGAAAAGACGATTAGTTTTTGTCCAATGTGACCAGGAGCCTAACAACATTCACCCAATGCTGGCTCAATGTTAATCAAGCGTCCGCGTTTGTAACAGGCAATTTTGTTATTCGGAATAAGGGTTGGGGCGGCGGCCTTAAATTGATTTAGTAATAATTAAATCGCACTTTTATTTTGTTTAGAAAGAAACGAACAATGGTCTGAAATGTATATAACCACAGGAAGACACAGTGTGCCTTGATCTAAAACATAACTCAGTCACTCACTCATTCACTTATTCACTCAGTCCCTCACTCAGTCACTCAATCACTCAGTCACTTAGCCTATCAGCCATTCAGTCAGTCAGTCAGTCAATCAGTCAGTCAGTCAGTCAGTCAGTCAGTCAGTCAGTCAGTCAGTCAGTCAGTCAGTCAGTCAGTCAGTCAGTCAGTCAGTCAGTCAGTCAGTCAGTCAGTCAGTCAGTCAGTCAGTCAGTCAGTCAGTCAGTCAGTCAGTCAGTCAGTCAGTCAGTCAGTCAGTCAGTCAGTCAGTCAGTCAGTCAGTCAGTCAGTCAGCTACATTACGTTCGGAAACAGGATAACCATATAAATCTGGCTTAGACGTAGATCATCATTACATAGCCGAACAACACGAAGAATAACAATAATATCAGTGCGCCTTTCAAGATAAAATAATGGACACCAGCATAAATAAATACATATCGGGTTACAGAAAAACGCCAACGTTTTTTTTTATGTATAACTCACGTTCGTAAGATAACGTATGACAAGAACAATCACTAGAAAACAAGAAACCATTGATACCACTGTCCCAGATAGATACGGTTGGAGAGTGATGTCTAGCCTTGTGAT
Organism: Flabesymbios commensalis; assembly: GCA_964017125.1. NCBI lineage: Eukaryota > Metazoa > Annelida > Polychaeta > Terebellida > Flabelligeridae > Flabesymbios > Flabesymbios commensalis. The sequence continues at coordinate 71,553,071 of OZ024909.1, read as the reverse complement.
TGGCTGGAGCCCTGGTGGGGTAGTTAGACCTGCCTGCTTGGAAAGCTGGGGATTACGGGTTCGAACCCCACTCTGGCCTTCAAGTTGTAAAAAAACGAAATGTTTCTTCCCTGTTCACTCGTAAAGATTCAATATTGTGGGGAGCATCCGTGACCGAGAGGTAACGTGTTCGGCCTCAGACCGACAGGGCTCGAATTTCGACTCATGTGTCTGGTTAGCCTACATGTGCACAAAGGTGACCTAAAACACCATTCATTTCATTTCAGCCTGGTGATTACTAGGTCGGACACGCTACCACTCGACCACAAAGATTCCCTATCAAATAATGTGAGATAATACAAATATTCTGTTGTTTTTATCATCTAATTTATCGTGCCATCGATGGGAAATCAAATTAAGCAAATCACAACCACAAAAACCATCCACATCATCCAGTATCTAGGGCTAGAACACCACTATTTCCAATTATCAGCATGGATAATATTGAAATTTATAGTTAACGGAGTCATTTGGCTCGTCAATCCCTCAACCGAGTAGATATATTGATGTCCGGCATTGCCAGGGTCACCCAGCAAACACGAGACATTGGCCCATTGTAGGATCTATGGTGGGCCAGCGTCTACGACACTGACCCACCATATATCCTACAATGGGTAGGTGTTATGTTCGCCGGGTGAGATTGGATCAGATAATTCACACCCAGTACTCCTCCGGTACTGGATGGAATCTGAGTGTAGTGGTTTGTAGCCACCTTATCATTTAATTAATCCCTACTATCTGGTAGTCAATCGTTGGGACAAATGAAACAGCATACAGAAATCATGGTACATATCTATACGACTTACTGAAGATGCATCACTTATTCAATAACCATAGTAAACTGTGATTCTTGGCGCTTTGTATAACTTAAGGTTAATATATTATATTTGTATTCTTGTTTGAAATGCGTATTTCATAAAAGAAAAAAGAAAATATTGCTTTATTTGGCATATACACAACGATAGTTCATGTTTTGTTTGTACAACAACCTTCAATATTATATATATATATATATATATATATATATATATATATATATATATATATATATATATATATATTTCAATAGTGGTCAAGTTTTCTGGTTTCACATATATTATTCACCGGGAATCATCTGACGATTAGTGTTTTTAGCCTAATAAATGTGATAACGGATTACGGATTTGAATTTAGTCATTAAAAATTGAGGGTGGTTGATGGCAGAAGTATACCATATCTGCGAAGTATTAATTCCCATATGCCTAATAATGATGTGAGCCGCTCATTCATTACTGTGAAGTATCTGTCATTACTAAGGTAATGGGGGATTATCTTGCCATCTTACATGTCAGGTAAAGCCAGCGCAGGCTATATATCACGTCTTCAGAAGTGAGTGGATGAAAAGATAAAGCCTCTTCAGCAACCAAGATATTTTGACCCGCTGTTGGTTTATTGTTGTTCCACGCTGGAACAACAATAAACCAGCAGCGAGTCAACGTCTGTTGCTATCCGATATTAAGACGAAGCCATGCTGGAGTTTCTTCACCAGTGTAGCCATGATTTTCTGCCAGCGGCGCAATTAAAGAAAACAATATCTTTCTTGAAGCTTGATGAGATTACAACTTGATGCTAATATTATTATCTGGATGTTCATGTATTAATGTGAAAAGTTAATGCCACCACTCTTTATTAAACTATGCATGCACTATAAATCTTACTAATATAATAATACAAAAAACTGTAGGCCAATTTAGTCAATTGATATACCAAACAAATGACTGGCAGGTATATGCTGACATAATCACGTGGTATAATATATGACCGTTAATTTGTTAACATAGACACATTTTATGCTTGAAATATTTTCATTTAAATCGGCATTCTGTGGACAGACGTGCTGTGTAGGCCCTATGTTGTCACACACACAATATAAGAATATAAGATAAAATAAATTTTATTTTAAGTCGCACAGAGTAAAACATATAACATTAGCTCTAACTAACGAGCTAGTACAAGCGACATGTAAAATATACAATAAATATAACAACAAAAACAAGCAGGTTGGCTGGCAGAAAGCTACTATGAAATGTAAAAAAGTGATTAGGGATATATTTATAATGGATATGAGAACATAAATTATATGGGTAAAAGTTACATAAAACATCATGGCACATACAAGAATGTAGATTAAACAAAGTAGGCCTACTTGCCATGATTCCTCTCACATATTTGCCATGATTCCTCTCACATAATATGTGAGAGGAATCATGGCATGTAGGCCTACTTTGTTTAATGGTTTATACATCATATTATGGTGTATAAACGACATACAGAGAATGAGCTAAACACATTATTAATATAACTAAGCTAAACACAAATTATAACTGTTAAACAGCTATGTTTTTCTCAAGAGCATGCTTTATTATGTATGTATGTGATTGTTTTTTTCAACTAACGTTATAATGAGCATAATAAAATAAGAATGTTTTCAATTATTTTCGGCACGCCACACTTAGGCAGGTATCATCATGATTTAAATAATCCTAATCAGTAATATTATTGTGGCCAGTGCCATAGTTTTTGCTTATCGACAACCAATAATGTTTTTTTTTTCATTGACAATGCTCACTGAGCCCCATGGAGGCCCCCGTGAGCTGCGGTAGAGCTAGGTTAAAACATGGACACAAGCCAGGGTTTACACTGGAAAGCTCAAAGTACCCTGAATGGCATCTTTGGTGATGTAGGACAGGGGGGTATTGTCCTACAGCACGTCGAGTAGATAAATCTTTTCTCTCTCTCGGATTTGTGGCGATAACTTTAATAGCGGCCTCGTTGAGTTAAGGTTGAAATAGCATATATATAAACGGAACTTCTTCCAAAAAAAACATCAAAGCGCTAACATTTTTTTTATATAAACTAAAATATGTTCTATGATAACATGAAACTTCTGACTGAACCCCCAGCATGCCCGGTCACTATAACACCATCTCAAATGCATACGAAAACCTGCCATCAGGCGCGATACGACTTACCTATTGTTATTGTTATTATTACTTTAGCATTTCTTTATCTAAAAGCTGGATAATCTGTCCGAAAATACATGTATATTACTAATAATATATAAACGCATTCAACAAAGTAGATAATAATAGAGCTGTATGACAGGTGGTGACATGTCACCCTAATAAACACAGAAACATCACTATCACATTATTACGTATGGTTTACAAAATATTTATAAAAACAATGTCAATGTATGCAAAAAAACATAATTAAGAGCGTTTTTGAAAACACTTTCAATAATGTGCTCTAAAATGTTTAAGGAAACATTTAAACAAATGTTTCATCGCGTTATAATTTAAAAAAAAACACCTTTTAATGATTTTTTGAAACATCAAAAATAAAGTTGTATGAATAGACCCTATACTACGAATAAACCCTACGAGTTAATGTTTTACAGCATTTTCATGTGACTTTCTCGCGATATTAGAAAGCTGTTTTGTGTTTGCTGGGGTAGTGGTGCTAAGTGGTACTGGTAGCGTTGACCAGTGGATATTCAGCCATGTGGCAGAACATGTGGCAAGTCAACACTGCAAGAATGATGATAGACCTGAAATGTAATAAATCAGCTAGGTCCACAGCAAGTCGGACAACATAGCTTATGCTGACCCATGATCTTTGTCAAAGCAATCACCTGACCCGCCTCATGCTCTATGGTGATGGAATGTTATTATAAAACGATTTCCTGAACGTTATAACTCATCTACCACTTACTCATCATCAATAATTTAATATTTATATTTTATTCTAATGTGTTTATAAAAGGGACGTTTCGTAGTTATCATGGATATGGCGTCGTTTAAAAAAGTATTGTTAAAATACATGTTATTTTGAAAATATTGTTGATGATAAAATTTGTGATATGTACACATAGAAGTAAAAATTGCCTGTCATCAGTTTCCCGCACCAAAACCAGACATTAAATAGCTGCAAGATGTTCTGCACCTTGTAGCAAACAGACACCCTGGAAGAACGTAGAAACCGAATTAACCCTCCATGCCCTCACGATGCATAAAAGCATCATTTTGCATCTTTGAAGAATGACTTAATTTCCTGAAACCCAGTATTTTAGAACGAATATTTTTCATGTAATTGTTTTATAAATAACAGTATATTTTTCATTTGTCACCCACTTCAAGTCATCTTCATCCACTACAAGTCGAGAATTGCGACAGCAATTCGCGGCTTGTAGTTTAATCACAATCTCTTATGGTGGTTTATTTGTGAAAAGGAGATACATATCCTAATATTAACATAACTAACATATTTGATTAAATGTTGTATAATTGCAATTACGTTACATATACAATTCTGACAAACATAAATTAATAAATGGTCCAATAATTATAATATTAGGCTAGTTGCACTCAGGTTAACGAGCATAGCAAAAAGCGCTATTGTAAGGTAACACAATATAAAACTCTCCAGATTATGAAGAAGCTAGCTCAAAAGCCGTCTCCCATTTATAAAAATATCAATGAGTTTTGCTGTTGGTGCAGGCAGTTGGAGTCAAGATAATCATCTCGCGATTGAAACACCAACAATAATTGTTAATTGTTAATAATCGCTTAATATGCTAATGTATTGGTTGTTGCCAGCCACAATAGTCGTCTCACAGCCAAGGCAAATTACACGTATAGTTTTCTAAGAAGAAATGCTACATAATAATAGCTTAACCTGTTAATGCATCGGCCGATCTCAGCTCAAATAGCCGTCTCACAGCCAAGAAAATTACACACAGTTTTCTAAGACATACACAAGTTCATCCTACATTCGACAACTTATACATGTATATGTGACAGTACTATTACGCAGCGAGTTTATATTATAAGCATTGAGGTTCAAGTGAATTTTAAATTCTGCAATGTGATGGGTCTGTCTTGATTCGGGCTTATGGTATTAATAAGGATCCTCGAGCTTTAAAGACATTTGAAATGCCTTAGTATTGTGGATATGCCTTGATTCCTGTTGATTCGGGGTTATAATCCTAATGATCCTCAACCCTTTAAGCCCTCACGATGCATTAAAGCATCATTTTACATCCCTGAAAAGATTCACCCACTTCAAATCATTTTCATCCACCAAAAGACGAGAATTGCGACAGTGGATGAAGATGACTATGGTAAATTTAGTCTTGAAAGGGTTAAGGGATAAATACAATTTAAATACGTTATCCCAGTAAATACAAAACATTTGTATAGCATTTATACAGCGTCGTTCGAGGTTGGGCCGACGTTTTATAAATGTTATACAACATGGGATTCTGGAAGGCTGGATGTAAATGCTACTGATTGATCCATGCATGGTGTGAAGGAGCCCTGACGTCCCAGTGAAGTTGAATGCTAGCTGAATACGAAGAAACTGTTAGGTTACAACGCGTGAAGAGTTAACTGGGGATGACAAGTTTCCCAGAGGGGATCATGGCGGACACGGTCAGCTAATTGACTGATATGATTCCTCCTCTCTGGCTAATTCACTGTGGAGGAGAGGCGGTGGTCAGTGTGAAGAGAGACTGTGGTCCTCTTACTCCTTCTTAACCCGTAACCCTTTCAAGCCTGAATTTACCATTGCCATCTTCGTGCACTACACAAGCCGCGAATTGCTGTCGCATTTCTCGACTTGTAGTGCATGAAGATGATTTGAAGTGGGTGAAAAATTAAAAAAAATTGCCATGTATTGGTAAACCAGTTTCATGGAAATTTTCATTCCAAAACCGCTAGTTATAGGAAAATTAGGTATGATTTTAGAGGTGTAGAATGATGTATTAATGCATCGTGAGGGCTTAAAGGGTAAAGCTGACAATTTAAAAAAAAACTTGGAGACCAAAGGGTTTTTTCAGTTTGAAATCATCATAAATGGCTTATTCAGGTATTTCCGATTCACTTGAATACCTATGTTATGGCACTACGACCATTAGAATATTGTTACTCGTACAGGACTGATCGACTTTATACGTCAGAATCTGACGTCTGTGGACGTCAGATTCTGACGTCGAAGGACGACCCCCGCTCTGAAAGAGTTAAAATATTTCTAATGGCCGTGGACCCGTAACATAGGTATTCAAATGAATCAGAAAGAGCTAACTAGGACATTTTTGATGATTTGAAATTGAAAATAACCTCCCGGTCTCTATGGTTTATACAAAATTATTTCAGCGTTGTTAGGGTTAGCCATCACTGAACTCTCTCTCTAATGAACAACATCCTGGTACACGCTGACCACACGCGCACGTCACGCCGCCCACAACAAACACGCCATGTTGAATCAATGCCCATCTTCTACAACAAGTTATCTTACCCACGAGCCTGCAGTGCGATACCTTGCTTTATCGAGCATAGCGTCCAACTATTTTAAATAGCGAGATACCTTGAATGTCATGCGTCTCAGACAGCTGGCTGACATCAAAGCTTGCTTGTTCCCGTTGGTATAATATATCAAATAGATATATAAGCTAGGAATCATTGTGTTCCGAGCTCCCTGATGGCGGCCACTATATCATTACTGGTCGCCATGACAAAATTCGGTACAACTCACTGTCCAAAATGAGAGATTCCCAACTTGCCTATATAATACATCTAGCAACGGAAACAGGTAACTGTGCATGAGAGATGAGCAAGAGGTCAATTCTTCGTGACCTTTTATGACATATTTATAAATCTGAAACATCCAATGAGGTTTGAATCTCATACACACCCCCAAGATGACCATATAGACAGAATAACTGATTCTAATACTCGATACGGCCAGGCTCCTGCGGTAGCACTTGCATGAGACTGGCCAAGGGAAGATGGATTAACCTGTACAGCACTGAATACATTTTGTTTAAACCATGGGGTTTGTTTGTTTGTTTGTTTGTTTGTTTGTTTGTTTGTTTGTTTGCGTTCGTTCGTTCGTTCGTTCGTTCGTTCGTTCGTTCGTTCGTTCGTTCGTTCGTTCGTTCGTTCGTTCGTTCGTTCGTTCGTTCGTTCGTTCGTTCGTTCGTTTGTTTGTTTGTTTGTTTGTTTGTTTGTTTGTTTGTTTGTTTGTTTGTTTGTTTGTTTGTTTGTTTGTTTGTTTGTTTGCTTGTTTGTTTGTTTGTTTGTTTGTTTGTTTGTTTGTTTGTTTGTTTGTTTGTTTGTTTGTTTGTTTGTTTGTTTGTTTGTTTGTTTGTTTGTTTGTTTGTTTGTCTGTTTGTCTGTTTGTTTGTTTGTTTGTTTGTTTGTTTGTTTGTTTGTTTGTTTGTTTGTTTGTTTGTTTGTTATCTTGGTTTGTTTGTTTACTAATTTGCTTGTGTGTTTGTTTCTATGAAGAACAGTTTGTTTCTATGAACTCTTGCGACGCGGCCTACCATTTAAAGTATGTCACATTTCCATTATTAGATAACATATGAAATATCCGCGTCAAAATTATGATAGTGCTTATTTTTCATTTTCTGTGTATAAACCACTGCAACAGACACGAGACGTTGAGCCAATGTTGGTTTAATGTTGTCCCATCGTCTGCGACACTGGCCCAACAAAAAAACCAACATTGTCTCAATGGCGCTTGTCTGCCGGGACATCTGTTGTAACCACTGTTATACTACATTTTTAGTATTTAGATAAATAGATGCATGCAATGAGACCAATGTTGTGCCACTTAATTACCTTGATGAATGCTTAGTTTTGTACCTGGAAATGTGCCACACATGTAGTGTAATAATGAATGGCTAATAAAATGCAAACTTCCCTGAGAAAAATTACATGGAATAAGACTGACACCATGCAAATGTCAACCATGTGACTTAGTCAGACTGATTTCTTCCTGAGAACCCATTCGTCTGTGAAACAGAGAGAAACAGCACTGTAGCCACTGAGCCGGCAAACCAAGCCTTAAACCGGAAAACAAGCCGTTCGCTGTGGAATCAGAAACAATGGCCACTTCCCGAGCGAGGCGGTCCCAGGCCATAAAATATTCAGTAAGCCGCCAGCAGATCTGCTGCAGCTTCTCACTGACCGGTCTTAGTAGAACAGCCAGGATTTCAGTCATGTCGGAACGCTCATTAGAACACGATTATTTATTGCAAGAAACCTTGAGCTTCCTTACTTATTGCAAGCATTTCTAGATCGCCTCACATTGTGGCTGCACAATGTGTGGCGATCTAGAAATTTGCGACTTAATGTATTCGTATGGGCACCCTATTCAACCAGGTCGGCTGGGCTGGAGTATTTGTCGCGGATAAATTATTTAATTCAACCCGGCTTGGCGGCGTGATGAAAATTTCAAATTGTATCACATGTTTATACAGAACAGTTATTAAAATATACTATTTATTTCATGCAGAGTAAATTTGAAGTTATTTATTTAAAAAATACTCCAGAACCTCTCCCCGGAGATTGAATGGCACCCTCCTAGCAGAAGTATTGACAATAAAATCGGGGTATCCCAAGCCCGGAGAGCACAATTCACTCAGCCATTGCTGGTTTGATGTTGGGGCAGCGTCGCAGACCAACATTGGCTGGGTGGATTGTATTTGCTGGGTTACTGGTTCCGCTATGTGTAGGCGGTATGATTGGTTGTGACATTGGCTGAAGTATTCACATCCGGGTCTGCCAACAGCCCGGAAGTCACCCTTACATTGTCCTGCATGGTCACCAAAAACGGCCACTGTAAGTTTGGAATTTTTCTAATCCAAAATGTCGCCACTTTCACAGAACGGCTTTTGCAAATTCTAAAAAAAAAAAAAATAATTTACGCCACTCTCAGAAAATTGAATTCAAATGCAAGCATATATCTCATATGAAAGGGACTATAACATGCTGTTATAAAATGCTTAATTTTATGTACAAGCACAAGCATGCTCTCTTCTGCTATTTTCGCCAGAAATATCTATTTATACACAACTACACAGCTTGATTGATCGAGTCAGTTAATTTGCAATTTTACAATGAAAATGTCATATAATGATGGATTTGTGAGCGTTACCGACATGTGAATCGCTCAATCTTCCCAGTGACTGTATAACAAAATGCAAATTTACAAACAGACAAAAGGCTATTTCACAGACAAACATATATTTATTCCCAAATGTAAAAACACATTGAATACATCTAAGATATCCTTTTCAACACTAACAAATATGGTTAAATTAGATGAACCTTTATTTCGGATAAAAAATATCAATCTATGTCGTCCAATATAATAACAGACAAAGAGTTGAATGTTACAAAATTTTGGCTTCTAAGGGGTGGTGTATTGCTTATTTCCAATATACTTCAGTATCAGTTACGGCACAAGGCAGTGCCTTATACTTCAGTATCTGGTACGGCACAAGGCAGTGGCTCATACTTCAAGATATGATACGTCACAAGGCAGTGCCTTATACTTCAGTATCTGGTACGGCACAAGGCAGTGCCTCATACTTCAGTATCTAGTACGGCACAAGGCAGTGTCTCATACTTCAGTATCTGGTACGGCACAAGGCAGTGCCTCATACTTCAGTATCTAGTACGGCACAAGGCAGTGCCTCATACGTCGGTACGGCACAAGGCAGTGCCTCATACTTCAGTATCTGGTACGGCACAAGGCAGTGCCTCATACTTTGGTATCTGGTACGGCACAAGGCAGTGCCTCATACTTCGGTATCTGGTACGGCACAAGGCAGTGTCTCATACTTCAGTATCTGGTACGGCACAAGGCAGTGCCTCATACTTCAGTATCTAGTACGGCACAAGGCAGTGCCTCATACGTCGGTACGGCACAAGGCAGTGCCTCATACTTCAGTATCTGGTACGGCACAAGGCAGTGCCTCATACTTTGGTATCTGGTACGGCACAAGGCAGTGCCTCATACTTCGGTATCTGGTACGGCACAAGGCAGTGCCTCATACTTCAGTATCTGACACGGCACAAGGCAGTGCATCATACTTCAGTATCTGGTACGGCACAAGGCAGTGCCTCATACTTCGGTATCTGGTACGGCACAAGGCAGTGCCTCATACTTCGGTACGGCACAAGGCAGTGTCTCATACTTCAGGATATGGTACGGCACAAGGCAGTGCCTTATACTTCAGTATCTGGTACGTCACAAGGCAGTGCATCATACTTCAGTATCTGGTACGGCACAAGGCAGTGCTTCATACTTTGGTATCTGGTACGTCACAAGGCAGTGCCTTATACTTCAGTATCTGGTACGGCACAAGGCAGTGCCTCATACTTCAGTATCTGACACGGCACAAGGCAGTGCATCATACTTCAGTATCTGGTACGGCACAAGGCAGTGCCTTATACTTCAGTATCTGGTACGGCACAAGGCAGTGCTTCATACTTCAGTATCTGGTACGGCACAAGGCAGTGCCTTATACTTCAGTATCTGGTACGTCACAAGGCAGTGCATCATACTTCAGTATCTGGTACGGCACAAGGCAGTGCCTCTTACTTCAGTATCTGGTACGGCACAAGGCAATGCCTCGAACTTCATTACGGCACAATGCAGTGCCTCATACTTCAGTATCTGGTACGGCACAAGGCAGTGCCTCGAACTTCATTACGGCACAAGGCAGGGCCTCATACTTCAGTATCTGGTACGTCACAAGGCAGTGCCTCATACTTCAGTATCTAGTACGACACAAAGCAGTGCCTCATACTCCAGCATCTGATACGGCACAAGGCATTGCCTCATACTTCAGTATCTGGTAAGGCACAGTGCAGTACCTCATGCGTCGGTATCCAGTTTAGCACGTCCTGACCAGCTCACAGTCTGGCTTTGTCCGGTCGGAGGATACTGCCCTCCCAGCATCTAAAGCCCATACTGGTTAAGAAATGGGTCAACGTCACAACTCACGTTTGACGTTGCGCCCATATTACATGAATGTTTGGGGAAATGATACAGACGATCCCAACTTCTATCCAATATGGGATAAAAAAGACGGTGTTTACATCCGAGAAACACGAGAAACTCACCCAATATCGGCTTCATGTTGGTCCACCGTCTACGACGCTGGCCTAACATTAAACCAACATTGGTCCTGTGTTTGATGCGTGGCAATACATCACCAGACGACTGTATTGATGCTGGGCCAGCACTAAGCCAATTGAGGCTGGCTGACGGCTGTTTATTTTGCTGGCATTACATCACGAGGGCTATTGTCGGCTGACCTGGGGTTTCTGGAGGCTTTGAAGTCAGAATAACCGGTGGTTTTATGTGGTCGTGGCCACCATTCCAATACGCCTCTGTGGCCGGTGAGCCCCACACCCTACTGAGGCTAAGCACGCCATGCCCTCTGTGAGCTCCTCATCTGTGAGCCCCTAATCCTACTGAGGCTACACACGGCATGCCCTCTGTGAGCTCCTCATCTGTGAGCCCCTAATCCTACTGAGGCTACACACGGCATGCCCTCTGTGAGCTCCTCATCTGTGAGCCCCTAATCCTACTGAGGCTACACACGGCTTGCCCTCTGTGAGCCCCTCACCTACTGAGGCTACACACGGCATGCCCTCTGTGAGCCCCTCACTCTATAGAGGCTACACACGGCATGTCCTCTGTGAGCCCCTCATCCTACTGATGCTACACACGGCTTGCCCTCTGTGAGCCCCTCAGCCTACTGAGGCTACACACGGCATGTCCTCTGTGAGCCCCTCATCCTACTGATGCTACACACGGCATGCCCTCTGTGAGCCCCTTATCCTACTGAGGCTACACATGGCATGTTCTCTGTGAGCCCCTCATCCTACTGTGGCTACACATGGAATTCCCTCTGTGAGCTCCTCACCCTACTGAGGCTGCACACGGCATGCCCTCTTTGAGCCCCTCATCCACTGAGGCATTCTCATTCATCAGATCCACTATCCTACCGCTAGCGTCAACTAGCTGTGCTGGTCGGCCCTGAGAAGGAGGCTGCCACTGAGGCTACACACGGCATGCCCTCTGTGAGCCCCTCAACCTACTGAGGCTACACACGATATACCCCGTGTCCTGTCGGCATGGCTTCTTACAACCTGGGTGGGAGGTAAAACGGAATCCCTCAGTAACCCTAACCACGATACTTTCGTCCCTTTAAACCTTACAGCGCGGGGATCGTCTTTATACGTCATAATCTGACGTCTGTAGACGTCAGATTCTGACGTATAAAGGCGATCCCCTCACTAAAAGAAGCAATATATTGCTAATGGGCGTAAACCCATAACATAGGTATTCAAATTTATCAGAAAGAGCAAACTAAGACATTTATGATGATAATAAATTCAAAAAATAACCCTTCGGTCTCCATGTTTTTTACGAAATATTTCAGCGTTGAAAGGTTAAGAGCTGAAGCGATTATGCAACAATATTAAGCGTTAAACACGACTATAATCGGTTTTAATCCGTTCCATTAGCGGACAAAATCACTGCTAATGGGAATAAAATGAGTGTTAATTACCCACACCCTCCGTGCGTTCGTGCACATCAAGGGCGGGGGCCCTAGGGTAGTGGCTTAGCACCGCTGCCTTCACGCCAGAGTTCGGGGTTCGGTTCCCGGTCTCGGCGGTTTGAAAGAAACAAAAATGTTTCTTCCCCATCCACGTGTGAAAGTCAGTATTGTGGGGAGCCTCCGTGACCGAGAGGTAGCGTGCTCGGCCTCAGACCACCAGGGCCCGAATTTCGAATCCTGTGTCTGGAGGACAGTGTCATCTCAATCATCTCACCATCCTCAGGAGGTTCTCCTGGCCCAGTTTAGCCTTTATGTGCACAAAGGTGGCCTAAAGCCCGATTCATTTCATTTCATTTCATTTCGTGCACATCAAATACATTGTGTTTGCCCTTTCACGGTTGTTATTATAGTTTCGTCATTGCGTGTCAAGGCTCTAAATATTTGTACAGTGTATATAAATCTTTCAAAGAGTGTTTGAAGAGGCTACTCATCATTTACTGTACAGCTATTTGCCGTTAAACGGAGACGTTCCAGTCATGTTGTGGAGGGACGTGGAACAATGGTTTAGAGACATTTTCCACCTTCTAAATATTGGGATATTGGCTCGATATCGTGTCCTTTGACAATGCACTTTACCCTCACATGCTTCACTTTACTCAGGTAAAAATGAGGATCTGGCCGGACAGCTAGAGATGGCAATGTGTACGATAGGTTTAATGCGCCGAAATGGTTGCGCAACTACATGCCTTCTGCAGAGTTAAAATGGCACACATTGACCAGGGGGTAAAATATAAAGTCGGCTGATAAGCCTTTATAGACTTGATATCAGACTATAAACTTACCTTTACATTCACTCGTTTTACCAGCAATTACAGCGTTTTGTCTTAGCAGAGAAGAATAGGCTACATTTACGTGTGCAGCAGCCGCGTTGACTGTGTCTACAAACAGCCACATCCCTACTAGCGTCAAGTCCTGATTTCCAACAAATGTCACAAGACACCAGACCCCCACGTGTATGTCACGATCGTGACGAGTATCATTGGTAATAGGTGAATTTATTAACCCTTTAAGTGCTGAAATTTAAGGGACCTTAGTCGTCAGAATCTGACGTCTGTGGACGTCAGATTCTGACGACTAAAACCGGTCTCCGCTTTGTAAGGGTTAACCCTTTAGGCACCGCATGATTGTTTTTTCAAATAAAATTGATCGAGTGAAATATGTCATAAGCCACCACAATAAGGAGATGGTTGCGCTCTCATTTGCGGTATTGATATTTGAGGGACTTTATAAAATCGGGTCATTTATATTCAACTTGAGGTGGTAATTACGGCAGCAATTCCCACCTCAAGTTGAATATAAATGAGAATATCTGGGTTCCAGGCGAGTATACCCCGCAAACATCTTCACACGACTACAGTGGGGAGTTTTACAGTAGATGGCCTTAGAATCTAATTAATTTCGCGTGTTTAGGTGTGTTAGATCAGGCGCCGAGAAAAGAGGCCCGCCATAAACTCATTATTAATGCAGTAGTGGCTCCCCTATTTCCTTCACTCGCCCATGTAACACCAGCACTGCTGTTCCCCTCCCTCCCCCGTATAAAGGGAGGATCCAGGATAGTATCTAGGGGGGGAGGGGGGGAGGGCACGTACGTCTTCGAAATATGAAACCGTACACCGTTTTAAAATTTTATTTGTATACTATAGTCAGATTCACACTAAATTCATCAACCAGGGTGAATGAATTTCAGAGATTCCTCATTCTGTTCACAACCAATTTTCAAGCCATTTTGCACAGACAATTTTTAGAAGGTATTTCAGAAGTTGGACCATTTGACATGTAATGAAATCCTCAGACGATCTAATGTGTTTATAGAGGGCGACATTTTTTATTTATCACAGCTTAAATGGACTAACTTTTAAAGTATAAAATATTTTTCAATGAAATTTTCGGAGTAGTCGCCCCATAACTAGAAAATAATACTTGTACAATTTCATGAGAATTGGTTGAGAATTGACTGAGAAAGCAGCGACAATCAGTCACTACGGTTAATATAAATCCGACCATATACACTTATGTTATACGATATTGATATTGGATTCTCCACATTTAAGATTAGTTCATAAATTCAAAACTGCCACAATATAATATGCCTACGATGTTATATGATATTTTAGATTGTGTATCAATAATCATACTCTTTAAGTATATTTTGTACCATTGATTTTGCCAGTTTTGTGGATAATGGTGATCCAAGGTAGAGAAACTTGATATTAGAGATACATTACAGCTGTTGATATGTTTATGGATTGCTGCTGTCCGGTCGGTTATTGTCATCGACCAAATGGAGCAATAATGTTGGGCCGCTGAAGAAACAGTGCAACACGAATACTGCCCATGTTTTTTCCCAAAAGCATTCAACGACAATGTATGATGTATAAATGTATAATGTATAATGTATGAACAGCTCTCTCCTCACGCAAGGGAATAGTATCACCCTTTCAAGCTTAAATTTACTATTGTCATCTTTATCTACTACAAGCCGCGAATTGCTGCCGCAATTCTCGACTTGTCATGTATTGGTGAAACAGTTTTATGGACATTTCGCTTCTAAAACCTCTTAGTTGTAGGAAAATCGAATCTGTTTTCAGGGATGTAAAATGATGCTTAATGCATAGCGAGGGCTAAAAGGGTTAATAGGAATGTAAAACATGAACGATACCTGTGAAAACATTCCTATTTTGGACTCGAACTCGTCGCTGTATGCATGGCAGGCGTCTTATATTACAGGAGGGCTGACAAACAATGCAGTGATTTAAAAAAAACGATATGTATGTGCTATAATATGAGGTAAGATTGCTATGTAGGCCATAACCAGCAAACACAACACATCTACCCAATGTTTGACCAATGTTGGGCCGGCGTCGTAGACTGGGGGCAACATTGGTCACAAATTGGTTAGATGTGTCGTGTTTGCTGGGATATGATATATGAACAGATATGCGACATTCCTATATTCAATCAATTCCTGGAGCTTCAAATGCATTCAAATCACGAATATAGACCTACCATGTGAAATGTCCACCTTTGTCGGCGCTCACAATGTAGTCTGTTATCAAATTAAGGTGGTTGTGCTATAATATAAACTGCTAGTTACAAAGACACAGATGCGGAGGTTTAACACTGTAATTGCCTGTCCCGATTATAGTAGTCTTTTCATTTTATGTCAGCACATTAAATACTAGCTTTTGAACATGGTAATAGAGATAAAACGTGACATCAATCAACAAGATTTCAAAATCGTTACCCTCCATTTTGTCAAGTCTGAATAATTTGTGGCTCGCATCAGCGAGATACAACTTCAGGCGGGAAAAAATGTAATCAAATAAAATAAAATGCTTTATATGTATGCTATGATATCATCTGATAAAATGTACGAGTATTTTCCACAAGATATCACACACATTTTAAGAATGTATGTAAGGTTTCATGTAATCATGGTACTAGACTGTTTAATTGATGTATAAATAGATATAGTTTATTCATTCATCAATAACTGGTTGTCACAGTGAAGCATGTTAAACATGAATTCTCGGCGTCCCATTGCGTCCCCCCCCCCCCGCGGATACCGGATCTCCCGTGGCAGGTACCAGGCTGCCATCAATCTCACATACCTCCCTCTGCGACGCAATTGTTATAATGGCCTTGCTGACGCACCATTTTTTGTCGACACTGACAAATGAAGTCATTAGTAGCTTTCTTTGCTAAAACAGCAATTGATATCCCCAAGGGACGCCAGGCGTCGAAATTTACGGGTGGAATTTAAATAAAGAAAAAAACATTTCTCATGTCTATTTATTATCAATTATTCAAATAAACGTGAGTGATGTTTAAATAATTTTATATAATTATACAGTGTGTGCGTTGTCAAGACAACGTTCTGGCCAAGCATTGTCAGATGAGCGAAAACCTGAAATCATTATAGAAGTCACCATATACCATCTTCATCTATCAAGTTGTCTGGTACCGGTCAGACCAGTGATCTGACTGTCAGGCTGGATGAGGCAAGATGCCATATACGGGCCGACTACTAAAATTATCATTCAACAACATCATAACCCTTAAAGCGCTGAATGTAAACCATGGGGACTAAAGGGATTTCTCAACTTGAAATCATCATAAATGTCTTAGCTTGCTCTTTCTGCTTCATTTAAATACCTATGTTATGGGTCTACGACAATTAGAAGATTTTTTACTCTTACAGTGCAGGGATAGACCTTAGTTGTCAGAATCTGACGTCTGTAGACGTCAGATTCTGATGACTAAAGTCGATCTCCGCACTGTAAGGATGAAAACAAATACTTACATACCATGTGGAGTGACAACTTTCAAGAAAGCAACGTTATTATCTGATTCATAAAAAAGTGAAACATCAATGCCTACAAAACGTTGGAATGGAATGCAGCGTCAATGCAGAAAGGGAGGGGGAGGCGTGCATGATCTTTTACTAGCTATACTTACCAGCTTAATGACATGTTCTAAGAGAAAAGGTGCATGAAATGTTTTGCTCTAACGTTATGTTGAAACAATTATATTAGTAAGCATATCATTTACTGCATGAAATCAGTGTATGTTCAAATATACACAAGGTAACTATCAAAAACAATAATTTGTCGCGAAGTGTAGTGATAACTAACGCTCATACACATTGTTCATTCTTCTCTGTGTTATAGATCATTGTATACAATATTAACGTAAAATAAAATAATCTAGAATCTAAATTAATTTATTATCCTATTATCTATGCAATTGAATGAGCGATAATGAGCCATATACCAGTGGGCCTCATTGTGACCGCACAGGGGGAATTATGTTTGCATATTCGATTTGTGCTTTGTTTCAAGCTGATGTCACACTACAACGAGTGTTACGTATCATTATAATATTATATACAACATTGGTCGTGTTGCGCTAGAACAGGCCTTTAGAAGCCTATGCAAGCTAGGCAGCAAAAACATTCATATTAATCTATTTACAAAAACTATGAGCATAAAAAGCATAAAAGATAGGCCTAATATACATAATATTTGCTTCCCGCGCCAAAGCCAGAGATAAAATAACTACATATTTTTATAATAGTAGCAAAAAATACACTCGGGAAAGCGTAGAAAACTATAAAATAAATACAAGTAGAACACTTTTATAATCATTTTTTATAGCCTTATATCATGAGTAACACACTTTTTCTGGAGAAAAATCTCGGCCACAAATCTACAGCGTATGATGAGAATCAGAACTGCGTTTATGATCCTTCCCAGGACACACCAAATGTCGCCCACAGTGCTCGCTTAATGTTGGCCCATCGTCTGTGACGCAGACCCAACATTGAACTGTGGGGCGACGTCCCGTGTTCGCTGCATGGTGATAATGATAGCTTACTTATTAGATTAGTCATTAGTTTTCATTATCTTGTACATTTTCTTGATTAAATTGTAGCGGAAATGTCAAACGCAATCTTGAGCTTAAAACACATATGATTCAAAATATCGATTTATTATTGGTTTAAATATATTTAGATACCGTGGATTAAAACATGTTATTACACTGATGAATTGACTGATTTACTATTATTATGGTGTAAGTATCACCAATCACTATGTTTCTGACATTTAACATGTTTAAATGTTACATATTATAAATAATGTGTACTTAGGACTTATGTCTGTTTACTCATTTTTTTAACCAAATCAAATCGTAAATTCACATTTGCCGATTAAAGACAATTTAATAGAACATTGTACACTTGATCGTTTAGAGTTTATATTGGATTTGTGGTGTAATTTACTTGAAATTTAAGACCTTTTAGTGACCGCAATGTAGAAATTGACGCAGCAATGAATAACTTTCAGTTAACGTAATCATAGTAAACACCTGTGGCAAAATGGGACCATGAAATCAAATTTGCGCATTATGCAATAATTGCAGAATAGGAATATGGAAGATGTTTTGTTATTTGACAATAACTGGGTGTAAGTCCCGACTTGGGGGTGATAAAACACAGTTACGCATGATGTATGCAAAAGACCATTACCGTGAGATATCGCCTCCCAGGAAACACCGTATATTAAATCAATGATGTTTTGATGTTGGGCCACCGTCTGCGACGCTGGCCCAACATTAAAACCGCCATTGCTATGTGTTGTGTTTGCTGCGCTGTGGATTCCCCATCAGCACCACAGGGAGCCTATCTACGCCACACCGGCGGGCTACCAACACGGCCTTATGAGCTAATAGCAGCGTCTACAGCGCAATAGATGCCCCTAATGTAAAAAATAATCCTATTTTTTCCCCATAAAACATTCCTGGTGAAAGCGGGAGGGTCGTTCATATAACAGTGCAGATGTATTCTAGACAGACTAAAATAGCCAAGAACTAAAGCCATATATATGTTTGTCATCTGGTCACGTCTGTGCTATGAGCGTTGTAAATTGCAATGCAGTAGGATGCTGGCCGACTGCAAACGTGGGTGTATCGTCAAACAATGCTGGGCCAGTGATCTACCAGTTATTGCATGGATTTTATATATTAGTAGAGAGAGTGGACGATAAATCGTATTGAATAATTAACAAATAAAAATTCGCTGTAGATCCTTTGTATTAGCTTATAATGTGTTATTTGGAAGTACCCTATACATATGTTTATACCAACTATTTTTTTGTCAGTATGTAAATATGAATACACAAATAATGTTTTGGCTGTTTTTCTGAAAAACAGTGAATTTCAAATATTTTAAGGCAATTTAGATTTTTTTTTATATTACTGTTGATCAATTTCTCGCTTGACAATTTCTATATAGAATAACCTACTAATTTTATTTGATATGGTTGTTTTTCGACACATAGACCCCACCCACTGACTATATAGTAATATGTTGGCATTTTACTGAATTTGATAACGGCTCCCTCACATGTTGACGTCCCCCACCCCTGACTGAAATATTTAACAGTTACTCTTTATAAACACGATGAACATGATCAAACCTTAATAGAGAAAAGAAAATTCAGGTTGAATTTTATTTGATCCGATATATTCTTGGATCGACGCAACTTCTACGATCCGGTTTATAATATGACTGAGCAGGTGAGTTGAAAATAAAGTGTTATTGTCCCAGTCACTCGCATACATAGCTCAGGAGCATACATAATAGTGTGCATGCCCAGTGCCCCTGAAGGAACATTTCTCTTTGACTGGACTACAACCGCCAATGTTGAACTAATATCAATTACTGGAACAATATTATTCGTCAAAACTTGAAGGATTATCTGATCAACCTCTCCAATACAATGTTATAGAACCATCCTTAGTGATACCATGTGTTCATTTGAATGGTCTAATTGAGACACTTATCCGTCACAATAATTGTTCTTGCAAATACAGCAGATGTGATTTGTATCGATTTTAGACCACAATGATCAATCACTGTGCATATATTGAGTTATGTGCTACGTACCACCAATGGCGACTACTTCATCTCACATCTAACGTAAATTCCAGCCTTGTACATACTATACTATTACTTTAAGACAATGAGAAAAACAGTAAAATACTGAGACATTATTTAGATGGAGCCTAATGTTTATTATTATAATAACAAAGAAGCCAGATATTCTGAGTGTTTGCAGCAATGGTTTCTGGTTTCTCCACCCAATGCTATCATGCTTATTTACCACGCTAACATTAATATTGCGTGCAGCAGGACATGTTCAGAATATAGCAGACCGACTGCAATCTGAAACTTTCAAATAGGCTGGCCTCAAGCCAGAATATATTATGCTAAACCTTAGAACACTGAGCTTTTCAATTTTAATTTTCAGACACTTGAAGTTGTGTCTCGCTACCGCGATACACAACTTCAAGTGACTGAAAATGTATGTGATTTGTGAAATTTAAGTCCCAGCATATATCAGTGTATCAAGATTGAAGGCATATTTTTCTTTTAACAACCGGTTAGCAGGGGTTATACAGGTGCTAACAAAAACACAGAATGTCCACTGTAGTCGACATCAGTGTTCTAGGGGTTGATATGTGCATGTAAGAATAAGGCTTGATATTGTTACCGATCCAGCACGAATAGACATTCTTACCCTTCTTTGTAAAGAAACACGTCTTGAGAAATGTGGTACGAAATAACGGTTAGGAAAAATTGCCACAACAACACGTTTTATGGTGAGATGATGCTATCGAGCACGTGCTGCATGTCAAAGGGGGGCACTGTAAGATCATTAATAATTGTTTGTAGACATTTGTATTGGATTAGTGATACCATAATCGCATTACGTAGCTCGTCAATTGATGAACACGCATTGTGTGCACTTCTCATGGTAATCACTCACAAAAATAAGACTATTAGCCAATGTTGGTTTGATGTTGGCACGCGTTAAAGACGCTGCCCCAGCATCAAACTCATATTGGGTCAAAATATTTCCAGGCGATCAATTTGCTTGAGGACATAAGACTGTATATGATTATGTTATCTTCATGGCGTACCATAGTCATCGCCTTATTGAACACTTGTTTTTTTCAATTTGAAATCATCATAAATGTCTTAGTCAGCTCCTTGTGATTCTTTAAATACCTATGTTGTGGGTCTACGGCAATTATAAATATGTTTACTATTACAGTTTGTAGATCGACTTTAGTCGTCAGAATCTGACGTCTACAGACGTCAGACTCTGACGACTAATGTCGATCCCCGCGCTGTAAATTTTAACATATATATTGAGAAATAATAATTTTGCAATAATCTTAATATTAGGATCCAAACTGTGCAAGCAGGAAATAAAATAAATATAAGCACATAACGTCCAGCTCTTAATATGCAGTGTAATTTAAAAATAAATATATAAGGCTATGCAGACGTTGTATTCGGTGATGGTAATTGAATATCGTCACAAGTCATTTATTATACATTTTCACAACAAGAGATCTCATCAAGTTAAAAAATCCCAAAATCCGAGAAAAACTCGGATTGGACCAGACACCCTATCCATCTTTTTGAAAAAAAATTTATTTGAGTTGGAGCTTGACCCACCCACCCATTTCCGAGTTTTTTAAATTGTTTTAACTTGACAAAACCCGTACGAAAACTAAACAAAAAAATGATTTCACATGATCGTCATAATAATTTTCTGAGATAGAAAGGTGTGAATACTTTATCAGGATTGTGGGACACCGTAACATTAGAATCGATTGATACTCCAGAAAATGAAAGAGTTAAAAATTAATAACACTGTCGGAGTATGACGGCGTTAATAATATTGTCGGAGTATGACGACGAAGGCGTAAAGCGATGGTAAGTTGTTATCGTTGATGTCTACCCGAGTGTAAAACAGCTCGCAAAGCTGCTTCATAAGAACAGCGGGGCGAAGCAGCTGACCATGATGACTAAACTGGTATAGCAAATACTGGGAGATACGTATTCGTGCTAGTCAATATTTATGATAAAATTATACAGATTGACAGATTCCTTAAATATAAAAAAAACTATGCATTGCTGTTCGAATATTGCAATGTATCACTTGACAAATAGATGAGTTCTCCTTGAGCTAATATTCCTAAAAATATATCAAATATTGGACACAGATACTGCCCCTTGGCACGTTATCCCATGACAGGATGTATCGCTTGGACTGCCATTTGAGCTATCGATGCTGTGCTGTAACAGACAATCTCTAGCGAAAACTGTGAACAAATGTTTTGCCCTCTACATGCTATATATATCCAGCAAACACAAAACATTTGTATAACATTTGTACAACGTCGGCCTAACGTCTTCGACGTTGGTCCAACATTGCACAAATGGTATACAAATGGTTTGCCTTTAACATAATGTACATGTTAGGTTTGAGGCGTTATGAGACGAGAGACCATGTAATGGGGAAGTAAATCCCCGAGGTTATACTCCTTACTTTACAAAGTGGAATACACGCCTTTTTAATGCCAATGGCACAATTCACGTTTATATATTCATGGGACTTTTAGTGAGATGTTGTCAGCTTGCATGCCCAATTGTGATGCCTGCAATGAAGACCATGGTGTAGAAGCATAAATAAATGATACTGGCTTGTTGTAGTCAATGTGATTTATATGAAAGGTTACGTCAAATATAAAAATGAGATGCGATAGTTTTGTTACAAAATTAACATTGCCCACTTTTTCAATGGACACAACATTAATAAATAAATACAGTTAAAAATAAAACACCAGTCTACTCGGAAGGCTTGATTGGGGACAAAGTCACCGATATATATATGCCATTACTTTTGCTACATTTCATTTGTCACCTGTCGAACAATGAATGAGCTGTCCACACAAACTAAGGCAACCAGCCATGTTCACTTTCTAAAACAGATATAAAATTAATGTGTACAATAATATGCATTCTTTACGTGCATAGATATGATGCATAAATATGATTGAAAATCGATTTTGCTTGTACACGATCACCCCTGATCTGTAGACATCAGATTCTGATGACTAAGACTATATTAACGTAATTAAAATGACAACTTTGTATCTGGTCTGACCATCAAAATTTATCATTTAGTTGACACCGAGCTGATATATTTTATATTGTTCAGCGAAAATAGCAATAAATGTGGCCACCCATACGCACCCATTTTTACACGACTCATGTCTTGTCACATGATGAGTAGTCACAGAAGCGATTCTGGTTTGAATCAATGAGCGTTAAGAGAACGTTAAGAGAAAAGTATTGGCTGAGTATAATCATGGTGATAGACTGTTTAATCGATGTATATATAAATAAAGCTTCTTCATTCATCAATAACTAGTTGTCATAGAGAAGCACGTTAAACATGAATTCTCGGCGTCCCATTGCGCCCCCCCCCCCCCGGATACCGGATCTCCCATGGCAGGTACCAGGCTGCCATCAATCTCACATACCTCCCTCTGCGTCACAATTGCGATAATGGCCTTGCTAACGCACCATTTTTTGTCGACACTGACAAATGAAGTCATTAGTAGCTTTCTTTGCTAAAACAGCAATTGATATCCCCCAGGGACGCCAGGCGTCGAAATTTACGGGTGGAATTTAAATAAAGAAAAAAACATTTCTCATGTCTATTTATTATCAATTATTCAGCCAAGCGTGAGTGCTGTTTAAATATATAATTATGCGGTGTGTGCGTTGTCAAGACAACGTTCTGGCTAAGCATCTTCAGATGAGCAAAAACCTGAAAGCATTAAGGCGCTGGATGTGAACCATGGTGACCAGAAGGATTTTTCAATTTGGAATCATCATAAATGTCTTAGTCAGCTCTTTCTGCTCCATTTGAATACCCATGTTATGGGTCTACGACCAGTCTACGACCATTAGAAGTATTTGTACTCTTACAGTGCGGGGATAGACTTTAGTCGTCTGAATCTGACGTCTGACGTCATTGTTAGGGTCAAAACAAATACTTACATACATGTCCCATGTGGAGTGACTAATTTCAAGAAAGCAACGTGATGATCTGATTGATAAAAAAATGAAACGTCAATGACTACAAAACGTTGAAATAGCATGCAGCGTCAATGCTGAAAGGGGGGGGGTGGAGGCGTGCATGATCTTTTACTAGCTATACTTAACAGCTAAATGGCATGTTTTAAGAAAAAAGGTTCACGAAATATTTTGCTCTAACGTTATGTTGGACCAATTATATTATTCCACATATCATTTACTGCATGGAATCAGTGTCTGTTCAAATATACACCAGGTAACTATCAAAAACAATAATTTATCGTGAATTGTATAGCGATAACTAACGCTCATACACATTGTTCGTTCTTCTCTGTATTATAGATCCTAGTATATAGTATTAGCGTGAAATAAATTAATCTAGAATCTAAATCAATGTATAATCCTATTATCTATGCAATTAAATGAGCGATAATGAGCGATATACCAGTGGGCCTCATTTGTGCGTATGTGCTGTCACCGTTAAATACGGTTTAGATTATCTTAGAGATGCAGCTAGACACCATAGTAGAATTTACGTGGTGGTAGATTTTTTTGCTGATTTATCACCCAATTTCATGAAATTATGCAAGCACTATTTTCCGGTTCTGGGACGATTACACCGTAGATGATTTCTAAGCTACTTGCACCAGGACTAAGAATATGATACTGGAAATTTCGTAATAATAGGTTTAGAATTGAATGGGAATCGATGATAATGATTCACCACGCTTAAGGCAACACATTACAGTTGAAGTTCCCAATTCATCATAGTAAACTGATGAATTAGGAAATAATCAATAGTACGGCACTGGCACAGAATTGAATTCAGATATTTGATTGGTCCAAATAGGGACCTATATCGAACAGCTCGAGTATATATATGAAATTACAGATGATGTAAGAGTGCTAACAAAATAAGCACAGGCCTGTGCTGATTTCGTTATCACTCTTACATCATTTGCAAATTGTGACCGCACAGGGGGGATTATATTTGCATATTAGATGTGTGCTTTGTTTCAAGCTGATGTCACACTACAACGATTGCTCTAGTGTTACGTATCATTATAAGATTATATACAACATTGGTCGTGCTGCGCTAGAACAGGCTTTTAGAAGCCTATGCAAGCTAGGCAGCAAAAACATTCATATTAATTTATGTACAAAAAGTATGAGCATAAAAAGCATAAAAGATAGGCCTAATATACATAATATTTGTTTCCCGCGCCAAAGCCAGACATAAAATAACTACATATTTTTATAATAGTAGCAAAAAATACACTCGGGAAAGCGTAGAAAACTAGAAAATAGATACAAGTAGAACACTTTTATAATCATTTTTTATAGCCATGTAACACACTTTTTCTGGAGAAAAATCGCCGCCACAAATCTACAGCGTATGATGATAATCAGAACTGCGTGTATGATCCTTCCCAGGACACACCAAATGTCGCCCACAGTGCTGGTTCAATGTTGGCCCATCGTTTGCGACGCTGACCCAACATTGAACCAACTGTGGGGCGACGTCCCGTGTTCGCTGCAGGGTGATAATGATAGCTTACTTATTAGAATGGTCATTAGTTTTCATTATCTCATACATTTTCTTTATTAAATTGTAGCGGAAATGTCAAACGCAATCTTGAGCTTAAAATACATATGATTCAGAATAACGATTTATTATTGGTTAAAATATATTTAGTTACCGTGGATTAAAACATGTTATTAAACTGATGAATTGACTGATTTACTATTATTATGGTCTAAGTATCACCAATCACAATGTTTCTCCCATTTAACATGTTTAAATGTTACATATTATAAATAATGTGTACTTAGGACTTATGTCTGTTTACTCATTTTTTTAACCAAATCAAGTCGTAAATTCACATTTGCCGATTAAAGACAATTTAATAGAGCATTGTACACTTGATCGTTTAGAGTTTATATTTGATTTTCGGTGTCATTTATTTTAAATTTAGAAGCTTTCTAGTGACTGTGATGTAGAAATTGACGCAGCAATGAATACCTTTCAGTTAACGTAATCATAGTAAACACCTGTGGCAAAATGGGACCATGAAATCAAATTTGCGCATTATGCAATAATTGCGGAATAGGAATATGGAAGATGTTTTGTTATTTTACAATAACTGGGTGTAAGTCCCGACTTGGGGGTGATAAAACACAGTTACGCATGATGTATGCAAAAGACCATTACGGTTGATGAGATATCGCCTCCCAGGAAACACCGTATATTAAATCAATGATGGCTTAATGTTGGGCCAACGTCTGCGACGTTGGCCCAACATTAAAACACCATTGTTTGAATGTATCGTGTTTGCTGCGCTGTGGGTTCCCCATCAGCACCACAGGGAGGCTATCTACGCCACACCGGCCGGCTACCAACATGGCCTTATGAGCTAATATCAGCGTCTACAATGCAATAGATGCCCCTAATGTGAAATGTATTCCTATTTTTTTTCCCATAAAACATTCCTGGTGAAAGCGGGAGGGTCGTTCAGATAACAGTTCAGATGTATTCCAGACAGACTGCAATAGCCAAGAACTAAAGCCATATATATGTTTGTCATCTGGTCACGTCTGTGCTATGAGCGTTGTAAATTGCAATGCAGTAGGATGCTGGCCGACTGCAAACGTGGGTGTATCGTCAAACAATGCTGGGCCAGTGATCTACCAGTTATTGCATGGATTTTATATATTAGTAGAGAGAGTGGACGATAATCGTATTGAATAATTAATCTAAAAAACAGTTAATTTCACATATTTTAAGGCAATTTATAGTTTTTTTTTATATTACTGTTTATCAATTCCTCACTTGACAATTTCTATATAGAATAACCTACTAATTTTATTTGATTTGGTTGTTTTTCGACACATAGACCCCACCCACTGACTATATAGTAATATGTTGACATTTTACTTAATTTGATAACGGCTCCCTCACATGTTGACGTCCCCCACCCCTGACTGAAATTATTAACAGTTACTCTTTATAAACACGATGAACATGATCAAACCTTAATAGAGAAAAGAAAATTCAGGTTGAATTTTATTTGATCCGATATATTCTTGGATCGACGCAACTTCTACGATCCGGTTTATAATATGACTGAGCAGGTGAGTTGAAAATAAAGTGTTATTGTCCCAGTCACTCGCATACATAGCTCAGGAGCATACATAATAGTGTGCATGCCCAGTGCCCCTGAAGGAACATTTCTCTTTGACTGGACTACAACCGCCAATGTTGAACTAATATCAATTACTGGAACAATATTGTTCGTCAAAACTTGAAGGATTATCTGATCAACCTCTCCAATACAATGTTATAGAACCATCCTTAGTGATACCATGGGTTCATTTGAATGGTCTAATTGAGACACTTATCCTTCACAATAATTATTCTTGCAAATACAGCAGATGTGATTTGTATCGATTTTAGACCACAATGATCAATCACTGTGCATATATTGAGTTATGTGCTACGTACCACCAATGGCGACTACTTCATCTCACATCTAACGTAATTTCCAGCCTTGTACATACTATACTATTACTTTAAGACAATGGGAAAAACAGTAAAATACTGAGACATTATTTAGATGGAGCCTAACGTTTATTGATATAACAACAAAGAAGCCAGATATTCTGAGTGTTTGCAGCAATGGTTTCTGGTTTCTCCACCCAATGCTATCATGCTTATTTACCACGCTTACATTAATATTGCGTGCAGCAGGACATGTTTAGAATATAGCAGACCGACTGCAATCTGAAACTTTCAAATAGGCTGGCCTCAAGCCAGAATATATTATGTTAAACCTTAGAACACTGAGCTTTTCAATTTTAATTTTCAGACACTTGAAGTTGTGTCTCGCTACCGCGATACACAACTTCAAGTGACTGAAAATGTATGTGATTTGTGAAATTTAAGTCCCAGCATATATCAGTGTTTCAAGATTGAAGGCATATTTCTCTTTTACCAACCGGTTAGCAGGGGTTATACAGGTGCTAACAAAAACACAGAATGTCCACTGTGGTCGACATCAGTGTTCTAGGGGTTGATATGTGCCTTTAGGAAAAAGGCTTGATATTGTAACCGATCTAGCACGAATAGACATTCTTACCCTTCTTTGTAAAGAAACACGTCTTGAGAAATTTGGTACGAAATAACGGTTAGGAAAAATTGCCACAACAACACGTTTTATGGTGAGATGATGCTATCGAGCACGTGCTGCATGTCAAAGGGGGGCACTGTAAGATCATTATTAATTGTTTGTAGACATTTGTATTGGATTAGTGATACCATAATCGTATTACTCAGCGCGTCAATTGATGAACACGCATTTTGTGCATTTCTTTTGGTAATAACTAATAACTATTAACCAATGTTGGTTTGATGTTGGTGCAGCGTCAAAGACGCGGCGCCAACATTATTGTTAATACCTTTAATCTCTCTCCTTGTATCATTCTTGATAAAATATATGCACATTCTTTCGAATATATTTATATTCTCTCAAATGTTTTAGGTGGCCGTCATGTTAGCGACTTTAAAAGTCTTAATGATAGTCTGCTGCTAAATTATTTATGTTTTCTTTTCTTACATACTGTGCTTATATGGAAAATAAATG
This sequence comes from Flabesymbios commensalis, assembly GCA_964017125.1. Lineage (NCBI taxonomy): Eukaryota > Metazoa > Annelida > Polychaeta > Terebellida > Flabelligeridae > Flabesymbios > Flabesymbios commensalis. The sequence goes on along the minus strand of OZ024909.1, from coordinate 71,524,465 downwards.
TTATGTTATGTTATGTTATGTTAACATTCAAAATATTTCTGGGCGATGAATCTGCATGAAGACATGAAACTGTATATGATTATGTTATGTTCATCGCGTACCATACGTCATCGCTTTATTGAACACTTTAACCCTTCGAATTAATCGGTTAATAAAATGGATTGAAAACGACTGTTGCCGTGATCACGACAATAGTCGTTTTCAATCCATTTTATCAACCGATTAATTCACCGTTATTGAGAATGAAATGGCTGCTTAAGCATCAAAATTTGTAGATGTTTTGTCTTAGATAAAACACATATGAGTAATTTTCAACCACTTGAGGTTGTGGATCGCGGTAGCGAGACACAACCTCAAGTGGGTGAGAATATAAATAAATTTACCTAGCAGGATATGGGTTAACATATATAATGAGAAATACTGATATTATAATAATCATAATATTAGAATCCAAACTGTGCAAACTTGTAAGCACTTAATGATTATTAGTCCAAGGCCCATCCCACAAAGCATCTTAAAATTAAAATCATCTTAATTTTCTCTTATTTGCATTAGACAAATTAAAATCATCTTAACTTTTCTAATGCAAATAAGAGAAAGTTAAAATGATTCTAATTTTAAGATTTTTTGTGGGATGTGCCCCAGTTCGCAATATGCAGGGCCATTTACAATTAATAAGCATATATGCAGACATTGTATTCGTTGATGGTGATTGAATATATAGTCACAAGTCATTTAGTATATATAATTTTACTGTAAGAACACTTAACAGAGTAAAAAAAGCATTTCACATGTGATGCGATCATAAAATTATCTTTCAGCGATCGAAAGGATACAATTGTTTATCACAATTGTTGGATACTGTAACCATAGAATCGAGGGATACTCCAGAAAATGAAAGAGTGAAAAAATTAATAACACTGTCGGAGTATGACGGCGTTAATAATATTGTCGGAGTATGACGACGAAGGCGTAAAGCGATGGTAAGTTGTTATCGTTTATGTCTACCCATGTGTAAAACAGCTCGCAAAGCTGCTTCATAAGAACAGCGGGGCGAAGCAGCTGACCACGATGACTAAACTGGTATAGCAAATACTGGGAGATACGTATTCGTGCTAGTCAATATTTATGATAAAATTATACAGATTGACAGATTCCTTAAATATTAAAAAAACCATGCATTGCTGTTCGAATATTGCAATGTATCACTTGACAAATAAATGAGTTATCCGTGAGCTAATATTCCTAAAAATATATCAAATATTGGACACAGATACTGCCCATTGGCACGTTATCCCATGACAGGATGTATCGCTTGGACTGCCATTTGAGCTATCGATGCTGTGCTGTAACAGACAATCTCCAGCGAAAACTGTAAACAAATGTTTGCCTTCTACATGCTATATATACCCAGCAAACACAAAACATTTGTATAACATTTGTACAACGTCGGCCTAACGTCTTCGACGTTGGTCCAAAATTGCACAAATGGTATACAAATGGTTTGCCTTTAACGTAATGTACATGTTAGATTTGAGGCGTTATGAGACGAGAGGCCATGTAATGGGGAAGTAAATCCCCGAGGTTATACTCCTTACTTTACAAAGTGGAATACACGCCTTTTTAATGCAAATGGGACAATTCACGTTTATATATTCATGGGACTTTTAGTGAGATGTTGTCAGCTTGCATGCCCAATTGTGATGCCTGCAATGAAGACCATGATGTAAAAACATAAATAAATAATACTGGGTTGTTGTAGCCAATGTGATTTATATGAAAGGTTACGTAAAATATAAAAATGAGATGCGATAGTTTTGTTACAAAATTAACATTGCCCACTTTTTCAATGGAGAGAACATTAATAAATAAATACAGTTAAGAATAAAACACCAGTCTACTCGGAAGGCTTGATTGGGGACAAAGTCACCGATATATATATGCTATTAGTTTTGCTACATTTCATTTGTCAAGTGTCGAACAACGAATGAACGGTCCACACAAACTAAGGCAACCAGTCATGTTCACTTTCTAAAACAGATATAAAATTAATGTGTACAATAATATGCATTCTTTACGTGCATAGATATGATGCATAAATATGATTGAAAATCCATTTTGCTTGTAAACAATCACCCCTGATCTGTAGACATCAGATTCTGACGACTAAGACTATATTAACGTACTTAAAATGACAACTTTGTATCTGGTCTGACCATCAAAAATTATCATTTAGTTGACACCGAACTGATATATTTTATATTGTTCAGCGAAAATAGCAATAAATGTGGCCACCCATACGCACCCATTTTTACACGACTCATGTCTTGTCACATGATGAGTAGTCACAGAAGCGATTCTGGTTTGAATCAATGAGCGTTAAGAGAACGTTAAGAGAAAATTATAGTATGGATGCACTCATGCATATATGCACCACATGTTTTCCAATAAAATTTCATGAATAAAATGATGGAATACGTGTGTGTTAACAATTGTTAAGACTGAAAACCCCAGCCTCAGATTTGTAAACACCTGTTTAAGTGCACATTAGAGAGCTACTTAAGGTGCGATGCAAATCACTGGATGGGACTTGGGGACAAGTGAGAGAGATATTTGTAGACAATCAATGAAGTATTGGCTGAGTATATTCATGGTGATAGACTGTTTAATTGATGTATATATAAATAAAGCTTCTTCATTCATCAATAACTGGTTGTCATATAGAAGCACGTTAAACATGAATTATCGGCGTCCCATTGCGTCCCCCCCCCCCCCCCCCCGCGGATACCGGATCTCCCATGGCAGGTACCAGGCTGCCATCAATCTCACATACCTCCCTCTGCGACACAATTGCGATAATGGCCTTGCTAACGCACCATTTTTTGTCGACACTGACAAATGAAGTCATTAGTAGCTTTCTTTGCTAAAACAGCAATTGATATCCCCCAGGGACGCCAGGCGTCGAAATTCACGGGTGGAATTTAAATATGGAAAAAAACATTTTTCATGTCTATTTATTATCAATTATTCAAATGAACGTGAGTGATGTTTAAATAATTTTATATAATTATACAGTGTGTGCGTTGTCAAGACAACGTTCTGGCCAAGCATTGTCAGATGAGCGAAAACCTGAAATCATTATAGAAGTCACCATATACCATCTTCATCTATCAAGTTGTCTGGTACCGGTCAGACCAGTGATCTGACTGTCAGTCTGGATGAGGCAAGATGCCATATACGGGCCGACTACTAAAATTATCATTCAACAACATCATAACCCTTAAAGCGCTGAATGTAAACCATGGGGACTAAAGGGATTTCTCAACTTGAAATCATCATAAATGTCTTAGCTTGCTCTTTCTGCTTCATTTAAATACCTATGTTATGGGTCTACGACAATTAGAAGATTTTTTACTCTTACAGTGCAGGGATAGACCTTAGTTGTCAGAATCTGACGTCTGTAGACGTCAGATTCTGACGACTAAAGTCGATCTCCGCACTGTAAGGATGAAAACAAATACTTACATACCATGTGGAGTGACAACTTTCAAGAAAGCAACGTTATCATCTGATTCATAAAAAAGTGAAACATCAATGCCTACAAAACGTTGGAATGGAATGCAGCGTCAATGCAGAAAGGGAGGGGGAGGCGTGCATGATCTTTTACTAGCTATACTTACCAGCTTAATGACATGTTCTAAGAAAAAAGGTGCATGAAATGTTTTGCTCTAACGTTATGTTGAAACAATTATATTAGTAAACATATCATTTACTGCATGAAATCAGTGTATGTTCAAATATACACAAGGTAACTATCAAAAACAATAATTTGTCGCGAAGTGTAGTGATAACTAACGCTCATACACATTGTTCATTCATCTCTGTGTTATAGATCATTGTATACAATATTAACGTAAAATAAAATGATCTAGAATCTAAATTAATGTATTATCCTATTATCTATGCAATTGAATGAGCGATAATGAGCCATATACCAGTGGGCCTCATTTGTGCGTATGTGCTGTCACCGTTAAAAACGGTTTAGATTATCTTAGAGATGCAGCTATACACCATAGTAGAATTTACGTGGTGGTAGATATTTTTGCTGATTTATCAACCATTTCTGATGAAATTATGCAAGCACTATTTTCCGGTTCTGGGACGATTACACTGTAGATGATTTCTAAGCTAGTTGCACCAGGATAATTAAGAATATGATATTGGAAATATCGTAATAATTAGTTTAGAATTGACTGGGGAATCGACGATAATTATTCACCGCGCCCAAGGCAACACATTACAGTTGCAGTAACCAATTCACCATAGTAAATTAAGAATTAATCAATAGTACAGGACCGGCACAGAATTGAATTCAGATATTTGATTGGTCCAAATGAAGACCTATATCGAACGGCTCGAGTATATATAGATTTACAGATGATGTAAGAGTGATAACGAAATCAGCACATGCCTGTGCTGATTTCGTTGTCACTCTTACATCATTTGTAAATTGTGACCGCACAGGGGGAATTATGTTTGCATATTCGATTTGTGCTTTGTTTCAAGCTGATGTCACACTACAACGAGTGTTACGTATCATTATAATATTATATACAACATTGGTCGTGTTGCGTTAGAACAGGCCTTTAGAAGCCTATGCAAGCTAGGCAGCAAAAACATTCATATTAATCTATGTACAAAAACTATGAGCATAAAAAGCATAAAAGATAGGCCTAATATACATAATATTTGTTTCCCGCGCCAAAGCCAGAGATAAAATAACTACATATTTTTATAATAGTAGCAAAAAATACACTCGGGAAAGTGTAGAAAACTATAAAATAAATACAAGTAGAACACTTTTATAATCATTTTTTATAGCCTTATATCATGAGTAACACACTTTTTCTGGAGAAAAATCTCGGCCACAAATCTACAGCGTATGATGAGAATCAGAACTGCGTTTATGATCCTTCCCAGGACACACCAAATGTCGCCCACAGTGCTCGCTTAATGTTGGCCCATCGTCTGTGACGCAGACCCAACATTGAACTGTGGGGCGACGTCCCGTGTTCGCTGCATGGTGATAATGATAGCTTACTTATTAGATTAGTCATTAGTTTTCATTATCTTGTACATTTTCTTGATTAAATTGTAGCGGAAATGTCAAACGCAATCTTGAGCTTAAAACACATATGATTCAAAATATCGATTTATTATTGGTTTACATATATTTAGATACCGTGGATTAAAACATGTTATTACACTGATGAATTGACTGATTTACTATTATTATGGTGTAAGTATCACCAATGACTATGTTTCTCACATTTAACATGTTTAAATGTTACATATTATAAATAATGTGTACTTAGGACTTATGTCTGTTTACTCATTTTTTTAACCAAATCAAATCGTAAATTCACATTTGCCGATTAAAGACAATTTAATAGAACATTGTACACTTGATCGTTTAGAGTTTATATTGGATTTGTGGTGCCATTTACTTGAAATTTAGGACCTTTTAGTGACCGCAATGTAGAAATTGACGCAGCAATGAATAACTTTCAGTTAACGTAATCATAGTAAACACCTGTGGCAAAATGGGACCATAAAATCAAATTTGCGCATTATGCAATAATTGCAGAATAGGAATATGGAAGATGTTTTGTTATTTGACAATAACTGGGTGTAAGTCCCGACTTGGGGGTGATAAAACACAGTTACGCATGATGTATGCAAAAGACCATTACCGTGAGATATCGCCTCCCAGGAAACACCGTATATTAAATCAATGATGTTTTGATGTTGGGCCACCGTCTGCGACGCTGGCCCAACATTAAAACCGCCATTGCTATGTGTTGTGTTTGCTGCGCTGTGGATTCCCCATCAGCACCACAGGGAGCCTATCTACGCCACACCGGCCGGCTACCAACACGGCCTTATGAGCTAATAGCAGCGTCTACAACGCAATAGATGCCCCTAATGTAAAAAATAATCCTATTTTTTCCCCATAAAACATTCCTGGTGAAAGCGGGAGGGTCGTTCATATAACAGTGCAGATGTATTCTAGACAGACTAAAATAGCCAAGAACTAAAGCCATATATATGTTTGTCATCTGGTCACGTCTGTGCTATGAGCGTTGTAAATTGCAATGCAGTAGGATGCTGGCCGACTGCAAACGTGGGTGTATCGTCAAACAATGCTGGGCCAGTGATCTACCAGTTATTGCATGGATTTTATATATAAGTAGAGAGAGTGGACGATAAATCGTATTGAATAATTAACAAATAAAAATTCGCTGTAGATCCTTTGTATTAGCTTATAATGTGTTATTTGGAAGTACCCTATACATATGTTTATACCAACTATTTTTTTGTCAGTATGTAAATATGAATACACAAATAATGTTTTGGCTGTTTTTCTGAAAAACAGTGAATTTCAAATATTTTCAGGCAATTTATAGTTTTTTTTATATTACTGTTTATTAATTCCTCGCTTGATAATTTCTATATAGAATAACCTACTAATTTTATTTGATTTGGTTGTTTTTCGACACATAGACCCCACCCACTGACTTAATAGATACAATACTATATAGTAATATGTTGGCATTTTACTTAATTTGATAACGGCTCCCTCACATGTTGACGCCCCCCCCCCCCACCCCTGACTGAAATAATTAACAGTTACTCTTTATAAACACGATGAACATGATCAAACCTTAATAGAGAGAAGAAAATTCAGGTTGAATTTTATTTGATCCGATATATTCTTGGATCGACGCGACTTCTACGATCCGGTTTATAATATGACTGAGCAGGTGAGTTGAAAATAAAGTGTTATTATCCCAGTCACTCGCATACATAGCTCAGGCTCACTCGCATACATAGCTCATAATAGTGTGCATGCCCAGTGCCCCTGAAGGAACATTTCTCTTTGACTGGACTACAACCGCCAATGTTGAACTAATATCAATTACTGGAACAATATTATTCGTCAAAACTTGAAGGATTATCTGATCAACCTCTCCAATACAATGTTATAGAACCATCCTTAGTGATACCATGGGTTCATTTGAATGGTCTAATTGAGACACTTATCCTCCACAATAATTGTTCTTGCAAATACAGCAGATGTGATTTGTATCGATTTTAGACCACAATGACCAATCACTGTGCATATTGAGTTATGTGCTACGTACCACCAATGGCGACTACTTTATCTCACATCTAACGTAATTTCCAGCCTTGTAAATACAATACTATTACTTGAAGACAATGAGAAAAACAGTAAAATACTGAGACATTATTTAGATGAAGCCTAACGTTTATTATTATAATAACAAAGAAGTCAGATGTTCTGAGTGTTTACAGCAATGGTTTCTGGTTTCTCCACCCGATGCTATCATGCTTATTTACCACGCTTACATTAATATTGCGTGCAGCAGGACATGTTCAGAATATAGCAGACTGACTGCAATCTGAAACTTTCAAATAGGCCGGCCCAAGCCAGAATATATTATGCTAAACCTGAGAACACTGAGCTTTTCAATTTTAATTTTCAGACACTTGAAGTTGTGTCTCGCTACCGCGATACACAACTTCAAGTGACTGAAAATGAATGTGATTTGTGAAATTTAAGTCCCAGCATATATCAGTGTTTCAAAATTGAAGGCATATTTTTCTTTTATCAACCGGTTATCAGGGGTTATACAGGTGCTAACAAAAACACAGAATGTTCACTGTAGTCGACATCAGTGTTCTAGGGGTTGATATGTGCATGTAAGAATAAGGCTTGATATTGTTACCGATCTAGCACGAATATACATTCTTACCCTTCTTTGTAAAGAAACACGTCTTGAGAAATGTGGTACGAAATAACGGTTAGGAAAAATTGCCACAACAACACGTTTTATGGTGAGATGATGCTATCGAGCACGTGCTGCATGTCAAAGGGGGGCACTGTAAGATCATTATTAATTGTTTGTAGACATTTGTATTGGATTAGTGATACCATAATCGCATTACGTAGCTCGTCAATTGATGAACACGCATTGTGTGCAGTTCTCATGGTAATCACTCACCAAAATAAGACTATCAGCCAATGTTGGTTTGATGTTTGCCCGCGTCAAAGACGCTGCCCCAGCATCAAACTCATCAATTTGCTTGAGGACATGAGACTGTATATGATTATGTTATCTCGATCGCGTACCATACGTCATCGCCTTATTGAACACTCTCCCCCTTAAAGCGCTGAAAATACTTTCGCATAAACCATGGAGACCAAATGTTTTTTTTCAATTTGAAATCATCATAAATGTCTTAGTCGGCTCCTTGTAATTCTTTAAATACCTATGTTGTGGGTCTACGGCAATTATAAATATGTTTACTATTACAGTTTGGGGATCGACTTTAGACGTCGAAATCTGACGTCTACAGACGTCAGATTCTGACGACTAATGTCAATCCCCGCGCTGTAAGGGTTGACGTATATATTGAGAAATAATAATATTACAATAATCATAGTATTAGGATCCAAACTGAGCAAGCAGGAAATAAAATAAATATAAACACATAACGTCCAGCTCTTAATATGCAGTGTAGTTTTAAAATAAACATTAGGCTATGCAGACATTGTATTCGGTGATGGTAATTGAATATAGTCACAAGTCATTTATTATACATTTTTTACAACAAGAGATCTCATCAAGTTGAAAAAATCCCAAAATCCGAGAGAAACTCGGATTGGACCAGACACCCTATCCATCTTTTTGGAAACATGTACAAAAAAAGGCACAACAAAACACAAAATTTCCCAAAATATTAATTTGAGTTGGAGCTTGACTCACCCACCCATTTCCGAGTTTTTCTCGGATTTTTTAATTGTTTTAACTTGACAAAACCTCTACGAAAACTAAACAAAAAATGATTTCACATGATCGTCATAATAATTTTCTGAGATAGAAAGGTGTGAATACTTTATCAGGATTGTGGGACACTGTAACATTAGAATCGATTGATACTCCAGAAAATGAAAGAGTTAAAAATTAATAACACTATCGGAGTATGACGGCGTTAATAATATTGTCGGAGTATGACGACGAAGGCGTAAAGCGATGGTAAGTTGTTATTGTTGATGTCTACCCATGTGTAAAACAGCTCGCAAAGCTGCTTCATAAGAACAGCGGGGCGAAGCAGCTGACCACGATGACTAAACTGGTATAGCAAATACTGGGAGATACGTATTCGTGCTAGTCAATATTTATGATAAAATTATACAGATTGACAGATTCTTTGAATATAAAAAAAACTATGCATTGCTGTTCGAATATTGCAATGTATCACTTGACAAATAGATGAGTTCTCCTTGAGCTAATATTCCTAAAAATATATCAAATATTGGACACAGATACTGCCCCTTGGCACGTTATCCCATGACAGGATGTATCGCTTGGACTGCCATTTGAGCTATCGATGCTGTGCTGTAACAGACAATCTCCAGCGAAAACTGTGAACAAATGTTTTGCCTTCTACATGCTATATATACCCAGCAAACAAAACATTAGTATAACATATGTACAACGTCGGCCCAACGTCTTCGACGTTGGTCCAACATTGCACAAATGGTATACACATGGTTTGCCTTTAACGTAATGTACATGTTAGATTTGAGGCGTTATGAGACGAGAGACCATGTAGTGGGGAAGTAAATCCCCGAGGTTATACTCCTTACTTTACAAAGTGGAATACACGCCTTTTTAATGCAAATGGCACGATTCACGTTTATATATTCATGGGACTTTTAGTGAGATGTTGTCAGCTTGCATGCCCAATTGTGATGCCTGCAATGAAGACCATGGTGTAGAAACATAAATAAATGACACTGGCTTGTTGTAGTCAATGTGATTTATATGAAAGGTTACGTCAAATATAAAAATGAGATGCGATAGTTTTGTTACAAAATTAACATTGCCCACTTTTTCAATGGAAACAACATTAATAAATAAATACAGTAAAAAATAACACAATAGTCGACTGGGAAGGCTTGATTTACAAAGGCACCGATATATATATATTCTATTATTTTGCTACATTTCATTTGTCACCTGCCGAACAACGAATGAGCGGTCCACACAAACTAAGGTAACCAGCCATGTTTACTTTTTAAAACAGGTATAAATGTGTACAATAATATTCTTTACGAACATTCATATGATGCATAAACATGATTGAAATCCATTTTGCTTGTAAACAATCACCCCTGATCTGTAGACATCAGATTCTGACGACTAAAACTATATCAACGTACATAAAATGACAACTTTGTATCTGGCCTGACCATCAAAAATTGCCATTTAGTTGACACCGAACTGATATATTTTATATTGTTAAGTTAAAATAGTAATACATATGGCCACCCATACGCACTCATTTTTACACGACTGTTGTTTTGTTACATGATGAGTAGTCACAGAAGCGGTTCTGGTTTGAATCAATGAGCATTAAGAGAACGATAAGAGAAAATTATAGTATGGATGCACTCATGCATATATGCACCACATGTTTTTCAATAAAATTTCATGAATAAAATGATGGAATACGTGGGTGTTAAACAATTGTTAAGACCTAAAACCCTAGCCTCAGATTTGTAAATACCCGTTTAACTCTAAGTGCACATAGGAGATCTACTCAAGGTGCGATGCAAATCACTGGGTGGGACTTGGAGACAAGTGGGGGAGAGATTTGTAGACAATCAATGAAGTATTGGCTGAGTAGGAAGCAACACCGCGTGGAGCCTTCTTTAAGGCTAAGCTGCTCAAATTCAATGGACGGATTATACAAGGAGAGACAATAATCTCGTCTCTTGGGGTTCGCTATGGGGGCATTATTACCATGTTTGCCAGGGAGACATTGCTGGCTGTAGTTAATTAGTTCTAATGGCAGAACACGGATTAGATAATAGCAAAGACACAGCTGTAGGCTAGTATTAGAATTTACACTATTTTAGTATTTATTAAGCAGCCGAACTATCACAAACTGTTCAACAAAAAATCCTGTGGAATATGTAACTGCATAGTTGAAATCGAGCAAAAACATGTAGGATAGGACGAAGTACTACACGTTGTCATTATGCGTTTAATGTAGTGTGGTGAAGAAATGGGGTATATATGCCCAGAACCATGAGAACTTTGCAAATCTTTTTTGCCAATAGTTTGTTGTATTTGCTGATACTGAAATAGGTCAGAAATCAAATGTGAACTGAGCCAAAATGGCGTATTTTGGGAAAATGGCGAGAAAGAAGTTTAAAAGAAATGTCGGCCATTAACCAAAATTCGACTATTCAATATTACCCATCTTCATCTGTCATCTTCAATATTACCCACAATGCATTTTAACCACAATGTTTAGGTGTTATGGTATCAGATGAATATACATACATGTATATTATATATATTTTTAGAAATGAACTAGCCACCAACACAATTCAAATACGATATAGACAAAGTTGAATAGTGTTCTATAGGCGGCTTTGAGCTAAAGGTGTTTTCATCATTTTGGCTCAGTCCACATTTGACCTTTTTTCATATAGGTGACTTCAATAAAACATTGCACTAAATGATTTGCAAGCTTTGCTTCAGGTTCAAGTGGGTGAATAAAAAAAATGTGTAGACAGCATACCTCAGGGCGAATTGCAAGGGTAACATCAAATTATATACTACGGCATACTTTATCAATATAGTTACGATGTGTGTAGGCAAATGTACCATACACATGAATGAAAATAGCACAGAACAATTATAATATAAGCAAGAGAGGCAAAAATTACTTCTTCTGTGAGTATCAAGTCTGCTAAAATTGTTATTCTCAGTGAGACAAGATTATTTAAAATGGTTATTTCTCCAACAAACCACGATCCAAATGACTGCTAATAATTCTTTTCACATTTTGGTCGCATATGTCACACTTATTGTAGGATTACTATACGTATTATTCATGTCTTTACCACACTAATGTATGTTACAGTGAGAAGCGCGGTGGCTAGCGTAGGACTACCAGAGCTCATTAATAACAATCGATCATCGGTTGTTTCTTGACGTGTGAACTGTGCCATCAATCAAGGACAAACTTATCAATAGATAAAATGTAATCAAAGATTGTCCAAGTAATATAATTATAAGTATGGCACGGGATACTGTTGAAGCAAAAGAAGTATTTTCTTAGAAAACGAGACATAATCGTATTTTATTTCAGAAACCCGAGAATGCCAAAATTAACCATGTTATCCCAGTCGGACAAAATAAAATAAATAATTCAGCAGCTTTTGTGCATTGTACGAAATAAAATGCTATCATATTAATATGCTTCATTGGTGTGTTGAAATTGTCGTTCCTTTTCATATGTGATTTGCTGTATATTTGATGTTATAATGTTATGTTGATTGATAGCCTGATAGGTACATGTATGGTTTGTCGTCTGCGTATCTCTTACAACGCTGATATATTTTTAATAGACCATGGAGAGCAAAGAGCAAAATAAATGAAGGTCAAAACATGATCACGCAAATGAAAGTTAGCTCTTTACGCTTCAATGGAATACATATGTTCTAGGACCATTAAAAATATTTTACACTTTTCGGTGCGGGGAGCGAATTTTGACGTACATGAACGTCAGATTCTGACGTCTAAAGGCAGCATTCACGCTAAAAGTGTTAGTGAACTATTTTTAATCCTATTCGTGCTGTTAATTTTATTATTTTGAAGTTCAATACGTTGTCACTGCATCCCAAGTTCACACGCTTCGTTTTCTGCAACCAGATTCAATGTACATGTAGAGCAGCAATTCGTGACAATCTATTTCGTTATGGTTTATGTAAGAAATAGCCGTCAATACATTATCATAATTATAATCATTGCTAACAGGATGAGTCTAGTCTGTAACTCTATGAGGAATATGGCTACGAACAACCGATAGAAGTAACGTATTGCTTGGTATATGGAGATTGATCAAAATATACATCGCGATTGCAAATACTTTCGAAAATATAATGGCAGATCGTTTATGTATTACAAAAATGAAAACGGGAAAGAATATAGAGTGAACATGCGTAGATAATGCGTGATTTTAAAATATCCTGCAGGATGTATAGAGTTGACCGTTTTTATACTGACCATTGAAATGTCAATCGTCTTGAATTATATTATCAGATGCTGCTATTGTCTGGACGAAGAAATAAGAATCACCAACAGGATTATTTTAACGACTGAAATATATACAGATAAGCTACTTATGCAAGCTCCGGGCTTGTTTCTCATAAAACATTGTGTCTAGCTGGTGCATGGCGACGACTAAACACAGACCGAGGCATATTGAGCCCTACCAACTTACTACGTGTACATACAATTATTAGCAGGGAACACGATACATGAAGTGCGACAGAAGTGATTTAAGTTCAGCTAAGTAATTGAAGTATATGTGATGATGAGCAATGAGCTGTTCTGTGAATGGGGTGAGGTTTCACATATGATATTATCACACACAATGTGCGCCCACAACTGATATAACAGAAGTTCTCCTGCAAAGGTCTGCGGGCCCAAGTTACGATATATCGTAGGCTTCTGATTGGTTGAAATGACCATCTCGACCAATCAGAAGCCTACGATATATCGTAACCTGTACGAAATACGCGACCAGCAGAATTTTTTCAGCACAGGTCTGCGGGCCCATCATTTAAGTGGTATCGTGTCAACGTATTGTTTTTGCATGATTGTACATGAACGAGCGTTTGCTCAACATTCGAGCTCACTAGGCTCGAACTTTACCAGCTGTAACGATCAAGGACTCTGACTTAGGCCCATCCCTTAGCTTGGTCCTGGTTGTCAACAAACGAGACTTGCCTGATTACCAGATGGTGAACTGTTTTATTTACTCTCAAAACTAGTATCGTATTTTAACAAATGCAATAGCTGTTGATCCACCTTGCACCTAGATTGACTAACCGGCTTAATATGCCTATATAATAATAATGAATAGCTTATGGAAAAGAGCCTTCAACCATTTATAACCGCCGAATTATTCAATAGGAATTTTCACTCACTTGAAGTTGTGTCTCGCTGACAATCCAATCCACAGCTTCAAGTTAGAGAAAATTATTCAGTTTCAATGACAAAATGGAGGTCAGGGATTTTGAAATGATTGATGACACTTTTTATCTTTAGCATGTTCAAAAGCTGGTATTTAATGTGCTAAATAATATAATCGCAAGTAGGTTGCCGAGGGTTATTAGGTTAGAACATGTAATTATGATATAGCCTTAGTCCTGTTAGTCGTTGCGATCAGAATACGCTGAAGAACATCATGATCATCGCTGACAATAGCAGCACACACGATTATTGGAATAACTTATGTCTGCATATCGTATGAGAAATTCCCTATGTAAGAAGACTCTGATTTTTACCTCCAACACAGAGTCGTGTTCAACCCTTGGAACGCTAAAATATTTTTTATATAAAGCATAGAGACCAAAAGGATTTTTCAATTTGAAATCATCATAAATGACTAAGTTAGCTGTTTCGCTTTATTTCAATACCTGTTTTATGAGTCTAAGGACGTTGTAAATATTTTACTCTTTCAGTGCGGGGATCGACTTTACAAGTCAGAATCTGGCTTCTATAGACGTCAGATTCTGACATCTTAGGTCGGTTCCCGCGCTGAAAGGGTGAAATATTTATAACGACCTTAGGTTCAATATTCCAAGTCAGACTTTACTGTTAAGGGAATCGTAACATACACGCAGGTTATCGACAAATTTATTCCGGCTGTTACAGAATAGCAGAAACATAGAAATCATAAATCATCGGCGTTGTTTCAACCATAACCATAACCATAAGCAACACCATGACTAAAATCTACAACCATCTCTCTTCATCACCATAAATAACAATCCAGCAACGGTCAGCAAAATGGCAGAATTCCAGAGTGTGACGAAGCATTCCCTCCAGTCTCACATGTCCATTCTGAAACGAGTATTTTATTCTGATCATGTACCCCTGTCGAATCCCAGGAAACGCCAGCAACTCTGATTCAACGTAGCTGACTGGCATCTACGGACTGCAGTATTACGTCACAAATGAAAACGAATGGGGTTTTAGGCCACCTTCGTGCACATGTAGGCTAAACTGGGCCATGATAACCTCCTGGGGATGGTGAGATGAGATGACACTGCCTTTTGGACACATAATTAGAAATTCGAGCCCTGGTGGTCAGAGGCCGAATGAGCGGGGAAGAAACTTTTTTTTGTCTTAAACTTGAATGCCAGGGCGAGGTTTAAAACCCCGATCTCCAACTTTCCAGAGCCCTCGCGTGACAACCATGCACGAAGTGTACTGCTCGCTGCTAGATAGGCCTACTTCTCGACATTTTGGGAAAACACACAAGATCTTTTTGAAATATCACACATCTGGTAAGTTGTGTTTGCCTGGTCAGTATCGCAGCAAGAGATATTGAATTATCAAAGGCGACAAAATTGTTTTGTCAATGTTCATCTTGCATGGTAGGTATGACGTCTGGTGACACATCTGGATGCCTTTGATCTCTGCCATAACATTCAGATAAACCTCTCTAATAGTAGCAGCTGTAAACTTGAATTTATCATTTAAGATCCACATATTGTTCTCCAGTTTGATGGGAAGTATTGGATGCTGTGCAGACACCAGCTCCATGTATAAACGAGCATCCGTGGATGAATATTCAGGATAACGCAGGATATCCTTAATGTATAAGATAGTATCGTTGTGGTCATATTTTATGGTTATTGTGTAAGGTTATTGGAGGCTGGAGATTTACCAAAGAGGGCTTCTGCACATGAGACCACAGTCATATTTCACCAATGGGAAAACAGCTCCGTGCTGCAAAGAATACTATACCTATTCTGCCGTGCAATCCCGAAAGACAGTATCTGTTTACTTTACAAGTACGCAGATACTGTCGCAAGTAACAGATTATTTGTATTGTGTTTCCTTACTAGAAACATATTTCATTCTGCCACAATTTCACTACGTTTTCATATTTCGGGAAATCATTTACATTTGTTTAATTTTTTTGCTATATAAGATTTTTGGCATTATACAAAAATGGTGTTTTATTCATAGAAAACAATACATATTGTTATAAACAGCTTAACATTGAATGTTAAAATGCGAGACTATAAGCATATAGTCATATAAATGAAATGAATGGGGATTTGGGCTACATCTGTGCACATAATAGGCTAAACTGGGCCAGGTGAGCTTTTTGAGGGTATAGTTGTATACGGTAATGTTCGCATGTAGTCTGATAAGATTTGTCCTGTTTGGTAATTTATTATAAGCATTCAATAAAAGTTACTTAATCCATATACGTACTAGAATAGATGTACTGATATACAGAAGATAAAGCATATTAAGAATCTTTATGGAAAATATAGTCTGTAACCCTTATCCTGCTAAGTTAATTTATTTGAATTTCCAACCACTTGAGGTTGTGCCTCGCTACCGCGATCCACAACCTCAAGTGTTTGAAAATTACTAATATTTGTTTAATTTGTGCCCAAACATTTGCAAATCTTGATGTTCAGACACACATTTCATTCCCAATAATAGTGAATTGGTCGACTAATCAAACGGGTTAAAAACGACAATAGTCGTGATCGGCAGGATATGAGGGTTGAGGTAGGTTGTAGTAGACTCAGTTGTACATTTAGGTTGTTCAGAACATAGACGGTATTTACCACGGACGCGTTCACCTACTCAAGTAGGTGCATAGTAATCAAGTCTTCATCAACCCTTTCAGTGCGGGGATCGCAGGAGAATCTGACGTCTGTAGACGTCAGATTCTGACGTATAAAAACGGTCCACGCAATGACAGAATTAAAATATTTACAATGACCGTAGACCTATAGCATAGGTATTAAAATGAAGCGGAATAAACTAACTAAGACATTTATGATGATTACAAATTGAAAAGTTTCCATGATTTGTACAAAAATATTCCAGCGTTTTAAGGGTTAAAAACCAAGGCCGGCATGTGAACAGAGCATAACATGAAACAACAATTAATTACATGCATAGTTAAGATAACGGCCACGACCATGATCTTTGCTCCCAAATTACACTGGTGGCTATGTGGCAACGGCGATTTGTTAACTACAAAATACATTGTATTCTCTTTTTATATGCATTGATACAGTGATTTAGCAAAAGCTGAGTAATATGTTACATGGCACATAAGTTAAAAGAGATTACAATGTGCAATATACAACTAACAGACTACTGCTAAACAGATACCGTCGTTTAATAAATTTGCTTGATAGTCTATATCATGTTCACATTATTAATTATTCAGGTATAATGTGATGGTCATCTACCCGGTGTTAATGAGTACTGAACATACATTAAAAAACAAAATCCATCAGGTTTAATGTTCAGCGTATTAATTAATCCTGAAAGCTAATGACTGTCTACTTTGTGTCAATAAAAACCAGTAAATGATAGCCTTAAGGACTCAATCAATATTTTGTCATATATGCTGAGCCGTCAGCAGCCTTGTTGCTGCTACATCTAAGTCTTTTTCTTCCATGAACTCTTATGTAAAGTACAGCGTATGGATACCAGAGTTTTAACCCCTTTCCTGCTGATCACGACAAATGTCGTTTTTATTCCATTTTTTAACCGATTAAACCACTGTTGTTTTTGGAATAAAATGACTGTTTATATATCAATCATTGTAAATGTTTGGTCGCAAATTAAACAAATATGAGTAATTTTCAGCCACTTGAGGTTGTGAATCGCGGTAGCGAGACACAACTTCACGTGGTTGGAAATTTAAACAAATTAACTTAGAAGTATAAGGGGTAATTTTGTTTATGAGATCACATGTCGCTCATTTACCTGGGATAAATATTTTGTTCAAGATTTTTTGTATGGCTACATTGCGGATTCTTTAATTCTCTAAACTGCTTGTTGTTCAATTTCTCATTATCCTGATTAGAATAATTTGTTAACAGGGTCAGTTAACATGGCTGAGCTGCGTGTTGGTCAAAATAATTGGTAATTGTCACGTAAAAATAGTGAGTGTGGAGGTAAATTGTATATAATCTAATCCAGCGGCGGAGCTATAAACATGCAGAAAAACACATTAGCCCTTACCCTGCTAAGTTAATTTATTTAAATTTTCAGCCACTTGAAGTTGTGTCTCGCTATCGCGACCCACAACTTCAAGTGGCGGAAATTACTCTTATTTGTTCAACTTGAGCAAATCTTGATGTTTAGTCGCACATTTCATTCCTAATAGCATTGATTTGGTCGAAAAATAAAACAGATTAAAATCGACAATAGTAGTGATCTGCAGGATTAAGGTTAACAGGGTTAGTTATAATTATTGAGCTGCGTTTAGGTCAATATAAAATAACAAGCAGAAGAAGGAAGTGCTCATGTAATGCATTAACCGTCAGTGGCGGGTGTTTATTCACCCCAATTTAAACCACGCAGCCACGAAGCCACGTACGTTATAGTGAGACCTGATTGCGATGGCGATACTTGAACCCGTTTAATATCATGTTTACCACTCATGAAGCGATGTATTTCAGTAACGATTCTGAGAGAGGTTTTTGCAACCCCTTTATCACCCACGAAGCGATGCAATTCAGTAAATGTATCAGTGGCGGATCCAGAATATGCAAGAGGAGAGGGCGTAAGCCATATTTTGGCTGAAAAAAAGGGTGTTAGCTTCACTTTATTCAAAAAATGCATGACAATGTAATATTTTCACCAAGAAGGGGGGGGGGGGCGTATGCCGGGTACGCCATTCAGTAACGATTCTGAGAGGGTGTTTCGTAAACCCTTTAACACCCACGATGCGATGCGATTCAGTAACGATTCAGGAAGGGAGGCTCATTGCCTTATTAATTCAGTAACCATAATGGGAGAGGGTTTAAGCTAATCGTTTTAAAAATCACGAAGTTCAAAGTCGAACCACGCACTGTAAGAGTAAAGATCCATAACATAGGTATTCAAATGAATCAGACAGAGATAACTGAGACATTTATGATGGTTTCGAATTGAATAAAAGCTACAGTAGCTTTGTGTGAAAACCCTGATGCGATACCCCCCCCCCCCCCCCACACACACACACATGAAGATTCGCGCCTTTTTAACCCTTATCCTGTTAATTTATTTAAATTTTCAGCAACTTGAAGTTGTGTCCCCCTACCGCGACCCGCAATTTCAAGTGGCTGAAATTTACTCATACTTGCGTAATTTGAGCATAAATATTTGCAAATCTTGATGTTCAGACACACGTTTGATTCCCAATAACAGTAATTTGGTCGACTAATAAAACCAATTAAAAATGACAATAGTCGTGATCAGCAGGATAAGGGTTAAAAGATCCGGAATCAACTGTATCTGTCATCATAATCATGTACTCACGGTGTAGTACCTGATATAGACAAGCAGCGAAATTGTTCAGGTCTTAAAAGTCAGCCCTTACAACGCTGAATAGTTTGTATATAACCCATGTAGACCAAAGTTTATTTTCTATTTGAATTCATCATAAATGGCTTAGTTAGCTCTTTCTGATTCATTTGAATACCTATGTTATGGGTGTACGATCATTATAAATATTTATACTCCTACAGTGCGGAAATCGAGTTTAGACGTCAGAATCTGACGTGACGTCAGATTCTGACGTCTACAATCTATCCCCGCGCTGTAAGTTCCACAAAACAAGGCGTCTCGAGTGTAACAGTAGAAATTTTGTTTAAATATGTGTTTTAAATGTAAATATCCTGTAATTTAATTAAGTCATATTAAATTTCATAATCTTCAAAGTGATTAGTGATGATAATATAGTAGATAGTAAATCTATAGATTCAGATGTGGAAACTTCTGCTGATGAGGAAGTTTTCACAATACATTGAACTATGGTTGCTTAGAGTTGGACCACCACCTGCAGCGTGGACCAACGTTAAGCCAACATTGGTTCAACACATCGTGTTTGCTAGGTGGAGAGTAAACTTCGTCACGACACAGACTACACGGTCTGGTGAAATACGATAGCATACATAAAAATATTAAATATGATGAAGACCTGACATTTAACGAAGACATATGACATTTAGAAAAATAAAAAATATATAACACAACCGCATCATATACTTAGTATTCAGCCATACTGCAGCATTGCGTGATAATGCGTCCATGTGGATAAGTATTTCGATGAGTCGATTTTGTAAAGCAATGCATATCTTCTGATTAATAAATTATGACAAAGGAGACAATAATAACATTATATATCCATACACTATTTTGAATTAATACGGTTGAGCTCTAAACAATATAGGCTCTTTGAAAAGAACCCTTCAGTACTATTACAATGCAGCCCCAGGAGAACCCTACAAGGGTGCTTCTGGGGTGACATGGTAATAGTACTCAAGGGTTCCTTCTAAAGAACCTATATTGTTTAGAGTGTAACCGTATTAGTTCAAAATAGTGTATGGATATATACTGTTATTAGTGTCTCCTTTGGCATAATTGTTTGTTGCTACAAAGCGTGAATGTTACCCTGGAACATATGACGGTAAAAACTAACCTGGATCAGAAGATAGTAGCGTATCTGTTTAATGAGGATGGCCGGTGCTGAGTGGTGGGACACACTGATCACTATCCGTGGACTGGTAGGGACTGGTAGCGGCGACACGGGACGAGGAGAGCAGACCTCCCTGTTCAGCAGCCACTGCAGGCGTCAGGCAGAAGCAGCAATGCTGCAACAAAAGTGTAAGCCACTAGTATAGCAGCTGTGGTCTCAGTGAGGGGTGCGTGGTCCCAGTAGCCTGTGCCATCAGCCAGGCAGGATGTGGTAGGCTGGCAGTACCCGATGGCAGAAGAGGCCGCAAACCAGGACAAACTACGACTCAGAGATACTATAAATCAAGAATGTTTTGCTTTTTCTGAATATACCATATATTATAGAATACAGCAATATAGGTTATTTAGAAGGATCCCTTGCATAGTCTTACCATTCAACCCCAGAGAACCCTTAAAGGGCTCTTCGGGAGTTGCATGGTAATGTTACTGTAGGGTTTTTTTTAAAGAGCCTATATTGTTTAGAGTGCACTATAAAAGTCTTATATAAATTGTAGGCAGAAGCAAGGTTAACAATTTACACTTTTCATTCATAACTGTAATCTTAAGTATACATCATGAGCTTTTCTATTCTATTTTGCTACGTTACTGGACGATTATCAAAACGGTATCTACGCGGGGAAAATATCAGTAATTCTGTAGACAATGTACAGCATCAGGCGAACAATTACAACAAGGGGACGACTGGCAGTTATTGTGCAGCCTTGCCCAGTGGTTGAGTGATGACACCCCGCCAACCTTTTGTTGTCGCTGTGGCGATGGACGGTATCCTGTGTGATCTCTATGAACCACGTCGCTTTCTGCACAATCAGGGCAAGATCGCGAATACCCAGCAAACACGAGACGTTTACCCAATGTTGATTCGATCAATGTTGGAACGACGTTGTAGACGGCGGGTCAACATTGAATCATCATTGGGGAGACATCTCGTGTTTCCTGGGATATGTCCTGCTCTTACAGAATATCTTAAAGGGTTCTTTATAGTGCACAGTACCGTGGACAGCACTCTATGCACCAGGCTTTGAACAGTTTGGAGCACTATATACATTTATGCACAACTTTGATGACAAACATCCGACCCATTGCGTGTCTTTTTTGTGACAGCATCATGACAATAGACATTAAAATAGCTCGTGTCTTCCTGAACAAAAAATCCGTTATTAAACGCCCATAGCTCACCATCCCATACCATGCTTACAGCGCGGGGATCGCGTCTGCAGTCGATGAGAAGTCTGAAGTCGATCCCCGCACTGTGAAAGTAAAAATATTTATCATGGTCGCAGACTCACATATTCAAATGAAACGGAGCTAACTAAGACATTTATGATGACTTCAAATTGAAAACCCCCTTTGGTTCCCATGGTTTATACAAACATATTTCATCGCAGGGTTAATATGCATATTACAATGCAGATACTTAATGAACAGCCTCGCATATTTTACTAGAATTAATACATGTTGAAGAGCAGTGGCTTACATTTTCAATTACATAATATATACAATATATTATACGACATATATGACAATAAAAGTGTTTATAACCTTGTTGGAAGATGGACATTCAACTGGGGTTTTTTTTGTAAATAAAAATCAGTTTGGAAAATATTCCATACTATTTCATTTACACGGATGTGTAAATACTTTGCATATTTATTTACTAAAACGTCTAAGTAAACGAATTGGAAAGGTTTCGGAAAGAAAATAATTATTTCATTATCTTAACGTACAAATAAACAGAAAATCACCTTACTTTCATGCATTGTTCACAGGAAGCGGGAGAGCTCTGAACATATAAGTTCTCACCACCCTAAATAAGCCGAAATCACGGTAGGTGTATACTAATGATGGAATCATCACACAAAATATTTTCAATGCGGCTGTTTCAACCTCTGTTGAATTAAAAACAAATACAAAGAAGTTATATTTCTGTGGATATTTAATAAATACACGATGTCTCCTTCATCCCGGATATCAGATATAACTGTTTCGTGATAATCTGACAGGGATACAGTGGGTTAAAAGGATGTGTGTCTGGTCGGTGAAAGAGGGTATGAATTTAAGCCTAATTTGAACTATGGTGACCTTTTTGCACACTAGGGGGCCTAGCTCAAAATCTGTCTGGGTAGCAACCACTTATCGCAGCTGTTTTTGAAAATGCACAGTCCAGGTTTCAGTATGATATGCGGCACTAGATAAGGGGGAGGGCAAAAAGTAGTAAAAATCGTAGTAAAAAAAAGTAGTAAAAATCGGCCCGTGGAATTGAGGCATTTTACATGTATTTCAATGGGACTGGCATTTGGGGTGGTGAGACCATAACTAAAGAATTTCTGACGTGAAAAACACATGCACAAGAGATGCGAATAAGCCAACGCTATAAAAATAAGCTATAAAAAAAAGGTTTTATACTTGACCATTTCTTGACCTATCTTGATTGTTTTCTTACATTTGCAATGGTATACATTTAACTAAAACTAAGATTCAATTGGAGGGGTTAACCCTTACAACGCCGGAGTATTTTTGTTTGAAACATGGAAATAATATTGTGTGTTTTTTCAATTTGAAATCCTCATAAATGTCTTATTCAGCTCTTTCCGATTCAGTTGAATACCTGTGTTATGGGTCTACGGCCATTATACATATTTTATTGCTGTCAGTACAGGGATCTTCTTTAAGCACCAGAATCTGACGTCTGTAGACTGACGTATAAAGACGGTCCCCGAGCTGAAAGGGTTCAACATATATATACTCGTTTAAATACCCCCCCCCCCCCAAATACTCATCGCTGTACTGCATCCAGTATCACTATTTAGAAACAAGCTATGTATATACACGAAAATAAAATGTATTTACGCGTTTGACTAAATAAAATAATGATAATTACATTGATAAACACACACACCATGGCAAAATGGAAATGACTTTTGTGTCGTTAATAATATAGATATATCCTTCTCATTATAATTTCAGAGCGGTACATGCCATGCGTTATTACCTCGACCAAAAGGTAATGCTTTTTGTCTTGTTGGGTAATATGTCTGTCTGTCCCCTGATTACTTCAGCAGTAATTACCGGATTTGCATGAAACTTTCATCAGAGGTGTGTTTCGAGCCAAGGAACAAATAATTAACTTTTGGGGATGATCTGGATTACGATCTGGATATAGGATCCAGATTATGTTCCAGATCACATGGACTGGTGGCATAGTACATTTGAGCTAATTGTATGGAATACTACTTTATTACTTAAAGGGACTGGCCCAGGCTAAAATCATAAAAAAATCCGTGATTTTATTTTGGCTTACTAATATGACCATATGATGTAAACATGTCTGTAGACTAAAACTGCACATTTTTTTTAATTTTTGTGCTGCGCATTCACCAGTTAGGCTAGATATAGAGACAAAATTCCCGTATTTTTTATTTTTGACATGGTTGTCTAAAATAAGAAATCATGAATTTCGTCTCTATATCTAGCCTAACTGGTGAATGCGCAGCACAAAAATTAAAAAAATGTGCAGTTCTACTCTACAGACATGCTTACATCATATGGTCATATTAGGAAGCCAAAATAAAATCACCGATTTGTTTATGATTTTAGCCTGGGACTGTTCCTTTAAGTACTTTATTTGTTTTAATCTGTGCTTGCCGCTTACATCCTTCAAAGCGAGCGGGACGTAGGCCCTGGTACAGTTGTTAAAGCTACCTGCTTGGAAAGTTGGAGATCGCGGGTTTGAACACCACTCTGGCCTTCAAGTTTGTGAGAAGCCTCCGTGACCGACATGTAGTGTGCCTTGCCTCAGACCCCCAGGACTCGAAGTTCGAATTATGTGTCTGGAGGGCAGTGTCATCTCATTCATCTGACCATCCTCAGGAGTTTCTCCTGGCCCAGTTTACCATATATGTCCACGCACAAAGGTGGCATAAAATCCCATTCATTTTTTTCAAATCGAACTTTCATTCAAATCCGTTCAAAATGGATAAAACGGGGACTTCATTTACCAGACACTTTGCTATTCAGACTGTGTACTCGGTCGCTGGTCATTGTTTGGAGAATGTGGTGTCAGTGACTGGTGGTACAGACAGGGTAGCATCCGATGCAAACACAACACATACACTGGTCAGACTGAGGCACAAAACCACATAAAAGTGGTGATTTTAAATTTATAAGGTGCCGAGGAAACGTCCCCGCCACGACAACAGCGTCACGTCTACAGAGACAGCGACGAGATACTACAGTATACCGGTTGTAGGAATATACACAGATTTTCCGAAGGGAAAAATTGCTTACGATATCAATTTTTTTTGTGTGTTTAAACCAAGACATTTGTAAAACAAGAATATACAGATTTATTTGATTTCAATATATGAGAATAGAAGTAACATTAGGGGCAGATTCAGCTTTTCACTGACGGGGGGGGGGGGTAAACTTGATAACAGTCATATCCTTGATATAAAGTCATATCCTCACATGTTTCATTTCAAGGCATTGTACATGTATTATCATACAATCACATTGCAATGTAATATATCTGCATTTGAATGTCATATCTGGAGATTACAAAGTAGAATATTGTCATACTACTTATAATGCTCCACCCTGATAATAATAATATTACATCCCGAGTCTATTGCAATATATATATTGAATTTATTGACCACTTTATGATACCTTATCAAATCAATTAAAATGATTAATATAATTATAATGCATGTGGATATAATATTTAACCTCGCATGTACGTTAGTTAACGTCAACAGTATGGCTAGCAAAATGGCTACAAAACACAACTGGTCACCAAGATGAGAATGAATGATGGTTCCTGACCTTGTTAGATTATTATTTTCAAAGTGTTTATCATGTTTTTGTTTATGTAAATAGTTTCAATAGTAGTTACAACAGAATAAATCTCGCAGGCTGAAGTGCACTGAAGGTTTTTTCTTGTCATAAACGCAATAGTCTTTTCAAAATCAAAGTCGACCCACATGTCTTGTGCCACCATATGAGTGACATGTCCATAATGAGTGTTTGCTATCACCTCTCCATGCCGCAAATTCTAGACGTCTTTGAAACGCTTGAAGATGGTGATGGCTGTTCTTAGGGGTATGAATTCATTGTCAGAAAATGAAAACCAACTAATCCCTTGATTTTTCAATAGCTTTCAATTGTATTTTTTTCTGGAATGGGAGAGGGGATGGGAATTTTTTTTGTTCAAGATATTCTACTCACTTTAGCAGTGATGGTTGTGTTTTATTAACTTACTTACTGAAGCGGCGATCGGGATTGTAACTCAGAATTCGCACGAACCTACTGGTCCTAGGAACCTTGAGAGCGAGGCTTTAGTAAACAAAATTATATATTATTATTTATGTCCACACAGATAATTATTAAATGGTGTGAAATGAACTGCCCCATTAGCATATATATTCAAAATATCCACCCTGTGGAGATTATATCTAAATACATCAAATGACAGATATAAATAAAGGATATAAATAAATGTGTTTAGATGAGCTAAATACACTCAAAATAAGTGAAGTTGCCGTTACTAGCACGTACAAACCCGCTAAATGAGTTAACCTTATCTGTTTTGGATTGAAATCACTACGGTTTGTTTGATTATATTCTTCTATGCACGTATTTATAAAAGTCACAATTGAAAAAAAACTTCATTCTATTTTTCCGCTTAAACCTAATTTGGGTTCGACACACATGCTTTGCAAAAGTGTATTGATCAAGTTTCTCAACGGCTTTCAGCCAGACCAGAGGCATACAGTGTAGTTTTACCAGATTATATTGGATCAATTCTAATCGCCTGAACATCCGTCTACAGGGATAACAAGTATCATCTATCACCACTTATTGTAACTGAATCCAGACGTGCATGTAGCTGTTATTAAATAATGAACGTCCGAAGTGGCGTCTATCTTCTCTGACGATTGACCGCTGCCGGACACTACACTCTGACATAGCCGGACACTGGACAGACATTGGTTACATATTGGTTCATCGTCGTAGACGCTGAACCAAGATGGAACCAATGTTTATCTTGCTTCCTTTCATGCATCAGCAACACACGTCAGGGGCCAAGGACGCTGTGGCCATTCTGGTAGTTGAGCGCGCCCTGGTGGTGTGACTCTGCGACATTTGCTGCGGGACTGGCATGTGCGCGGGGATCCACCCAGAGCAATACCAATACGGAGGGCAGGAGAATGACAGCCGGACGCAGCTGTCCAATAACAACCGCTTGGTTTGACACACGTCACAAGCATGGCTTTAATAACAGCAGCTGTCAATTCTTAGTTTCCGTCATTTCATCATATTCATAATTTTAGTATAGACGTTTTTTTAAATGAATGAGGTTTTAGGCCGAGATGAATGAGGGGATAAGTACTGCACTTTAGACACATGACTCGCAATTCGACCCTTGGCGGTCTGAGGCTATACCTCTCGGTCACGGAGGCTCCCCACAATATTGAATCTTTACGACTGAGTGGGGACGGAACATTTTGTTTCTTAAAAACTTAAAGGCCAGAGTGGGGTTCGAATTCGCGACCACCGACTTTCCAAGCAGGCATCTTTAACCACTGCACCAGAGTCCCCGCCCCATGTTGTTTTTACCAAAGATGAATGAATCTGTATTATTCGATGTGTCAATAATGATTGGAGGTTTCAAAGTCATTTTGGAAGTTGCTAGGCCATGACCAATCAGGAACTGTAGGTTGTGATATTGAACAATCAGCGTTAATTGGATATACATGTATGCCACAATAATCAGAGCTAAATAATGTTATACATTCAACAACCCACGTAATAAGCTGTCCACACAGAACAAAATCATTCACATTGGCCAAATCAAATATAGAATGGAGCAATATAAAAAAAACGAAGCCACACAAACAAAGCTAAGCACACGTCCTATTATCCTGTATATAGTTCTAAACTGGTCCAAAATAAACAATGAAACAAAAGATTATTAGGAGAAAATATCTTTTAGACAAATAAAATTAAAGCTGTCCTGCTGGGTGTGTCAATGATTTTAACCCTTAAAGTACGGGAACCGACTTTAGTCGTCAGAATCTGACGTCTGGAAAGTCGATCCCCGTACTTTAAGAGTACAAATATTTCTAAGGGCTGTAGACCCATAACATAAGTTTAAAATGAAGCAGAAAGGAAAAGCTAAGCAAGGCATTTATGATGATTTCAAATTGAAAAAACCTCTTTATTATCCATGGTTTATATAAAACAATTCAGCTCTTTAAGGGTTTAGGCATGTATTATGTAGGCTCTCACACACCGCATGTCCTCGATTGTTTAAGATACAATAATCTTAACCCTCACAACACTGAATTATGTTGTACAAACCATGGATATCAGAGGGGGTTTTCAATTTGAAATCATCATGAATGTCTTAGTTCGCTCTTTCTGATTCATTTGAATACTGGTGTTATGGGTCTACAACGATTAGAAATATTTTAATCCTTTTAGTCCGGGGACCGTCTTTATACGTCAGAATCAGCCGTCTACAGACGTCAGATTTTGACGTATAAAGACGGTTCCTGTACTGAAAGGGTTAAGACGCGACAGTAATCTTAAACAAGCGGTGGGTGTGGCTACTCCCACGACCACGATTTCGTAGATTTCCGTCTTGTCGAAGCTGTCGTCAGGACTGAACATGTTCAGTCTTAGCCGTGGTAGATGGCCGTTGCGGCTTGGCATGTCCTGCGAAGCGATCATAATATCACAACGTCCGAAACACCCACTAGGGGGCCTACACGGTCACCACTAAAATCGCTGATATATGCGACGCCAAGTCATTAAGAATATTTCTCGTGTGAAACCTGCCACGACGGTTTCATTTTAAGCAAGAGTCTTTGGGGTGTGTGGGAACCTATAGACATAAGTATATTTCATTTTACCAGAGTCAATGCCCTAAATAAGAGCTGTCATAATTCTCGACTTGTTGTGGATGAAGATATGTACCGTAAAATGAAATCCTGTGTGAAGACAAAACAAGGAGTTTTTTAATTGTACCATAGGAACCAGAGAGTGTTGCATGCTAACTCCAGTTTTTTTTCTTTTTATATCGGTGAACTAGTACAAATAATAAAAGATTCGGGATGTGAAGGCACATTTGCTAACGTGATTTTACTGGCATTGTCATCTTTTATTACATGCGGATGATACAGCAACTGGTGGCGACTCATTTGGAAGATTAAAGAGAACTATAAATCAAAATAAACGGTTTTGCGTTCTTTGAGGATTATTATTAAATATGACAAAATCTACACTAGTTTTTTTTTGAAGAGATGGTATTGTAAAAAACATTAAAAAATGGTTCTTTGAAGGAAAATAAATTCAAGCTGTCTCTATGTATGATGTTTGACTGTAAAACTAAATTGTGAATTATTTGATGAAATTGTGTTATCCATTCTTATCTACGGAGCAGAGAAATGGCACACATAAGCAAGCAATAATGGGAGGAATAGGGAAATACCCTACTACTACTACTACCACCACTACTACTACTACTACTACTACTACCACTACTACTACTAATCTTACTATTACTACTACTACTATTACTACTACTACTACAACTACTACTACTACTACTACTACTACTACTACTACTACCACTACTACTACTACTACTACTACTACTACTACTATTACTATTACTACTACTATTACTACTACTACTACAACTACTACTACTACTACTACTACTACTACTACTACTACTACTACTATTACTACTACTACTACTACTACTACTACTACTATTACTATTACTACTACTACTACTACTACTACTACTACTGCTACTACTACTACTACTACTACTACTACTTCTACTACTACTACTACTACTACTACTACTACTACTACTACCACTACTACTACTACTATTACTACTACTACTACAACTACTACTACTACTACTACTACTACTACAACTACTACTACTACTACTACTACTACTACTACTACTACTACTATTACTACTACTACTACCACTACAACTACTACTACTACTACTACTAAGAAAACATGAAGTTGGTGGCAGATAAAAAATTTAAACAATTTAATTAAGTCATTCTTCACATTTGCAAAATGCTAATTTAATGCATCGTAATGACCTAACCCTTTCAAGCTCGAATTTACCATTATCATTTTTATCTACCACAAGCCGCGAATTGCTGTCGCAATTCTCGACTTGTAGTAGATGAAGATGATTTGACGTGATTTAAAAATTGAAGAAAATTGCCATGATTGGTAAGCCAGTTTCATGGTAATTTTCGCTCTAAAAACCTTGGTTGTAGGAAAATCAAGTCTGTTTTTCGGCATGTAAATCATGCTTTAATGCATCATCAGGGCTTAGCGAGTTAAAGGGATAAAAGGTGAAATAAGTTGACGTGTATCCAACCTTCCACCAGCATAGCTATATAGTAGGTGTGAGATCAGACTGGTGTGGACATGAAAGGTAAGCTTTAAGCCTATATGACTACCAGGGGAGAGATAACACGCCAAGCCCCAGCTACTAATCATTACCCACGCTTGTTGCTTTGTATATTCGCCGCTGTGTCGCTCGTGGTTAGGAGCATGTTTCCCTGTTTTTTTTACTATAGTCAACAAGGTTTATTGAATTTCGCGGAATTCTCAGTCAATTCTCAACCAATTTTCATGAAATTGTACACACACTATTTTCCATCGATGACGTGACTACCCTGGAAGTTTTGCGAAGTTAGACCATTTAAAATGTAATACAATTCTGAGACGAAACTAATGGGTTTATAGTGGGGAACATTTTTATTTATTTACTACATGCTAAATGGTTTAACTTCTAAAATATTTATCAAAACTTCGCGAATCTTTAGGGTAGTCACTACACGACATGAATGGAAAATAGTGTGTGTAAATTTCATGAAAATTGGTTGAGAATTGACTGAGAAATCGGTGAAAATCATTCACCACGGTTAATGTGACTCTGACTATGTCAATCATGTACTAAAAATAAATGAATCGGGCTTTAGGCCACTTTTGTTTGTGCACATATAGGCTAAATTTGGCCAGGAGAACCTCTTGAGGATGGTGAGGTGAGTGAGATGACACTGCCCTCCAGATACAGGATTCGAAATTCAAACCCTGGAGATCTTTCGGTCATGGAGGCTCCCCACAATACAGTCATGTACTACACTGAGCAGCATGCTTCATGCATGATAAAATGAAATGATAGGGTTGTAGGCCACCTGTGTGCACATGTAGGCTAAACTGTGCCACAAGAATATGCTGAAGATGGTGACCTGCATGATGACACCGACCCTGAAGTGTAGCATATGTGAATGACTGCCGTTTTATAAAAACAACACTTTTCTGAAGCTCCTAATAAACATCTTCTGACATAAAAAAGCGCACGTTTATGTGGGTATTTTCACGAAAACTTCTTAAAGATTTTTCACAATAAATAAGAATAATGTTCGTTTGCCAGGCTGAGTCATAAAATAATATCGACATTCTGCAAAATAAATATTTGAGAGAAAAAACACAAAGAATTAGGATAAACCCTGTAGTTTCTTTCAAAAATAACCCAGTGTGGGAATGTTTGATTTTGAATGACCAACATAATATATTGAATTCCACGTCGTAACTTTTGAACCGAATGTTCGAGAACAGCGTGCAATATACCTTTTCTGTAGTTGCAATATATGCTGATGTCAAGTATGACTTTATTTGACTAAAACATAAACTGTATTTTTTCATTCTTCATTTACCATGTAGATAACATAGATCTCTCATATCTTCAAAGCTACTATGGGGATGAATGTATCAGATGTTAGAATGACCATGTTTATAGTTTGTCATGTTGTGACAAGTGTAGTGATTAGAAAACCAACAGATCTCCAAATAGCTCATGAACCACGTGTACAATTACATGGTCCCTTGAATTTACAGTAAATTACGGAGCTACAAGACATTGGATGCCTCGGTATCAGTTACTGATCCAAACCTCCAGGGGCATTCATAACAGGCCTACAGACACATGGTTTGTTTGCTGCTTAACTCCTAAAGAGCTGAACTACTTTTGTATAAACCATGAAGACCAAAGGGTTTTACCAATTTGAAATTATCATCAATGTCTTATTTAGCTCTTTCCGCTTCATTTGCATACCTATGTTATGGGTCTACAGTCATTTTAAATATTTTAACTTTTTAGGGTATGCATCCAAGATCTGAAGATCTGAAAATGGCCGTCGTACTCTAAATATGCTACATATTTGCAAGTATACATGTATGATGCCATTACTTAATGAATAATTGTAAATATTAGTTTTTTTAGACAAATTTTAAGGAGAATTTTAAAATGTAAGTTATATGAATTGTCTATCAGTCAAATTTCAAATTGGTGTCCAAAATGGCCGCCACAAACCTATAATTTAAAGCAAATAGTACACCTTTGCAAACATTATTGAGCTACATTTTTGAGAGTGAGACCAAACATTATTTGAAGATACATTTTAACTATAGAAAAAAAATGAGAACTTTTAGTCTGACTTAGCTTCTCGCTGCTCCGGTTGACTCTGACGACAAATACAAACAGAATTATGGCTGATCGCGATTGAGTGCTGTCGCACCTCTCAGCTCAGACCGACGAGGATTTAGGCGCTAAAGAAGTTCATTTTTCACTTCTATATATATTTAACAAAAAAGATACATAAATATTAAGTCAAGAAACATATCCAGATGTACAGGAATATGCTGATACTGTCCAATGTTGTTTAAACATGATGCAGACAGTTGTACTGATTACGTCGATGTGCAATAAGTGGTATTTTTTTAACCATGGATTTCAGATGAATGAATGGTCATGATTGGTCCGATTTTGGCCAAACAATGTTTTCAGTGGTCTACAACATTCAATGCTCATTTCCTAGCACTTTCATCAGACCAATCGAGCTATTTATTGTTCTCTGAGATTTACCATGTCTACTTAATACAAGGTGTAGATGTTTTGTATATACACAATAAAATTGACAAATATATCCTTAACTAGTGACAACAACCGCTGGCGAAGACTTTCAAACATCATTTTTGTTTTTGCTGGAAGGATACAGTAGGTGCATTTTTTTATCTGAAAGTGTTGAAAATAAAATGTTAAGCTGTGAGGTGAAATAACTTTCTCGTAAAACATAAATGTTGCAAAAAAGGTATTGACGCCTCATATACCTGTATACGCACAACAACCATGTCCCTGTGTTCGCTGAAGTGCCAGCATGTCAACAACCTGTGGTCCCCGTTCGTGATGCCCAGCAATTAAGCAAACCAGGCAAGCTCTACTGCTGAGTCCAAAATGAACCCTCATTTGTCGAACATCCGATAGTGGTAGTGAGGAAATATCCGGGAAATGTCGACAGAATGGAGACGCCATGACGACGTTTATTATTTAATAGCAGTCAGTCACGTTTAGGATCAGTTACAGGAAGTGGGGACATATGATACATGTCCAGTTCGCGTACTGTATTATACGACCTCTCATCGTGAGCCCATAGTTCGTGACGCAGGGTGTGATACAGTTATTGTGTTCTGGATATTTTTAAATTTTTTGTTTCGCTGTTTCGGTACAGGTTTCAACACCAAAATAACTACTCAAATGCCATCCATATTAGATCCATATTACATGTGGATAATCTAATCTACAGCTGTATTTCAAAATTAAATTACACAGCGAAACCCACAGCGAAATATCTGACCATCTGGACATGTTTGCTAATAAATCCCCTAGGCATGTCCAGAACGGCTGATCGTGTGGAAACAGCAAACGACGTCAATAGTGGGGTTAACTCTTTCAGCACGGGGACCGTCTTTATACGTCAGAATCTGCGTCTGTAGACGTCAGATTCTAACGTCTAAAGTCGATCCCCGCACTATAAAAATAAAAATATTTTTAATGGCCGTAGACTCATACCATTGGTATTCAAATGAACTAGGAAGAGCTAACTAAGACATGTATGATGATTTCAAATTAAAAAGAACCCTTTGGTGTTCATGGTTTATAAAAATTAATTCAGCATTGTAAGGGTTAAGCTATTAGAACTAACTTACCATTTGTTGGGACGATGTTATGGCTTTGTCCCAACAATACCAGAGGAGCTGGTTCTTCTGGTGGTTGACAACACACATGAGACTAGAGAGTCCCTGATGACTACTACACTGTAGTCAGGATGACGGTCGCCTTGACCTGTTGGTCAGGGGCAGGTCATCTACATCTGTAATAACAGTAACAAGGGAGGCGTTAATAAGCAATCTGCTCACCTGTGACTAGCAGATGGCGATTCTATTCTCTGAAAACACGAGACATTGACCCAATGCTGGTTTATTGGGCGAGCGTCGAAGACGGTGGGTCAACGTTAAACAAGCATTGGGCCAACATCTTGTGTTTGTTGGGTTACTACTATTAAATATGAGGCATTGATCCTGTGTTGCGCCAGGTTCAGAGACAGCAGTAAAACGACATTGCGATACCATTGTATTCATGACATTGATATATATGGATAATGAAAAACGGACTGAAGCAAATGGGGAGGAAACATAGGATGTGCATACATGCAGTTGCAAGATTGGATTTTCTTCCAAACATTCTTTGAAACCATTGCGAATTTGTGAAGTGAACATTTTTCCTGAAGATATTGTGGGTCTTGGGGTGACACTGGACAGCTATCTGACCCTTAACAAACATGTCAGTGCCGTTTGCAGTGCTGCTTTTCTGCATATCAGAAACATTGGAAAGATTTGCCATTTTCTGAATAATTCTATCACTGAAAAGTTGGTGCATGCCTTCATCACTGCTGGCCTGATCTATTGTAACAGTATCCTGTACGGCCTCCCTCATCATGCTCATAGACCAATTGTGTATTTACATCGCATTCAGCAGTTCAGAACACTGCGGCACGCCTGGTGACATGCACCAATTACGGGATTCTCCCATAACACCAGTTCTCCGCATCATCTTCAAAGTACTGCTGCTCACGTACAGAACAATCCATGGCACCGCGCCATCATAATTATCTGAGTTAATTTCAAGCAGAAGCCTCGCTCATCAACAAAAAAACTTCAGTGTCGGTGCAATACGCAGGCAGAATGTTTTTTTCTGCGAATCTTAGGATGTTTTTAAGCGCCTTGAAGAAGCATCGTTTATGTAAAGCATATCTTTACATTTGTGCAAAGCACGCAGGACACTGTATGCGCGCTATGAAAGAACTGAATAATATTATTTATTATTATTTATTACTTGTGCAGAGTTTGAATCAAAACAGATGCTAATCTAGTCAATTTGATGCTCAATTCTTCTACTGACATTGCCAGCTAGCAGAAATGGTCATTTGAAGACAACTCTTGTTCTACTGTGTTCTGGTTTACTGGCCTCCGTCTTTTAACCCTTTCAGCGTGGGGACCGTCTATATACGTCATAATCTGACGTCGGTAGACGTCAGATTATGCCGTCAGTAGACGTCAGATTCTGACGTTTAAAGACGGACTGAAGAAAACTAATTCTAATAGCAGTTGACCTAAAACATAGGTATTCAAATGAAACGGAAAAAGCTAACTAAGATATTTTTACTTATTCAAATTAAAAAAAACCTTTGATCTCAAAAGTTTATACAAAGGTATCTGGTGCTTTAGGGTTTAATAATGAACTTTCTACTCTTCCACAAATAATACTTTACAAGCTTTACATAGCGTGCATGATAGGATGATATATTTGTTCTCGTGTTGACCATGTTATGTTGGTTGGATAATGAACAATAATATACCAGATCCATGCAAAGTGTTGTGTTTTGTAAACATAATGATAATGATAGTGGGCTGGTTACAAATTTAATTTAAAAAGTTGGATATAAACAAATTAACACTGTAAGATAATGCGGCAGGTGATATTGCACATAATATTTGAACAAATATTTATAAAATAAATTTCTCTGTATATTTTCGACTGATAGTGTTGTTCTAAACTTTCAAATTTTAAATCCGCGATATAACATATAGCTCGTGATTGGGAGTGTTATTGGTGTGCATCAGAGTTAGAGACAATGGCTAGTCTAATTCAGTTGTTTATTGTGTGTGGCAGATAGTCAGCCAGCCAATATATGCTATAATTTCAACACATGGCAAATGTTTGTTACAAGCAAACCAACAACACAGACATGTAGTTTAATAACCCAGAAATAACGTCTAGCCTGCTGACATTATTTTTTTTGATCTGAAAGTGTCTAAATTAGCAAAAACAAAATGGCCGCCAACTGGCGCTATTATATGATGTAAATCGCTATAACTTTGTCAATATTTATCCTTTTCTAATAATTTTGGTGTGTAATATAATGTTTTCGTGGTCAAGGAACAAGATTGTGACAATAAAAACATGATAGTAGTATTTTTTATTTAATAAAATCGTTATATGATGTTAAAAAATCAAGTATTTAGATGTAAATCCAGGTAGTGAACAACTGTATCCTTCTGTTAGGCTATGTCTCTCTAGGCATAGTTTTCAAAATAAGGACGTATTAACTAGGCATTATTGGTGTACTAAATTATTAGAATAATATTGAGAAATAAACGTCAGCAAAACAATTTGGTCCATGATAATAGACGACAACTCATGATGTCGGGTTACGTAGTAGTAGTAAATCATTGCTTTACGTCACTTTTCGGCACAAACTGTCTTTTAAGTGACATTGTAATACGATAAAAACGTTGTAGTCAATTGATGAGATGAATGATCTACAGAGGATGAGGTGAGGGTGGGGGTGATAGGGCATGGTGGGTTATTGAGAGCGTTTTCCTTCGCTCGCCCGATAAGGGGATAATGTCTAGGGGATCTACCCCCAGACATGCCCAGACGGCCGGAGACTTGGGTTTCGCTATGCAATTTAATGCTGAAACTCTGTGGCATTTCGCTCAGCTCCGCTATCCTCGGGTCGGATGTCAGGTTACGACAATTTTCGGCATTGCAGTCTCAGGCAGGTGTGCAGAGTTTTGCTGCACTTGCATGCCGAAGATTTACATGGTACTAAATCAAGACATATCTTTGGAACTGCAGGTAATGTTGACCATGCAACTGCCAATCCAATGCCCATAGATAGCCATCCACCAGATGACTCAGGTCAACCAGCAAATAATTGAATATTGAATACACTGCTTATCGGCGTGCATCCATACCTTGGGTTGATAATTCGCACGCATAGCATGTAGCTGCAGAACATCAGTTGTTGGTTATAAATGATCCAGTTCTTTCTTTCCTTTTTCTGAATATATCAGCCCTGGCTTTGTCAACACCACCTTTAACATCGGGAGCCATGTACAAAAGGCATATGAATTCTTCAACTAGCTTGAAAGGGCCATCGCGACTTACCCCATCTAGAAGCAAAGGGTGCTGAATGAACATTTTCCAGCAGATTCTCTTCCCAAATCCAGGAAATGATGAAAGCGCATGAAAGCCACGAATATTTTAGTGTACATCCTCTGGCAGGTTTTTATATGCACTGGATAACGACGTCGTTCTCGTGCAGTGCCACCAATCATCCATACAATGTGATCAGTTCCACCAAAGAAGTGCAACAATAGCAACAATACATCAGTGACTCTGCAGAAAACCATAATGTGATCATAGCCTCTTTTAGTTGCTTCTAAAGCATAGAGAATGATTCGTATATCAGCCTCCTCGTGGTCACAGGTCAATACAAGAACTTTTCTCGGCTGGATGATGAAGCTTTTTGTGTGCTTTTTCTGTGCCTCTGCCCAAAACTAATTCGCACCCTGCTGGGACATTTGGAAATCTCTTCACAAGATCTTCTGACAAAAATGCTGCAAGATCAGCCTTATTTTTGGAGACTGAAACAAATTGTGCCCATATTTGAGGCAGTGCTACCAAGCCATCACTCACAACTTTACGGATTAGTTTCTTTGCACGTAATCCTCGCTTGACTCTTGTTTGAGATTTAGTGGATTGTGTTCCAATGTATCTGTCAAATACTACATCTACACTTGCTGCTCCTTGACTGATATGATAAAATATTGATCTTGAAAATATGTCTGCATAACCTGAAAAGGTTCGACAACCTGCTGGCTTTCCCAAATTTTGCATTAGTACATGTCCATTGATGAGAACGCATGCCCCAACCATAGCATTTGATACATAGGGAGATTAAACAGCAGGGGCAATTTCTACACCAGCTGAAAGTATGCCAAGTAACGCCGATTTCAAATTTGAATTTATCGTACCATCTGCATTTGCTAATGAAAGAGGTACACACGAGTTTATGTTTCAGAATACTACTCATGTCCACACTGCGTCCTGACTGTTGTGCATTAAGCAACCTTTGTTGCCAATATCCAAGCTTAGTTTGAAAGATTTAAAATGGCTTGGCATCCATTTCCCATGTCCCATATTTCCCATAGTTCAACTCTACTTGTTATGATTGGATTTGGCCTTGCACCAGTGTATACAGGTGCGAATAGTGTGAATTTTCTCAAGTAGTTCCTGATCAGGTATTCTATTTCTTCCTGTTTTTACAGCCGTTTGTTCTGGTGGTGACGGTGGCCCACGTTGCCACAAAACATATTGTGTGGCATGAAGCGTATTTTTCCTATCTATAGTCTCCTCTAAAACATCGATGTTGTCAAATGATGAAAGTATTATACGACCAGGTGTCTACGTAAAATATCATTGGCTATTGATAAGTCAATTCTACGAAGTGTATCAATTATGACAGGCTGCATGGAAGATGTTTACCATGAACGTGTAGCCTGATGAAGAGTCAGACCAAAGCCCACGTGCTTTGGTGCAAGTTTTCTACTTTTAGAGGCAGTGTAGACTATATGTCGAGCAATGCTACATATTCTTATTTTCAAAGAATTATATTGTTCTTCTAATTCAAGGATATTCTCCCCACCAAACAGTTAAGAAAAGGTAGAGACTATTTGGTATAACATCTGACACATGTCGATACCACGCCAACTAGCATCATGACCTGGTGAATCTTTAGATCTGCTCATAATTGAAGAGCAGTGTGAAATATTTTCTGTCGTGGAGTTGCATCAGGTGTCAACTTAGGGCGTTCTTCATCAGACGAGAGTGAGGAATCATCTGAATGATCTATTGCAAGAGTCTTCTTTAAGGTCTTTGATTCAGCAATATTTTTTATATCACGTGGGTACAACAGCAGTGGTGACTTAGGATCTAGTTGATGGGATGTACTGGCACTAACTCCCACAATTTAGGTTACTGCCTCATATTTTGCCGGTCATTTTGTTTTTCGTTTTTATGACATTTACCACGAAAAGAAGGTTTGTCAACAGCCCCCAGTGACGTTCTATGGTATATAATGGACATGATGAAGATATTTACTTGCAACAAACAATTTCCTTATGTTGAAATTATATCATATGTTGGCTGGCTGCCCAAATATCTAAATGACGATTTTAATAAATAATAATAAATAAAAAAATAACTGCTATCATGTTTTTATTGTCATAATCGTGTTCCTTGACTCCGAAAACATTCTATTACACACCAAAATCGTTAGTATAGGATGCATATTGACAAAGTTATAGCGATTTACATCAAATAATAGTGCCTGTTGGCGGCCATTTTGTTTTCGCTAATTTAGACACTTTCGAAACGAAAAACATGATGTCCGCAGGTTAGACGTCATTCCTGGGTTATTAAACTACATGTCTGTGTTGTTGGCTTGCTTGTAACAAACATTTGCCATCTATTCATTTTTTGATAAGATATCACATCTTGGCTGGCTGACTAAGAGGTAAGGTAAGCCCTTTAAACACCAAATTATTTAATTGCAATTTTTATTCACTTGAAGTTGTGTCTCGCTAACAAAAATTCCAACTTCAAGAGAGTGAAAAATATGCAGACTTGACGAAATGGAAATCAACTATTTTGAAATATTGCTGATTGTTGCGATGTTTCATATTTAACATGTTTGAAAGCTGGCAAAGCTGGTGAATTACCACTTTTGAATATTGTCCATACTCGCTCCATTATTCTTTGTAAAACTATTTTTTGATAACTAACTGCGAGATCATCCAGAACATAATATTATATAATCTTTTTTCGCCGATGATGCAGAATGATTTAGAGAAATAATAATATAGAGGATTGTAAACGACTGCAGCAGGATGTAAATATCCTTCGTGGATCAGCTTTGGATTGGGAATTTTATTGCCGCTAAATCCACGGTAGTTTCGTTCACAGGGAGCACAATCTCGTTTGTATGTATTATGAATGGAGTTGTGTTGGACAATACACCGTTGATATATGTTTTAAGTAATCTATCGTCTTAACCGTGACGTCATCGTATCCTGATACCGCGCACCACTGGCACCCGTGGTGCTGCTTGTGGGAAGCTGTTTTTGTTGCGTATATGCTGCTGTTCAGCCCAGTAGATATATATACCATATGTTATACTCTACTTAACTAGGCGGAACGGAAGCATATTCGCAACAAGAACAGCTTCCCACAACAAGCGCTACGAGTGCCGGTGTCGCGCACCTGGTCACTTGCTTTCACGTGTGAGAGCCATCTGGTGACTGCCCTGCAAACATAACACGTTGCCCAATGTTATTGTAATGTTGGGCCAGCGTCGCAGCGTGGACAACCATTACAACAGCATTAAGCCAACATGTCGTGTTTGCTGGATAGTATGGTTTCTATTTCCCCATCTATCTGATAGGGCGGGGGCACTGGTGCAGTGGTGAAAGCTGCCTGCTTGGAAAGTCGGAGATCGCGAATTCGAACACCACTCTGGCCTCCAAGTTTCAAAGAAAGAAAATAAATCTTTCCCGCTCATACGTAAAAAATCAATATTGTAGGGAGCCTCCGTGAACGAGAGGTAACATCTTCGGCTGAATTTCGAATCCTGTGTCTGGAGGACAGTGTCATCTCATTCATCTCACCATCCTCAAGAGGTTCTCTTGGCCCAGTTTAGCCTATATGTGCACAAAGGTGGCCTAAAATTCCACTCATTTCATCTCATTCCGATCTATCAGGTCAGACATAAAACCGGTGAGGATGAATAGTCCCTGTACCGTATAATAAAAGTCACCAGAACAGGTGGTGTATTTTTCGTCAAAAAATATGGCATGTGAATTTCCTTGTGAACAGCAGAATAACTTACGAATGATAATTCTCTAATACATAAACGTTTTAAAAGATATATGATCATGTTCATGTCAATCGCATTTCTTCTGGTCTGAAATATTTATCATTATCTACACGATTTCAGTATGCAATGTGATTATTAATATTTAAATGTCCTTGTAAATTAGGCAATACCAAAAGAATCGTCGGACTCGAGGTCGGGGAAATGTATCCAACACTGGAAAATAGTTTTTTTTATAAATAGACGAAGATGCCTAACTGGAATTGACGTGCATGTGCTACATCTAAGAATTCAAAACCTGATGATTCAATTGAATGTTTTTTGATATTTGTATTGAATGTTGTGGAATAAATTCATTGTCTGGAAATAATGTATTTGTTCCAATAAAACTAAATCGGCAGCAATTTAAAAATATGTACTCAAGAAATGTAATTACCCTTCAGGAAATAGAGATGGAGAAACACTTCTTCACAGAAAGAAAACCTAAGTCTATTGTTATTTGCACATTTTACATTTCAGTCGGACACCTGGTGAATGCATCATTATAAACCAAAAGCTGGCCATCTGGTGACTATGGCTAACTATAAAAATAGTCATCCACATATTATTATTGTTGTCGCCACCAGACGGCAGTAGTATTTTATTTCATGCACAATTTTCACTTTTTTGGTATGAATTACTTTATATGAACTCTACTAAATATGAAGGCTAATTGTAATATTATTCCTCAAGCATGTACCATAGAAGGGTCGGGTAATATTACATGAACATACATGTATTAAGACATACAGAGTAAAGATTGCTTAAGGGGTCATATCTCATAATGGACATTCCTTAATACATTATAAACTCCTCTAAAAATTAAATGCTACCTGTATTAAGACATATAGAGTAAAGATTGCTTAAGGGGTCATATCTCATAATGGACATTCCTTATTACATTATAAACTCCTCTAAAAAATAAATGCTACCTGAAATTTCACAACGGATTATATTTAATGTTGACATAAAAAAACCTAATATATGTCATTATTTGATGATAACGTATTCACAAAAGTATTTTGACGTTTTAGCCGTTTTTACAACTACATGCCTTGTATATAAGTGTGTGAGTAGGTTTATTACATTGTTTTCCCCTTTTCAAGGCAAAGCGCAGTACTTGTTACCATGGGGACGCTATTTGACGATAACCCATCTATCCCAGGAAACACGAGACGTTTACACCTAATGTTGCTTTAATGGTGGTTCGGCGTCTGCGACGCCGGGCCACCAATAAAACAACATTGGCTGATGGGACATGACTGGCTGACACCGATTGCAAGAGAACAGTGCCAGTTGTCAAGGTAGACACCATTCCGTAGAGCGTAATAGATTCAGTGGTCAGGACAGATCGCCATCTCACTTGACCCTGTCATTTAATTCCTGTATTCAATGCAGTCACCGTATGTTATGTTGTCCTGCCCCGGGTAACATGAGAAGCTTAACATTCAGTTGGCGTGGGGCGAATTGGGGCAGACCCTTGGGAAATAATATCCAGAGTATATCACGGTTTCCGGACTCAGCACCAGCCCCTTTGTTGACAAATTTTTTTTAGGTAAAATGAAATGAAATGAATCGGGCTTTAGGCCACCTTTGTGCACATATAGGCTAAACTGGGGCAGGCGAACCTCCTAAGGATGGTGAGATGAGTGAGATGACACTGTTCTCCAGACACAGGATTCGAAATTCGAGCCCTGGCGGTCTGAGGCTGAGCACGCTACCTCTCGGTCACGGAGGCTCCCCACAATACTGACTTTCACACGTGGATGGGGAAGAAACATTCTTTTGTTTCTTTCAAACCGCCGAGTCCGGGAACCGAACCCTGAACTCTGGCGTGAAAGGCAGCGGTGCTAACCACTACCCTAGGGCCCCCGCCCTGTCCTGCCCCGGGTAACATGAGAAGCTTAACAGTCAGTTGGCATGGGGCAGACCCTTGGGGAATAATATCCAAAGTATATCACGGTTTCCGCCAGTGGGTGGGGGAGGGGGTCCGGACACTCCCCCTCCTGCTCTATATATTTCATATTTTGGTGTCATTTTAGGTAAAATAGGATATTTTGAGCACTAAATTGTTTTACTCTGAATTTATTTCTCTTGGGAGATGACCAAACCCCCCCCCCCCCCCACTCAAACATTCCTGGCGGAAACCCTGTATATACAGATACATACTAATATCCAAAGCGTATTTGAACATTTAACTTGCAAACCAGGATAAGTGTCATCTGGTGAACAACTATGAATTACAGCATACATGCTAGGATAAACGCAGGGGAGGCTTATATTAACAGGCGTTGGCTTGATATTGGATCAGCGTGGTCAACTCACTGTGGACCAACACTAAAGCTACATTTCCTGAATGTCCTGTGTTACATATGTGCATACACTTATTATAATGATCAACTATTTACGTATTTCCCACTTTCCTAATAATACTAATTTCTTTTACAGGCTTGGGTTTCACATGGACTCCTATAAATATTGATAAAAAATGTGTTTTGGTTAAATCTGAGTGTTCATGCATTCAACATGTGCGTCTGTATGGATTTTAATTTTACCCACAGTTTGCTTGTAGTCATAGATGTAAATCATTGCTTTACGTCACTTATTGGCACAAAAGGTCTTTCAAGTGCCATTGTAATACGATAAAAACGTTGTAGTCAATTGATGGAATGAAATGATGTACAGATGATGATGTGAGGGTGGGGGTGATAGGGCACGGTGGGTTTTTGAGAGCGTTTTCCTTCACTCGCCCGATAAGGGGTTCTGGGCATGTCTAGGGGATCTACCCCCAGACATGCTCAGACGGCCGGAGACTTGGGTTTTGCTGTGCAATTTAATTCTGAAAATCCGTGGCATTTCGCGCAGCTCCGCTATACCGGGTCGGATAGTCCCTATAGTAACAACAGGAAGGTTAACTCCCTCTGGGAAACTCAATTCATCCCACGTGAGAGACCTAATGTCAAACACACTATTGTCGGTTATTTAAGGCTACCACAGCCTACACCAGCGCCAGCACTGATGCGAAAGCTGCATTAGTACTGCAGTGGAGCGGAGAAACCAGGGACGCCACTGGCAATCTGCCCGAAGACGATGGCCAGATACGGGAAGGTTGCAGCTTCCTTTGGATGATTGCTGTAGACTAGTGCTTCCGTACCATGCCATACAGCATGCAACTGACGGACAGATCCTTAATGACCCTCCCCGGATGGGGGCAAAAAGTACTACTACTAGCAATCATCCCAGTACCCCCAGAGATTGCTTGTGGCTGAATAAAAATACTTTGCAAAAATATTTCCACTGAAGTTACGTTTCTTTTTCTGGATATTGCGTCTATCTCGCAGAGTTTTACTCTGGGATGAATTTAATTAATTGGCGATAAAGATAATAGACAATTACTTCAATGTTTACATAAAGTGACCCAGACTGAAGTAATTCATGCAGATGAACTAAAAATAATCGCTTGTCAAATGACAGATACCTGACCAGTAAAATCAATTCATCTGGAGTAAAATTGCCAGATTTGGATATTATTACTTAATTATTTGAGGAGAAAATGATATCACTGTGACCCTGTTCAAATATGTCCATGTTTCTGTTAAATAGTTAACTTTTTGGCCGAGG
Source organism: Flabesymbios commensalis (assembly GCA_964017125.1). Taxonomy (NCBI): domain Eukaryota; kingdom Metazoa; phylum Annelida; class Polychaeta; order Terebellida; family Flabelligeridae; genus Flabesymbios; species Flabesymbios commensalis. The sequence continues at coordinate 71,479,953 of OZ024909.1, read as the reverse complement.
TGGGGCGTGTTAATATGGCAAATCGTGCATTGCGTCGGACGTTCAATGATCATTGGTAGTAACAAAGTACACAAAACAATCTTGTCATTGGTAACTGAGCTGTGGACAAGATATTTGGTACGATTGACTTATAGCATATTATAGTAAAATGAATTGATCCTATTTAGGGTTATTTAGTGCTAATAGAAAGGCGGATTTGTCCAAACAGCTTTGGGATTCTCTTCCTCAAATATGTTGAGATACACTGCATACATTGACACCAAGCACTATAAGTGACTCACCTCGACAATTTGAAATCAGACATGCGTGGGAACTTCAAAAATGATACATTATACATAATAAGCATAGAGCTTTGCACTATACATAGTATACTAAGATGCCGTTTCTTCAAGTCTTAAGCGGGGGCCTTGGTGCAGTGATTAAAGCTGTTTGCTTGGAAAGTCAGAGATCGCGGGTTCGAACGTCACTCTGGCCTTCAAGTATCAAAGAAACAAAACGTTTTTTCCCCGCTCACTCGTGAAGATTCAATATTGTGGGGACCCTCCGTGGCTGAGAGGTAGAGTGCTCGGCCTCAGACCGCCAGGGCTCGAACTTTGAATTCTGTGTCTGGAGGGCAGTGTCATCTCACCATCCTCAGGAGGTGCTCCTGGTCCAGTTTAGCCTATATGTGCACAAAGGTGGCCTAAAATTCATTTACTTTCCTTTCCTCAAGTCATATTGTAAAAAAATAAATGACAATAGACGTGAGTTGACGTGCTGGACGTAGGGTTTGGATGTCATGCTTACAGTTAAACAGTAATTTTTACCCACTTGAAGTTTTGGGTCGCGGTAGCGAGACACAACTTTAAGTGGATGAAAATGTAAATTTCTGAATGTAGCGCTGTTATTGGGATTTTGATCAACCCCGCGTGGAGAAGAAAGACTGGAGCTAAATCAAGATAAAATAATATAATTGAAAACTCAAATGTTAAAGTCCGGTCGTATTGTCATTCGCAAATGCCAAAATTGTCTTTCCTCGACCAAGTATTTATTAATAACAATAATAAAGGGTGAGTAAAGAAGAAGTTAGTAAGGGAAATAATGTTAATGTGTAAGAGTGGTAAGAGGTAGGTGGTAATCACGTGTGGTGCTTGTGATCAGAGGTGATGGATGGTGATGGTTACATGTCATTGGTCGACACACCATTGGTCCGACACACCATTGGTCCGACACACCGATGGTCCAACACACCATTGGTCCGATACACCATTGGTCCGACACACCATTGGTCCGACACACCATTGGTCCGACAATCCATGGTAGTCATATAAACTTGAGATGAGTCACAAGAAAACTTGAGTTGCGTTACAAGAAAACTTGAGTTGCGTTACAAGAACATTTCAGTTGAGTTATAGAAAACTTACAAGGAAACTTAAGTTGAGTTACTAGAAAATTTGAGTTAATTACAAGAAATTTGAGTTGAGTGACAAGAAAATTTCAGTTCAGTTACAAGAAAACTTACAAGAAAACTTGAGTTGAGTTACCAGAAAATTCGAGTTAATAACACGAAATTTGAGTTGAGTGACAAGAAAACTTGAGTTGAGCTACAAGAAAAAATGAGTTGAGTTACAAGAAAACATGAGTTGAGTTACCGTAAACTGGGGTGACTTTGGCCCTATGGGGTGACTTTGGCTCAAGTGAAAAAAGATATGTTTTATAACGTCACAATATAAATGTCTCTGATATTTGAATTGTTTTATTGATGCTGGGATATACATGTATAGGTTTCTATTTGCGCCATGTCTTTTCTGATCAATTGTACAGAGGTAGGCACCTCCAAGAAGGTCACCGAGTTAAAACAAGTGTTTTCTAGACCTGCAAAAATTACGCTGGTTTAGCTAATTCTGTGGACACAATGATCTACATATTATCCTATAATGAAATATCAAGTCCTGAGCAGTCATGCTCACAATTTTTCTAAATCAACAAATATTTCAGTAAATTTTCTTACCACAAAATTAAAAAAAAATATAGGCGTATTTTTGGAGTGACTTTGGCCCAATATTTAAAAAAAAATTGGATAGCTTTAGCTTGAAATGCTTAAGAACATTTAAATTTCCTGAGATTAACGTACTTAAATTTCACAATATTTACGTCACATGGTTTTGAGTTCTTTTTTAGCATTTTATCTCTGTTTAAAATCCCTGTGCAATATTTTGGGCCAAAGTCATCCAAAGCTAATAAAAAAAAATTGGGGCCAAAGTCACCCCCAGCTTGGGATTATAAACTACCCAGATTTTCAATTTCATTACTCCAGTTGGTTCAGAACATTTACAATTCCCGAAATTACCTTATTTAAAATTTTAAATTAATTACGTCAGAATGTCAAGTGTTTTTTAGCATTATATCAGTGTTTAAAATCACTGTTTGAAGTTACCGAAGTTGTAACTTATTTTCTTGGGACATAGTGGTGGGTGTGACTTTGACCCAGCCCTGAAAATTAAATAAAAAGTCTGAAAAAGTCGTCACCTCAAATTATAAAAAAATACAATTAGTTTTCTTTATCTATATGGCTACATTCACTAGAAACGTAAATTAATATAATTATAAGCTCTATAGATTTAAAAAAAAAAATAAGTGGGCCAAAGTCACCCCAGTTTACGGTACAAGAAAATATGTGTTGAGTTACAAGAAAACTTGAGTTGAGTTACAAGGAAAATTGAGTTGAGATACAAGAAATATGAGTTGAGTGACAAAAAGACTAAGAGTTGAGTAACAAGAAAATTGAGTTGAGTAACACGAAATTTAAGTTGAACATGTTGAATAACAAGAAAACTTGAGTTGAGTAACAACAGGACTAAATGGAGTTGAGTGACCCCAAGAAGCCACCGTAGTTTTGTCATCAAATAAAATTACTGCATGGTTATTATTTTACCTCCAACTCCTGTAACGGGGTCGTCCCTCTTTTACGAAGTCCCATTATTAGTCCGAATTTCCCGTAAACCTCAACCTAGTAGATAGATCAGTCAAAAGCCTTCGTTTATGGTTACAGGTGACCCTTTAGTCCTTAGTACCTTTATTCCGAAGTACCATTAGTCCGAAATAAAATGAACTTATAGATACACTATCAGTGACACTTTGGTCTAAATACCAAATTGAATAAACACATTGCTTAACTACCTAGCAAATACGATCTTGGCTGGTCTAATGCTGTGAATGATATCGCTCCAACCTAGGTTGAACGTAGACCTACAATCCTACATTATCTAATGTTTCAAGTTTGCCGGCAAAATTTTGATTTACATTTTGCCAATTCCAAATATCAACGAGGCCCGTCTGCGACGTAAATAGACTCGAGCCTCTTAATCATAGGTAGGTCAAGTATGAACTCAAATCAAGGTTTAGTCATGGTTAACCTCTGGATATTTGGAAAAATCTGCGGCTTTGAAGTGATAAATTTATCATCATCGTGGCATGCATTGTGCCAATGCTATTTCAATCAAAACATGGGATAAGTCAATTTAACATGAGTACTGTCAACGTAACATGCGTTATATCGCGACAAAACCCCGTGTTTTTTTAAATAAATTTGAACTTAAAAAAATACACAAATTAATATACTATTCGCTCCCGTCCAGTGCAACGCGTTTAATGCATAGCCTGGGATTTAATTAATGTTGTCTTCAATTATTTGTATTAGAGAAAATGCTTCCAAGTTGCGACACATTTAAGAGAGGACATGCCGGAAATGTGCTAGAAATGTGTTGAAATCTTGTTTTTTATTTACATTAGGGGCGGACCAGATGATACGTGGGGGGATATGAGTTTTTGCTGAAAAAAAAGTTTGTTCGCCAAATCTCAGGAAAAAATAATTTGTTTGGTTATGCAAGGGAAACAGGTTAGCTTCGGTGGTGAAACTCATAGCCTCAGCCCCCCGCCCACACACGAATTATTTGGTCCGCCCTTTACAGATCGGTAAATCTATACACAAAGTTGATTTGATGACTATGTCAAGCAAGATGAAGTAGAATAATTGATAAGTATTTGTAATTCAGTTATGTCATTCAATGTAACAAGTATGATGAGTCATTGTTACACATTTTCTGAATTAAAATTTAATTTTAAATATGAAGTACTGGTCAAACTCTCCTCTGCTTGGTGAAATAATAGCTGAAACATCAATGAGTTCAAATATAAAAAATCTGATGAGAACGGTAGGTTCTAAATTTAAACTTTTCTTTCAGGTGTTTTTTTTGTATAGGGCCTATTAAAGTAATATAAAGAAAGGTTCTATATGATATCTATACCAGTACAGATATGGAACCTTTCTCTATTGTACTATTCAACAAAAAACTTTTTTAAGAACCTGGCATTTTTTCTATATGTTTACAAATGACATCTTTAACAATGACATTTTTACCTTACATTATCTGAGTCGATACATGGAGGTCCACAGAAATACATTACAAATGAAATTTAATCTCAAATATGTATACATATGTCACCTGGTTGAGTCATTGTAAACTGTGTTGGGCACTCGACATTCAAAAAAAAAAATCTCCCGCCATTTAAACTATGTTTATAAAAAAAGTTCAAGGTCACCTTTGTTAGATTCTGATATTTATGGTATTCTAAGGTTTGTCGGACCAATGGTGTGTCGGACCAATGGTGTGTCGAACCAATGGTGTGTCGGACCAAAGGTGTGTCGGACCAATGGTGTGTCGGACCAAAGGTGTGTCGGACCAATGGTGTGTCGGACCAATGGTCAGTCACCGATGTGGGTAATGTGAGCGCAGTTTATTGTTTCAGAGTGTATGAATTGGCTGTACACTGAGGCCTGAAAAGGTGATTTTTTTTTTAAAATATGTACACCACCACAGAAGCACTACCAGTATATCCATATGTGCACAACCACAGGGTGAATGCAAACCACCGAAGAACGGACATCACAATTCCAATACTTCAAGGGTTAGAGTGACGGTGGGCATAAAGCGGCATGGTATGTCTGAGAGAGTTGTTTTCTGTGGTCTGTGTCGCCATCAGGGAGAGTGTAATGATAGACTGCTGCCCTGCGTGACTTGATGGCACCAGAAGCGTCTTCCCAGCAAACAACAGACGCTCAACCAATGCTGGTTTAATGCTGGCCCAGCATCGTAGACGGTGGGCCAGCATCAAACCAGCATTGGCTCAACATTAGCTGTTTTATTGGGTCGGCCTCGTGCTGACGACATGTCTGGATGAACTGACATTTTACGTGAGAAGTTGTGAACTATGGGTAATAAAAACAGGAAGGAAACATGACGAAGGCAATCTAATATCATAACAAGCATTCAAACACGATATATCATTCATATCACAGACATACATTACCATTGGTCCGTGATGCATATAACACATTTCCAGGCAAATTATATAAAAATGAGACCATAGAGTCCGGAATTAAGCGACAAACACAACTCTAGTCTGTTCGCAATATTTGTACAAAACGTTATTTATTTGATGTTGACGATGTGTTTATAGGTCTGTAAGATTGCAAATAAAATATTTATGAGACCCTAACAGTCAAATGAACAACCACCTGTTTCCATACGACATTTTAAATTGCATTACGCTTAATGTGTAAATCACACCAACGTGATTGTCCGCGCGCGAAGTCGCTCCGGTTTTTCAAACACACTGTTTGATCTTCCCTCGTGTCACCAGTGTCTCTCTCTCAACTTCAGCATGTTCAGACTGTGACACTCACTGATAACTCAGCGAATATTTGATCATACCAAAACATATCAGCGCGACGACGTACACAAGCGCGATAGGCAACACGATCATTTTTAAAAACTGTTGCATTTTTGTCGCGCGTCGCGCCGATCGTCGCGCCGGTTGTCGCGCCTTACATATCGCGTTGGATGTCTCGTTGGTCGTCGCGTTGGTGTGTGGACATGCAGTTTCGCGTAACCCGTCGCGTCCTTCGTCGCATGCCTAATCGCGCTCGAGTTGGTGTGTTTTATGCTTTAGGTTAATAAATCTGTTGTGTCATTTTTGAATCACATATAGGCCTACATTTACCCTTTAATGTTATATCACAGTGAGACGATATAATAAATAACGTATTATTTGTAATAATATGCCAACTTAACATGCTGAAATGTTATAATAACTCGCATTGGGTGTGCTTTAATTCAATTCGCAATTGAGTAGATGAGAACCATGAAATGAAGAAATAACTATTTTAGCAGATGCTTTTTCTGCAACGATCGAAAAAAGTCAAAAAGTTGCTATAATCGATGTAGGAATAATATGATGTGTATGTCTCAATATAAATATGAAAACTAAACAAAATAAATCATATCACATATTTTTTGTACTTAAAGCAGGTGGGTCGTCATGCTCCGCTGAGTACACATTGTGGCACACAATGCAAAAGCACGCATGCGCAGCATGATCAGTGTTCACGGGAGTCATAGGGCTCCACCGTAATGTGAATAATCTGGTTTAGTCACAAAGTTAAAAACCGAAGAATTGCATTTTTTATTTGTTCAAATTATGACATTTAAGCACGAGGTAAGCAGCAGAAAACCACCAACTCCATTGATAACTCCGGAAATAATGAAGGATAAAACCCTTCGGCACAATCTCGAACGAACATCGCGCAGATCTCGCACACATCTAGATCGTTCTCGTTACAAACATCAATATCACCTGTGTAAGAGAAATATAAATAATTAGCTGAGGTTATTTCAGAAAATTCGGACAATCCCCGTCGGCTATGGAATGCAATAAATAACATTCTGCGTAGAATTCCATATCGTGCTCTGCCAGAATTTACATCAGTAAAATCACTTTGTGATCATTTCTCTGGGTATTTTGTGGATAAAATTGAAACTATTCGTTCCAAATTTCCAGATTAAGTACAAAATATTCCACAAGTGCAAAAACCAGAAATTAGATTCAAAATGAACATTTTTGAACGCGCGTCAGAAGGTGAAATTAAAAAGCACAAATTTGGTTTTCTTTTTATTTGCAAAATAGGCACCAATCCGTAAAAAATAAAGACACTGTCAGATTAAGTCACACTCTCATATGGAGTTCAACAGGGTGCTGTGCTGGGACCAGTGCATTTTAATTTGTACATCACACCACTCAGCGCTATTATCTCTAGTTTGACATAATCCACCATCTTTATGCCGATGCTACTCAAATTTACATGTCTCTAGCAGTTTCAAACGCTCAGGAATCTCTTGAGAAGTTACAACATTGTTTAGGGCGGGGGCCCTTGGGTAGTGGTTAGCACCGCTGCCTTTCACGCCAGAATTCAGGGTTCGGTTCCAGGTCTCAGCGGTTTGAAAGAAACAGAAATATTTCTTCCCCATCCATGTGTAAAAGTCAGTATTGTGGGGATCCTCCATGACCGAGAGGTAGCGTGCTCGGCCTCAGACTGCCAGGGCTCGAATTTCGAATCTTGTGTCTGGGGGACAGTGTCATCTCAATCATCTCACCATCCTCAGGAGGTTCTCCTGGCCCAGTTTAGCCTATATGTACACGAAGGAGGCATAAAGCCCGATTCATTTCATTTACAACATTGTTTAATGGGTGTGTCGGCCTGGGTGACAGGATCCTAAAAAGTCATAATTTCTTCTTATTGGGACCAAACTTCAAAGAGAAAAATTCTTGAATAATTTCCCATGCCTAATTGTACTATTCGACAGTAGCCTCAATTTCCGAAAACACATATCCCAAACATGTAGGGCATGCTTCTATCATATCCGTGACCTGCGTCGAATTCGAAAAAAATCTGTCCTTAGATCTTGCCAAGCAAATTGCAGTGGCACTTGACAGTAGTAACTTAGATTATTGTAACTCACTTTTTCCCAATATGCCAGAAAAGGATATCGCTGGATTACAACGCGTCCAAAACTGACTTGCAAGAGTGATAACCAAGGCCCCACGATATAGTCGTTCAGTTCCAATTCTAAAACGATTACATTGGCTTCCTGTCAAGTTTCGCATTCATTTTAAAATATGCGCAATAACACTTTGAAACCTAAAAGACAGGCTTGGCCACCCGAGTCCCTCAGCATGCATTTATGCAGGTATTTAGGCAGGAATGGACAGGGTGGATGGGTGGGTTTGTGGGTGGGAGTAAGTGGGTATAAAGGATATTTAAAATAATGATGATTATTGAAAAAAAAAGTTTTTTCTTCATTGTCAATAATATACATGTATATCGAGTTGCTATGTCTGTGTTATATCAGTGTGTATTTAGGCGTATAGTAATGGGACTGTTTATTGCCGATAAGAAGCCTATCTGGGTCTAGACGAAGCACTTGGGTCTGGCGTGGCTAATAACATGACCTGACTTAGGATATTACCATTCACGGGGCTGGCTATCAACAGTCGTTTATAGGATGGGAGTTTCCAGAAACCAGTAGAAAACACGAAATGTTGTAAATGACTCCGGTCGATCGAAACACAGCCCTTATATTTTTCCACATCAAAAATAGATCGCCATTCAATCGAAGGTAGGCTCATTTATTGTGCTTTATTAATATTTTTATCAGTAGTTTCACTCAATTATCAGCATGTAAGTTCAAATACATAATGTAATACAAGTGTTAACCCGTATCCTGGAAATTAAATAATTTAAATTTTTACCCACTTGAAGTTGTGTCTCGCTACCGCGACCCACAGCTTCAAGTGGCTGAAAATTAGTTATTTTTGTTTAAAACAAATTATTTGAGACCAATTATTTGCAAATCCAGATGTTTAAACATACATTTCGTTCCAATATCAGTGATTTGATCAACTAATAAAACAGATGTAAAACTACAATTGTCGTGATGAGTAAGATAAGTTTTAAGAGATACATATAAAGTGGTCGGTATTATGCTCAGATACCCTTCTGAGCCAATCTTTTAAGCCAAGAGCTGAAGACAAAAGAACACAAGAACCTGGGAAAATTAGTAGAAAGCTGATTTTTTTCAGGAGATCTTCAGAAAGACCTCAACATGACGACTATACAAAGTTCTGGAATATACACAATGAGGCATATGTTTATTTCAAGATCGCCGCCATCACCGATCGCGATATTTGTAAAAATATCAGAATCACCATAACTATTTAGTCATGAGAGTGACTATTATAATTTTGCTGTAAACCAATAAAATGTAGCAGTATGTGTTTAATCTAATGCAATGCAACCCTATATATATTGTTTTATTGTTGGTTACTAAATTAATGAAAAATTCAAAATGGAAGCCAGTCAATGCCGAAATGTACTCTCAAAAAAAGGAAAATGTGCGAGAGTGGCTTAACTTGGAAAGATCAATAAAAAAACTCTTATTTCTATTTTCTCCATGCAAAGTTCCAGTCCAACCTATTCAAAATGTATATTATAGAGTAAACATACATTGGGCTCCGACCAAATAGAATATATATAATAAGAAGCTTAATTGTACTTTGTTAAAAGAGTTTAAAAAATTCCCGATGCAGCGATAACATGTATATCGATGGGTTAAAACAATAGTGTGCTAAGTGACATTTTTGGCCTTTAGAATAATAACCAGCTAAGTCATCTATAATATGAATAAAGTTTGAATGTATTCCAAATTCAGGTTAAAACAACAGATCAAGTCGACTTAGCACATTGTTATTCTGGGGAAAAGGAGCACATATCAGCATAATATCTGTTCAACACAGGACCAATTCGACTTGACACATTGTTATTCTCGTGTTATATGCTTATGGGCTCTGTTTCTGGGAGAACAACGGTGCAAGTGCACTTAGCGCTTTCTTATTCTGAGACATGTGGAGACAACACAGGGGAAATGCCTGGACTTAGTTTATTGTTGATCTAGGAACAATCTCTGTATATTCTGTGTTCCTGGTGTAACAAAGCGCTAAGTCAAGTTGGTGTCTTGTTGATCCCAATTTTGCTTCTGTAAATCACTTTTGCAGGTAAAAAAAACTCTGATAACTTCACTTGATCTACTGTCAAATTCCAATCGCTGTGTGTTTCATCATTATAAGTCCAAGTCTACATGCTGATAAGTAGATTTAGCAGACTGTAGTTCTAAGCAAAAAGATAAACACAATTTCGCTGTCAAGTCGACTTGACCCACTATTGTTTTAGACCATCGATATATGAATTATTTTCTATATTATGTTAAATCAAATTTGATTCAAGATAAAAAATTACATTACAGCCTAATAACTAGTTCATATCTGATATATTTATGATACTTAGGCACATTTGAAAATGATCTTTTTCACTCGCTTATATAGATGTATATACATTTCGGCCACAAATCCCACCTGAAGTTGATTCGACATTAGCTAACTGAATCGTTACCAATGTTACCCAAGTACAGTAATTGTTTATTATATGAAATGATGAACCAGACCATTTTCTATTAAATGTTGCTTATATATAGATAATATGCAATCATGTATAGGCCTACCCTATCATGTCTATAGATTGTTACATTTTGTTATCGCACACGAGCAGCAAACACACGTCAGCATTTAATGCTGCATGCTGATTCTTCTCATGTGGGCTAATGTTTGCGTGGGTCAACACAGAGTAATTTTTGGTTGACATAATTCTATTCTATACCAGAGTATATTATTTTTTTAAATAACCAAAGGCAAATACATCGTCTGTCAGGCACATATCAAAATACAAATAAAACAATACAGTAAAACAGTGGATTGGATCGTTTCAGTCATTAATGTAAGGAATCTCGTGTCTTTTTTTGAAAGCATAGTATACATAAGCTGCCAGTTTTTTTAATACAATTTTGTTTTCTATTTTTAAGAATTTTGTAAATTTATACATACTAGGATATTATTAAAAATGTTTTTTTTTAATATATTTTAATCTTAGTACTGTATATGCCGGACAACATAATACAAAATGTATGATATCACGTCTGGATAATTTTTTATAGAGAGTGGAATTCGTGATTAACAGTGGAATATTGAATATGTCAAGGGCACGTCTGGCTCAGCGTGATTGTGTGCAAGCCTCAGGAGACAGAAGACGCTCACCAATTGTTAGTTCAATGCTGGACCATCGTCTACGACGCTGGGCCAGCATTAAACCAACATTGGGTCAACTGTTCGTGTTTGCTGAGAGAAGGTTGTCCGGTGTAAGTTGACACAGTCTGTGGTGTACACGGTTGTGATGACATGGTGAGGAAAGACACGACGACACACTCCAGTTACAAGACCCTCATCTCACCATGCTCACCACCTCACGCCCATCTTCACTCTGCCATGTGATTTGCGGCACGCAATCCCATGGCCTCACGTTATACTGTCATCTGCCCTGATACAAATATCTTCGGACCAATCACATTGGTAAGCAACGTAAACAAATCGTCTGACCCCGGGTGTGACTGTCTCGGAAATCTGTGCCGCGCATTGTGAGTGGTCACCGCTGACGTCATTCACAGGCACTAATGAATATTCATGTTAAGATAACCCCTCTCTAATATACAGTTCCCGTACACACTAGTTGTCCAGGCTTGAGCTGTGCTCTGCGTGTATTAAGACTGGACTGGTGCAGATGCCTCACGCCCTGCACACACCACAGTGACTTGGGACAAGGCCGCATATGTATGCATAGAATAAAGCCCGAAGAGCTCTACATTATTAGATTTAAAAAAGACGGAAGCCGAAGTCTGAGGCCTTTTTCAAACCTAAGAATATAAAATTCCGAGGGTTTTAACTGACTTAAAACACATCAAAACATAATTAGGATCCTTCATAACGAACACTTCGGTCACACCTGACTGATTATAGTACCATTCGCCCACCATGATAATTGGTCTGTACTTGATCAACAATAACTCCACATTCCCGGCTTAGAATCTCGTGGGCGAACAATAAAAATTTATTGGTGTGTTTGAACAATAAGATAAAAGGCGTGGACACTATAATTGCCCCCCCCCCCCCCCAAAAAGAAACACTTGTATAATATATTGCATTACGCTCAGCGGTATTTAAATCACAATTTTTGTACACTTTTGGCAGCTAAATGACGATGTTATCCTTTTTGAGAGCGATTTTCATCGAATTTTCCGGACCCACTCGTTTGTCACTCAGTGGCCATCTTATCTTGTGCAGTCGGTACTGAGAGAAAGGTATCATCCTATACATTTGTATGTGGAAACACAGTTTCTACAGCATTATTCTCTGCTAGAGAGCTAATAAATGTGTGATGTGATGCCTGAAAGTTTTCTTAAAAACGGTTCCTAAAAAAAAAGATAACTCTAGTCTATAAAACAGGATTATGAATCGATGTTGGGCCAGCGTGGCAGGCGATACACAAACATTAACCCTTTAACCGCCGGTGCCGTTCATATTCGTTTTTTTACTTTTTTGATAGCTCATTACATATCAGCTTTTAAACATGTTAAAGATAAAAAGTGACATTAATCAGCAAGATGTGAAATTTGTTGACCGCTATTCTGTCAAATCTGAATGATTTCACTCACTTGAAGTTGTGAATCGCGTCTGCGAGACACAACTTCACGTGGGTGAAAATTGAAATTGAAAAATTGGGCGGTCAAAGGGTTAAATCAGCGCCGGGTCAATGTCAGCAAACCCCACAAATTTTGACGCATTTTCTCAAGAGAAGGACTTGGCACAATAGTTAGAGCGTGGCGCTTTGTAATAACCGCTGCCTGCCGTGCGAGCTCGATACCCGCTTGGTGCAGATAAATAACATGTTTCTCCTCTCTCAACACTGAGCCATCGTTGTTACGATGTTGTGTCCTTGAGCAAGGCATTTTACCCTCACGTGCTTCACTTAACTCAGGTGTAAATGAGTGCCTGGTAGGACAGAGATGACAATGTGTGCTATAAGTTCCTTGGGCCTAAATGAATATATATTGGAAAAGCTCAAAATAAAATATTCCGGTCGTAAAAATTCAGGGGGACGTATGACATGGTATTTACCATGTTTACTATATCCTAACCTATCCGTGTGCAAAATGTGACACTCGTATCCAGTTCGGGAGCACATTGGCCATTTTTGAAGGCTTACGAACCCCACAACTGTAGTTAAATTGTATGTACCATTTAAACATTTTAACGTGCATTTTTAGTATAATAATATATTCATCGCTTATATTTTTTGCATTAATATATTGATATAACTACTGCTAATCTGGCCAACGAAAATCAAGCCAAGTAGTTATCGACGCCTAATTACCCGTTTCACGTCACAAATATAATGGAACTACATGCTACATGTATGTGTTGACGTTATATTTACATTATTTGATACATTTAGGCGAATTGTTTAAATACGTTGGCGCTTGTTGTCGCACACTCGATTGTTATCAGAATTATAGTTTGTCCCACGATGGAAGCTGGTCCAAAATTAAAGTTACCTTTTCGGTATCTACTCAGTTAATTCTCAAGCGATCGTCAGGAAATTTTGCAACCATTTTTATCTGGTGATTTGGCAACAGCTTTATACATGTCGCGAAATGTCATTGGGTATTTCAAAAGATAGACTATTTGACTGGTAAAGCAATTCTGAGAATAAACCAGAATGAAGTTAATGGTTTAATAGAGGAGCGTCATAATTAGCCATTTACTACATGTGTCAAATGAATAAAATAATAGGGTTAGCAAAATATCATGAAAATCGCTTGAAATTTGACTGAGTAGATACCGAAATGCTTTCATTTTGGACCAGCTTCCACCGTCGGACAGACTATAACTTGCGTATTCCACAAAGACAGTGCAAACTGAATGTCTATTCTTTGGCGTCGACACGAAGCATCGGGCTACCACTAAACCAAATCGCGTCGTATCCAGTGGGTGAGGGATGAAGCTTCTCGGCATTTTATGCTCCCCTGCAGAGACGTCCAAATTATTTTATGATCCCGCGGCGACCACGGTGGCATGATCTTTCATGTTCATTCCATGTCGCAGTTGTTTATTTTTTTCTTAGTTGATACATTGCAACCTCTATCGGCGTATCTATAACATGATACTTTTATCTATGCATAAGTGTAATTTTATAAAATGTCTAAATATCAGCTTAGTAACAGTAAAAATAACAAAAAAACACTTTTTTAAGTGTCTGCTCATTTTCTTTTTAAGATGTTGATAACTTACACTATAATTCTAATTTATATCAGTTTATTTTTGTATTTATTTAGCTTTATATACAGTGGAATCATATTTACATATATATACACACAAATATATACATACTGAATATGATTGCGATATAATTACATTAACACTGTACTTAGCTGCCAAGTAAGGGTCGCATGCGACCTCTACTAGGCTTGACAGCTAATATTTAAAAACTTTTGTTTGCTATGATGTTATTAAGATGTAATAAGATACAAAATAAAATATCAGATATAGTACTCCCGACAAAGTATACCATATCTAACATATTGATAGTATAAAAGGAATTGTAATAGCATAAAATATAACAATATATCATGTATATAACACAGAAAAAGACAATATTAGATTATATATAAATGTATGAAAAAAAATTATGAGTGTTAAACTACTAGAATACTATGAACGACAAAAACACAAGTAAATACTAAACTCCACGTGCAGCGTTCGTTGATATTAAAATTACATAAAATTCAAAAATAGAGGTCAATAACATGTTTTTTGAAAGAAAATACACTGCCTGCCTCACGGATATGCCGAGACAAAGAATTCCACAAACGCACAAGGCGACAAGGATAGAAAAGGGCAGTCGTTTTTTACTCTAGGTAATTTAAGCAATGTACCTGTGTTAGAGGACCGTAAACTATGTGAAGATCGGACAAGTTCAAAATAACAAAAAATCACAGTCAACATAATTATTTAAAAATTTATAAACTACCACGAGATCAATAAGATGAAAACAAAGTGGTAAAATAGACATTTTTATGCATCTTTCTGCATATGACATATCAGAATAATTATTTAAAATATACTTTGTAGCGTGGCGATGCACTCTTTCTAACAATAAAATATCTTTAGCATTCGCAGGGGACCATAGAGGTGAACAATATTCAAGAATACTGCGCACGTGTGAAATATAAAGTTGAAAGTTAACAGGAGATGGAGCATCAACATTTATGGAACGTCTTATCATGCCTAATAAGGAATTTGCCTTAGCATATATTGATTTAATATTTTTAGACCACGATAACTTAGAACTAACAGTGACACCGAGGTCATTAATAGATTCTACGCGCTCTAAAACATTGTGGTCTAACAGGTATACATAGTTGACTTTTTAGAGCGACATATAGATAATTGTAAACATTTCTTTATACTAGAATTCAATTTATATCGATAAATAGCGGGTCGCCGGTATAGTAAAATAAAACAAGACCAAATTTCAATTTTATTTTATATAAATTTTCCATTTTCGTGACATTTCCTATTACATCTTAAGACACTTTATATGAAGGTGAAACGTGTGTTCGAACAACAAAAGTTAGCAATATTTGTACATCAATTTGAATAAAAATAAAGTTTGAAGTTCTGTGTCGCGACAACGATACACATCCTCGAGTAGGTGAATAATAAGAAAACTTTGCGGATTAAAGTGTTAATTATGATTGCGTGATTTATTGTATAGCGTGACGTAGATAACAGCCATCACGTGAGGGCCGCTCATTACAAAGTGCTGATTTATTTTTGCATAAACTTTGGAAACCAAGGGGTTTATTCAATTTGAAATCATCATAAATGGCTTCGTTAGCTATTTGCGCTGCATTTGAATATGCCTACCCATGTTATGGGTCTGTACCACCATTATAAATATTTTTACTGTTATAGTGCGGGGATTGACTTTAATCGTCATAATCTGACGTCTACAGACGTCAGATTCTGACGACTAAAGTCAATCCCTGCACTGTAAGGGTGAACCTGCTGTAACTAACCACAAGCTAGATAATAAGAGACACAAGCAAATATCCAGTACGTAGATTTTTCGAAATGTTCATGTCAGCGTACGATTTAATGTGTAAGTATAGTCGACTTTACTGCAAATTTAAAGTTGTTTTTTTGAATTTTTACATGACCTCCAAAGCGATAAAAGTGCACGTTTTAAAATATAAACACGACACAGTCATAAACATGATTGTTTCTTGTCTCGTCATCATCATGATCGTCAACGTATCTGTATATTATTAACGATCCTTCTATTCTGCATAGCTGTATATCTAAAATTTATATTTCTGCTAAGGATTTCTTGCATATAATTCTGGCTGATAGCTTAATCAAATGTCTCTATCGTGTTTTCTGTGAACACCAGGCATAAGCAGGCTGAAATGATTTGTATAGAAAGGATAAATAACTCTAAAACCTCACAAAAGACTACGATTCAGCTTGACATAACGGACGCAGTAAAATATTATAATATACGAAAATAACTCTGAGTAGTGTATATGACTATTATAGAGACATAATTATCAACATTATTATTGAGGAAATAATTCGATTAGCTTTTCTGTAGCTACTATGTAATCCTCTTGAAATAAATCTGTTTATACCAACATTATATTGAAGTTGTTGTTAAATTACAGTATTGTATATTGAAAATAATCGGCATATTTTCTTGAAGTAGCCCGGTAGATGGCAAGAATATTCCATCTAGATTAGACGGTTAAGTCAGTAAGTCACTCTGTCAGTGAGTCAGCTAGTTCGTCCGTCCGTCCACCACTCAGTTATCTGTATCTGTATCTGTATCTGTATCTGTATCTGTATCCGTATCTGTATCTGTATCTGTATCACGCTGATGAAAAGTAAGGGAGATACATGTTTAGTCTTTAAAATGTTTTAATTGTTTTTTTGAAGGCTTCGATGTTGCAGCATTATTTTATCTGAGAGGGTACTTATGTACCGTCTTTGTTAGTAGAGTTAGTAATTGAACTCATTCTGAATGAAATGAGTTAGTAGCTTAACTCATTCTTAATGAAATGTCCTTACTTGTATCTACAATATGTTAACAGATTGAATATTAATACGTGTTTTCTCTATATCAGGTTATGACGTAAACACTCTGATAAAACGGTACACACGCCAGTATATAAAATAAAGCTGTATCTTTACTTGTATCTGGATCTGTATTGGACAAAATTACAGAAAGGACACGACTATCATATCAACTATGAAAATCTATTTTGAAAATGTTGACCTAACAGCCCTTTTCGCGGGGCGGGTCACATATTACCAAGAACTTTATATAGAGTAGATCCACATATCACTGTCATCTTGGACTGGCTCATATAGGCCTACATAACATGATTAGATCAGGCTGTATAATCCATGAGATATAGACAGATTGTTTGACATTGACCTACAAAATCAGATGATGCTGTATAATCCATGAGATATAGACAGTTTGCGGATCAATAGAGATCTCACTTCCCATAGGACTCCGGCTTTCTCGGCACGCTTTTTCTGCCCCAGTCAATTGTATATGTGATCCAGGCTCAGTGACACAATTGATATTCTGTGTTATTTCCCCGTTTACGATTAAGTTCAGCAAGTGCACCAGGTTATCAATGTACTGTCAATATACGTGGACACAATAATTCCCTACAACAGTCTGGAGTTGGGGTCAAGAGTAGTTGTAGGGAAGATGAGTTATAAACTTTATAAAATTATTCATCTCTCTGTCTCCCAGTGGTCCATCCTCTCGAGTTTGTTTTGGACTTACTGTTTCAAGTATACATGTACATACATAGAGAATAATAGTACAGACAAACATTGAATATAAATACAGAAAACATGATAATACAATGTACACGTCCCAGCAAACACAAAACATTTGCATAACATTTGTACAATGTTGGACTAGCATCGAAGACGTTGGGCCGACATTGTGCACATGTTTTGCTTTGTGTTTGCTGGGGTGACACATGGCTTGTGTTTTACGTAATGTATTATTGTAGTACTTATCGATTTGTGTAAGTATAATAATATTATTTTAATCACTGTAATCATCATCATTATGAACTTTTCTTCCCCAAGTGGGCGACTTCCAGGCTCCTTTTAAATAATTTAACTGCATGTTTTGTAGTTAACGCTCTCAAGCCTGAATTTATCATTGACATCTATATCCACTACAAGCCGCGAGCTGCTGTCGCAATTCTCGACTTGTAGTGTATGAAGATGACTTGATGTGGATTAAAAAAATTCACATATTGCCACATATCGGAAAGACAGTTTCATGGAAATTTTCATTGTAAAACTCTTGGTTTTTGTAAGATTAAGTCTGTTTTCAGGGATGTAAAATGATGCTTTAATGCATCGTGAAGGCTGAAAGGGTTTAATAATTTAATTGCATGTTTTGTAGTTAACTGAGTATAAACCGATCAACTCTTTCAAAACTCACACAGCCGTTATCATCTGTGTTTAAAATTGTGTACATTAGGGTTTCAAATACAGGTGACCAGCACCCTTACTTTGTTTGACATCGAGGATAAAATTGTATATACACTTAAATTCAAGTAAAAGTGTAGAAGATAGTTTTTATATACATATTATATAAAATATATGTTTCCCGCGCCAAAACCAGAGATAAAATAGCTACGTATTACTATAAAAAGTAGCAAAAAAAGGCACCCTGGAAAACGTAGAAATCTTTAAAATAGATATAAGTAGAACAATTGAAAACATGTAAACACTTCAAAACATGTTGCTGAAGTATGTATTAAAAGAGTAAACATATTTATAATGACCGTACACCCATTAAATACGAAACATAAGTATTCAAATGAATCAGTAAGAGCTAACTAAGACATTTACCTGGTCCTCATATTTTGTACAAAAATAATTTATCAGTTTAATGTTTAATAGACTATGTAATGTGTAAATAAAATGATTACAACGGGACACGATAATGTTGCATTTTTACACAGAAATACAATATTTCAACTGGCTCCCTAATCATGCTAATACAGCCTATTTTTGTATGGCAGCAGGGTTTTTTTATTGCATAGGGTGTGTGCGTCAGCTGTACCCTCATAATTATCATCAGAACACACGAAACTGTAAAAGAATGAGTCTCGTATCGCCCCCCCCCCCCCTCGTGAAGTACACACATTTTTCATTTTAGTCAATAATGGATATCTCCCACGCCATACCCGATCAGCCTGTGCACTGGAGAATACGGACAAAAAGTTCCCAGCATTTCCTGTAGAAAAATAGCTTCACAAATCTCTGCCTACATATTTATCAGCTGCCCTGCAAATACAACAAAATTTATGTCATGCTGGATTAATGCTGGGCCAGCGACGCAGACGGTGGCCCAGCGTGAGGCCGTTGCTGCTTCAATATTACGTGTTTGCTTTAGCTGTCATGTTTTCTCAAACGGCTGCCTTAGATGCTTAGAGGCATGCGAGTGATCAGGATCGTAATCTCTTAAAATTACATACCAAGCATACATCAACTACACTCTGAAGTTTATACCAGGTCTGAAGCAGATGGGCGGGGCCCTGGTGCAGTGGTTAAAGCTGCCTTATTGGAATGTCAGAGAACCCCACTCTGGCCTCCAAGTTTCAAAGAACACACTGTTTCTTTCCCACTCACTCGTAAAGATGCAATATTGTGAGGAGCCTACGTGACCGAGAGGTAGCGTGCTCGGCCTCAGACCTCCATGACTTGAATTTCGAATCCTGTGTCCGGAGGGCGGGGTTATCTCATCAATCTCACGATACTCAGGAGGTTCTCGTGGCCCAGTTTAGCCTGTATATGCACAAAGGTGGCCTAAAACACTATTCAGTTCGTTTCATTTTGCATGTAGCAGATTTCAACATATAGTGCCAGCAGTGTTCCTTTACATTATGAACAAATATTATTTTGATGTTGGTGTGGCCTGTATGTTATAATCATGTTGATTTGTCGGTGTAAATTTATACATTTTAACCCGGACATAATAATATCCCTACATGTTCATGATGTTAGGCGCTATAGTTTTTTATTATGATCACTCTTAACTGGAGCCCTCATCAACATCAACATGCTGATAATGCCAGAAAAAACCTGTATTTTTTAATGTATTATTCGCCGGACGTCATTCCGCATTTTAGCCTCCACCCAGAAAATACTTGTCGTTGGAATACAGTGCTGTATTAAAGTTGGGTCATCGTCGGAGACACCGGGCCAACACTTTTTCATCTGTTTGCCAATATAAATAAATATATATATATATATATATATATATATATATAGCCACAATTATGAAGTATATGAAAGCGACTCTTCTGAAAGCTTTTAGAAGCCCTCCTGCACCAGGAAACAATAATACTACCAGCACGTCTATCGTAAACTTTTGTGCTTGTCTATGTTTTTTTCTGTCACAAATAAACGTATCTTTTTCTTATTCTTATAACGTCATTCGGCTAACGTGTCCATGTGGACACATTCGACTGTATGTATTGTAGCCCAGACGAGGACGGGAATCCTATGCTAATACTGCAGTCTATCACGCTAGAATTCGGGGCTGGTTTGTCGGTTTGCAAACAAGAAATGTTTCTTCCCCATACACTTGTAAAACTCAGTATCCGTGACCAAGATGTAGCGTGCTCGGCCCGACGGCCTCAGATCTTCACGGTTTGAATCATGTGTCTGGAGGGCAGTGTCAACTCGCTCATCCCACCATCCACAGGAGATTTTCCTTGCCCAATTTAGCCGGTATGTGCACAAAAGTGGTCTAAAGCCCGATTCATGTTATTACATTTTTTCCCAGAGGAACCATCCCAAAAACACGCTACACTGTATGTACATGTATGATGAGCCAGCGTCTGCGACCAAGACTGTACCGACATAGAATCCAGTGAGATATTCAGTGAGTATCCCGCGGGGTACTTCATTCTTTATATGGAGGGAGTTACACCTAATATCCCTCGGGCGATATATGTATTATAATGTTATATCCACCTAGAATTATTGCCCAGTATCCATATTTGATGAGGTAATATCCCGACAAACAGAAGGCGCTCATTGAATGCTGACTTATGGTGGGCCCACCGTCTGCGACACTGGCCCAGCATTGAGCCACTATTCGTATTGGGTCAGTGTGGTGCTTGCTGGATGGAGTGAGCTATGTGGAGCCCGTTTCTATGTGTATGGCCACAGATGTCTCTGTTCTGTTTGTTACGTATAAGATAAAGCCCGAGGAGCTCTATATCCCAAGCTGCGGAAAAGGCCGGGGCCGAAGGTCGGGGTCTTTTCCACAGCTAGGGATATAGAGCTCCGAGGGTTTTAAGTGACTTAAAACACATCCGACCTTAATAAGGATCCCTCATAATTAACGGCTCGGCCACACCTGACTGATTATAGCACCATAGGCCTACCATGATAATTGGTCTGTACTTCATGAACAATAACTCTCCATTCCCTGCTTAGAATGTAGTGGTCTGTCAAAGCAAATAATGTAGTGGTGTGTTTTAATGGGAGAGAGAAGGATGAAGGATAATTTTTGATATATAACACACACTTTATTCTCGTGTGGAACGCGTTGTAGAAGTCATTTTTATAGAAAATAAATTGAATTGAATTTGTACCATTATGCACAGCTCACATACCATTACAATTCAAATTTATTTCAAATTTGTATGCGGATGGATGTAATATTTAAAAATATTGGTAGGCATATGTCATATCACTTGAAATTTGTCGCAAACAAACTGCAAACATTATCACAAAACGTGAAAGTGGAAAACAACCGGCAAAACGGCGAATCACAATGCTGTGATAAAGTTTGAGAAACATGATGACATGAATCAGGGGCACACGTTTAATGTAAAAAGCAACACAGAAATAATAATTACTGAACTATAAGACAACAGACTGCTACCAATGTCATAGAGTGGAATCTCATGCATATATCCACTTGAAATGAATAACACATTTAAGAAATCAGGGTTCTTTGAAACATGAAGTTGAATCAGACGAAACTATGTCAGAGTAATTGTAGAAATTATCAATGAAAAAATGTAAAATTATCAAATTTAGTCCTTGAGTCAGAAAACTTTTCGGTACCATCTCAAGGGACTAATCGCCAATGTATTTTTCTTAAAAGGTATGCATCTGTAGGTTACAAAAATGTCTGGTGGCCGTGTCAAAACGGTAGCTTTGTCTCAGAATGACCTAATTTGTGTATCAGCCGCTAAACGCCTAAGTTAGTCATTTTCATAGTTACATATGAAATTGCTACTCTTCTAGTGTGGGCATTTTACCTGGTCAAAAGTTAGGAGAAAATGATTTTTTAATGAGACCATTTGGGTCCGGAGTGCTACCAAAAAAATTATGGCCTATAAATAGATCTCATTTGCATATTCAAAATGGCTGTCACCAGTATGTTGCAATTGATCATATCTCACAGACAAGTCGTTATAATATCGTAAATAATGGCTCTATACCTAGGTTTTTCTGCATGGCGAATTCATTGATGCTATTAGTTTTGTGCTTCAAGATGAAGGTTATGCACTGGGTCAAGGCCATAGGTCATTTTAAGCCCACTAAAGTAGGCACCTATTTTCGCGCACTTTAAAAAATATCTACTGTACACTATCCTCGTACATAAAGTGTCACCCCCGACCGATGCATCCCCACACCATGATTAATTGGGTGGTATTTTGCTAAGCTTGAGATAGGCACTCTGGGAGAAACCTATCACTGTGTGTCATCCAAACTCTACCACGCCGGCCACTGGTCATCTAGGGATGAGATTTTATGATTGATGGTAGTGTACTTGGAATACTTACAATAATTGGTGTATCATTTAGAAACAAGCACTACCATGAATGGATGCAAAAGCTATAAGGGATTTAATGGCGATACATAATATTTACATCGTTGTTTGGCACTCTGGTCATCTAGAGATGAGACTTTATGAGTGATATTAGTGTATTTACAGGCTAAATTGGGCTAGGATAACCTCCTGAGGATGGTGAGATGAGTGACCTGACACTGTCCTCAAGAAACAGGATTCAAAAGTCAAACCCTGTATACTTTTACGAGTTTTACGAGTGGATGGAGAAGAAACATTTTTTTTTTAAAACCGCGTAGACAAGGTACACGAACCCCGAACTCCAGCGTGAAAGAAAACGGTGCTAGCCACTACTCTGGGGCCCCCGCCCCATACAACGGCAAACGAAAAACAACTGTCAACATGGTTAACTAGAAAATCAGTATAGTCACTACTATTGGCAGCACAAAGTGTGTCCGTCCCAGCAAACACAAAGTATGTGTTCAACGCCGGCCCAACGTCGGAGACGTTCTACAAATGTTATACAAATGTTTTGTGTTTGTTGGGATTTCCAGGGCTTAATTCTATGAGCATATCATATATCTGGATGTCGGTTTGTCCCCCTGGGTTGTCAAACTGGATGATTGACTTATGCATTTTATGAGCTTCACTTGATCTCCTGGGAGGTGTTGTAGCCTCAATAAATGTGATTTTCCTGAATATATTTAAATATATAAATGAATTAATATACTTTTTCCATTGATGTCGCTGCTCATGATAGTTCCTCTGTGTAGAGAGTGTTCCTGTAAGCTGTAAGTTCAGGAATTGGTGTCTACCCTTATAAAACGGAACAGAAACCCGTCTTATTTTACATCAGATCTGGTAATATTCGCTAAAATTACTATTATAATAGCGCTACTTATCAGCGAAATCGATAATTGGCTAATTTTAGATCTCGCAAAAAGTCTCCAAACCACAAATTCGCGACAATTTAAACACGCGAAAATCACCAGATCTACAATAGTTTCCTGTCGTTTCAGCATGGTCGACAATTCATTTTAAAACACCGATCATTGGATCTGGAGTGATTTCAATTTAGACATTGCATTTGATACGACAAGTATCATTATCAAACAATAATAAACTACTACGGGAATGTACGCGGCAGTGATGTTGAGATTCATGGTAGTAATATGTCTCGTTTATGCCAGTGTTTTTATATTAGCTGGTTGACAGAAGTTATTATTTGAAACCTATGTCACGAGGACGGAAAAAAAATTAAATCACATTTTTTTTAAATACTGTTTAATTTTATCGTTTACTAACTCGGGGTCGGAGGAACAAAAAAAAATGAGATTAATTTTTGTACCGGTCAACTTATTTTTCAATATAAACTAGTGGTCGTATGGTAGAAAAAAATGCAAAGCCAAAACTGGCATGCTGTTAAGAAACCTTTTTTAATTAAAGCAAAGTTCATCTAAATCTACTTGCAGGTTTAGCTATTCACAGGGTCGGCGGCAATAAAAAAAATATGTTTTTTTTTTGTTTTTTTTTATTTTGCGTTTTCGTGACTTGGCGGTTTTGTCAACCAACTAATTAAAAAAAAATTGCCTTAGGTCTACACCATCCTCGCTGTGTATGAATTCACAAGGTCTGTATATGATTCAGTCAGTGCTCATTAATGCGCGGAATCCGGGCAAGTCCCCAAAACCACTTCGGTTCCTGAATCCGCCACATGGGATTTACTTCGAACTTTTTAAACTGTTTGAGCACGGCCGCACAAACAGACGCGAAATTCACTATCACCAGTTTACGCTCAGTATAGGATAAAGCCCAAGGAGCTCTACATACTTACGCATATGAAAAAGCGGAGACCCCTTTGAGTTTAAAAAAAATCCCTCTAAAATGTTATTTGATGTTCAAAAAAAAAAAAACTGGATATATATCGCTTTGATTTTGAAAAAAGTGGACATATGTCTTTACGAAACTATACATTATTATCTTGATCATCCAACAAAATCAAGAATTTTGTTCTCAAATTATAAAAATGAAATACAAAAATGGTAATAACAAAACTAACAGAGCTTTATTCAACAAAATATAGTACAGTTTTATAATATAGTGTTACCCAAATACAGATTGCTGATGTACATGGATATTGTGGTAATTCTCGTCACGCCTCAGTCTGGCGCAGTAAGGGACCTCACCTGTGACCCACAAGTAACGGATCACATGAGGTCCGATGGGATCACTGCATCTACCGTAACCCAGAAAACACCACGAGACATTGAACCGATGTTGGGGCAATGTTGGAACGACGTCGTAGACGGAGGCCCAACATTGGCCCAACATTGGTTCAATGTCTCGTGTTTACTGAGAAGTCCCTGTGTCACTTTGTACGTTGCAAAATTTAACTCACCAGTTTTCAACTTTGATAGTATGAGTTTTGTTACCCAATAAAGAGGGTTTTTTTATTCCCTGTAAAGGTGTGGATTTCTGGAGCAATTCCCATCTTACATGATGCGTATTTAATATCTACAAAATTCCTCACCTATTTCTGCTATGAATCATAAAAAACAATCACTTTCAGGCAAACTCCTTTACAGCATGAGAACATATATTTATTAACATGATTAATGAGTAACAATAATTTGTATACACCAAGTGGAATTCCTAAGAATTATTTACATCTCCCGACTAAGAGAAACCACATAGCTAGATATAATACAAACTCAGTGCACGTAACACAAAAGCTTCATCACCAAGACTTCTTCCTGGGGAATAAAAACCGAGTAGCATGGACTATGGATATCCAAAATTGATGAGTACATTATTAATCATAATTCATAACGCTTTTATCCATCTGTTTTCTTCGCGTAAATATAGTTTTTCGCCAGAGAGACCAGAGATTAGTCTGGTTTGCTCGCTGATTAGAATACAGACTGACAAGATGATAAATCAGAGGTAAACAGAAGTAACCCTTTACCAACAAAGTTATCGTATTTAATCCTCACAACGCGGAATTATTTTTGTATAAACCATAAAGACCAAAGGGTGTTCTTCATTATAAAGAATTTTACTCTAACAGTGCGGTGATCAACTTTAGACGTCAGAATCTGACGACTACAGACGTCAACGTCTACAGACGGCAGATTCCGACGTCTAAAGTCAACCCGCGCTGTAAGAGATATATTGATACCCTCTTGATTAAAGTCGTGTTTTCGTTAAGTGAATTACCATATAAAGCATCCTCAGGAAAGTCTCCTTGGCCCGGATTAGCCTATATGTGCATAAAGGTGGCCTAAAAGCCCATTCGTTATTTTTCATTTAAAACGCTAATGCTATATAGTTTTTATGACAATCGACAATGGTACATAATTTCAACATTTAACATGTTAATGACTTAAAATATTTCATTTAGAATTTGTACAATTTATCATGGTTATTTATATAAAATTTAATAAAATTACTTGAAAAGTTAATGTTCGATGTGTGGTACACATTTTTAGCACCTTGAATAGCACATAAGCGGGAAGCATGATGTAAAATGCTCTCAAAACAATTACACTATTTTTAAATGAAAATAATAAAGCGGCAACTAAAGGAGAATACAAAATATTCATGAACACTTCCTCCAATGGCTTATAGCCTGGGAACTATTACCATATACCATGCAGTCCGTCCCTTTCCTCACACCATCAGAGAAAACACTTATATATGGATGTCGTGGGGACTATTTATTCATTCTGACAAAATTGCCTCGCTGCCCGAATATTAGCTGAAAAAAAACAGGTTTAGACGTGAGCTGTATGGATGAGTTGTGTATGGTCTGATCAACCATGGCTGATGAAGCTATATCTGGTCTTCTGAGACTTAAAATGTCTCGTAGTATCCCAGCAAACACGGGACGTTTAACCGATGGGCCAACATCAAAACAACGCTGGCTAAACGTCTATTGTTTGCTGGGATGGCAATATACCTTTTCAGTGCAAGACAAATGTCCTGGACATCTTGGTTTAAAACAAAATCACGTAATAATTATTATTTAAAAATGTGATGATTTTTGGACAAAATACCCCATTAATTCTTCAGATATCAGATTAATAATCAGTCTGCTGTTCAGTACGAGTTTTGGATAAGATGGCTGGAACTAGCACTGGGGTGTTGGGAGCACGTGTGGTGGTGAAGTATGAGGAGCATGTGTGGTGGTGGGAGTATTAGGAGTATGTGTGGTGGTGGGGTATTAGGGGCACGTGTGGTAGTGGGGTATTAGGAGCACATGTGGTGATGGGGGTATTAGGAGCACGTGTGGTAGTGAGGTATTAGGAGCACGTGTGATGGTGAGGTATTAGGAGCACGTGTGGTGGTGGGGGTATTAGGAACACGTGTGGTGGTGGGGTATTAGGAGCTTGTGTGGTGGTGGGGTATCAGGAGCACGTGTGATGGTGGGTATTAGGAGCACGTGTGGTGGTGGGGGTATTAGGAGCATGTGTGGTGGTGTGGTATCAGGAGCACGTGTGATGGTGGGGGTATTAGGAGCACGTGTGATGGTGGGGTTATTAGAAACACGTGATGTGGGGGTATTAGAAGCATGTGTGGTGGTGGGAGTATTAGGAGCACGTGTGATGGTGGGGTATTAGGAGCACGTGTGGTGGTGGGGGTATTAGGAGCATGTGTGGTGGTGTGGTATCAGGAGCACGTGTGATGGTGGGGGTATTAGGAGCACGTGTGATGGTGGGGTTATTAGAAACACGTGATGTGGGGGTATTAGAAGCACGTGGTGTGGTGAGGTATTAGGAGCACGTGTGGTGGTGGGGGTATTAGGAACACGTGTGATTGTGGGGATATTAGGAACACGTGTGGCGGTGGGGTATTATGAGCAGGATGTTCAAGCATGACATAACAATGCTTTTTTGACGTTTATTTGCGAAAATATTGACGTTCCACTAATAATAGCGATGAATGTCTGTCGCCGAATAGCGCCTATACTTACGCACGAAGGCAAAAGGCAGTAAATGCTTATTTTTTCAGGTGTGCAGTTAATGTCTGTTACCTTTACAGTTAATGACCAGAGTGTAGGGATCTGTGTTGATTTCCCAAGCCGGCCTGATCCCTTTAAAAATGTCTGTAGAATACCGTTCTGTAAAGCCAAAATGCAGTATCTGCTTACTTAGAAAGTAAGGATATACTGCCTTTTCGCTTTTTACAGTAGAAAGGGAACTATGCGATATCATGCTGACATCTCTAATTCATGCTCTACCGATCCCTACAGGCCGCACAGAAAACAAAACATGATCAGCATCTAAGATCACATGCCTCAGAGGCAATTGATCATTATGATTCTTCAACCACACATGGCCTAGTAAAGACTAGTAACGACTTGTTTATGTGCATTGTATTGCACTGTATTGTATTATATGGTATTATATTGCACTTAATTGTATTGATTTGCTTTTGAGGACATTAATATATTAATATATATACTGTACTGTACTGTACTGTACTGTACTGTACTGTACTGTACTGTACTGTACTGTACTGTACTGTACTGTACTGCACTGCACTGCACTGCACTGCACTGCACTCTACTCTACTCTACTCTACTCTACTCTACTCTACTCTACTCTACTCTACTCTACTCTACTCTACTCTACTCTACTCTACTCTACTCTACTCTACTCTACTCTACTCTACTCTACTCTACTCTACTCTACTCTACTCTACTCTACTCTACTCTACTCTACTCTATCGCACTGCAACGCGCAGCATTCAACGTCATTGCACTGGTCTGACATGCTTTATTTTGCAGTACACTGTATTGTGCTGTATTGATGCTGTATCCATTATACTTAAATTGCATTGCATTTCGTTACATTACATTGCATTGTATTGCATTGCATTGCATTGCATTGCATTGCATATTGCATTTCGTTGCATTGCATTTCATTGTTTTAAATCGCATTATCTGACTATTGTATTGTAGTGCATATATCATTACGCGACAATATATTGCGTTATTTTGTAATATATAGTCTGACATCACATCCTCCTTTATTTCGTCTTGTATCACTTCGCATCAATTCTCCTTGTTTTGCCATGTGTTGCCACCATGCCTTAGTTGACTTGGCTTGATTTACTTTGTGAGCTAAATTATGTTACTCTACTATCAATGCTTTGCTCATTTTGGTCCATTTAATTATCTTCTCTTGTATATTTTATTAAAACATACGTTTGATACAAAGCAATGTTAAGAGATTAATATCATTAAAATTAAATGCTAATCTAAATGCAAAATCAAAGAGCCAATGCAATAAAGAGTAGTACAATCCCGTATGCTTATGTTATTTGCTTATCAAAATCTATCAGACAAAAAACTCACGAAGACGGTTAATTTGAATCCCATATAATAATGGTATGAAGTGTGGAAAAATAGATCTGCAGCTATACATGACTTCTCAAATCTAGACATGTTTTATATAATCATGTAGAAAGATGACATGGTTACTTTGATTGATTGTGTGTTTAAAGTGTACAAACGGATTTCTTCTTTATTTCTCTGTAGACACTTATCTCTCTTTGCTGCCGTGCAAAGCCGACAGGTAGTATCTGCTTACTGCACGGAGGTATAATGCATGTGATATCCGCAAACATTCGTCAAAACGGTTGCTGCTGATGCAGAGGGCTGCAATGTAAATGCACTAAATCCAACGCTTATGGTTTTGTACATTAAACTTTAACTCAGCTAAATTATTATTTCATTATTAGTGTTGACAGAACAGAACAAACAGTGCAGAGTTAGAGACATAATCGCGCATGAAGTGTTTTCTGCACAATTGATTTTATCACTGGGCAAATTACTGAAGCTTGAAATTGATAATGTACAAAAACTCTGATAAACAGTTCCCAACATCGCTTTTCATATATAAAACATCCAGCGAATTAGGCAACAATGTTATCTATTAACGGATGTGTTCCTCATAATGTCATGTTAATGAAGCGAATATAGAAGCTTTGTGGAAACCTTATCAATTAATTTTGATTTCAGTGGAGTGGTCGATACCGGCGCACATTGCACTCACAGACGTCCGTTATGTTACAGTTCTTAGTAATGTAATGTAATGTTGTTTATTTCTATGTCTGCTATGGTACAGTTAAAGTAGGCTTATATGGACAAAAAATAACGACCATGTCATTTCTTATTAATGTTAAATGTGCCTCTTCTTGAACAAATAATTATGTCAAATATAATAACGTTTCACAAGTAGTTTGACAAATAATAAATATTATTTAAATGTACAAATTATTGCAATAGCATCTGGAAGTAAAATCCATTTTCACACTTAACTTCAGCTTGGCGTAAAGTGGACTGCAACCTCATAATTGCACCGAAACATATATTGGTAAGCTATAATCTGATAGCGTACCTTCAATGAAAGTAGAAATAGGAATACCTTACAGAAAATAAACATAGATGTAATGTTTTAAAGACAATAGAATATTGTGCGGTATGAGAAGATGACAGGATATAGAAGCAATATTAGATTTAGTGATATATAAGTAACATGTAACTCTAGCATAAATATTGGCCTATATGCTGTACCAAGAACAGAAGAAAGAGACAAGAAGATTGACAAGTAAAGAATGAGCAGCTGTGGTGTGCACACAGTAGCATATGCCGGTAGATTTGACAGATGAGTAAAATCATTATTTCTCCCTGAGACATTCCTGATGTTCAAACGAAGCTGAGGAATGGAAAAATGATGATTGCACAGAATCTGAACCCGCATCCCAGGAATTGCGAGAAGTTGATACAACGTTGGTTTAACGTTGGTCCAGCGTCATAGACGGTGGACCAACATTAAAACAACATCGAGTTAACGTCTTGTGGGGTAGGTCCTCGTGCTGAATCCGCCCTCTGGTGACAGACCTCGCAGCGGTCACTGTCATTTTTTCGGAGGATATTATATTATATTCAGGATGGAGCAACAGAGCAGTTAACAGTTTGTGACACACTGTCTGGCCTGCCATCATCTATGTTTCCTCTCAGTCCGCCACCCATGTTCACCTGTGATGAATTCTAAACAGCGCCGTTATTGTTTTATTCTGGTAGATATAATCCGCTCATGTGCAGAATGGCGTTATTGTTTGCATACGATACAGTTTATCATCATGAGGAGACAATCAATTCAGTCCTGACTGACATAAATCTAGACGTTCACACCGCTCACGCAACTGTAAACTATATATGAAGTCCAGCGTTTCCAAGAGCGGGGCCCTGGTGCAATGGTTAAAGCGGCCTGTTCGAAAAGTCGGAGATCGCGGATTCGAGCCCCATTAAGGACTTGAAGTTTAAAGAAACAAAATGTTGCTTCCCCGCTCATTCGCAAATATTGAATATTGTGGGGAACTCCCGCGACCGAGAGGTAGCGTGCTTGGCCTCAGACCGCCGGGGTTCTAATTTCAAATCCTGTGTCTGGAGGATAGTGTCATCTCATTTATCTCTCCATCTTTGTGAGGCTCAACTGGTCCAGTTTAGCCTATATGTGCACAAAGATAGCCTTAAAGCGTATTCATTTCATTTCATTTCATTTGCAACAGTAAACTATATATATAAGTCGAGCGTTTCCCAGCGTACACACACTGCTGGCTCAACAATATCAAGCCGACCTCTCAGAAATTGTATAACACTAAGCGTTTTTTGAATCGTGTTTAACAAGAAATTGTCACTGTCACCAATGCAATTTTGTATTTCATTTGTATTGTGACATTTTCATCATTTAAGGCGTAGACCATGCCAACCGAAATTTATTATTTACCGCTATGCAGTACGTTTGGGAACATCTCTGAAGCCCGTGTACATAATTATACATATACATACAATGTGTACCAGAGAATATCCACACACAAAAACATGCATGGATATGTTCACCTTATTAAGAACCTCATGTTTAGCCATGTGATATTCTTTGTCATACCTAAGAATATAAAAGAAGTTATTTCGATCTGGCTAATAGAATTAAGAATGGGAGAGGCGGTCCTATATAACATTTTTTTCACCGAGTAGCCATACAAAACGGTTTCCAGTGATGGCACTGCGTTTCACAGAATAGGCGAGTCGAAATACATTCCCAGCAAAAACGAGACGTTCAAACAATATTGCTCCAATATTTGTCCGCCGTCTAAGATGCATAATTTAGTAAACGTGTCGATTTGCTGACGATATTATCATTATTTTGATATTACTTTAATATTGAAGGAGCATGAGATAGAGTTATCTGACTTTCAGACCATATAGTGTGGACCTGTCTGATGATAATCCGGTCAGGCGCTTCGTGCTTTACAGGAAGTGTCACGATTTAGCAAGTCCACTGGGCATGCGCGTGGTCACTGGGAATTAACCGTCTGCGCGCGACAACCAGCGCCACTACAGCCACTTAACCCTTAAAGCGCGGGGCTCGACTTTAGACGTCAGAATCTGATGTTTGTAGACGTCAGATTCTGACAACTAAGAGTATCAATCAATCAATCAATCATCAATCAATCAATCAATCAATCAATCAATCAATCAATCAATCAATCAATCAATCAATCAATCAATCAATCAATCAATCAATCAATCAATCAATCAATCAATCAATCGATCAATCGATCGATCGATCGATCGATCGATCGATCGATCAATCAATCAATCAATCAATCAATCAATCAATCAATCAATCAATCAATCAATCAATCAATCAATCATCGATAAATACAGCTTCTATAGCGCCTATATCCTTAGCGGACCGAGCTCATAGGCGCACAAATCCTTAGCGTGATTGTATTTCATAATAAAGGCCAAAGCAGGTTCGTCAACACGGAGCAGGGCTGCAGAGGGCTAGGATGGGAAAGCCAGGTCAAGTAGGTAAGACTAAAGTAATTTCCGGAATGTTAAGATTGGTTCCACATTACGTATTGGCACAGGCAGGGCGTTCCATGAGGATGCACCAGATATAGAGAAAGCTCTTGACCCAGTCTTAGCCTTTATACGAGGAACAACAAATCTATTTGAATTTGTGAAACGTAGATACTTTGAGAATTTCGGCCAAACATGTAAGTCAGCCAGATATGCAAGTTAGTTATCTTTTAGGGTACGGAAAGTTACTGCGTATATTTTAAAATGAATGCGAAACTTGACAGGAAACCAATGTAATCGTTTTAGAATTGGAACGGAACGACTAAATCGTGAGGCCTTGGTTACCACGTTTCAAGGCAGTTTTGAACGCGTTGTAATCTAACGATATCCTTTTCTGGCATATTGTGAAAAAGTGAGTTACAATAATCTAACTTACTACTGACGAGTGCCACTGCAATTTACTTGGCAAGATCTAAGGACAGACTTTTTTTCAAATTCGACGCAAATCACAGATATGATAGAAGCATGCCCTACATATTTGTGATATGTTTTTTTCGGAAATTCAAGCCAAGGTTTTTGGCTGATGCCGATGGATTTGTGTCTTGACCTAGAATCAAGCATGTGAAATTATTTAAGAATTTTTCTCGCTGAAGTTTGGTCCAAATGAGAAAAAATTCTTACTAGGATTAAGATTCAGTTTAGACCTTGTCACACAATGTTGCAAATGCTCAAGAGATTCCTTAGCGTTGGAAACGGATAGAGAAATTTGAGTATCATCAGCAAAAAGATGGTGGTTTATGTTAAAACTGGAGTTGATAGCGCTTAGTGGTGTAGTGTATTGGGTAATAAGCACTGGTCCCAGCACGGGGCCCTGTGTAACTCCGTATGAGATTGTGACTTTAACTCACATAGTGTCTTTAATGGCCTTGCAAGAGTGATGACAAAAGCCCCACGTTTTAGTCGTTCCACTCCTATTCTAAAATGATTACATTGGCTTCCTGTCAAGTTTCGCGTTCATTTTAACATAATATACACAATAGTTTTCCGAACCCTGAAAGACAACCAATCTGCATATCTAGCTGATTTACTTGTTCATTCGAAATGTTCAAAATATCTACGTCCCACAAATTCAAATAGATTTGTTGTTTCTCGTATAAAAACTAAGACTGTGTCAAGAGTTTACTCTATATCTGGCCCAGCCTTATGGAACGCTCTGCGTGTGACAATGCGTAATGCCGGAACAATTTTACCATTTCGGAAATTACTTAAATCTCACCTATTTGATCTGGCTTACCCACCTTAGCTCCTCAGCAGCCCGGCTCCATGTTCACGAACCTGCCTTGGCCTCGATTATGACACATGATCACGCTAAGGATTTATGCGCCTCTGAGCTCAGTCCGCTGAAGCGCTATAGAAGCTTTATTGATTGATTGATTGATTGATTGATTGATTGATTGATTGATTGATTGATTGATTGATTGATTGATTGATTGATTGATTGATTGATTGATTGATTGATTGATTGATTGATTGATTGATTGATTGATTGATTGATTGATTGATTGATTGAGACAAAATCTACCAAAGATTGTCATGGTTCACCAATCTATTTATTGTCAAACATATTTTCCGCTGACAAACCAGTTTTCTCAGCACACACGTTTGTTGCCGTGGTACATGTGTCCGGGATATGTGTACATCCCGAGGGTTTATCATTCATTATGACAAACAGGCTTCACTCGGCACGCAAACTGACACACACTCACTGTCATCTGATGTCGTAACCAGTGGTAACAGGCATCCAGCTAATAACCGCCACATGGGCTGGATCCGCGTATACTGTGAACAAAACCGTCATTAGCTGTGTTGTAAATCTGGAAGGGTTAAGTGAGCCTTCGTGACCGAGAGGTAGCGTGTTCGGCCTGTGTCTGGAGGGCAGTTTCATCTCACCATCCTCAGGAGGTTCTCCTGGCTTAATTTAGCTTATATGCATGCAAAAGTGGCCCGATTCATTACATTCACCGTAACGTAAAGGCCACTAATTAGTGCCCGAAGTAGTGTATAATTAGCATACCGATTACATGTAAAAAAAAACAATGGGACAGACACTGATATTGGTGGTAGAACCCCAATCATGTAATTATTATGATGGAATAGAGCAATTTAATGTACTTAATTAACTTAAGATTACACATTGTTAGCACATAGTCTTGCACTATACATAATATACTATGATGCCGTTTCGTCAAGTCATATTGTAAAATATTAAAAGAAAGTAGGCGTGAGTTAACATAATATAAGTAGGGTTTAGTTGATGTTTTATCATAATAAATAAATACTTACTTACTTACTTTCTTATCATGCTATTCAGATATTGTGTTGTGGCTGATTAAGCCTAACCTTTACACTGCTGAGGCCAACTATAATCGTTTTTAATCTATTTTATTAGCCTATTATATCACTGTTATCGGGAACAAAAATGTATGTTTAAACATCAAGATTTGCAATTTTTTGGTCCCAAATTAAACAAAATAGGGGGAGACCGGGGCTAGTTCGCACAGAGGTTAGTCAGTACAGTACCCATAATTTTCACATCTAATGTATTTTCGTTCTCTGCTGCCTCTTAGGGAAGGACAGTATTTATATTACCTTTGACAAAATGTTGAAAGTTTTTTTTTCAATACAAATTATGAAAAAGTAAATATTTTTTTCATTTCGAGGGGTTAAAAGTATTTTTTTGCTGTCGCACAAAATGTTATTTTGCTCAATGTTTGCCATTGAACCTGACGGTTTCCACTGCTATAGTTGTAGTGCCCTAACTGAAGTTAATAATCCTTTGTACAAGTTAGGTTGCCTTCTATGATGTTAGTTCTACATATAGGATTTTTAAAATTACATCCATGTGGGGCTAGTTCAACTGTTCAGATTAACCTCACAAATTATCTCTTACATCCAACTCTCTTCAGCCTCTACTTTGTTTTCAATTTTAGAAAAATGTATGCTAAATATAGCATCTATAGTTGAATACTTCTGGACCAAAAATCATCATATTCAAAATTAAATCATTTTTCAAAATTTTGTTCGAACTAGCCCTGGTCCCCCTAATTTTCACCCAATTGAAGTTCTGGGTCGTGTTAGCGAGAAACAACTTAAAGTGGGTGAAAATTTAAAGTCCTTAATGTAGCGCTTTAACCCTTTAACCGCCAAATTATTCAAATTGTATTTTCACACACTTGAAGTTGTGTCTCGCTGACGCGATCCACAACTTCAAGTGAGAGAAAATTATTCAGATTTGACAAAATAGAGATCAACTCAACTATTTCAAATCTTGCTGATTGATGTCACGTTTAAAAGCTATGTCTGAGAGAGTTGTTTTCTGTGGTCTGTGTCGCCCTCAGGGAGAGTGTAATGATAGATTGTCCTGCGAGACTTGATGGCACCAGAAGCGTCTTCCCAGCAAACAGCAGACGTTCAACCAATGCTGGTTTGATGCTGGCCCAATATAACACATTCCCAGGCAAATGATATAAAAATAAGACCATAGAGTACGGAATTAAGCGACAAACACAACTCTAGTCTGCTCGTAATATTTGTACAAAACGTTATTTATTTGATGTTGACGATGTGTTTAAAGGTCTGTATGATTTGCAAATAAAATATTTATGATACCCTAACAATCAAATGAACAACCACCTGTTTCCATACGACATTTTAAATTGCATTACGCTTAATGAGTAAATCACACCAACGTGATTGTCCGCACTATTTGATCTTCCCTCGTGTCACCAGTGTCTCTCTCTCAACTTCAGCATGTTCAGACTGTGACACTCACTGATAACTCAGCGAATATTTGATCATACCAAAACATATCAGCGCGACGACGTACACAACCGTGATAGGCAACGCGATAATTTTCAAAAACTGCTACAATTTTGACGCGCGTGTCGTCGCGCCGGTTTTCGCGCCTCACATATCGCGTTGGATGTTTCGTTGGTCGTCGCGTTGGTGTGTGGACATGCAGTTTCGCGTATCCCGTCGCGTCCTTCGTCGCATGCCTAATCGCGCTCGAGTTGGTGTGTTTTATGCTTTAGGTTAATAAATCTGTTGTGTCATTTTTGAATCACATATAGGCCTACATTTACCCTTTAATGTTATATCACAGTGAGACGATATAATAAATAACGTATTATTTGTAATAATATGCCAACTTAACATGCTGAAATGTTATAATAACTCGCATTGGGTGTGCTTTAATTCAATTCGCAATTGAGTAGATGAGAACCATGAAATGAAGAAATAACTATTTTAGCAGATGCTTTTTCTGCAACGATCGAAAAAAGTCAAAAAGTCGCTATAATTGATGTAGGAATAATATGATGTGTATGTCTCAATATAAATATGAAAACTAAACAAAATAAATAATATCACATATTTTTTGTACTTAAAGCAGGTGGGTCGTCATGCTCCGCTGAGTACACATTGTGGCACACATTGCAAAAGCACGCATGCGCAGCATGATCAGTGTTCACGGGAGTCATAGGGCTCCACCGTAATGTAAATAATCTGGTTTAGTGACAAAGTTAAAAACCGAAGAATTGCATTTTTTATTTGTTCAAATTATGACATTTAAACACGAGGTAAGCAGCAGAAAACCACCAACTCCATTGATAACTCCGGAAATAATGAAGGATAAAACCCTTCGGCACAATCTCGAACGAACATCGCGCAGATCTCGCACACATCTAGATCGTTCTCGTTACAAACATCAATACCACCTGTGTAAGAGAAATATCAATAATTAGCTGAGGTTATTTCAGAAAATTCGGACAATCCCCGTCGGCTATGGAATGCAATAAATAACATTCTGCGTGGAATTCCATATCCTGCTCTGCCAGAATTTACATCAGTAAAATCACTTTGTGATCATTTCTCTGGGTATTTTGTGGATAAAATTGAAACTATTCGTTCCAAATTTCCAGATTAAGTACAGAATATTCCACAAGTGCAAAAACCAGAAATTAGATCCAAAATTAACATTTTTGAACGCGCGTCAGAAGGTGAAATTAAAAAGCACAAATTTGGTTATCTTTTTATTTGCAAAATAGGCACCAATCCGTAAAAAATACGACACTGTCAGATAAAGTCACACTCTCATATGGAGTTCAACAGGGCGCTGTGCTGGGACCAGTGCATTTTAATTTGTACACTACACCACTCAGCGCTATTATATCTAGTTTGACATAAACCACCATCTTTATGCCGATGCTATTCAAATTTACATGTCTCTATCAGTTTCAAACGCTAAGGAATCTCTTGAGAAGTTACAACATTGTTTAGGGCGGGGGCCCTAGGGTAGTGGTTAGCACCGCTGTCTTTCACGCCAGAATTCAGGGTTCGGTTCCAGGTCTCGGCGGTTTGAAAGAAACAGAAATATTTCTTCCCCATCCATGTGTGAAAGTCAGTATTGTGGGGATCCTCCATGACCGAGAGGTAGCGTGCTCGGCCTCAGACTGCCAGGGCTCGAATTTCGAATCCTGTGTCTGGAGGACAGTGTCATCTCAATCATCTCACCATCCTCAGGAGGTTCTCCTGGCCCAGTTTAGCCTATATGTGCACGAAGGTGGCATAAAGCCCGATTCATTTCATTTACAACATTATTTAATGGGTGTGTCGGCCTGGGTGACAGGATCTAAGCTGCACCTTAATCCTAACAAGACATAATTTCTTCTTATTGGGACCAAACTTCAAAAAGAAAAATTCTTGAATAATTTCCCATGCTTAATTGTACTATTCGACAGTAGCCTCAATTTCCGAAAACACATATCCCAAACATGTAGGGCATGCTTCTATCATATCCGTGACCTGCGTCGAATTCGAAAAAAATCTGTCCTTAGATCTTGCCAAGCAAATTGCAGTGGCACTTGACAGTAGTAACTTAGATTATTGTAACTCACTTTTTCACAATATGCCAGAAAAGGATATCGCTAGATTACAAAGCGTCCAAAACTGACTTGCAAGAGTGATAACCAAGGCCCCACGATATAGTCGTTCCGTTCCCATTCTAAAACGATTACATTGGCTTCCTGTCAAGTTTCGCATTCATTTTTAAATACGCGCAATAACTTTTTGAACCCTAAAAGACAACCAACTTGTATATCTGGTTTACTTAGTTGTTCGGCCTAATTGCTCAAAATATCTACGCTCCACAAATTCAAATAGATTTGCTGTTCCTCGTATAAAGACTAAGACTGGGTCAAGAGCTTTCTCTATATCTGGTCCAGCGTTATGCAACGCCCTGCCTGTGCCAATACGTAGGCCTAATGCCAAAACAACCTAACATTCCATAAATTACTTAAATTTTACCTATTTGACCTGGCTTGGCCACCCTAGTCCCTCAGCAGGCATTTATGCAGGCATTTAGGCAGGGAGGGTGGATGGGTGGGTTTGTGGGTGGATGGGTGGGAGTAAGTGAGTATAAAGGATATTTAAAATAATGAAGATTATTGAAAAAAAAAGTTTTTTCTTCATTGTCAATAATATACATGTATATCGAGTTGCTATGTCTGTGTTATATCAGTGTGTATTTAGGCGTATAGTAATGGGACTGTTTATTGCCAATAAGAAGCCTATCTGGGTCTAGACGAAGCACTTGGGTCTGGCGTGGCTAATAACATGACCTGACTTAGGATATTACCATTCATGGGGCTGGCTATCAACAGTCGTTTATAGTATGGGAGTTTCCAGAAACCAGTAGAAAACACGAAATGTTGTAAATGACTCCGGTCGATCAAAACACAGCCCTTATATTTTTCCACATCAAGATTATATCGCCATTCAATCAAAGTAGGCTAATTTATTGTGCTTTATTAATATTTTCGTCAGTAGTTTTACTCAATTATTAGCATATAAGTTCAAACACATAATGTAATCCTAGTTTTAACCCTTATCCTGCAAATTAAATAATTTAAATTTTCACCCACTTGAAGTTGTGTCTCGCTACCGCGACCCACAACTTCAAGTGGCTGACAATTAGCTATTTGTGTTCAATTTGAGCCCAAGCATTTGCAAATCCAGATGTTTAAACACACATTTCGCTCGAATATCAGCGATTTGATCAACTAATAAAACAGAATAAAAACGACAATTGTCGTGATGATCAGGATAAGGTACAAGAG
Organism: Flabesymbios commensalis; assembly: GCA_964017125.1. Taxonomy (NCBI): domain Eukaryota; kingdom Metazoa; phylum Annelida; class Polychaeta; order Terebellida; family Flabelligeridae; genus Flabesymbios; species Flabesymbios commensalis. The sequence continues at coordinate 71,440,166 of OZ024909.1, read as the reverse complement.
ATACATATGGATGGCATCATGCACAAGTGGGCTAACCCACATTTTGCCGATTTTCAGAAAAAAATTTCAGAAATCGCGCTGCAACATGAAGTACAGGATAAAACGAGTAAATACAAATTAACACAAAAAGGTAACAAAATCAGTGACTAAATGGTCCAACCCTGAATGTGAAAATATGAAAATATTGATCAAGTCGTTGCTATCACTGACATATAATTTCATTGTTTTTTTAATGTGGGTTAGCCCACTTGTGCATGATGCTATCCATATAGTGTGGTCGGTATTGTTCTCAGATACACTTCAGAGCCAATTGTTTAGGCCAAGAGCAAAAGACAAAAGAACACAAGAACCTGAGAAAAATAGTAGAAAGCTGATTTTTGTCAGGAGTTTTAAAAAATCCTCAACAAGACCACTATGCAAAGTTCCGGAATATCCCATGCTTTTATCATAAAATGCACACAGCCTTCAAATGTGATAGGTTATCCGCTGTACTATATGCACAATGTGGCATTTGTTCAATTCAAGATGGCCGCCATCACCGATCGCGATAATTGTAAAAATATCAAAATCATCATAACAAAATCACATGGAAGTGACTATTATAATTTTGCTGTAGCCTAAGCCAATAAAATGTAGTAGTAAATGTTGAATCTAATGCAATGCAACCCTGTATATAAATTTTGATTTTTAGTCAGTAAATCAAAGAAAAATTCAAAATGGCCGCTAATAAATGCCGAAATGTATTGTTAAAAAAACAAAATGTACGAGAGTGGCTTAAATGGGAAGATCAAGAAAAAACCTTTCATTTCCATTTTCTCCATGCAAATTTCCGGTGCAACCTATTCAAAGTGTATATTATAGAGTGAACATATATTGGGTTTCAACCGAATATAATATTTATAATAACAAGCATAATTGTACTAAGTTAAAAGAGATAACATGTATAGATGTATTATTTTCTATATTATGTTAGTCAAATTTGATTCAAGATAAAATAATACAATACAGCCTAATCACTAGTTCATATCTCATATATTTATGATACAGGTACATTTGAAAATGATCTTTATCACTCGCTTATATAGATGTATATAAATTTCGGCCACAAATCCCATCTGAAGTTGATTCGACATCAGCTACCTGAATCGTTACCATTGCTACCCAAGGACAGTAATTTTTTATTATATCACATGATGAACTAGACCATTTTTTATTAAAGGCCGCTGATATATAATATGCAATCATGTAAAGGCCTACCCTATCATGTCTATAGATTGTTACATTTTGTTATCGCACACGAGCAGCAAACACACGTCAGCATTTAATGCTGCTTGCTGAATCTCCTCATGTGGGCTCATGTTTGCTTGGGTCAACACAAGAGTAATTTTTGGTTGACATAATTATATTCTATACCAGAGTAGGCCTATATGTATGATATCACGTCTGGATAATTGTTTATAGAATTGAAAGTGGAATTCGTTATTAACAGAGGAATATTGAATATATTCGTGATCGTGTGCAAGGCTCAGGAAGCAGAAGACGCTGACTAAATGTTAGTTTAATGCTGGCCCATCGTCTACGACGACCGGCCAGCATTAAACTAACATTGGGTCGACTGTTCGTGTTTGCTGAGGGAAGGTTGTCAGGTGTAAGATGACACAGTCTATGGTGTAGATGGTTGTGATGACATGATGGAGACGGACACGTCGACAGTCTCCCGTTACATGACCCTCACCTCACCACCTCACGCCCTACACACCACAGTGACTTGGGACAATGCCGCATATTTATCAATAAGAGTAATAATATCTCTAACGGGTGGACACTATTTGGCCCACAAAAACACCACTTATATAACATATATCATTACGCTCAGCGTTATTCAAATCACAATGTTTGTACACTTTTGGCAGCTAAATGACGATGTTATCCTTTTTGAGAGTGATTTTCATCAATTTTTTCGGACCCACTCGTTTGTCACTGTGGCCATCTTGTACTGTCGGTACTAAGAGAATGTTATCATTCCATGTATGTGTAAGCACAGTCTCTACAGCATTATCCTTTGCGAGAGAGCTAATAAATGTGTGATGTGATACCTGAAAGATTTCAGTCGGTTCCTTAAAAAAAAAAGATCACACGGGCTATCGACTGAAAATGTCCAGGTATCACATCAGTGTTGGATTAAAGTTGTTGGTGCAGCGTCGTAATTAGGGACGTCACCTCTCTAGTCTATGGCCATAGAACAGGATTATGACTCGATGTTGGGCCAGCGTGGCAGGCGATAGACACACATTAAATCAGCACCGGGTCAATGTCAGCCAACCCTACATTGTTTTATGCATTTTCCCAAGAGAAGGACTTGGCACAATAGTTTGAGCGTGCTTTGCTTTGCCTGCCGTACGAGCTCAATACCCGCATGGTGCGGATAAATAACATGTTTCTCCCCTCTCAACACTGAGACATCGTTGTTACGATGTTGTGTCCTTGGGCAAGGCACTTTACCTTCACGTGCTTCACTCCACTCAGGTGTGAATAAGTGCCTGGTAAGTGTGCGATAAGTTCCTTGCGCCTAAGTTACTATATATTGGAATAGCTGAAAAAATGGAAAGGTTGAAACAAATTGGGAGGACGTATGACATGGTATTTACTTTTTCCAGACCTATCCGTGTGCAAAATGTGACACTTGTGTTCAGCTCGGGAACACATTGGCCATTTTTTAAGGCTTACCAACCCCACAACTGTAGTTAAATGTTGAGTACCATTTAAACATTTCATCCATTTTATTGTGGATTTTTAGCATAATTATATTCATCGCTTATATTATTTGCTTTAATATAATGCTTTAAATACTGCTAATCTGGCTTTGACCAACACAAATCAAGCCAAGTAGTTACTGACGCCTTATTTCACCTTTCGCGTCACAAATATTATAGGAACTACATGCTATGTTTTGACGTTATATTTACATTATATGTTAAAATTAGTTAACTTGTTTAAATGCGTTGGCGTTTGTTGTCGCACACTCGATTGTTATCAGAATTATAGTTTGTCCCACGATGGAAGCTGATCCAAAATGAGAGGTACCTTTTCGATATCTACTCAGTTAATTCCCAAGCGATCGTCACGAAATTTTGTAACCATTATTATCTGGTTATTTGGCAACAGCTGTGTAAATGTCTCGAAATTCCATTAGCTATTTCAAAAGTTAAACCATTTGACTAGTAACGCAATTCTGAGTATTCACCAGAATGAAGTTAATGGGTTTATAGAGGAGCGTCATAAATAGACATTTACTACATATGAAATGGTCTAACTTTTGAACTTTACAACACTTTTTCACGAAATGTTAATGATGGATGGCAAATGAATAAAAAATAGGGTTAACAAAATTTCATGACAATCGCTTGAGAATTGAGTAAATACCGAAAAGCTTTCTATTTGGACCAGCTTCCACCGTCGGACAGACTATTAAAGCTGGCGTATTCCACAAAGGCGGTGGAAACTGAATATCTATTCTTTGACGTCGACGCGAAGAAGCATCTGGCTACCACCAGACCACTAAGCCAAATCAAGTTGTATCCAGTGGGTGAGGGATGAAGCTTCTCAGGATTTGATGCTCCCCTGCAGAGACGTCCCACATTATTTTATGATCCCATGGCGACCACGGTGGCATGATCTTTCATGTTCACTCTCATGGCGCAAATGTTTATTTTTATCTTAGTGGATACATTGTAACCAGGTGCATCTATATACATAACATGATACTGTTTATCTATGCATAAGTGTATTTGTATAAAATGTATAACTATTAGCTTAGTAGCTGTAAAAATAACAAAAAAACACTTTTTTAAAGTTTCTGCTCATTTTACTTTAAAACGTTCATAATTTGCATTATAATTATAATTTATATCAGTTCATATCAATAAATAGCAGGTCGGTGGTATAGTAAAATAATAAAAAAAGCGAAATTCCAATTTTTGGCCCCTTTTGTAGACATACAGGCTTAATTGGGCCAGGAGAATCTCCCGAGGATGGTGAAATGAGCGAGAGACACTGCCCTCCAGACACAGGATTCGAGAATCAAGTCCTGGATGTCTGAGGCCGTCAAGCTCAGCAAAGACAAAACATTTGTATAGCACTTGTACGACGTCGGCCCAACGTCTTCGGCGTTGGTCCAACATTGTAAAAATGTTATACACATGTTTTCTGTTAACTGGGAGGTTGAAATTTACAAGAATATTGAAGCATCTCCTTTTATGTTTTTGTTTCCATCTGGTGCGTGTTGTATGTTGTATGTGCCTCTGTCAGCAGTGTTTTCATATTACATATGTTTATCTTTATCAGTGGTTATCAGTCAGCCACTCACGACAATTATTAACAGGCCACGTTTCTTGCGATTGCACTAAAAGCTTTTCACAATAAATCAAACGTCATTGTAATTAATAACAATCTTCTGCTTATCGTACTTTAGCTTAATTCAGACATGTTCTAGGGGTATTATCGCTCTGTACATCTGTGCGTTTATCTATATAGAACCTTATATTGAAGGCACGATGATATATACAAATATGTTGTTTTCTTATATTTTAAAAGGATTTCGCATCGCTATTTGTTTTTTAACATCACCCTTTTAAAATCTCGTATCCCTTGCAAAAAATATTATTTTTGACGTAGATTTATTAATTTGTGTGTATCTTTCCAACAATAATTTGGTTTTATATAATTGTATTATGTTTATCTATGAGTAATTCAGGCATGCTTAGTGAAAAAATGTAATCTAACTACGTGATCCAAATTAAATGGTTTACCCTCTAAAAGCCAATCGCAACTTTGGCCGTTTTTGACACTTTATTTTAAGACCCTTTATATGAAGGTGAAACGTTGGCAATCTCTGTCCATCAATTTGAAAAAAATAAAGTTCGAAGTTTAGTGTCGCGATTTATTGTATAGCGTGACGTAGATAACGGTCATCACGTGACCGCCGCTCATTACCTTTATGTTGCCATGGTAATCACTACATTAACCCTTGAAGCGCTGAATTATGTTTCTATAAACTTTGGAGAGCAAAGGGTTTATTCAATTTGAGAACATCATAAATGTCTTCGTTAGGTATTTCCTCTGCATTTAAATAGGTCTAGCTATGTTATGGATCTACGACCATTATACATATTTTTTATTGTTACAGCCATAAGATTCACTTGCGTAAAAAACTCCCCTCTATTCATAATCAGCATCCCAAAAAAACAGAATTTTCACGCGCCGCGCTGCTCCTAGTGGAGCCACGTTTGCTGAATTTTGCATCGCGGCGCAGCGAGGCGCAGCGCGGCGCAGCGTTTGGTTGGGCCGTAGCTTAACCAGTTAACTCACCACAAGCTAGATAATACGAGACACAAACAGATATCCAATACGTTGATTTTTCGAAATGTTCCTCTTAGCGTACGATTTTATGCGTAAATATATATCGGCTTAACTGCAAATTTAAATTTTGTTTGATGGATTTTTACATCACCCCCAAAGTACACGTTCTAAGATATAAACACGACACAGTCATAAACATAATTTTTTCTTGTCTCGTCATTATCATAATAATAACCATCCTTCCATTCTGTATCATCTATCTAAAAATTATATTTCTGCTAAGGATTTCTTGCATATAATTCTGGCTGATAGTTCAATCAAATGTCTCTATCGTGTTTTCTATTAATAAAAGAATACCATCACCTGGCACAAGCAGACTAAAATAATTCGTATGGAAGGGATACATAGCTCTGAAACGTCACAAAAGACTACAATTCAGCTTGACATAACGCAGTAAAATATTATAATATACGAAAATAACTCTGAGCAGGGTATATGACTATTATAGAGACATAATTTTCAACAATATTATTATGGAAGTATTTCGATTAGCTTTTTTGTGGCTACTATGTAATCCTCTTGCAATACATATGTTTATACCAACAATATATTAAGCTGTTGTTAAATTCCAGTATTGTATATTGAAATTAATCGGCATATTTTATTGAAGTAGCCCGGTAGATGACAGGAATATTTCATCTAGATTAAGTCAGTAAGTCAATCTGTCAGTGAGTCAGTTAGCTTGACCGTCCGTCCACCACTCAGTTATGTACTTTATTAGTTAGTAGAGTTGGTAATTCAACATATTCTTACTGAAATGTCCTTAGTTGTATCTACAATATGTTAACAGATTGAATATTAATATGTATTTACTGTATATCCGGTCATAACGTAAGCACTCTGATAAAACGGTAGACTAAAAGGTTATTTTCAATTTTAAATCATCATGAATATATTAGTTAGCTCTTTCTGATTCATTTGAATACCTATGTTATGGGTCTACGACCAGTAGAAATATTTTATTTCTTTCAGTGCGAGAGCCGTCTTTATACGTCAGATTCTGACGTATAAAGACGGTCCCGCGCTGAAAGGGTTAACAAATACCCATTAAGGTAGTCAGTACTACATAGTAGATCCACATATCACTGTCATATTAGATTGGATCATATAGACCCTGGAAAATAGACTTACAGGATTAGATGATGCTGTATAATCCATGAGATGTAGGAAGTTTGCGGATCAATGGAGATCTCACCTCCCAAGGGACTCCGGTACGCTTTTTCTGCCCCAGTCAATTGTATATGTGATCCAGGCTCAGTGACACAATTGAGATTCTGTGTTATATCTCCGTTTACGACTAAGTTCAGCAAGTGCACCAGGTTATCAATGCACTGCCATTATAGGTGGACATAATAATTCCCTACAACAGTCGGAGTCTAGACTTGTTGTAGGGAAGATGTGTTATAAACATGATAAATCACCTCTCTCAAACGTTATAATTTAAAAGCAGGCCCAGCCCGTTCCTAGCAAACATTAGGGGTCCATCCTCTCATTTTTGTTTTGTGCTGACTGCTTCAAGTATACATACGTGGGGAATAATTTTACAGAAAAACATTGAATATAAATACAAAAAAAATATACAATATACACGTCCCAGCAAACACAAAAAATCTTGTATAATTTTGTATAATGTTGTATCAACATCGAAGACGTTGGGCCGACATCGTACAAATGTTATACAAATGTTTTGTGTTTGCTGGGGTGACACGTGGCCTGTGTTTTACGTAATAAATTGTTGTAGTACTTATTTATTTCTGTAAGTATAATAATATAATTTTAATTACTGTAATCATCATCATCATGAACTTTCCTTCCCCAAGTGGGCGACTTCCACCTTTTAAATAATTTAATTGCATGTTTGTAGTTATGTTTTCAAGCCTGATATTTACAATTGTCATCTATATCCACTACAAACCGCGAATTCCAGTCGCAATTCACGACTTGTAGTGGATGAAGATGACTTGATGTGGATAAAAAAAAATCATATATTGCCACATATCGGAAAAACAGTTTCATGGAAATTTTCATCCTAAAACTCTTGGTTTTTGTAAGATTAAGTCTGTTTTCAGGGATGTAAAATGATGCTTTAATGCATCGTGAAGGCTTAAAGGGTTTAATAATTTAATTGCATGTTTTGTAGCTAACTGAGTATGAACCGATCAACTGTTTCAACACTCACACAGCCGTTATCATCTGTGTTTAAAATTGTGTACATTAGGGTTTCAAATACAGGTGACCAGCACCCTTACTATGTTTGACATCGAGGATAAAATTGTATATACACCTAAATGCAAGTAAAAGTGTAGAAGATAATTTTTATATACATATTATATAAAATATATGCTTCCCGAGCCAAAACCGGAGATAACATAGCTACGTATTACTATAAAAAGTAGCAAAAAAATACACCCTGGAAAACGTAGCAATCTTTAAAATAGATATAAGTAGAACAATTGAAAACATGTGAACACTTCAAAACTTGTTAAGTTGCTGAAGTATGTATTAAAAGAGTAAACATATTTATAATGACCGTAGACCCATAACATACGTAACATAAGTATTCAAATGAATCAGAAAGAGCTAACTAAGACATTTACCTGGTCCTCATATTTTGTACAAAAATATTTCATCACTTTAATGTTTAATAGACTATGTAATGTGTAAATAAAATGATTACAACGGGACACGATAATGTTGCATTTTTACACAGAAATACAATATTTCAACTGGCCACCTAATCATGCTAATACAGCCTATTTTTGTATGGCAGCAGGGTTTTTTTATATTGATTAGGGTGTGTGCGTCAGCTGTACCCTCATAAATATTATCAGAACACACGAGACTGTAAAAGTCTCGTATCGCTCTTCCCCTCGTGCAAGAGACACATTTTCCATTTTAGTCAATAATGGATATCTCCCACGCCATACCCGATCAGCCTGTGCACTGGAGAATACGGACAACAAGTTCCCAGCATTTCCTGTAGAAAAATAGCTTCACAAATCTCTGCCTACATATTTATCAGCTGCCCTGCAAATACAACAAAATTTATGTGATGCTGGATTAATGCTGGGCCAGCGTCGCAGACGTCGCAGACTCAAACGGCTGCCTTAGATGCTAGGCATGCGGGTGATCAGGATCGTGATCTCTTAAAGGTGATCTATCACCCCTTATCTATTATGAATAAATTTGTGACAAATAAATCAAAGTTGCCACAAGATGGGGCACACGTGATTCTTTATATGGGGTGATTAGCTATCATGTGACCCATATAAGGACATAATTATTCATACCATATAAGGGGTGATAGATCACCTTTAAAATAAGGCCTACATACCAAGCATACATCAACTACACTATGAAGTTTATACCAGGCCTGAAGCAGATGGGGCGGGGCCCTGGTGCAGTGGTTAAAGCTGCCTTATTGGCATGTCAGAGATCACGTGCTGGAACCCCACAGTATGTTTCAAAGAACATACTGTTTCTTCCCCACTCACTCGTAAAGATGCAATATTGTGAGGAGCCTACGTGACCGAGAGGTAGCGTGCTCGGCCTCAGACCGCCATGACTTGAATTTCGAATCCTGTGTCTGGAGGGCGGGGTTATCTCATCAATCTCACGATACTCACGAGGTTCTCGTGGCCCAGTTTAGCCTGTATATGCACAAAGGTGGCCTAAAACACTATTCAGCTCGTTTCATTTTGCATGTAGCAGATTTCAACATATAATGCCAGCATGTATGATGAGCCAGCGTCTGCGACCAAGACTGTCCCGACATAGAATCCAGTGAGATATTCACTGGGATGAGTGTATTATCAGAGGAGCAATCAGTGAATTATAAATGACATATTAATGTGAGTATCCCGCGGGGTACGTCATTATTTATATGGAGGGAGATACACCCAATATCCCTCGGGCGATATATGTATTATAATGTTACACCCACCTAGAATTATTGCCCAGTATCCATATTTGATGAGGTAATATCCCGACAAACAAAAGGCGCTCATTGGATGCTGACTTATGGTGGGCCCACCGTCTGCGACACTGGCCCAGCATTGGGTCAGTGTGGTGCTTGCTGGATGGAGTGAGCTATGTGAAACCCGTTTCTATGTGTATGGCCACAGATGTCTCTGTTCGGTTTGTTACGTATAGGATAAAGCCCGAGGAGCTCTATATCCCTAGCTGCGGAAAAGGCCGGGGCCGAAGGTCGGGGCCTTTTCCACAGCTAGGGATGTAGAGCTCCGAGGGTTTTAAGTGACTTAAAACACATCCGACCTTAATAAGGATCCCTCATAATTAACAGCTCGCCCACACCTGACTGATTACAGCACCATAGGCCTACAATGATAATTGGTCTGTACTTCATGAACAATAACTCTCCATTCCCTGCTTAGAATGTAGTAGTCTGTCAAAGCAAATAATGTAGTGGAGTGTTTTAATGGGAGAGAGAAGGATGAAGGATAATTTTTGATATATAACACACACTTCATCCTCATGTGGAACGCGCTGTAGAAGTCATTTTTATAGAAAATAAATTAAATTGAATTTTTAACATTATGTACAGCTCACATACCATTACACTTCAAATTTCTATGCGGATGGATGTAATATTTAAAAATATTGGTAGGCATATGTCATATCACTTGAAATTTGTCGCGAACAAACTGCAAACTTTATCACAAAGCGTGAAAGTGGAAAACAACCGGCACAATGCTGTGATAAAGATTGAGAAACATGATGACATGAATCAGGGGCACACGTTTAATGTAAAAAACAACACAGAAATAATAATTACTGAACTATAAGACAACAGACTGCTACCAATGTCATAGAGTGGAATCTCATGCATATAGCCACTTGAAATGAATAACACATTTAAGAAATCAGGGTTCTTTGAAACATGAAGTTGAATCAGACGCAACTATGTCAGAGTAATTGTTGAAATTATCGATGAAAAAATGTAAAATTATCAAATTTAGTCCATGAGCCAGAAAACTTTTCGGTACCATCTCAAGGGACTAATCGCCAATGTATTTTTCTTAAAAGGTATGCATCTGTAGGTTACAAAAATGTCTGGTGGCCGTGTCAAAACGGTAGCTTTGTCTCAAAATGACCTAATTTGTGTATCAGGCGCTAAACGCCAAAATTAGTCATTTTCATAGTTACATATGAAATTGCTACTCTTCTAGTGTGGGCATTTTACCTGGTCAAAAGTTAGGAGAAAACGATTTTTTTAATGAGACCATTTGGGTCCGGAGTGCTACCAAAAAAGTCATAAAAAATTATGGCCTATAAATAGATCTCATTTGCATATTCAAAATGGCTGTCACCAGTATGTTGCAATTGATCATATTTCACAGACAAGTTGTTATAATATCGTAAATAATGGCTCTATACCTAGGTTTTTCTGCATGGGGAATCCATTGATGCTATTAGTTTTGTGCTTCAAGATGAAGGTCATGCAGTGGGTCAAGGCCATAGGTCATTTTAAGCCCACTAAAGTGGGCACCTTTTTTCGCGCACTTTAAATAATATCTACTGTACACTATCCTCGTACATGAAGTGTCACCCCCGACCAATGCATCCCCACACCATGATTAATTGGGTGGTATTTTGCTAAGCTTGAGATAGGCACTCTAGGAGAAACCTATCACTGTGTGTCCTCCAAACTCTACCACGGCCATCGTTGTAAGAATTTACTTTCATCTTAGAAGACAAGCATCGCCGGCCACTGGTCATCTAGGGATGAGACTTTATGATTGATGGTAGTGTACACAAATTCGCGACAATTTAAACACGCGAAAATCACCAGATCTACAATAGTTTCCTGTCGTTTCAGCATGGACGACAATTCATTTTAAAACACCGATCATTGGATCTGGAGTGATTTCAATTTAGACATTGCATTTGATACGACAAGTATCATCATCAAACAATAATAAACTACTACGGGAATGTACGTGGCAGGGATGTTGAGATTCATGGTAATAATATGTCTCGTTTATGCCAGTGTTTTTATATTAGTTGGTTGACAAAAGTTATTATTTGAAACCTATGGCAGGAGGACGGAAAAAAAATTTAAATCACATTTTTTTTAAATACTGGTCAACTTTATCGTTCACTAACTCGGGGTCGGATGAACAAAAAAAAATGAGATTAATTTTTGTACCGGTCAACTTATTTTTCTATATAAACTAGTGGTCGTATGGTAGAAAAAAATGCAAATCCAAAATTGGCATGCTGTTAAAAAAAACTTTTTTAATTAAATCAATCTATGTTCATCTAAATCTACTTGCAGGTTTAGCTATTCACAGGGTCGGCGGTACCCGGTGTGACTGGGCCGCCTAGCCCCTTTACTGCGCGACGCCCAGTCACACTGACCGCCATTTTGTTTCAACAGCCAGCTGTGTAAAAACGACACTCGCGCTGCCTACCAGAAAACTCTGATGTCATGAAATTGAGACGAATATTTTAAAGGCCTACAAAAACTAGGCTATTTTCAGCAGACGTAAACTTATGATCGTATTAGAATTATAACATTTAAAAATGGAGGTCACTGTGTCAGAGCCTTGCGATGTCATCAGGATAGGTCGGCGGCAATAACAAAAATATGTTTTTTTTTGTTTTGTTTTTTTGATTTGACTTGGCGGTTTTGTCAACCAACTAATTAAAAAAAAATTTCCTTAGGTCTACACCGTCCTCGCAGTGTATGAATTCACAAGGTCTGTATATGATTCAGTCAGTGCTCATTCATGCGCGGAATCCGGGCCAGTCCCCAAAACCACCGGCGCCCCCTTCCTTCGGATCCTGAATCCGCCACATGGGATTTACTTCGAACTTGTAGATTAAAACTGTTTGAGCACGGCCGCACGAACAGGCGCGAAATTCACTATCACCAGTTTACGCTCAGTATAGGATAAAGCCCAAGGAGCTCTACATACTTACACATATGAAAAAGCGGAGACCCCTTTGAGTTTAAAAAAAATCCCTCTAAAATGTTATTTGATGTTGAAAAAAAGGAAAACTGGATATATATCGTTTTGATTTTGAAAAAAAGTGGACATATGTCATTACGAAACTATACATTATTATCTTGATCATCCAACAAAATCAATAATTTTGTTCTCAAATTATAAACATGAAATACAAAAATGGTAATAACATAACTAACAGAGCTTTATTCAACAAAATATAGTACGGTTTTATAATATAGTGCTACCCAAATACAGATTGCTGATGTACATGGATATTGTGGTAATTCTCGTCACGCCTCAGTCTGGCGCAGTCTGGCGCAGTAAGGGACCTCACCTGCGACCCACAAGTAACGGATCACATGAGGTCCGATGGGATCACTGCATCTACCGTAACCCAGCAAACACCACGAGACATTGAACCAATGTTGGGGCAATGTTGGAACGACGTCGTAGACGGAGGCCCAACATTGGCCCAACATTGGTTCAATGTATCGTGTTTACTGAGAAGTCCCCGTGTCACTTTGTACGTTGCAAAATTTCACGCACCAGTTTTCAACTTTGATAGTATGAGTTTTGTTACCCAATAAAGAGGGGTTTTTTTATTCCCTGTAAAGGTGTGGATTTCTGGAGCAATTCCCATCTTACATGATGCGTATTTAATATCCTCAAAACTCCTCACCTATTTCTGCTATGAATCATAAAAAACAATCACTTTCAGGCAAACTCTTACAGCATAAGAACATATATTTAGTAATATGATTAATGAGTAACAATAATTTGTATACACCAAGTGGAATTCCTAAGAATTATTTACATCTCCCGACTAAGAGAAACCACATAACTGGATATAATACAAACTCAGTGCACGTAATACAAAAGCTTCATTACCAAGACTTCTTCCTGGGGAATAAAAACAGAGTAGCATGGACTCTGAAAAGCCAAAATTGATGAGTACATTATTAATCTTAATTTATAACGCTTTTATCTATCTGTTTTCTTCGCGTAAATACAGTTTTTTCTCAGAGAGACCTGCGAGTAGTCTGGTTTGCTCGCTGATTAGAATACTGACTGACAAGATGATAAATCAGAGGTAAACAGGAGTAACCCTTTATCCGCAACGGTATCGTATTTAATCCTCACAACGCGGAATTATTTTTGTATAAACCATAAAGACCAAAGGGTGTTCTTCATTATGAAGAATTTTACTCTAACAGTGCGGTGATCAACTTTAGACGTCAGAATCTGACGACTACAGACGTCAACGTCTACAGACGGCAGATTCCGACGTCTAAAGTCAACCCGCGCTGTAAGAGATATATTGATACCCTCTTGAGTAAAGTCGTGTTTTCGTTAAGTGAATTACCATATAAAGCATCCTCTCCTTGGCCCGGATTAGCCTATATGTGCATAAAGGTGGCCTAAAAGCCCATTCGTTATTTTTCATTTATAACGCTAATCCTATATAGTTTTTATGACAATCGACCATGGTACATAATTACAACATTTAACATGTTAATGACTTAAAATATTTCATTTAGAATTTGTACAATTTATCATGGTTATTTATATAAAATGTAATAAAATTACTTGAAAAGTTAATGTTCGATGTGCGGTACGTACAAAATATTCATGAACACTTCCTCCAATGGCCTGGGGACTTTTACCATATACCATGCAGTCCGTCCCTTTCCTCACACCATCAGAGAAAACACTTATATATGGATGTCGCTGCCCTAATATTAGCTGAAAAAAAACAGGTTTAGACGTGAGCTGTATGGATGAGTTGTGTATGGTCTGATCAACCATGGCTGATGAAGCTATAATGTCTCGTAGTATCCCAGCAAACACGGGACGTTTAACCGATGGGCCAACATCAAAACAAGGTTGGCTAAACGTCTATTATTTGCTGGGATAGCAATATACCTTTTCAGTGCAAGACAAATGTCCTGGACATCTTGGTTTAAAACAAAATCACGTAATAATTATTATTTAAAAATGTGATGATTTTTGGACAAAATACCCCATTAATTCTTCAGATATCAGATTAATAATCAGTCTGCTGTTCAGTACGAGTTTTGGATGAGATGGTTGGAACCAGCACTGGGGTGTTGGGAGCACGTGTGGTGGTGAAGTATAAGGAGCACGTGTGGTGGTGGGAGTATTAGGGGTATGTGTGGTGGTGGGGTATAAGGGGCACGTGTGGTAGTGGGGTATTAGGAGCACATGTGGTGATGGGGGTATTAGGAGCACGTGTGGTGGTGAGGTATTAGGAGCACGTGCGATGGTGAGGTATTAGGAGCACGTGTGGTTGTGGGGGTATTAGGAACACGTATGGTGGTGGGGTATTAGGAGCTTGTGTGGTGGTGGGGTATCAGGAGCACGTGTGATGGTGGGGTATTAGGAGCACGTGTGGTGGTGGGGGTATTAGGAGCATGTGTGGTGGTGTGGTATCAGGAGCACGTGTGATGGTGGGGGTATTAGGAGCACGTGTGATGGTGGGGTTATTAGAAACACGTGATGTGGGGGTATTAGAAGCATGTGTGGTGGTGGGAGTATTAGGAGTACGTGTGGCGTTGGGGTATTAAGAGCACGTGGGGTGGTGAGGTATTAGGAGCACGTGTGGTGGTGGGGGTATTAGGAGCACGTGTGGTTGTGGGGGTATTAGGAACACGTGTTGTGGGGGTATTAGGAGCACGTGTGGCGGTGGGGAAATATGAGCAACGTAGGATGTTCAAGCATGACATAACAATGCTTTTTTTGACGTTTATTTGCGAAAATATTGACGTTCCACTAATAATAGAGATGAATGTCTGTCGCCGAATAACGCCTATACTTACGCACGAAGGCAAAAGGCAGTAAATGCTTTTTTTTCAGGTGTGCAGTTAATGTCTGTTACCTTTACAGTTAATGACCAGCGTGTAGGGATCTGTGTTGATTTCCCAGGCCGGCCTGATCCTTTTAAAAATGTCTGTCTGTAGAATACCTTTCTGTAAAGCCAAAATGCAGTATCTGCTTACTTAGAAAATGAGGATATACTGCCTTTTCGCTTTTTACAGTAGAAAGGGGAACTATGCGATATCATGCTGATATCTCTAATTCATGCTCTACCGATCCCTACAGGCCGCACAGAGAACAAAACATGATCAGCATCTATGATCACGAGCCCCAGAGGCAATTGATCATTAGGATTCTTCAAGCACACATGGCCTAGTAAAGACTAGTAACGACTTGTTTATGTGCATTGTATTGCACTGTATTGTATTATATGGTATTAAATTGCACTTAATTGTATTGATTTGCTTTTGAGGACATTAATATATTAATATATATACTGTACTGTACTGTACTGTACTGTACTGTACTGCACTGCACTGCACTGCACTGCGCTGCGCTGCACTGCCTGCACTGCACTGCACTGCACTGCACTGCACTGCACTGCACTGCACTGCACTGCACTGCACTGCACTGCACTATACTGTACTGCACTGCACTGCACTGCACTGCACTGCACTACACTGCACTGTACTGTACTGTACTGTACTGTACTGTACTGTACTCTACTCTACTCTACTCTACTCTACTCTACTCTACTCTACTCTACTCTAATCTAATCTACTCTACTCTACTCTACTCTATCGCACTGCAACGCGCAGCATTGAACGCCACTGCACTAGTCTGACATGCTTTATATTGCAGTACACTGTATTGTGCTGTATTGATCTGCACGGTATCCATTATACTTGAATTGCATTGCATTTCGTTACATTACATTGCATTGTATTGCATTGCATTGCATATTGCATTTCGTTGCATTGCATTTCATTGTTTTAAATCGCATTATCTGACTATTGTATTGTAGTACATATATCATCACGCGACAATATATTGCGTTATTTTGTAATATATAGTCTGACATCACATCCTCCTTTATTTCGTCTTGTATCACTTGGCATCAATTCTCCTTGTTTTGCCATGTGTTGCCACCATGCCTTATGTTGACTTGGCTTGATTTACTTTGTGAGCTAAATTATGTTACTCTACTATCAATGCTTTGCTCATTTCGGTCCATTTAATTATCTTATCTTGTATATTTTATTAAAACATACGTTTGATACAAAGCGATGTTAAGAGATTAATATCATTAAAATTAAATGCTAATCTAAATGCAAACTCTACAAGAAAGCTCTGACAGTCTAATGCGGTGGTGTAGTATTAACCGCATGGTACCTAGTTCTGACAAAACAAAAATTATGGTAATAGGCACAAGCAAGAGACTCCAATATTTTGACGTTAACAAATATAAATTAAATGTATATCTTGGAAAAAGTAAGATAACGCAGGTCACTGAAGAAACATTATTAGGCTGTGTTATTGATGAAAATCTTTCGTGGACTCCTCAGGTTAGAAAGGTTAGACAGACTGTTCTTTATAAATTGTCAATATTGCGAAAAATAAAAAGATTTGTTCCGCTTTCCGGACGTCTAACATTTTATAATTACTTTGTTAAACCCCACTTTGATTACTGTTGTTCAGTGTGGGGAACTGCATTTAAAAAAGATATCCACACCCTGATAAAATTACAGAAAATGGCGGCTCGTTTAATTCTTGATGTAGATTATACCGTCCCATCCATAGAACTATTCAACATTCTTAAATGGCTACCAATCGATAAAAATGTTCAATTTCGTCAAGCCACATTAGTATATAAAGCCCTCAACAATATGACACCCAGTTACATGGCCGATATGTTCACCAGATCCAGTGAAACCGCACCATTCAGTTTGAGATCTGTTAGTAATAAAATGTTATTCATTCCCAGAACGCACATAAAGAGTTTACGTTTTTTAGGACCAAAAGTATGGAATTCATTAAGTACCAATAGCCGTAAAGCTTCTACCCTATCACAATTTAAGAAATCATATCTATTGTCAGATTTATGTGTGCAAATATTACTTATCTATGGATAGTAATGTGCTATTTATTAACATGTTTGTATAAAATGTATGTATTAGTTTCCTTTATCTCTGACTGTATGTTTTTTTTTTTTTTGTTTTTTTGTATACATGCATTATTCATGTCGAGTATATCAGAATATAAATATGTACTATATATATATTATATGTTATATTATGTTCCATATTGTACTCTTATATTGTTAGCCTTGAGGGCCCCAAGGCAGATGGGCTATATAGCTCATTGGGTCCACCCTCAGTAAATAAAGTTATTATTATTATTATTATTATTATTATTATTATTATTATTATTATTATTATTATTAGACAAAGCGATGTTAAGAGATTAATATCATTAAAATTAAATGCTAATCTAAATGCAAACTCAAAGAGCCAATACAATAAGGAGTAGTACAATCCCGTATGCTTGTGGTATTTGCTTATCAAAATCTATCAGAAAAAAAAACTCACGAAGACGGTTAATTTGAATCCCATATAATAATGGTATGAAGTGTGGAAAAATAGATCTGCAGCAATACATGACTTCTCAAATCTAGACATGTTTTATATAATCATGTAGAAAGATGACATGGTTACTTTGATTGATTGTGTGTTTAAAGTGTACAAACGGATTTCTTCTTTATTTCTCTGTAGACACTTATCTCTCTTTGCTGCCGTGCAAAGCCGACAGTTAGTATCTGCTTACTGCACGGAGGTATAATGCATGTGATATCCACAAACATTCGTCAAAACGGTTGCTGCTGATGCAGAGGGCTGCAATGTAAATGCACTAAATCCAACGCTTATGGTTTTGTACATTAAACTTTAACTCAGCTAAATTATTATTTCATTATTAGTGTTGACAGAACAGAACAAACAGTGCAGAGTTAGAGAGATAATCGCGCATGAAGTGTTTTCTGCACAATTGATTTTATCACTGGGCAAATTACTGAAGCTTGAAATTGATAATGTACAAAAACTCGGATAAACAGTTCCCAACATCGCTTTTTATACATAAAACATCCAGCGAATTGGGCAACAATGTTATCTATTAACGGATGTGTTCCTCATAATGTCATGTTAGTGAAGCGAATATAGAAGCTTTGTGGAAACCTTATCAATTAATTTTGATTTCAGTGGGTTGGTCGATACCGGCGCACATTGCACTCACAGACGTCCGTTATGTTACAGTTCTTAGTAATGTAATGTAATGTTGTTTATTTCTATGTCTTCTATGGTACAGTTAAAGTAGGCTTATATGGACAAAAAATAACGACCATGTCATTTCTTATTAATGTTAAATGTGCCTCTTCTTGAACAAATAATTATGTCAAATATAATAACGTTTCACAAGTAGTTTGACAAATAATAAATATTATTTAATGTACAAATTATTGCAATAGCATCTGGAAGTAAAATCCATTTTCACACTTAACTTCAGCTTGACGTAAAGTGGACTGCAACCTCATAATTGCACCGAAACATATATTGGTAAGCTATAATCTGATAGCGTACCTTCAATGAAAGTAGAAATAGAAATACCTTACAGAAAATAAACATAGATGTAATGTTTTAAAGACAATAGAATATTGTGCGGTATGAGAAGATGACAGGATATAGAAGCAATATTAGATTTAGTGATATATAAGTAACATGTAACTCTAGCATAAATATTGGCCTATATGCTGTACCAAAAACAGAAGAAAGAGACAAGAAGATTGACAAGTAAAGAATGAGCAGCTGTGGTGTGCACACAGTAGCATATGTCGGTAGATTTGACAGATGAGTAAAATCATTATTTCTCCCTGAGACATTCCTGATGTTCAAACGAAGCTGAGGAATGGAAAAATGATGATTGCACAGAATCTGAGCCCGCATCCCAGGAAGTGCGAGAAGTTGATACAACGTTGGTTTTACGTTGGTCCAACGTCATAGACGGTGGACCAACATTAATACTCCAACATGTGAAACGTGCTGTGTACGAAGCAGAAAGGGTCAAACCAACATCGAGTTAACGTCTTGTGGGGTAGGTCCTCGTGCTGAATCCGCCCTCGGGTGACATACCTCGCAGCGGTCACTGTCATTTTTTCGGAGGATATTATATATTCAGGATGGAGCAACAGAGCAGTTAACAGTTTGTGACACACTGTCTGGCCTGCCATCATCAATGTTTCCTCTCAGTCCGCCACCCATGTTCACCTGTGATGAATTCTAAACAGCGCCGTTATTTTTTTATTCTGGTAGATATAATCCGCTCATGTGCAGAATGGCGTTATTGTTTGCATACGATACAGTTTTTCATCATGAGGAGACAATCAATCCAGTCCTGACTGACATAAAACTAGACGTTCACACCGCTTACGCAACTGTAAACTATATAAGAAGTCCAGCGTTTCCCAGAGCGGGGCCCTGGTGCAATGGTAAAGCTGCCTGTTCGAAAAGTCGGAGATCGCGGATTCGAGCACCATTAAGGACTTGAAGTTTAAAGAAACAAAATGTTGCTTCCCCGCTCATTCGCAAATATCGAATATTGTGGGGAACTCCCGCGACCGAGAGGTAGCGTGCTTGGCCTCAGACTGCCGGGGTTCTAATTTCTAATCCTGTGTCTGGAGGATAGTGTCATCTCATTCATCTCACCATCTTCGTGAGGCTCAACTGGTCCAGTTTAGCCTATATGTGCACAGAGATAGCCTTAAAGCCTATTCATTTCATTTCATTTCATTTGCAACAGTAAACTATATATATAAGTCGAGCGTTTCCCAGCGTACACACACTGCTGGCTCAACAATATCAAGCCGACCTCTCAGAAATTGTATAACACTAAGCGTTTTTTGAATCGTGTTTAACAAGAAATTGTCACTGTCACCAATGCAATTTTGTATTTCATTTGTATTGTGATATTTTCATCATTTAAGGCGTAGACCATGCCAACCGAAATTTATCATTTACCGCTATGCAGTACGTTTGGGAACATCTCTGAAGCCCGTGTACATAATTATACATATACATACAATGTGTACCAGAGAATATCCACACACAAAAACATGCATGGATATGTTCACCTTATTAAGAACCTTATGTTTAGCCATGTGATATTCTTTGTCATACCTAAGAATATAAAAGAAGTTATTTCGATCTGGCTAATAGAATGAAGAATGGGAGAGGCGGTCCTATATAACATTATTTTCACCGAGTAGCCATACAAAACGGTTTCCAGTGATGGCACTGCGTTTCACAGAATAAGCGAGTCGAAATACATTCCCAGCAAAAACGAGACGTTCAAACAATATTGCTCCAATATTTGTCCGCCGTCTAAGATGCATAATTTAGTAAACGTGTCGATTTGCTGACGATATTATCATTATTTTGATATTATTTTAATATCGAAGGAGCATGAGATAGAGTTATCTGACTTTCAGACCATATAGTGTGGACCTGTCTGATGATATTCCGGACAGGCGCTTCGTGCTTTACAGGAAGTGTCGCAATTTAGCAAGTCCACTGGGCATGCGCGTGGTCTGTCCTGCCAGATTAGCTGAGTCCCTGTCACTGGGAATTAACCGTCTGCGCGCGACAACCAGCACCACTACAGCCACTTAACCTTTAAAGGGCGGGGCTCGACTTTAGACGTCAGAATCTGACGTCTGTAGACGTCAGATTCTGACAACTAAAGACCATCTCCGTACTATAAGAGTATCAATCAATTAATCAATCAATCAATCAATCAATCAATCAATCAATCAATCAATCAATCAATCAATCAATCAATCAATCAATCAATCAATCAATCAATCAATCAATCAATCAATCAATCAATCAATCAATCATCGATAAATACAGCTTCTATAGCGCCTATATTCTTAGCGGACCGAGCTCATAGGCGCACAAATCCTTAGCGTGATCGTATTTCATAATAAAGGCCAAAGCAGGTTCGTCAACACGGAGCCGGGCTGCAGAGGGCTAGGATGGGAAAGCCAGGTCAAGTAGGTGAGACTAAAGTAATTTCCGGAATGTTAAGATTGGTTCCACATTACGTATTGGCACAGGCAGGGCGTTCCATGAGGATGCACCAGATATAGAGAAAGCTCTTGACCCAGTCTTAGCCTTTATACGAGGAACAACAAATCTATTTGAATTTGTGAAACGTAGATACTTTGAGAATTTTGGCCAAACATGTAAGTCAGCCAGATATGCAAGTTAGTTATCTTTTAGGGTACGGAAAGTTACTGCGTATATTTTAAAATGAATGCGAAACTTGACAGGAAACCTATGTAATCGTTTTAGAATTGGAACGGAACGACTAAATCGTGGGGCCTTGGTTACCACGTTTCAAGGCAGTTTTGAACGCGTTGTAATCTAACGATATCCTTTTCTGGCATATTGTGAAAAAGTGAGTTACAATAATCTAACTTACTACTGACGAGTGCCACTGCAATTTACTTGGCAAGATCTAAGGACAGACTTTTTTCGAATTTGACGCAAATCACAGATATGATAGAAGCATGCCCTACATGTTTGTGATATGTTTTTTTCGGAAATTCAAGCTACTGTCGAATACTACACCAAGGTTTTTGGCTGATGCCGATGGATTTGTGTCTTGACCTAGAATCAAGCATGTGAAATTATTTAAGAATTTTTCTCGCTGAAGTTTGGTCCAAATGAAAAAAAATTCTTACTAGGATTAAGATTCAGTTTAGACCTTGTCATCCAGGCCGACATGGCCATTAAACAATGTTGCAAATGCTCAAGAGATTCCTTAGCGTTGGAAACGGATAGAGAAATTTGAGTATCATCAGCAAAAAGATGGTGGTTTATGCTAAAACTGGAGTTGATAGCGCTTAGTGGTGTAGTGTATTGGGTAATAAGCACTGGTCCCAGCACGGGGCCCTGTGTAACTCCGTATGCGATTGTGACTTTAACTCACAGAGTGTCTTCAACGGCCTTGCAAGAGTGATGACAAAAGCCCCACGTTTTAGTCGTTCCACTCCTAGTCTAAAATGATAACATTGGCTTCCTGTCAAGTTTCGCGTTCATTTTAACATAATATACACAATAGTTTTCCGAACCCTGAAAGACAACCAATCTGCATATCTAGCTGATTTACTTGTTCATCCGAAATGTTCAAAATATCTACGCCCCACAAATTCAAATAGATTTGTTGTTTCTCGTATAAAAACTAAGACTGTGTCAAGAGTTTTCTCTATATCTGGCCCAGCCTTATGGAACGCTCTGCGTGTGACAATGCGTAATGCTGGAACAATTATTCCATTCCGGAAACTACTTAAATCTCACCTATTTGATCTGGCTTACCCATCTTAGCTCCTCAGCAGCCCGGCTCCATGTTCACGAACCTGCTTTGGCCTCGATTATGACACATGATCACGCTAAGGATTTATGGGCCTCTGAGCTCAGTCCGCTGAAGCGCTATAGAAGCTTTATTGATTGATTGATTGATTGATTGATTGATTGATTGATTGATTGATTGATTGATTGATTGATTGATTGATTGATTGATTGAGACAAAATCTAGCAAAGATTGTCATGGTTCACCAATCTATCTATTGTCAAACATATTTTCCGCTGACAAACCAGTTTTCTCAGCACACACGTTTGTTGCCGTGGTACATGTGTCCGGGATATGTGTACATCCCGAGAGTTTATCATTCATTATGACAAACAGGCTTCACTCGGCACGCAAACTGACACACACTCACTGTCATCTGATGTCGTAACCAGTGGTACCAGGCATCCAGCTAATAACCGCCACATGGGCTGGATCCGCGTATACTGTGAACAAAACCGTAATTAGCTGTGTTGTAAATCTGGAAGGGTTAAGTGAGCCTTCGTGACCGAGAGGTAGCGTATTCGGCCTGTGTCTGGAGGGCAGTTTCATCTCACCATCCTCAGGAGGTTCTCTTGGCTTAATTTAGCTTAAATGCATGCAAAAGTGGCCCAATTCATTACATTCACCGTAACGTAAAGGCCACTAATTAGTGCCCGAAGTAGTGTATAGTTAGCATAACGAGTACATGTAAAAAAAACAATGGTACAGACACTGATATTGGTGGTAGAACCCCAATCATGTAATTATTATGATGGAATGGAGCCATTTAATGTACCTAATCAGCTTAAGATTACACATTGTTAGCACATAGTCTTGCACTATACATAATATACTATGATGCCGTTTCGTCATGTCATATTGTAAAATATTAAAAGAAAGTAGGCGTGAGTTAACATAATATAAGTAGGGTTTAGTTGATGTTTTATCATAATAAATAAATACTTACTTACTTACTTTCTTATCATGCCATTCAGATATTGTGTTGTGGCTGATTAAGCCTAACCTTTACACTGCTGAGGCCAACTATAGTCGTTTTTAATCTATTTTATTAGCCTATTATATCACTGTTATCGGGAACAAAAATGTATGTTTAAACATCAAGATTTGCAAGTTTTTGGTCCCAAATTAAACAAAATAGGGGGAGACCGGGGCTAGTTTCGAAGAGGTTAGCCAGTACAGTACCCATAATTTTCACATCTAATGTATTTTCGTTCTCTGCTGCCTCTTAGTGAAGGACAGTATTTATATTACATTTGACAAAATTAAAAAAAAAAAAATTTCAAAACAAACTATGAAAAAGTAAATATTTTTTTCATTTCGAGGGGTTGAAGTATTTTTTTGCTGTCGCACAAAATGTTATTTTGCTCAATGTTTGCCATTGAACCTGACGGTTTCACCTGCTATAGTTGTAGTGCCCTAGCTGAAGTTAATAATCCTTTGTACAAGTTAGGTTGCCTTCTATGATGTTAGTTCTTCATATAGGATTTTTAAAATTACATCCATGTGGGGCTAGTTCGACTGTTCAAATTAACCTCGCAAATTATCTTTTACATCCAACTCTCTTCAGCCTTAACTTTGTTTTCAATTTGAGAAAAATGTATGCTAAATATAGCATTTATAGTTGAATAATTCTGGACCAAAAATCTTCATATAAAAAATTTAATCATTTTTCAAAATTTTGCTCGAACTAGCCCTGATCTCCTTGATTTTCACCTAATTGAAGTTTTGGGTCGTGGTAGCGAGAAACAACTTGAAGTGGGTGAAAATTTAAATTTCTTAATGTAGCGATTTATCCCTTTAACCGCCAAATTATTCAAATTGTGTCTCGTCGACGCCAACCACAACTTCAAGTGAGAGAACATTATTCAGATTTGACAAAATAGAGATCAACTCAACTATTTTCAAATCTTGCTGATTGATGTCAAGTTTAAAAGCTATGTCTGAGAGAGTTGTTTTCTGTGGTCTGTGTCGCCCCCAGGGAGAGTGTAATGATAGATTGTCCTGCGTGATTTGATGGCAAGATGCGTCTTCCCAGCAAACAGCAGACGTTCAACCAATGCTGGTTTGATGCTGGCCCAGTGTCGTAGACGGTGGGCCAGCATCAAACCAGCATTGGCTCAACATTTGCTGTTTTATTGGGTCGGCCTCGTGCTGAGGACATGTCTGGATGAACTGACATTTTACGTGAGAAGTTGTGAACTATGGGTAATAAAAACAGGAAGGAAACATAACGAAGGCAATCTGATGTCATTACAAGCATTCACACGATCATTCATATCACAGACATACATTACTACTGGCCCGTGATGCATAAAACTATAAAAGTTATAACATAGTCTTGAATTTAGCGACAAACACAGCTCTAGTTTGTCCGTAATGTTTGTATAAAACGTTATTTATTTGATGTTGACGATGTGTTTATAGGTCTGTATGATTTGCAAATAAAATGATTATGATGCCCTAACAGTAAAATGAACAACCACTTGTTTCCATACGACATTTTAAATATTGCATTACGCCCAACGTGTAAATCACACCAACGCGATTGTCCTCGCGACGTCGCGTCTGTTTTTCAAACGCACTAAAAGATCATGCCAAAACATATCAGCGCGACGATGTACACAAGCGCGATAGGCAACGTGATCATTTTCAAAAACTGTTACATTTTCGTCGCGCGTCGCGGCGGTCGTCGGGCCGGTTGTCGCGCCTTACATGTAGCGTTGGACGTCTTGTTGGTCGTCGCGCAGGTGTGTGGACAGTTTCGCGTATCTCGTAATCGCGCTCGCGTTAGTGTGTCCTGCATTTAGGTTGAGAAATCTGTTGTGTCATTTTTGAATCACACACATGCATCCCTTATCCCTTATTATGCTAGGGTAATTTATTAAAACATCAAATGGCTAAAAATCAGTCATATTTGTTTAATTTGAACACAAATATTTGCAAATCTTGATGCTTAGACACACATTTCATTACCAATAACAGTGATTCGGTCGACTTATAAAACAGATTAAAACAACAATAGTTGTTCAGCAAGAAGAGGGTTAATGTTATATCACAGTGAGAAGATATAATTAATAACGTATTATTTGTAATAATATGCCAACTTAACATGCTGAGATGTTATAATAACTCGCATTGGCTGTGCTTTACTTCAATTCACAATTGAGTAGATGAGTACCAAGCCAAGAAACAAATATGTTAGTCTATGTTTTTTCTGCAGCGATCGAAAAAGGTCTAAAAGCCGCTATAATTGATGTAGAAATAATATGATATGTATATCTCAATATAATTATGAAAACTAAACGAAATGAATCATATCACATATTTTTTGTACTTAAAGCATGCGTGTCGTCATGCTTCGCCGAGTAAACATTGTGGCACACAACGCAAAAGCACGCATGCGCAGCATGATCAGTGCTCACGTAATGGGTTTCACCGTAATGTAAATATTAAGGTTTAGTGACAAAGCTAAACCCGAAGAATCACATTTTTTATTTGTTCAAATGCTGAAATTTATACACGAGGTAAGCAGCATCATAAAACACACTCATTTCAACCATTAAGATCAGGTCAAGCTCTAATTTTATAGTCTCAGGTTATAGAAAGGTGGGTAGGTAGTAGGTAGGCATTTGGGTATTTAGGCATTTAGGCAGGCACTTAGACAGACATTTAGGCAGGCAGGCATTCAGGCAGGCAGGCATTTAGGCAGGCATTTAGGCATGCAGAGAGGCAGGCAGACAGGCAGGCAGGCAGGCAGGCAGGCAGGCAGGCAGGCAGGCAGGCAGGCAGGCAGGCAGGCAGGCAGACAGACAGACAGACAGGGTAGGGTGGGTGGGTGTTTGTAAGTGGCTATGTAGGATATTAAAAATAAAAATAATTATTGAAAAAAGCTGTTTCTTCATCGTCAATAATATATCGAGTGTGATGTCTGTGTGCATTTAGGCGTATAGGAATGGGACTGTTTATTGCCGAGAACAAGCTTATCTGGGTGTAGACGAAGCACTTGGGTCTAGCGTGGCTAATAACATGACCTGACTTAGGATATTACCATTCATGGGGCTGGCTATCAACAGTCGTTTATAGGATGGGAGTTTCCAAAAACCAGTAGAAAACACGAAATGTTGTGAATGACTCTGGTCGATAGTAACACAGTCCTTATATTTTTCCACATCAAAAATATATTGCCATTCAATCGAAGGTAGGCTCATTTATTGTGCTTTATTAATATTTTCGTCAGTAGTTTTACTCAATTATCAGCATGTATGTTCAAATAGATAATGTAATACGAGTTTTAACCACTATCCTGTAAATTAAAGAATTACAATTTTCACCCACTTGATGTTGTGTCTGGCGACCGCGACCCACAACTTCAAGTGGCTGCAAAGTAGTTATTTTTGTTCAATTTGAGACCAAACATTTGCAAATCCAGAAGTTTAAACACACATTTCGTTCCAATATCAGTGATTTGATCAACTAATAAAACAGGTAAAAACGACATTCGTCGAGATAAGCATAGTGTGGTCGGTAATATTCTCAGATACACTTCAGAGCCGATCTTTTAGGCCAAGAGCTGAAGACAAAAGAACACAAAAACCTGGGGGGAAATAGTAGTAAGCTGTTTTCTTCAGGAGGGCTACAGGAAGTCCTCAACATGACCACTGTACAAAGTTCTGGAATATACACAATGTAGCATTTGTTTAATTCAAGATGGCCGCCATCACCGATCGCGATAATTGTTATAATATCAAAATCATCAAAACTATTTAGTCATGAGAGTGACTATTATAATTTTGAAGTAAACCAATTAAATGTAGTAGTAATTGTTTAATCTAATGCAATGCAACCCCGTTTATACATTTTGATTGTTTGTCAGTGAACCAAGGAAATTCAAAATGGCCGCCTGTAAATGCCCAAATGTATAGTTAAAAAAGTGTGAGACAGGCTTTACATGAGAAGATCGTTAAAAAAAACATTATTTCCATTTTCTCCATGCAAAGTTCCAGTGCAGCCTATTTAAAATTTATATTATAGAGTAAACATACATTGAGCTCCAGCCAAAGAGAATATATATAATAACAAACATAATTGTACTTTGTTAAAAAAGTTTACAAATACAATACAGCCTATTATCTAGTTCATATCTCATATATTTATGATACTTAGGTACATTTGAAAAGTATCTTTTTCACTCGCTTTGATACATGTATGTACATTTCGGCCACGAATCCCACCTGAAGTTGATTCGACATTGGCTAACTGAATCGTTACCATTGTTACCCAAGTACAGTAGTTGTTTATTATATCAAATGATGAGCTAGACCATTTTCTATTAAAGGCCGCTGATATATAGATAATATGCAATCATGTATAGGCCTAATCTATCATGTCTATAGATTGTTACATTTTGTTATCGCACACGAGCAGCAAACGCACGTCAGCATTTAATGCTGCATGCTGAATTTTCTCATGTGGGCTCGTGTTTGCGTGAGTCAACACACAGTAAATGTTTGTTTGACATAATTCTATTCTATATCAGAGTATATTATTATGTTCATTAACCAAAGGCAAATACATCGCCTGTCAGACACATTTCAAAACACTAATAAAACATTACAGTAAAATAGTGGATTGGAATGTTTCAGTCATTAATATAAGGAATCTCGTGTCTTTTTTTTTTGAAAGCATAGTATACATAAGCTGCCAGTTTGTTTAATACAATTTTGTTTTCTATTGTTAACAATTTTTTAAATTTATACATACTAGGATATTATTTATAATGTTTTTTTTTATATATTTTAATCTTAGTACTGTATATGCAGGACAACATAATACAAAATGTATGATATCACGTCTGGATAATTTTTTATAGAGAGTGGAATTCGTGATTAACAGAGGAATATTGAATATGGCAAGGGCACGTCTGGCTCAGCGTGGTCGTGTGCAAGCCCCAGGAAACAGAAGGCGCTGATCAAATATTAGTTCAATGCTGGACCATCGTCTACGACGCTGGGCCAGCATTAAACCAACATTGGGTCAGCTGTTCATGTTTGCTGAGAGAAGGTTGCCCGGTGTAAGTTGACACAGTCTGTGGTGTACACAGTTGTGATGACATGATGAGGAAAGACACGACGACAGTCTCCAGTTACAAGACCCTCATCTCACCATGCTCACCACCTCACGCCCTGCACACACCACAGTGAATTGGGCCAAGGCCGCATATGTATGCATAGGATAAAGCCCGAGGAGCTGTACATTATTAGGTTTGAAAAAGGCCTCGGCCTTCGGCCTCGGTCTTTTTCAAACCTAAGAATATAAAATTCCGAGGGTTTTAACTGACTTAAAACACATCAAAACATAATTAGGATCCTTCATAACGAACAGTTCGGTCACACCTGACTGATTATAGTACCATACGCCTACCATGATAATTGGTCTGTACTTGATCAACAATAACTCCACATTCCCGGCTTAGAATCTCGTGGGCGGACAATACAAATTTATTGGTGTGTTTTAACAATAAGATAAAAGGCGTGGACACTATAATTGGCCCCCCCCAAAAAAAACACTTGTATAACATATTGCATTACGCTCAGCGGTATTTAAATCACAATGTTTGTACACTTTTGGCAGCTAAATGACGATGTTATCCTTTTTGAGAGCAATTTTCATCGAATTTTCCGGACCCACTCGTTTGTCACTCAGTGGCCATCTTATCTTGTACAGTCGGTACTGAGAGAAAGGTATCATCCTATACATTTGTATGTGGAAACACAGTTTCTACAGCATTATTCTCTGCTAGAGAGCTAATAAATGTGTGATGTGATGCCTGAAAGTTTTCTTAAAAACGGTTCCTAAAAAAAAGATAACTCTATCGTCTGAAAATGTCCAGGTATCACATCAATGTTGGATTACAGTTGTCGGTGCCGCGTCGTAATTAGGGACGTCACCTCTCTAGTCTATGGCCATAAAACACGATTATGACTCGATGTTGGGCCAGCGTGGCAGGCGATACACAAACATTAACCCTTTAACCGCCGGTGCCGTTTATATTCGTTTTTTACATTTTTTTACATATCAGCTTTTAAACATGTTAAAGATAAAAAGTGACATTAATCAGCAAGATGTGAAATTTGTAGACCGCTATTTTGTCAAATCTGAATGATTTCACTCACTTGAAGTTGTGGATCGCGTCTGCGAGACACAACTTCACGTGGGTGAAAATTCAAATTGAAAAATTTGGCGGTCAAAGGGTTAAATCAGCGCCGGGTCAATGTCAGCCAACCCCACAAATTTTAACGCATTTTCTCAAGAGAAGGACTTGGCACAATAGTTAGAGCGTGGCGCTTTGTAATAGCCGCTGCCTGCCGTGCGAGCTCGATACCCGCTTGGTGCAGATAAATAACATGTTTCTCCTCTCTCAACACTGAGACATCGTTGTTACGATGTTGTGTCCTTGGGCAATGCACTTTACTCTCACGTGCTTTACTTGACTCAGGTGTAAATGAGTGCCTGGTAGGACAGAGATGACAATGTGTGCTATAAGTTCATTGCGCCTAAATGAATATATATTGGAATAGCTCAAAATAAAATATTCCGGTCGAAAAAAAATAGGAGGACGTATGACATGGTATTTACCATGTTTACTATATCCTAACCTATCCGTGTGCAAAATGTGACACTCCTATCCAGTTCGGGAGCACATTGGCCATTTTTGAAGGCTTACGAACCCCACAACTGTAGTTAAATTTTATGTACCATTTAAACATTTTAACGTGCATTTTTAGTATAATAATATATTCATCGCTTATATTTTTTGCATTAATATATTGATTTAACTACTGCTAATCTGTCCAACGAAAATCAAGCCGAGTAGTTATCGACGCCTAATTACCCGTTTCACGTCACAAATATAATGGAACTACATGCTATGTGTTGACGTTATATTTACATTATATGATATATTTAGGCAACTTGTTTAAATGCGTTGGCGCTTGTTGTCGCACACTCGATTGTTATCAGAATTATAGTTTGTCCCACGATGGAAGCTGATCCAAAATAAGAGGTACCTTTTCGGTATCTACTCAGTTAATTCCCAAGCGATTGTCACGAAATTTTGCAACCATTTTTATCTGGTGATTTGGCAACAGCTTGGTAAATGTCGCGAAATGTCATTGGGTATTTCAAAAGTTAGACCATTTGACTGGTAAAGCAATTCTGAGAATAAACCAGAATGAAGTTAATGGTTTTATAGAAGAGCGTCATAATTAGCCATTTACTACATGTGTCAAATGAATAAAATAATAGGGTTAGCAAAATATCATGAAAATCGCTTGAAATTTGACTGAGTAGATACAGAAATGCTTTCATTTTGGACCAGCTTCTACCGTCGGACAGACTATAACTTGCGTATTCCACAAAGACAGTGCAAACTGAATGTCTATTCTTTGGCGTCAACACGAAGCATCGGGCTACCACTAAACCAAATCGCGTCGTATCCAGTGGGTGAGGGATGAGCTTCTCGGCATTTTATGCTCCCCTGCAGAGACGTCCAAATTATTTTATGATCCCGCGGCGACCACGGTGGCATGATCTTTCATGTTCATTCCATGTCGCAGTTGTTTATTTTTTTCTTAGTTGATACATTGCAACCTCTATCGGCGTATCTATAACATGATACTTTTATCTATGCATAAGTGTATTTTTATAAAATGTCTAAATATCAGCTTAGTAACAGTAAAAATAACAAAAAAACACTTTTTTAAGTGTCTGCTCATTTTCTTTTTAAGATGTTGATAACTTACACTATAATTCTAATTTATATCAGTTTATTTTTGTATTTATTAAGCTTTATATACAGTGGAATCATATTTACATATATATACACACAAATATATACATACTGAATATGATTGCGATATAATCACATTAACACTGTACTTAGCTGCCAAGAGAGGGTCGCATGCGACCTCTACTAGGCTTGACAGCTAATATCCAAAAACTTTTGTTTGCTATGATGTTAATAAGATGTAATAAGATACAAAATAAAATATCAGATATAGTACTCCCGACAAAGTATACCATATCTAACATATAGATAGTGTAAAAGAAATTGTAATAGCATAAAATATAACAATTATATCATGTATATAATACAGAAAAAGACAATATTAGATTATATATAAATGTATGAAAAAAAAATTTGAGTGTAAAACTACTAGAAAACTATGAGCGACAAAAACACAAGTAAATACTAAACTCCACGTGCAGCGTTCGTTGATATTAAAATTACATAAAATTAAAAAATAGAGGTCATTAACATGTTTTTTGAAAGAAAATACACTGCCTGCCTCACGGATATGCCGAGACAAAGAATTCCACAAACGCACAAGGCGACAAGGATAGGAAAGGGCAGTCGTTTTTTTACTCTAGGTAATTTAAGCAATGTACCTGTGTTAGAGGACCGTGAACTATGTGAAGATCCGACAAGTTCAAAATAACTAGAAAAATCACAGTCAACATAATTATTTAAATATTTATAAACTACCACGAGATCAATAAGGTGAAAATAAAATGGTAACATAGACATTTTCATGCATCTTTCTGCATATGACATATCAGAATAATTATTTAAAATATACTTTGTAGCGTGGCGATGCACTCTTTCTAACAATAAAATATCTTTAACATTCGTAGGGGACCATAGAGGTGAACAATATTCAAGAATACTGCGCACGTGTGAAACATAAAGTTGAAACTTAACAGGAGATGGAGCATTAAAATGTATGGAACGTCTTATCATGCCTAATAAGGAATTTGCCTTAGCATATATTCATTTATTATTTTTAGACTACGATAACTTAGAACTAACAGTGACACCGAGGTCATTAATAGATTCAACGCGCTCTAAAACATTGTGGTCTAACAGGTATATATAGTTGACTTTTTTAGAGCGACATATAGATAATTGTAAACATTTCTTTATATTAAAATTCAATTTATATCGATAAATAGCGGGTCGCCGGTATAGTAAAATAAAACAAGACCAAATTTCAATTTTATTTTATATAAATTTTCCATTTTCGTGACATTTCTTATTACATCTTATTTGAAGGTGAAACGTGTGTTCGAACAACAACAGTTAGCAATATTTGTACATCAATTTGAATAAAAATAAAGTTTGAAGTTTTGTGTCGCGACAACGAGACACAGCCTTGAGTGGGTGAATAATAAGAGAACTTTGCGGATCAAGGTCTTAATTATGATTGTATGATTTATTGTATTACGTGACCTAGATAACGGCCATCGCGTGAGGGTCGCTCATTACCATTATGCTGCCATGGCAACCCATACATTAACTCTTAAAGCGCTGATTTATTTTTGCATAAACTTTGGAAACCAAGGGGTTTATTCAATTTGAAATCATCATAAATGTCTTCGCTAGCCATTTCCTCTGCAAATGAATAGGCCCACCTATGTCATGGGTCTACGACCATAATAAATATTGTTACTCTTTCAATGCGGGGATCGACTTTAGCCGTCACAATCTGACGTCTGCAGACGTCAGATTATGACGACTAAAGTCGATCCCTGCACTGTAAGAGTCAACCTGCTGTAACTCACCACAAGCTAGATAATACAAGACACAAGCAAATATCCAATACGTTGATTTTTCGAAATGTTCCTCTTAGCGTACGATTTTATGTGTAAATATATATCGGAAAAACTGCAAATTTAAGTTGTTTTATGAATTTTTACATGACCTCCAAAGCGATAAAAGTGCACGTTTTAAAATATAAACACGACACAGTCATAAACATGATTTGTTCTTGTCTCGTCATTATCATAATAATAACCATCCTTCCATTCTGTATCATCTATCTAAAAATTATATTTCTGCTAAGGATTTCTTGCATATAATTCTGGCTGATAGTTCAATCAAATGTCTCTATCGTGTTTTCTATAAATAAAAGAATACCATCACCTGGCACAAGCAGGCTAAAATAGTTCGTATAGAAGGGATACATAGCTCTGAAACCTCACAAAAGACTACAATTCAGCTAGACATAACGCAGTAAAATATTATAATATACGAAAAGAACTCTGAGCAGTGTATATGACTATTATAGAGACATAATTTTCAACAATATTATTATGGAAGTAATTCGATTAGCTTTTTTGTAGCTACTATGTAATCCTCTTGCAATAAATATGTTTATACCAGCAATATATTAAGCTGTCGTTAAATTCCAGTATTGTATATTGAAATTAATCGGCATATTTTATTGAAGTAGCCCGGGAGATGACGGGAATATTTCATCTAGATTAAGTCAGTAAGTCAATCTGTCAGTGAGTCAGTTAGCTCGACCGTCCGTCCACCACTCAGTTATGTACTTTATTAGTTAGTAGAGTTGGTAATTCAACATATTCTTACTGAAATGTCCTTAGTTGTATCTACAATATGTTAACAGATTGAATATTAATACGTATTTACTGTATATCCGGTCATAACGTAAGCACGCTGATAAAACGGTAGACTAAAAGGTTATTTTCAATTTTAAATCATCATGAAAATATTAGTTAGCTCTTTCTGCTTCATTTGAATACCTATGTTATGGGTCTACGACCAG
Organism: Flabesymbios commensalis; assembly: GCA_964017125.1. NCBI lineage: Eukaryota > Metazoa > Annelida > Polychaeta > Terebellida > Flabelligeridae > Flabesymbios > Flabesymbios commensalis. The sequence continues at coordinate 71,405,851 of OZ024909.1, read as the reverse complement.
TAGAAATATTTTATTTCTTTCAGTGATAGAGCCGTCTTTATATGTCAGATTCCGACGTATAAAGACGGTCCCGCGCTGAAAGGGTTAACAAATACCCATTAAGGTAGTCATTATTACATAGTAGATCCACATATCACTGTCATATTAGATTGGTTCATATAGACCCTGGGATATAGACTTACAGGATTAGATGATGCTGTATAATAATAATAATAATAATAATAATAATAATAATAATAATAATAATAATAATAATAATAATAATAACAATAATAATAAAGTCTTTATTTAGCGAGGGTACAGGTATATACAACAACGTACAAAATCAATAAAAATTAAAAACATACATACATACATGTATGTACCAACCCACTGAGCATAGCTCATCCGCCGTAGGGCCCTCATACATAAACATTAAAAACATACATCGATATATACATCTATTTAAATAATATACTAATATATACATAACTCGTATGATTCATTTACTTATATAATATAAAATAGTAATAATAGCATATATTTAAATTCGTGTACATGGTAAATCTGACAATCTATTTGGCAGCAATATATAATTTTACAAACATCTACAGAAGATGTGATCATTTTGAAGTAAAACAATTTACATGATTGATTTGTATACATGGAAATAATTGATAAAATAATATATACTTGGACATTTTTTATATTGAGGTATATTTATATAACTTAATACCTAACCTCATATTACATAACTTATAAAATAATGTATGGTATTGATATAATATATATACATACATACATATATATACACATATATATATATAAAGTATATACATTGTAAACATGACAACTCAATTCATGAGATGTAGGAAGTTTGCGGATCAATGGAGATCTCACCTCCCATGGGACTCCGGCTTTCTCGGCACGCTTTTTCTGCCCCAGTCAATTGTATATGTGATCCAGGCTCAGTGACACAATTGAGATTCTGTGTTATATCTCCGTTTACGACTAAGTTCAGCAAGTGCACAAGGTTATCAATACACTGCCATTATAGGTGGACATAATAATTCCTTACAACAGTCGGAGTCTAGACTTGTTGTATGGAGGATGTGTTATAAACATGATAAATCATCTCTCTCAAACGTTATAATTTAAAAGCAGGCCCAGCCCGTTCCTAGCAAACATTAGTGGTCCATCCTCTCATTTTTGTTTTGTGCTGACTGCTTCAAGTATACATACGTGGGGAATAATTTTACAGAAAAACATTGAATATAAATACAAAAAAACATACAATATACACGTCCCAGCAAACACAAAAAAGCTGTACAACATTTGTATGATGTTGTATCAACATCGAAGACGTTGGGCCGACATCGTACAAATGTTATACAAATGTTTTGTGTTTGCTGGGGTGACACGTGTTTTACGTAATAAATTATTGTAGTAATTATTAATTTCTGTAAGTATAATAATATTATTTTAATTACTGTAAACATCATCATCATGAACTTTCCTTCCCCAAGTGGGCGACTTCCAGGCACCTTTTAAATAATTTAATTGCATGTTTGTAGTTATGTTTTCAAGCCTGATATTTACAATTGTCATCTATATCCACTACAAACCGCGAATTCCTGTCGTAATTCTCGACTTGTAGTGGATGAAGATGACTTGATGTGGACAAAAAAAATCACATATTGCCACATATCGGAAAAACAGTTTCATGGAAATTTTCTTTTTAAAACTCTTGGTTTTTGTAAGATTAAGTCTGTTTTCAGGGATGTAAAATGATGCTTTAATGCATCGTGAAGGCTTAAAAGGTTTTTTAATTTAATTGCATGTTTTGTAGTTAACTGAGTATAAACCTATCAACTGTTTCAAAACTCACACAGCCGTTATCATCTGTGTTTAAAATGACGCAATATTTCTCTATTCAGCTCCAGCCGCTACCAGTCCTGAGCAAAAGATTATATCAAAAAAACTCTATGGATTCGTATAATTGCCTATTTATTTAATTATTAGGCTTTATATACACAAATATATACAATAATATTGTACAGAATTAATATGCAAGTGTACGTAAAATTGTGTACATCAAGGTGTCAAATACAGGTGACCAGCACCCTTACTATGTTTGACATCGAGGATAAAATGTTATATACACTTGAATTGAATGCAAGTTAAAGTCTAGAAGATAATTTTTATATACATATTATATAAAATATATGTTTCCCGCGCCAAAACCGGAGATAAAATAGCTACGTATTATTATAAATAGTAGCAAAAAATACACTTTGGAAAGCGTAAAAACCTTTAAATTAAATACAAGTAGAACACTTATAAAACATGCAAAGTTGCTGAAGTATTATTAAAACATTATAAATACACGTATCCCCAGCTGAAACGAGAAATCAACCCAGTGCCGACCAAATGCTGGCCAATATATTCGGTGGATTTGAAATTTTCAGAGCAAATTAAAAATAGTGTAAAGCTGGTTATTGTTAATTGTTGTTGGCGCACATAAGCGTCCTAGGGGGATACACAGTCAACCCTTACAGCGCAGGGATCGACTTTAGACGTCAGAATCTGACGTCTGTAGACGTCAGATTCTGACGTCTAAAGTACTGAAAGAGTAAAAATATTTCTAATGACCGTAGACCCATAACATAGGTAACATAGGCATTCAAATGAATCAGAAAAAGCTAACTATAGGAAATGTATTTGGTCTCCAAGGTTTGTACAAAAATAATTCAGCGCTTTAATAGCTAATAGACTATGTAATGTGACTGTAAATAAAATGATTACAACGGGACACGATATTTTTGTATTTTTGCACAGAAATTCAATATTTCAACTGGCTCCCTAATCATGCTAACAACCTATTTTTGTATAGCAGCAGGGTTTTTTATATTGCTTAGGGTGTGTGCGTCAGCTGTACCCTCATAAATATTATCAGAACACACGAAACTGTAAAAGAATGAGTCTCGTATCGCTCTCCCCCTCGTGCAGTACTCACATTTTTCATTTTAGTCAATAATGGATATCTCCCACGCCATACCCGATCAGCCTGTGCACTGGAGAATACGGACAAAAAATCCCCAGCATTTCCTGTATAAAAGTAGCCTCACGAATATCTGCCTACATTTTCATCAGCTGCAAATACAAGACATTGAAGCAATGCTGGATTAATGCTGTCCAGCGTCGCAGACGGTGGCCCAGCATTAAACTAGTGCTGCTTCAATATCATATGTTTGCTTAGCGGTCATATTTCCTCAAACGGCTGCCTTGGAAGCTGATTCAATATTGTGGGGACCTCCGTGACCGAGAGTTAGAGTGCCTGGCCTCAGACCGCCAGGGCACGAATTTCGAATCCTGTGTTTTTTGGCAGTGTCATCTCATTCATCTTACCATCCTCTGGAGGTTCTCCTGGTCCAGTTTAGCCTACATGTGCACAAAGGTGGCCTAAACCCATTTCATTTTATTTCATTTGCCTTGGATGCTAAGCATGCGAGTGATCGAGATCGTGACCTCTTAAAATCACATACCAAGCATACATCCTGGTGAACTACACCCTGAGAATAACATCCAGGCATGCAACAGATTTCACAATATAATGTCAGTAGTGTTTTCATACATTATATTATTCTCTGATTTCACATATTCTATGTAGTGTCCTATTAAGAAAAAACGAATAGGCTATTATTTTATATGTTGGTATGGCCTATATTATGCACTGTATTTTATAACCTTGTTATTTGTTTGTGTACATTTATAGCCTACATGTTAATATCCCTACATACTCATGATGTTAGTTTTTCATTATGATCACCCTTAGCTGGAGCCCACATCAGCATGATCATCATCAACATACTGATAATGCCAGAAAAAAAACGTATTTTTAATGTATTATTCACCTGACGTCATTCCGCATTTTCGCCTCCACCCAGAAAACAATTGTCGTTGGAATATCGAGGCCGAGTGCTGTTTTAAAGGTGATCTATCACCCCTTATATGGTATGAATAATTATGTCCTTATATGGGTTGATTGGCTATCATGTGACCCTCTCAGTGGGTCACATGATAGCCAATAACCCCATATATAGAGATGATTGGCTATCATGTGACCCTCTGAGAGGGTCACATGATAGCCAATCACCCCATATAAGGAAACACTTGTGCCCCATCTTGTGGGAACTTTGATTTATTTGTCACAAAATTATTCATACTATATAAGGGGTGATAGATCACCTTTAAAGTTGGTTCATCGTCGGACACACCGTGCCAACGTCATTCGGCCAACGTGTCCATGTGGACACATTCGACTGTATCAGCTGTATGTATTGTTGCCCAGACTAGGGCGGCTAGTGGTTAGCACCGCAGTCTTTCACGTTAGAGTTCGGGGCTCGTTTCCCGATCTCGGCGGTTTGCAAACAAGAAATGTTTCTTCCCCCATCCACTTGTAAAACTCAGTATCCATGACCCAGAGGTAGCGTGCTCGGCCTCAGACCTCCAGGGTTCGAATTTCGAATCATGTGTCCGGAGGGTAATGTCATCTCATTCATCTCACCATCCTCAGGTGGTTCGCCTGGCCCAATTCAACCTGTATACATGTGCACAAAAGTGATCTAAAGCCCGATTCATTTCATTACATTTTTAGCCCAGAGGAACCATCCCAAAAACACGATACACTGTATCTATGTTGAGCCAGCTTCTGCGACCAAGATTGTCCCGACATAGAATCCAGTGAGATATTCACTGGGATGAGTGTATTATCAGAGAAGCAATCAGTGAATTATAAATGACATATTCATGTGAGTATCCCGCGGGGTGTGTCATTATTTATATGGAGGGAGATACACCCAATGCCCCTCGGGCGATATATGTACTATAATGTTATATCCACCTCGAATTATTGCCCAGTATCCATATTTGATGAGGTAATATCTCGACAAAGAGAAGGCGCTCATCCAATGCTGGCTTATGGCTGGCCCACCGTCTGCGACACTGGCCCAGCATTGAGCCAGCATGGGGTCAGTGTGGAGCTTGCTGGGATGAAGTGAGATACGTGGAACCCGTTTCTACGTGTATGGCGACAGATGTCTCTGTTCGGTTTGTTACGTATAGGATAAAGCCCGAGGAGCTGTATATCCCTAGCTGCGGAAAAGGCCGGGGCCGAAGGCCGTGGCCTTTTCCACAGCTAAGAATGTGGAGCTCCGAAGGATTTAACTCATCCGAGCATAATGAGGATCCGTCATAATTAACAGCTCGGTCACACCTGACTGATTATAGCACCATACATACATGATTATAGCAGGCCTATCATGATAATTGGTCTGTACTTCATGAACAATAACTCTCCATTCCCGGCTTAGAATGTAGTGGTTGGACAAAGTGAATAATGTAGTGGAGTGTTTTAATGGGAGAGAGAAGAATAGATTTTGATATACAACACACACTTCATCCTCATGTGGAACGCGCTGTAGAAGTAATTTTGATAGAGAATAAATTGAAATGAATTTGTACCATTATGCACAGCTCACATGCTATTGCAATTCAAATTTATTTTAAATGTTCATGCGGATGGATGTAATATTTAAAAAAGATAGATAAGCAAAGGTCATATTACTTGAAATTTGATGCGAAGAAACTGCAAACTTTACTACATCACGTGAAAGTGTAATGGACGTGGCGCAATGGTTAGAGTGCGGAGCTTTGGCATTGTCACTGCCTGCCTTTTTCGAATCTTGCTTGGCGTAGGATTTTCAGGGAAATATCATGTTTCTCCCCTCTCAATATTGGTACATTATTCATGTTGTGCCCTCGGGCAAGACACTTTACCCTCACATGCTTCACTTGACTCAGGCGAAAATGAGTACCAGGTAGGACAGAGATGGCAATGTGTGCGATTAGTTCCCAGCGCCGAAATGGCTGCAAGTGCTGTATGCTCCAAAAAGGGAGTTGAAATAGTGCATGCATGAACAGGTCCAGTGACCAGGGGTAATATGTGTGAAGCGCACAGAGCATTGTATGTGCGCTATATAAGAACTCACCATTATTATTATTATTAAAACAAACAGCAAAACGGCGAATCACACAGCTTTGATAAAGGTGGAGAACATGATAACACGAATCAGGCGCGCACGTTTGCTATAAAGAGCAACACAGAAACAATAATTACTGAACTATAAGGCAACAGACTTATTACCAATGTCATAGAGTGGAATCTCTTGCATATAGCCACTTGAAATGAATAAACACATTGAAGAAATCAGGGTTCTGTGAAACATGAAGTTGAATCAGACGAAACTCTGTCAGAGTAATTGTAGAAATTATCAATGAAAAAATGCAAAAGTATCACATTTAGTTCATGAGCCGACAACTTTTCGGTACCATCTCAAGGGACTAATTGCTGATGTATTTTTCTTAGAAAGTATGCATCTGTAGATCACAAAAATGTCTGGTGGCCGTGTAAAAACGGTAGCTTTGTCTCAGAATGACCTAATTTGTGTACTAACCGCTAAACGCCAAAAATGGTCATAGTTACATATGAAATTGTGTGGGCATTTCACCTGTTCAAAAGTTAGGAGAAAGCGATTTTTTTAATGAGACCATTTGGGTCCGTAATGCTACCAATAACAGTTTAAAAATAATTCCGGTCTATAAATAGGTCTAATTTGCATATTCAAGATTGCCGTGACCAGTATGTTGCAATTTATCATATCCCACTGACAAGTCATTATTATATTGTAAATAGTGGCTTTATACCTAGGTTTTTCGGAATGGCGAATTCATTGATGCTATGGTTCAAGGCCATAAGTCATTTCAAGTCCAATGAAGTAGGTTCTTATAATCGCGCACTTTAAAACTTATATTCACTATCCTCGTACATAAAGTGTTACCCCCGACCGATGCACCCCACACCTGATTGATCGGGTTGGTATTTTGATGAGCTTGAGAAATGCACTCTGGGAGAAACCTCTCACCGTGTGTCCTCCAAACTCTACCACGCCCATCGTTGTTTGACAGTCTGAATTTACTTTCATCTTAGAAGACAAGCATTGCCAGTCACTGGTCATCTAGGGATGAAACTTTATGAGTGATGGTAGTGCTGAATTGGGCTAGGATAACCCCCCGAGGATTGTGAGATGAGTGCTATAACACTGTCCTCAAGAAATAGGATTCAAAATCTAAGCCCTGGATTCTTTTACGAGTAGATGGGGAAGAAACATTTTTTGTTTCTTTCAAATCGCGGAGATAAGGAACACGAACCCCGAGCTCTAGCATGAAAGAAAGCGGTGCTAACCACTACTCTACTCTATGGCCCCCGCCCCGTACAACGGCAAACAGAAAACAACTGGTAACTAGAAAATCAGTATAGTCACTACATGACTACTATTGCCAGTACAGAGTGTGTCCGTCCCAGCAAACAAAAAATATTTGTTCAACGCCGGCCCAACGTTTTCGACGTTGGCCCAACATTGTCCAAATGTTATACGAAAGTTTTGAGTTTCCTGGGATTTCCAGGGCTTACTTCTATGAGCATACCATATATCTCGACGTCGGTTTGTCCCCCTGGGGTGTCAAAGTGGATGATTGACCTATGCATTTTATTAGCTTCACTCCATCTCCTGGGAGGTGTTGTATCCGCAATAAATGTGATTTTCCTGAATATATTTAAATATATAAATGAATTAGTATACTTTTTCCATTGATGTCGCTGCTCATGATAGTTCCTCTGTGTGGAGAGTGTTCCTGTAAGCTGTAAGTTCAGGAAATGGTGTCTACCCTTATAAAACGGAACGGAAACCCGTCCTTTTTAAAATCAGATCTGCTAATATTCGCTAAAACTACTATTTTAATAGCGCTACTTATCATCGAAATCGATAATTCGCGAATTTTAGATCTCGCAAAAAGTCCCCAAAACACAAATTCCCGACAATTTAAACACGCGAAAATCACCAGATCTACAATAGTTTCCTGTCGTTTTAGCATGGACGACAATTCATTTTAAAACACTGATCATTGGAGTGATTTGATTTTAGACATTGCATTTGATACAACAAGCATCATCATCAAACAATAATAAACTACTACGGGAATGTACGTGGCAGTGATGTTGAGATTCATGGTAATAATATGTCTCGTTTATGCCGGTGTTTTTATATTAGTTGGTTGACAGAAGTTATTATTTGAAACCTATGGCAGGGGGACGGAAAAAAAATCTAAATTACATTTTTTTTAAATACTGGTTTATTTTATCGCTCACTTACTCGGGGTCGGAGGAACTAAAAAAAAATGAGATTAATTTTTGTACGGGTCAACTTATTTTTCTATATAAACTAGTGGTCGTATTGTAGAAAAAAATGCAAATCCAAAACTGGCAGGCTGTGAAAAAACCTTTTTTAATTAAATCAATCTGTGTTCATCTAAATCTACTTGCAGATTTAACTATTCACCGGCAAACACAGGGTCGGCGGCAATAAAAAAAATATGTTTTTTTGTTATTTTATTTTTCTCGGATTTTGCGTTTTCGTGAATCGGCGGTTTTGTCAACCAACTAATTAGAAAAAAATCGCCTTAGGTCTACACCGTCCTCGCGGTGTATGAATTGACAAGGTCTGTATATGATTCAGTCAGTGCTCATTCATGCGCGGAATCCGGGCCAGTCCCCGAAACCACCGACGCCCCCTTTCTTCGGCTCCTGAATCCGCCACATGGGATTTACTTCGAACTTGTAGATTAAAACTGTTTGAGCACGGCCGCACGAACAGGCGCGAAATTCACTATCACCAGTTTGCGCTAAGTATAGGATAAAGCCTAAGGAGCTCTACATACTTACACATATGAAAAAGCGGAGACCCCTTTGAGTTTAAAAAAAATCTCTCTAAAATGTTATTTTGTGTTGAAAAAAAAGGAAAACTGGATATATATCGTTTTGATTTTGAAAACAATGAACATATGTCATTATGAAACTATACATTATTATCTTGATCATCCAACAAAATCAAGAATTTTGTTCTCAAATTATAAACATAAATTACAAAAATGGTAATAACAAAACTAAACAAAATATAGTACAGTTTTATAATATTTTGCTTCCCAAATACAGATTGCTGATGTACATCGATATTGTGGTAATTGTCGTCACGCCTCAGCCTGGCGCAGTCTGGCGCAGTAAGGGACCTGACCTCTGACCCACAAGCAACGGACCACATGAGGTCCGAGAGGATCACTGCATTCACCGTAACCCAGCAAACACCACCAGACATTGAACCAATGCTGGGTCAATGTTTGGCCGACGTCGTAGACGGCGGCCCAGCATTGACCTAACATTGGTTCAATGTATCATGTTTACTGGGAAGTGCCGGCCCAAGTCTGGTATCTTACCCCCTAATTTGAATAACACCTGAATGACGGCGGTGATTGGTCAATCCTGTCTTGAGACAGGCTGAACCACTCTTTGATTTGTCGGGGGTAGAAAACGAGACTTGGACCCAAGTCCCCGTGTTACTTTGTACGTTGCAAAATTGCTTTCACTTACCAGTTCTCAACTTTGATAGCATCAATTTCGTCACCCAATAAAGCGTGTTAATTAATTGTGTGTTTAATTCCCTGTAAAGATGTGGATTTCCGGAGCAATTCTCATCTTACATGAAGCGTATTTAATATCCTAAAAATTCCTTATGTTTTTTCCTATTTCTGCTATGGATCATAAAAAACAATCACTTCCAGGTAAACTCTTGTACAGCAAGAGAACATACATTTATCAACATGATCAATGAGTAACAATAATCTGTATACACGAAGTGCAATTCCTAAGAATTTTTTACTTCTCCTGTCTGAGAGAAACCACATAATTGCATGTAATACAAACTAAGGATAACACGAAAGCTTTATCAACAAGAGTCTTTCTGGGGAATAAAAACTGAGTAGCATGGGCTATGAATAGCCAAAATTGATTAGTGCATTATTAATCATCATTTATAACGCTTTTATCTATCTGCATTCTTCGCGTAAATACAGTTTTTATCAGAAAGACCTGAAGTTTGTCTGGTTTGCTCGCTGATTAGAATACTGACTGACAAGATAATAAATCAGGGGTAGACAAGAGTAGCCCTCCACCCACAAAGTTATCGTATTTAATTCTCACAGCGCGGACTATTTTTTGTGTAAACCATGAAAACTAAAGGGTGTTTTTCAAATTGAACTCAGCATAAATGTCTTAGTTAGCTCTTTCTGGCTCATTTGAATACCTATGCTATGGGACTACGGCCATTATGCAGATTTTTACTCTAACAGTACGGTGATCAACTTTAGACTTCAGAATCTGACGTCTACAGACGGCTGATTCCGACGTCTAAAGTCAACCCGCGCTGTAAGAGATATATTGATACCCACTTGAAAATGTGTTTAATGCCAGACTAAACATTTGCAGATCTTGATGTTCTAAAACTCTTTTCATTCACGATAACAGGTGATTTGATGGTATAGCAATATACCCTTTCAGTGCAAGACAAATATCCAGGGCATCTTGGGTAAACACAAAATCACCTAATAATTATTATCTAACAATATGATTATTTGTAGAAAAAATATCCGACTAATTCTTCAGATATCATATTAATAATCAGTCTGCTATTCAGTACGAGTTTTGATGAGATGGTTGTAACCAGTACTGGAGCGGATGAGATGTATGACACGGTATGTTATGTTATTTGATCACAAACATGATTGCGTTTTTTCTCACCTTTATGGCGGTACGTATGACAAACATTAATATAAAACCGGAGTGAATCGAGTGTGGGGTTTAATGATTTTGTACCATGGTAATTTGTTTGATTTGTAACAACATAATTTTCTACATATTATACTAATTTGTCAAGATATAATTAGTCTACAAGTTATACTGGTCGTCAAGGTATAATTATTTTACATGTACATGTACATCATGGTTTAATTATTCTACACGTTATACCTGTACATCATGGTATAATTATTCTACATCTTATATTCGTACATCAAGATTTAATTAATATACATGTTATACTTGCTCATCATGATATAATTATTCTGCATGTTATACTTGTATATCATGGTATAATTATTCTACATGTTATACTTCCACATCATGGTATAATTATTTTACATGTTATACTTGTACATCATGGTACAATTAGTATACGTGTTATATGTCTTCATCATGATATAATTATTCTACATATTATACTTGTACACCATGTTATAATTATTCTACATGTTATACTTGTACATCATGGTACAATTAGTATACATGTTATATGACTTCATCGTGGTATAATTATTCTCCATATTATAATTGTACACCATGTTATAATTATTTTACATGTTATACTTGTACATCATGGTACAATTAGTATACATGTTATATGACATCATCATGGTATAATTATTCTACATATTATAATTGTACACCATGTTATAATTATTCTACATGTTATACTTGTACATCATGGTACAATAAGTATACATGTTATATGACTTCATCATGGTATAATTATTCTACATATTATAATTGTACACCATGTTATAATTATTCTACATGTTATACTTGTACATCATGGTACAATTATTCTACATTTTATATGTTTTCATCATGGTATAATTATTCTACATATAATACTTGTACACCATGTTATAATTATTCCACATGTTATACTTGTACATCATGGTACAATTATTATACATGTTATATGTCTTCATCATGGTATAATTATTCTACATATTATACTTGTACATCATGGTATAATTATTCTACATATTATACTTGTTCGCCATGCTATAATTATTCTTCATGTTATATTGGTTCGTCATGATAAAACTATTATACGTGTTATACTTGTTCATAAAGGTAGCCTATAATTATAGTACATGTTGTACTTGTTCACCATGCTAGGCTATAATTATTCTATATGTTTTACTGGTTCAACATGAGAGGCTATAATTATTCTACATGTTATACTGGTTCAACATGATAGGCTATAATTATTCTACATGTTATATTGGTTCAACATGATAGGCTATGATTATTCTACATGGTATACTGGTTCAACATGATAGGCTATAATAAGTCTATATGGTATACTGCTCAACAATGTAGGCTATAAATATTCTACATGTTATACTAATTCAACATGGTAGGTGATGGGGGTGCTAGGAGGATATCTGGTGGTGGGGGTATTAGGAGCATGTGTGGTGGTGGGGTATTAGGAGCACGTGTGATGGCGGGGTATTAGAGGCACGTGTGGTGGTGGGGTATTAGGAACATGAGTGGTGATGGGGTATTAAGAGCACGTGTGGTGATGGGGTATTAGGAGCACGTGTGATGGTGGGGTATTAGAGGCCATGTGGTGATGGGGTATTAAGAGCACGTGTGGTGATGGGGTATTAGGAGCACGTGTGATGGTGGGGTATTAGAGGCACGTGTGGTGGTGGGGTAATAGGAACATGTGTGATGGTGGGGTATTAGAGGCACGTGTGGTGGTGGGGTATTAGGAGCATGTGTGGTGGTGGGGTATTAGAGGCACGTGTGGTGGTGGGGTATTAGGAGCACGTGTGGTGGTGGGGGTATTAGGAGCACGTGTGGTGGGGGTATTAGGAGCACGTGTGGTGGTGGGGTATTAGGAACATGTATGGTGTTGGGGTATTAAGAGCACGTGTGGTGGTGGGACATTAGGATCATTAATTCAACATGGTAGGTTGTGGGGGTGCTAGGAGGATATCTGGTGGTGGGGGTATTAGGAGCATGTGTGGTGGTGGGGGTGTTAGGAGCACGTGTGGTGGTGGGGTCTTAGAAGCATGTGTGGTGGTGGGGTATTAGGAGCACGTGTGGTGGCGGGGTATTAGGAGCACGTATTGTGGTGGGGTGTTAGGAGCACGTGTGGTGGTGGGGTATTAGGAGCACGTGTGGTGATGGGGTATTAGGAGCACGTGTGGTGGTGGGACATTAGGAGCACGTGGGTGGTGGGGTATTAGGAGCACGTGTGGTGGTGGGGATATTATGAGCACTGTGGTTGTGGGGGTATTATAAGCACGTGTGGTGGTGGGGGTATTAAGAGCACGCGTGGTGGTGAGGGTATTAGGAACATGTGTGGTGGTGGGGTATAAAGAGCACGTGTGGTGGGGGAGTATTAGGACCATGTGAGGTGGTGGGGATATTAGGAACACGTGTGGTGGTGGGGTATTAGGAGCATGTGTGGTAGTGGAGGTAATAGGTGCACGTGTGGTGGTGGGCTATTAGGAGCACGTATGGTGGACTGGGGTATTAAGAGCACGGGTGGTGGTGGGGTATTAGGAGCACGTGTGATGGTGCGTTATTAGGAGCATGTGTGATAGTGGGGTATTAGGAGCACGTGTGGTGGTGGGGTATTAGGAGCACGTGTGGTGGTGGGGTCTTAGGAGCATGTGTGATGGTGGGTTATTAGGAGCACGTGTGATAGTGGGGTATTAGGAGCACGTGCGATGGTGGGGTATTAGGAGCACGTGTGGTGGTGGGGTCTTAGGAGCATGTGTGGTGGTGGGGTATTAGGAGCACGTGTGGTGGTGGGGTATTAGGAGCACGTGTGGTGGTGGGGCATTAGGAGCACGTGTGATAGTGGGGTATTAGGAGCACGTGTGGTGGTGGGGTATTAGGAGCACGTGTGATAGTGGGGTATTAGGAGCACGTGCGATGGTGGGGTATTAGGAGCACGTGTGGTGGTGGGGTCTTAGGAGCATGTGTGGTGGTGGGGTATTAGGAGCACGTGTGGTGGTGGTGTATTAGGAGCACGTGTGGTGGTGGGGCATTAGGAGCACGTGTGATAGTGGGGTATTAGGAGCACGTGTGATGGTGCGTTAATAGGAGCATGTGTGATAGTGGGGTATTAGGAGCACGTGTGGTGGTGGGGTATTAGGAGCACGTGTGGTGGTGGGGTCTTAGGAGCATGTGTGATGGTGGTTTATTAGGAGCACGTGTGATAGTGGGGTATTAGGAGCACGTGCGATGGTGGGGTATTAGGAGCACGTGTGGTGGTGGGGTCTTAGGAGCATGTGTGGTGGTGAGGTATTAGGAGCACGTGTGGTGGTGGGGTATTAGGAGCACGTGTGGTGGTGGAACATTAGGAGCACGTGTGATAGTGGGGTATTAGGAGCACGTGTGGTGGTGGGGTATTAGGAGCACGTGTGATAGTGGGGTATTAGGAGCACGTGTGGTGGTGGGGTATTAGGAGCACGTGTGATAGTGGGGTATTAGGAGCACGTGTGGTGGTTGGGTATTAGGAGCACGTGTGATAGAGGGGTATCTTAGGAGAACGTGTGGTAGTGGAGGTAATAGGTGCACGTGTGGTGGTGGGCTATTAGGAGCACGTATGGTGGACTGGGGTATTAAGAGCACGGGTGGTGGTGGGGTATTAGGAGCACGTGTGATGGTGCATTATTAGGAGCATGTGTGATAGTGGGGTATTAGGAGCACGTGTGGTGGTGGGGTATTAGGAGCACGTGTGGTGGTGGGGTCTTAGGAGCATGTGTGATGGTGGGTTATTAGGAGCACGTGTGATAGTGGGGTATTAGGAGCACGTGCGATGGTGGGGTATTAGGAGCACGTGTGGTGGTGGGGTCTTAGGAGCATGTGTGGTGGTGGGGTATTAGGAGCACGTGTGGTGGTGGGGTATTAGGAGCACGTGTGGTGGTGGGGCATTAGGAGCACGTGTGATAGTGGGGTATTAGGAGCACGTGTGGTGGTGGAGTATTAGGAGCACGTGTGATAGTGGGGTATTAGGAGCACGTGTGGTGGTGGGGTATTAGGAGCATGTGTGATAGTGGGGTACTAGGAGCACGTGTGGTGGTGGGGTATTAGGAGCATGTATGGTGGTGGGGTATTAGGAGCACGTGTGATAGTGGGGTATTAGGAGCACGTGTGGTGGTTGGGTATTAGGAGCACGTGTGATAGAGGGGTATCTTAGGAGAACGTGTGGTGGTGGGGTATTAGGAGCACGTGTGATAGAGGGGTATCTTAGGAGCACGTGTGGTGGTGGGGTATTAGGAGCATGTGTGATAGTGGGGTATTAGGAGCACGTGTGGTGGTGGGGTATTAGGAGCACGTGTGATAGAGGGGTATCTTAGGACCACGTGTGGTGGTGGGGTGTTAGGAGCACGTGTGATAGTGGGGTATTAGGAGCACGTGTGGTGGTGGGGTATTTGGAGCACGTGTGGTGGTGGGGTTTTTAAGGAGCATGTGTGATGTTGAGGTATTAGGAGCACGTGTGGTGGTGGGGGTATTAGGAGCACGTGTGGTGGTGGGGGGTATTAGGAGCATGTGTGGAGGTGGGGTATTCGGAGCACGTGTGGTGGTTGGGGTATTAGTAGCATGTGTGGTGGTAGGGTATTAGGAACACGTGTGGTGGTGGGGGTATTAGTAGCATGTGTGATGGTGGGGTATCAGGAGCACGTGTGGTGGTGGGGGTATTAGGAGCACGTATAGTAGAGGGGTATTAGGAGCATGTGTGGTGATGGGGGATCTTAGGAGCACTTGTGGTGACGGCCGGTGGGGTGTCTTAGGAGCACGTGTGATGATGGGGGGGGGGGGTCTCAGGAGCACTTGTGGTGGTGGCCGGTGGGGTGTTTTAGGAGCACGTGTGGTGGTGGGGGGTCTGAGGAGCACTTGTGGTGGTGGCCAGTAGGGTTATTAGGAGCACTTGTGGTGGTGGGGTATTTTAGGAGCATGTATAGTGGGGTGTAGGAGTGTTTACTCTGACATAACCT
Organism: Flabesymbios commensalis; assembly: GCA_964017125.1. Classification (NCBI taxonomy): domain Eukaryota; kingdom Metazoa; phylum Annelida; class Polychaeta; order Terebellida; family Flabelligeridae; genus Flabesymbios; species Flabesymbios commensalis. Next base: position 71,390,098 of record OZ024909.1, on the reverse strand, counting down.
GTGTTTGCTGGGTATGGGTGTAAACCATTCCCGTCTCTGAGGACCCTCCTAATAGTGTCTTAGACTGCAGATAATATATCATCACTGAAGTTAGGCGACGTCACGCCCGGTTCATAATTGGATGGGTGACCGCCTGGTGACTGCCAGGTGCTGTATACACTCGTGGGGCTCAGAGAACCACGTAAATCAGATGGCTCGTCTGACTGACCTAGAGTTGGACGTAAAAGAACCTCAATGGACGTAGGCGCAGTTTCCATCCAGCGAGACCCCAGAAAATCCACAATGTGTGAGTACTGGCACATAAGGCGAATTCGCTTGGAATGAAAATAGCTTGATGCGCCTCTATGGCAGCTCAGCTGTATATCTCCCAGGAGACTGAGTTGGAATTTGAATGATAACAGGCCTTGCTAAGTTACTCTCGATGTACAGCGCTCTGAACAGCCGCCGGCTGGATACATGCGCTATATAAGATTTCATTCATTCATTCATTCATCTCGTTCGTGCTTGAGGCATATAATCTTCTTTCATCATGGTCATTGGAAAACACTTTGGAAATCACTTTGCTTTAAGCCCCTATAATAAGATATACAATAAAAATACGTATATAAGGGTGACAGACTGACGAAACGTAGGGTGTTCAAGCATGACGTAACAATTCCTTTTTTGACGATTATTTGGGAAAATATTGACGTTCCACAAATAGTAGCGATAAAGAACGCCGAATAACGCCTATTCTTACGCATGAAGCCAAAACGCAGTAAATGATTATTTTTTAAGTGAGCAGTTACTGCCTTTTGGCTTTAGAGACCAATACACAGACATTGAAGTTAATGGCCAGAGTGTAGGGATCTCTGTTGATTTCCCAGACCGGCCTGATCCCTATAAAAATGTCTATCTGTAGAATGCCGCTCTGCAAAGCCAAAAGGCAGTATCTGCTCACTAAAAAAGTAAGCAGATACTGCCTTGTGGTTTTTCACGGTTGAATGGGAACTATGTGATATCATGCTGACATGTCTAATTCATGCTCTGCCGATCCCTACAGGCGGCACAGAGAATAAAACATCATCATCATCTATGTCCACATGCCCCAGACGCAATTGATCATTAAGATTATTCAACCACAGATGGTCTAGTAAAGACTAGTAACGACTTTTAGATGTGCATTGTATTGCACTGCTTTGTATTATATAGTATTATATTGCACTTAATTGTATTGATTTGAACTTGATGGCATTATTATATAAATATATTGTACTGTATTTTACTGTACTGTACTGTACTGTACTGTACTGTACTGTACTGTACTGTACTGTACTGTACTGTACTGTACTGTACTGTACTGTACTGTACTGTACTGTACTGTACTGTACTGTACTGTACTGTACTGTACTGTACTGTACTGTACTGTACTGTACTGTACTGTACTGTACTGTACTGTACTGTACTGTACTGTACTGTACTGTACTGTACTGTACTGTACTGTACTGTACTGTACTGTACTGTACTGTGCTGTGCTGTGCTGTGCTGTGCTGTGCTGTGCTGTGCTGTGCTGTGCTGTGCTGTGCTGTGCTGTGCTGTGCTGTGCTGTACTGTACTGTACTGTACTGTACTGTACTGTACTGTACTGTACTGTACTGTACTGTACTGTACTGTACTGTACTGTACTGTAATTCACTGTATTTTACTGTACTGTACTGTACTCTTCTGTACTGTACTCTATTGCACTAGGCTACAATGATTTATATTGCACTAGACTGTATTGTACTGTACTAATCTGCACGGTATCCATTGTACTTGAATTGTATTGCATTGCGTTACATTGCATTGCATTGCATTGTATTGCATTGCATTGCATTGCATTGCATATTGCATTCCATTGGATTGTATTGCATTGTTTTAAATCGCATTATCTGATTATTGTATTGTAGTACATGACATAATATTGATTTATTTTGTAATATATAGTCTGACCTCACATCCTCCTTTATTTCGTCTTGTATCACTCGGCATCAATTCTCCTTGTTTTGCCATGTATTGCCACCATGCCTTACTTGACGTTGGCTTGATTTACTTTGAGAGCTAAATTATGTTACTCTACTATCAATTCTTTGCTCACCTCAGTCGATTTAATTATGTCTTGTCTTGTATATTTTATTAAATCCTACATTTGATAAAATACGCTGTTATGGGATTAATATCTTCAAAATGTAATGCTAATCTAAATGCAAACTCAAAAAGCCAATGCAATAAAAATTTTGTAGGTTTTTGCTTTTCAAAATCTATCATAAATAAATAAAAAAAACTCGTGAAGACGGTTAATTTAAACCCCATACAACAACACTGTATCGTGTGGAAAAATAGTTATATTTGATTACTCAAACCTGGACATGTTTCATAGACATAGAAAGATGGCATGTTTACTTTGATTGATTGTGTATTTAAAATGTACAAACGGATGACTTCTTTATTTCCCTGTAGACAATTATCTTTCTAAATCACCGTACAAAACCAACAGGCAGTATCTGTTTGTAAGGTAACGAGACACTACGGCAGTATACCACATGTAATATCCGCAAACATTCGTCAAAACGGCTCCAGTTGATCCAGAGGGCTGTATTGTAAAGGCACTAAACTAAACGCTTATGGTGTTGTTCATTCAACTGTGATTCAGCTAAATTAGTACGTTATTAGATGGAAGCCCTAAACAAATGTTCGGAGGGTTAGAGTCAAAACGCGCATGAAGTGGTTTCTGCACAATTGATTTTATCACTGGGCAAATTACCGAACCTTGAAATTTATAATGTACACAAACACGGATAAACAGTTCTCAATAACTTTTTTTTATATAAAAAACACCCAGCAAATTAGGCAATAGTGTTATCTATGACGGATGTGTTCCTCATAATGTTATGTTAATGAAGCGAATATAGAAGCTTCGTGAATACCTTATCAATTAATTATAATTTCAGTGGGTTGGTCGATACCGGCGCACATTGCACTCACAGACGGCTGCTATGGTACAGTTAAAGTAGGCCTATATGGACAAAAAATACGACCATGCTATTTCTCAGTAATGTTGAATATGCCTCCTCTTAAATAAATAATTAAATATGTTAAATTTAATAACTAGTAGTTTGACAGTAAATAATAATTAAATGTACAAATTGTTGCAATAAAATTGGGAAGTAAAATCCCTTTTCACACTTGTGAGTTAAGTAGACTGTAATCTCATAATTGCACCAAAACACATATTGGTAAGCTATAATCTGATAGCATAACGTCCATGAAATTAGAAATAGGAATAACTTTGTTTTAAAGACAATAAAACATTTTGATGTGTTAGAAGATGACAGGATATAGAAGCAATGTTAGATTTAGTGATATATAAGTAACATGTAACTCAAGCATACATATCGGCCTATAGGCTGTAACAAGAACAGAAGAAAAAGACAAGAAGATTGCAAGAAAAGAATGAACAGCTGCGGTGTGCACGCAGTAGCATACATGTTTATAGATATGACAGATGATTAAATCATTTCATTATTTCTCCCTGAGACATTCCTGAAGTTCAAACGAAGCTGAGAAATAAAGAAATGATGAATCTGAGACCGCACCCCCAGCATGTGCGAGAAGCTGACACAATGTTGGTTTAATGTTGGTCCACCGTCGTAGGGTAGGTCTTCGTGCTGAATAGGCCTACGCCCTCCGGTGACAGACCTCGCAGCGGTCACTGTCATTTTTTCGGAGGATATTAAATATTCAGGATGGAGCAACAGAGCAGTTAACAGTTTGTGACACACTGTCTGGCCTGTCAGCATCAATATTTCCTCTCAGGCCGCCACCCATGTTCACCTGTGATGAATTTGAAACAGCGCCGTTATTGTTTTATTCCGATAGACAAGATCCGGTCATGTCCAGAATGGCGTTATTGTTTGTATACGATACGGCTTTACATCATGAGGAGACCATCAGGTCAGTCTTGACTGATAAAACTACACGTTCACACCGTTTATGCAACAGTAAGCATTTCCCTGGTGCAGTGTTAAATCTGCCTGCTTGGAAAGCTGGAAATCGCGGGGTCGAACACGACTCTGGCATTCAAGTTTCAAAGAAACAGACTATTTCTTCCCGGCTCACTCGTAAGGATTTAATATTGTTGGGAGCCTTCGTGGCTGAGAGGTAGCGTGCTCGGCCTCAGAGCGCCAGGGCTCGAATTTCGAATCCTGTGTCCGGAGGGTAGTGTCATCTCATTCATCTCACCATCTTCAGTACGCTCAAATGGTCCACTTTAGCTTATGTGCACAAGGGTTGCCTAAAACCCCATTCATTCCATTTTCATTTTTTACATCAGGAGACAATTAGGTCAGTAGGCCTACTGACTGCTAAAACTATACGTTCACCACGTGTACGCAGCAGTAATTATAAGAAGTCCAGCGTTTTCCAGCACACACACACAAACTGCTGGCTTAACAACATCGAGCGAGCTCTCAGAAATAGAATAACGTTAAACGTTTTCTGAATTTTGTTAAGATGAAATAATTGTCACTGTCCCCAATGCAATTTTTGTAGCTATTTGTTTTGTCACACTTTCATTATTTAAGACGTGGACAATCCCAACTGACGATTATTATTTACCATTATGCTCTACGTATGGGAACATCACTGAAGCCCGTGTACATAATTATCAGATTATACATATACATACAGCGTATACCGGGGAATATCCACACACAAAAAACATGCATGAATATGTTCACCTTATTGTGAACCTTATATTTATACATATTAGCATGAATCTTATGTTATAACTATCCAGAAGACTACTCTTATAGACGCTAAAGTGAAATGCTAGAATATATTTCTACAATAATGTTCTGAATGATAGTAATGCTCAGGGGGGGGGGGCTACATTCATTGAAGATATTTGTCTACAATGTAACTTTATGATGCGACACAATAATGTTATACACATGTTTTGTGTTCACTCGGTGCCAATGTTATGTCAATTATGGGGATACGATACTTCATCTATTCGTTCAAATATTTTCTGGTTATTTTCTGTAAAGGGGCATATAAATCTTTATTGCTAATGCTTTATGCGGGTCTGTGCATAAACTGTACATGGTTAACGTTTAGAACACTGATCTATTTATTTAATATTTTCGATCGTTTAAAATTGTGTATCCTTATTGCGAACCACAACTTCAATTGATTGAATATTAGTTATATTATTATTACTTGAATGTGTCAACATTTTCTGTTTGACGCACGTGAGTTTAAAAACTGTGTGAATACCACCGTAGTCGACATGAGTGCTCTATGGTTTAACCCTCAAAAAGCGGAATTATTTTTACATAAACTATGGAGACCAAGTGTTTTTTTTGCAGTTTGAAATCATCATTAATGTTTTAGTAATCTCTTTTTGATTCATTTGAATACCTATGTTATGGGTCTACGGCAAATATGTATAATCTTATAGTGCGGGGATGGACTTTAATTGTCAGAATTTGACGTCTACAGACGTCAGATTCTGATGTCTAAAGTCGATCCCCGTACTGTAAGGGTTGAGTGGCTGTAGTATCGCTGGTTGTCGCGCGCAGACGGTTAATTCCCAGTGACAGGGACTCAGCTAATCTGGCAGGACAGACCACGCGCATGCCCAGTGGACTTGCTAAATCGCGACACTTCCTCTAAAGCACGAAGCGCCTGACAGGAATATTATCAGACAGGTCCGCACTATATGGTCTGAAAGACAGATAACTCTATCTCATGTTCTTTCAATATTAAAGTAATATCAAAATAATGATAATAACGTCAGTAAATCGACAAGTTTACTAAATTAAGCATCGTAGACGGTGGACAAATATTGAACCAATATTGTTGGAACGTCTCGTTTTTGCTGAGAATGTATTTCGACTCGCCTACTCTGTGAAACGCAGTGACATCACCGGAAACCGTTTTAAATGGCTACTCGGTGAAAAAAATGTTATAAAGGACCGCCTCTCCCATACTTCATTATATTATCCAGATCTGTAAAAACAATGGAGGTCGAGGCTATTCAGTTTCACTTAATAGGCCTACAGCATATATAAAGCTTTACAATCTATTAATTGAACCTTTATATTCGATTACTAAGTGATATTATCAGAGTAATGCACAATAATATTGCATACAATACAATAATATTGAATAATGCTAAGTAATTCTCATGTACCGATAAAATAAAGAAACATCAACCAAACGTTCTGCCAATGTTGGGTCAATGTCACACAGCCTTGACCAACCATGAATAAATATTCTGACAACGTCCCGTGTTTGTACGTTCGATACACATGGTATGATTATATGCTTTGATTGCTATGTTTTTATATTACACACCATACTTGGGCCTGCCCATTCTGTATTTTTGTATGTGTATTGTATCATCTATACAAATAAAGTCCGTACAATTGTAGTGTGCACACAAATGTTATGCATGACATGTATATAACAGCGAAATACAGAATGTGTATTTGAAATGAATCAGTCTACATAATGTACACATGGAAAAAAGTCATATATTAGGCTGGCATAAACATCTACACTCTTTTATCTTAGCCATATGAGATAAAGGGGGGATGTAAGCCATATTTGGGCACCTACCAGCTCAAATGGGCCAGGAAACCGCGACAATCATTAAAATGCATCAAATGCTTCGATTCGGTAGAAGCAACACTAGTACCAGCATTGCACTACTCCGATATCCTTGTGCTTCTGAAACAAAATCTAGCAAAGATTGTCATGGTTACCCATCTATCTATTGGCAAACATCTTCTCCACTGACAAACCAGTTTTCGCAGCACACACGTTTGTTGCCGTAGTACATGTGTCCGGGACATGTGTACATCCCGAGGGTTTATCATTCATTATGACAAACAGGCTTCACTCAGCACGCAAACTCTACACACAATCCCTGTCATCTAATATCGTAACCAGTGGTAACAGGCATCTAGCTAATAACCGCTACACGGGCCGGATCCGCGTATACTGTGATCAAAACCGTAATTAGTTGTCATGTAAATCTGGAAGGGTCAAATCCGCGTACATAGATCATATTATTATTAGATTATTTATTATGAAAAGTTTTTTTGTCTCTTATGGCGATTAGCATTTCACAATATTTCTTACTTTGGGCATGGGTTTGCCAGAAGCGTTATCATCTTGGGGTAACTATTGTAACTCCATAGCTTGCTCATGAAGCTGAGAATATGTTATTTTCAAACTGTCTGTCCTGGGCAAGTGTTTACTAGTTCTAGAATATGACATGGTTCTATCTGCACCTTTATGATCTGGGCATGCGTTTACTAGTTCTAGAATCTGGCATTGTACAATCTATAATTTTATAATCTGGACATGTGTTTACCAGTTCTAAAATCTGACATTGTGCTATGTGTAATTTATGATCTGGGCATGCGTTTACTAGTTCTAACATCTGACATGTTGCAATCTATAACTTTATAATCTGGACATGTGTTTACCAGTTCTATAATTTGGCGCTGTGCTATCTGTAACTTTATGATCTGGGCATGTGTTTACTGGTTCCAGAATCTGATATAGTGCTATCTGCGACTTTATGATCTGGGCATGTGTTTATAAGTTCTATAATCTGACATGGTGCTGTTTTTTCATGATATGGGCATGTGTTTACTAATTATAGAATCTGACATGGTGCTATGTGTAACTTCACGAGCTGTGCATGCGTTTACTTGTTCTAGAATCTAACATGGTGCTATCTATAATTCAATGATCTGGCCATGTGTTTGTTTACTAGTTCTATAATCTGACATGGTGATATATTTAGCTTCATGATCGACCTAGTTCTAACATCTGGCATGGTGTTATCTGTAACTTTATGATCAGGACATGTGCTTACTAGTTCTGGTATCTGACATGGTACTATCGGTAACTTTATGAGAATTTGACATGGTGATATATGTAGCTTCATGAGCTGTGCATGTGTTTACTTGCTCTAGAATCTAACATGGTGCTATCTATAACTCAATGATTTGGGCATTACATGTGTTTACTAGTTTTAGTGTGTGACATGGGACTATATGTAACTTTATGATCTGGACATGTATTGATCGGTTCTAGAACCTGACATAGTGTGGTCTGTAACTTCATGATCTGGGCATCAAGTGATCACTAACTCTATGATTTCGAATATCTTCATATGGGCTGGAGGTTGCCAACAACTTATTGATCGGTTTGCCAAAATCGAGAAATTAACTTCTCGATTTAGGCAAGGAGTTACAAGTAACGTATTTATCTGGGCACGGAGTTACAATTAAGTAACGTATTGATCTGGATGCAGATGTACTAGTAAAGTCTCGATTTGGGCATGGTGTTACAAGTAATGTTTTGACCTGGTCATGGAGGTAACTGGTAACTTCATAATAATGGAGTAACCATAGTTTGGCCAGTGGCTACCTGAATTAGGCATGGAGCTAATTTGTCCGTTATCCGGTTATGAATGTACAGGTAATCTGTTAATCTGGTGATAGTAGGACAGATACCCGAAAATATTGTACAATTAACGATAAAAGCATAAAACTTCTCACACATATACTAAGTATCATAACGTTTCTTTGCAGACATGGAGGCATTTTGAATTCGACCTCTGGTGACCTCGGTGACCTTGACAAGTCAATTTCCTTTTACAATAACGGAATTATAATTATGGTGTCGTAATATTCCCCCAAATTGGTGATAATATTAAGCGAACCCATATTTTTTTTCAGCAGTAGTGATGCAGATAGTTTCCTGAATATTTTTAGATGAAGCTGTAACTTTAATATGCCTACAATATGCTAAAAATAGCCATAATCAACAATTATTGCATGCTCTATTTAGGTAGATCGCTAATAGCTTTTCTCTGAGTTGCAGGTTTTCTTGATTTAAAACCCGCTTGTTCACTGCACCTAATCCATAGAACATAATCTTTAGAACAGCTTACAGATTAATATGCACGCAGTGGTAGAAGCACTTAGAATTTAGTAAACTGATGACTAGTAGTATTTTGTATATATATATCACGCGGGTGTTGTTTTAATGTTGAATCACAATGTCCAAGCGTCGTGTCCTGGTGAACATTTCTGAGCCTGGGCCATCAAAGCAAAGCAGACCACCATCTTTAACAAACTGAAAACAATGTGTTCTTTGTCAGAACCAGACAGTAGATTAAGGAACAAAGCGCTGGTTCTGTGACAAGGACAGATAACTTACTTAAATTTCAAGAAATTGGTCACGTACCACTAGAAAAAGATTTGCGAAGACTTGATGATGGGGATGGCATAGAAGCTACTCTGAAGGCACACAGTGCCAAGTGGCACAAAGGGTGACAACGCAAATTCAATCAACAGGCACTGGCCAGACAGGACACATTGTCCAAGGAGCTAGAAACAGGTCCTTCTGGCGTCTATACACGGTCATCATATAGCTCCACAGTTGTCGATGAACCAATCTGGGTTTTTTTGAAAAGAACCTACTGGTTTATTAGGTTTGTACGAAGCCGCAACTTATCAATTAGACAGAGATTTCAAATAATGTGCCTTGTTATTAGAAGATGCTGAACTTCTTGCCAAACGTACACCTGGGGACATGATTGCCCAGGAGGCAGCATATCACATTAAATGTTTGTCTGCACTCTACAACAGAGCGAGACCTCCAACAAAGGATCCAGAAACAACAGGTTAAGACTGCCTTCATGGCATAGCATTTGCTGAGTTAGTTGCTTCCATGGAAGATATCAACAGTGATGATTTTGTTCCCACATTTAAGCTGGCAGACTTGGGACAGCTATATAAAGTTAGACTCTAACAGTTGAAAATGCACAGCACAACACGATCCCGTGGACTTGTGGATGTATTATTCAATCTAGGATTTCATATGACTGTCTTCTCCAAGTTATTTCCAATATAGCAAATGGAGTATGCCAACAGTGTAAAATTGATGGCGTTGTTCACCCACCAGCCATGCGCCGACATTTGCTCACAACGTTGGCTGTGGACAAAATAGATTATAACCCCAGTTCTGTGAGAGCTGAAGACTCATTTCATGACACTGGCATATCTTTCATGCAACACCCGACACATGAATTGCTAGGAGATGACAGAGGAATCACAGTGATAGATGAAACTTAAGCATCCACAACAGTGATCCGACCTCTCTCCCATGCTTACAGTAGTGTTCAACGAGCAGCACTAAAGACGAAACAATTCACAGCACCAGCTATTGATGATCCTACTATGCCTTCTGTCCTGCATAATGCTGATAAAGCTGTTGGAGATAAAGTGGCAGGAGACAGTAGTGTGTCTATCAATAAACAGGAGGTGTCATCAGGTGATGTGCAATGGTTGACATGGTCTGCCTACCATGCTGAAAACCAACAAGTTATTCTTCCACCACCTGCTATCAATGTACCCCTCCCTCTGTTCACATAAAGCGCACATTCTGGGACAATGAAACGTCACTCCATGGACATTGTAAAATCATCTGTCCAGCACCTTAATCCAAGCCAGACAACGGTGATTGCTGCTTATCAGTCATTGTATGCCATCGCAAAGACACTACAGTGGACTTTGACGAATGGTGCATCTCAAGAGCTGAGCAGAGTGTCCCCTTCAAATACTGGTTTACAACCTCATCTCTATGTTGGTATATATCCGATCTATTCATGACGGTGATTTTGAACTTTATCGAATCTCTGACAAAGCTCATGTACTGGATGTTTGCACTGGACCACACCAACTATGCTAGGTGGTTGTCAAGCCATATCCGAGACATGGTGAAACTATCTGATAAACATTCAGATGTATTAGCGGAATTTAAAGAAGGCAAATATGTTGTACACAAAACTGAGAAATCATTCTCTGCAATTGCACCCGACCAGTGCCATGAGCAAAACAATGCTGTGGTCGAAGGCACTGGTGGTGCGGTTGGTCTGACAGGAGATCCCCATGCACTTAGACGATGGATTGTAGCAGGACCTGACATTTCTAGAATCACTACAAACTTTGAGGGTCAAGTGTTGAGAATCCTTAAGAAAGTTGACAACAAACATCATGAACAGTCTAGTAGCTAAAATGCATTTGCGAAAGATGTTGAGTCATTGGTTGGTGTAATCAATGAGATGGGTAATCCTATAGAGCAATGACCTATTAGTGCTGGACACCAACGAGATCGTTTATGCATCAGTTAAAGAAGCAACAAAAAATGCGGAAAGTATTGGTCTCCAACAATACAAAACATTTGTCAATTAACGACTTTAACAATGTGTTACTCCTGTCACAGAAACCATATAATAAAAACTTGCTCTCTTCCATCGACAACAGGTTAGGACACCTTTCAAAGAAAAACTACAACTAGCAGCTCTGAAGAATGACTGTAACCTGTTTTTCCGTCCATATGTATCTTGTCAAACATGCGATGACCATGAAAATCAGACAGCCCTACCATCTTTATCATCCAGTGGCGGCATGCGCTTTGGCACGAAGTAAGATATTTTGCACTGCTTGGACATTAATGGCAGTGAATCCATTTTAACCAGCACTGTTGACGCCCAGATCCTGGATTGTGCAGCACTAAGTGAACATGATCAATACTGGCACATCTAAATTATTTCAAGATTATGCAGACACTGTTTTTTGTACCATACAGTTCATCTCAGATTGCTAAGATAGACCGCATAGACACAGTTTGGGATGTGTAGGCCTACTTGTAAGCCAGATTGAAGAGAGCAACTAGACAAAAAAGGGGAAAAGGGGTTCGCAGGAGAGTAGCTCAATCCACCATGTTGCCCAGAAACTGGAAGGATTTTCTTCGTACGGAAGAAAACAAAACATAATTATTTAGCTTTCTCTCTCAGGAAGTGGTACAGTATTCTTAAAAAGTAACGATACGAACAGTAGATTCAGATATTGTGGTGCTTGCTGTCAGTCTCTTCAGTGAACTCATACCTGAAGAATTGTGGAATGCCATGGGAACAAGCTCAAACTTTCACTATATCTCTATTCATGGTGTGGTTGCTAGCATGGATCCCAGAACATCTACTTCTCTATTATTTTTCCACTCTTTCACAGGGTGCGACACCACTTCATCCTTTCTTGGAAGAGGCAAAAAACTGCTTGGGACACTTGGATAGCTTTGCCAGATGTTACTTCTACATTCGAAGATGTCTCTACAACGAAACCAGACATCAGTAGACATATGGCACTGCTAGAACGCTTTGTAGTCCTAATGTATGATGGCACAAGTGAAGCTCAAACAGTCAACGAAGCTTTTTCTTCCTCGCAAATCCCGAACATTACACAACTTTCCATCAACACAAACAGCCCTGGATCAGGATATTAAGAGAGCACGCTATCAAACACACTGTTGGAAACAAGCATTGGACATTAACACACAACTACCAGATCCATCAAATTATGGTTGGAGAAAAGATGGAGGGCTGTGGCAACCGGTGTGGACAACATTCCCGAAGCATCCAGATCATGCTATGAACTAATCCACTGTGGGCGTAAAAAGGGTTGCAGTTGTAGATGCAAGGCAGCTCTTAAATGTACAGCATTATGTTTCTACTCTGGAGATTGTCAAACTAAAAGTTAACACCCTAGTCGCCTTGAAAATAGTGTAGTAAAGTAAAATGTTGCCGTAACATAGCAGTTTTTTAAACAAAGGATGGAGTAGTGCCCCAATAGATTGTTAGAGATAATTAAGTAAATTAATGTTAGAAGTATGCAAAACAGAGCTGTATATGCTTTGTCATGTTTATTTACTCCAGTTATGGCATAACAAGTTATAAAAGATATCATAATAAGCTGTATAATTATGGAGATATGGGGCACAATATTCATCTCAACTGTATTGTGTTAATCATGTGATTTACATGCGATTAACGCATAATCGTATGTACTTAGTAAATCTGCACATGTTACAAATATATTGACTCATCATTTTGGTTTCATTTGAAATGATAGTAGAACCAGACATTGCTATGAATAATAGATATTGGAACTGTGTGTAACCAAATTATCTGTTCCAGTTGATTAACTATAGAACAAATGATTTATATTGTGTTTTTACACGTCTATGTATGTTATTTTAAGAGATATAACGTGTGCGTTTGCTATCATGGATAACTTCTTAAAATTAAATACTGTTACCAGTGAAAAATACTGAAGAGAAATAGGAACAATTTTTTGCCGTTTTTTTAATACGGCATTTCCCGATAATCGAAAAAAAAACACATTTTTTAATTAAAAAACAAAAAAAAATTGTTATGGTTGGTGCTACATATAAAGCTCTATTTTTTTACATTGATCTACTAATTATTTTAGGATGTGCTCAGAAGAAAAAAACACCAAAAAGTGTTGTTTATTTTCAATTAATATGTCTATTCTTGCCTCAATATGTAAAAATCTGTATATTGGAGGTTGTGACCTTCAGAGGTCAAATTTAAAATGCCTCCATGTCTGAAGTTGAACCCTATCATGTCTAGATACAGTACAAAAATATCATGCTTTTATCATCAAAAGCACAATACTTTCAATATATATCAGCTTACCTGCCCTACTATCATAGAGAAGGACGTAGTCCTACCTACATGTAGTACACTGGTCTTGCATCGACACTTTGCTATAGCTGTCGACTGTTGCAGATATGTGTTTTTATAGTAATATCATCTTAGTAAACACAAAACATTTGCATAACCTTTATACAACGTCTGCCCAACGGCTTCGACGTTAGTACAACATTGTATAAATGGTATACAAATGTTTTGTGTTTACTAGAAAGGTTGTCTTCTTTCAAGGTCGGGACGTCGTTGCATTTCAATGGGTATTTTGGCACATTATTCTTCCGTGCTTCACGCCACTCAGTTGTAAGTGAACACCCGACAAGAGAGAAGTGACAATGAGTATAAGTTCCCAGCACCGCAAAGTGGCGGGTTTCTTGGCTCTCATGGGAGTGGTAAGTTTAGGATAAAGCCCGAGGAGCTCTCCATTCTCGTTTTTTTAAAGACACATAAATGAATATGTCTCATGAACAGAATACACAATGTAAAGTCAGCTGACAGGTTATTGGATTCGATATCAGTCTATAAATCCTAACCAATCACCATCAAATTTGCTTGGAAAGTATTGTAATTATGGCAGTATTACTATATTCAAGAGTGTCCTCCGTTATGTGAACTAGACTTGCAAGAAATGTTATAGTAAACGTGAGCGACATGACGTGAAACACGCCTTGACAAGGTGGCAGGCAGTGTATCATGGGATTCCCACACAGCGTGATGTATGAATACATAATAGAAGAAGACGCGAACATAATCTGGCAGAGGATCTCTACACCATCATAAGTAATTCAGAAATAAGCAGCATCCACTAAATGCATGAAATAATCAAGTAAACAAGATTCAGCAGCTGGAAGATACCAGTATATATCGTTTAAATGTGATTTACTAAGTAATTAAATGTAAAGTGTAAAGTTATATCACCCTTTGCCTGCTGATCACGACTTTTTTCGTTTTTAATTTGTTTTATTAGCTGAAAAAATCACTGTTATTGGGAATGAAATGAGTGTTTGAACATCGAGATTCACAAATGTTTGGTGTTAAATTAAGCAAATATCAGTAATTTTAAGCTATTTGAAGTTGTGGATCGCGGTAGCGAGACACAACTTCAAGTGGCCGATTTTTTTTTTAATTTAGCAGGATAAGGGTTAACTATCTCGTTTATAAAATCATCTATTTTTATATTTCGCGTTTCATCCCAACAACAAATCACAATGAAAATGCCCATTTATGAATTCAGCTTGTGGCATCATTCAAGTAAGCCCCTCGAAATATTTTCTAATTTATTGCAAATGCAGTCCCGCCTCACACGTAGGCCTACATGTACGTCGAGACCATCTTGATCAAGTCTGATGTCCCAGATGGACAAATTATTCGATTACCCCTGGTGCGAGGAAGTGATAAATGGGCCAGTGTGGGGTATGCTGTCATGACCGCTCAAGTCGGAAATGATAAAATCACGGATATGCCATATATATATTACAAACATAAAAACTGTCAGTCTTTGGTAGATCCTAAAGTTAATTCAGAAGAATGACAAAAAGCCGATCAGCCAAATCAAGATAAATTGGCCTCCAAAAGTATCAACACGCCTTGCTAAAAGAGATTCTGTCATAATCATTATAAATCAGGAGCAAAGAAGGGTTTATTACGCATTGCGAGTACAAAATGCTCGAAGTAGGTCCACATGTATATCTTGCGTAGAACGTATTTTCAAGATTCAAAACAGGTCATTTTCAAGTGTCACAGCTTGTACGATAACGTAAAGGCCATTAATTTAGGCGCGAATTAGTGATTACTTAGCATACCGAGTACATGTAAAAAAAACAATGGGACAGCCACTGATATTGGTGGTAGAACCCCTATCATGTAGTTATTACGATTGAATTGAGCAATTTAATGTACTTAATTGGCTTACGAACGCTTCTAATTAGTGCTAATTTGGGATTTAATTAGCATAATATGTCCGCAAAAATCCCCGGTGAATATTATCATGCTTCAGCACACTGCCCAGAGAAATTTATACGCGCATATTCTTATAGAGTTTAAAAATTAATACTACTGAATAATTGTGGTTCTTTACAGCTGCGGTTGTATATCTATATACTATATATCATTTTGATATCATGCACTATTTCCTTGGTGATTTGTTCATTACAAAAACATCGAACTTTTTCTCAAAGAAGATTCTTGCCACATAACTTTGACAATGCTTTACAGTTTAAGATGCATATAATTATCAGGTATATTTCGTGCTTGCTATTATCACTATACGTTACATAGTTTTTGACACCATCTTTCTAAGAACATCACAACATCACAGGAAGACAAACTTATTATTAGTAACTCTTAATCAAGATAATCTCTAGTTGGAAATTATCCAAGATGACTTTTCTAAGGTTAGTGGAACATTAATCCCACAACAAGATGTCCGAATCCAGTTCGCTCATGCTATATTGTAAATAAATACACAAAAAAAAATCTTGAATAAGTCTCTCACTTTAATTTTAACTTTTTTAAACCATGCACCAAAAAAGATGTAAATTAATATAGACAGAAACACAATGATTCGTACCCATGCGTGTAGTATGCCAAGCACTGATGTCGACTGCAGTAGACAGTGTGTGTTTAATAGCACCTGTATAACCACTGATAACGAGCTGTTCACAGTAAAATATGCCTTCAATCTTGAAACACTGCTTTATATTGGGACCTAAATTTCACAAATAACACAAATTTTCGTTCACTTGAAGTTGTAACTCGCGGTAGCGTGACACAACTTGAAGTGAAAATTTAAATTGAATAGCTCAGTGATCCAAGTATTAACAACACAGATAGTCCCGACGCAGATGATTTTTAATACTTTTCTGTCGTGATAATGTGACATAAAGCAACCACTCCACGACTTACTAAGCTCTAAAATTAAAAAAAAAGGTCTGTTTCAGAAGTAGGCTTTTCCCTGACAATGACAGTGAGGTAGGATATTTTTGTGATGTTTTGATGCAGTGTCTCAATCTATTTTGTTCCCAGGACTCTCCGCTATGCTACCAGGCATTCAGTGACAGCTGATTTAGCTATCAGTGGAGGGGCACTTAACATGGAAATTCGATGTTGTTCAGCACAAAATTTTAACAATGTTTTACTTGATAACATGGCAAATCAGACTTTCTGGATATATACTGTCAGACAATGTGTATGATCCGATTATAGTATCCCATCTTTTCATAGCACATTATATCAAGGATGGGGGGGGGGGGGTGCATGACACCACATGAATAAGATCAGAAATAAGATCAGAAAATAATGGGGATAGCTTTGGCAATTATCAAATAAACAACCCCTGTCACATCAACCTGCTCTCATCCGGCAACCGCTAGGGACTCTCGGACTTTAACCTTTGGAGCGCTGAAGTATTTTTTGTATAAGCAATGGAAGCCAAAGGTTTTTTTTACAATTTGAAATCATCATAAGTGTCTTAGTTATCTCTTCCTGATTCATTTGAATACCTATGTTATGGTCTAGGGCCATTATTAACCGCCATTATTAACCGCCAAATTATTCAATCTGAATTTTCACCGACTTGAAGTTGTGTCTCGCCGACGGTTGATGTCACATTTTATATTCAACATATTTTAAACGGTACTTAATGTGCTAATAAAAAATGAAAACCCAAATATATGCGGCACCGGCGGTTAAAGGATTGATATTGTACTCTTACAGTGCGGGATCGATTTTAGACGTCATAATATGACGTCTACAGACCTCAGAGTCTGACGTCTAAAATCGATCCCCGCGCTGTAAGGGTTACCATTTTTGTTAAAACGCAGTGACATGACAGAAAATAACGTTCTTCTTACAACCACAATCTCGTAATAAGTTCCACTGAACGGATTAAGGTCTCGACTTAGTGAGGCAGTGGAAAATATCAATGACAATATAAGAAAAGGTCATCCAAGAGCTACCTTGAACTTAAAACCTCGGCGATTGTTTTGGACACGCACAATTAAGGGGTTTAGTCAAGTTATTTATATGTGACACACAATTTTTTTTTGTGTGTGTTAATGGCAAATAAATGAATGAATAAATAGTATTTGCACAGTTCGTGGTGGGAGCCGTGGTATTTGCACAGTTTGTGGTATGAACCGTAGTCTTCGCGCAGTTCGTGGTAGGAGCCGTAGCTTTGCGAAGTTTGTGGTAGGAGTCGTAATCAGTATTTGCACAGTTTGTGGTAGGAACCGTAGTCTTTGTACAAGTGATGGTAGGAGTCATAGTCTTTGCACAGTTCGTGGTAGGAGCTGTAGTCTTTGCACAGTTCGTGGTAGGAGCTGTAGTCTTTGCACAGTTCGTGGTAGGAGCCGTAGTCTTTGCACAGTTCGTGGTAGGAGCTGTAGTCTTTGCACAGTTCGTGGTAGGAGCTGTAGTCTTTGCACAGTTCGTGGTAGGAGTCATAGTCTTTGCACAGTTCGTGGTAGGAGCTGTAGTCTTTGCACAGTTTGTGGTAGGAGCCGTAGTCTTTGCACAGTTTGTGGTAGGAGTCATAGTCTTTGCACAGTTCGTGGTAGAAGTCATAGTCTTTGCACAGTTCGTGCTAGGAGTCATAGTCTTTGCACAGTTCGTGGTAGGAGCCGTAGTCT
Organism: Flabesymbios commensalis; assembly: GCA_964017125.1. Classification (NCBI taxonomy): domain Eukaryota; kingdom Metazoa; phylum Annelida; class Polychaeta; order Terebellida; family Flabelligeridae; genus Flabesymbios; species Flabesymbios commensalis. The sequence continues at coordinate 71,371,855 of OZ024909.1, read as the reverse complement.
TTGCACAGTTCGTGGTAGGAGCTGTAGTCTTTGCACAGTTCGTGGTAGGAGCTGTAGTCTTTGCACAGTTTGTGGTAGAAGTCATAGTCTTTGCACAGTTCGTGGTAGAAGTCATAGTCTTTGCACAGTTCGTGGTAGGAGCCGTAGTCTTTGCACAGTTCGTGGTAGGAGCTGTAGTCTTTGCACAGTTCGTGGTAGGAGCTGTAGTCTTTGCACAGTTCGTGGTAGGAGTCATAGTCTTTGCACAGTTCGTGGTAGGAGCTGTAGTCTTTGCACAGTTTGTGGTAGGAGCCGTAGTCTTTGCACAGTTTGTGGTAGGAGTCATAGTCTTTGCACAGTTCGTGGTAGGAGTCATAGTCTTTGCACAGTTCGTGGTAGGAGTCATAGTCTTTGCACAGTTCGTGGTAGGAGCTGTAGTCTTTGCACAGTTCGTGGTAGGAGTCATAGTCTTTGCACAGTTCGTGGTAGGAGCTGTAGTCTTTGCACAGTTTGTGGTAGGAGTCATAGTCTTTGCACAGTGTGTGGTAGGAGCTGTAGTCTTTGCACAGTTCGTGGTAGGAGCTGTAGTCTTTGCACAGTTTGTGGTAGGAGCCGTAGTCTTTGCACAGTTCGTGGTAGGAGCTGTAGTCTTTGCACAGTTCGTGGTAGGAGTCATAGTCTTTGCACAGTTCGTGGTAGGAGCTGTAGTCTTTGCACAGTTCGTGGTAGGAGTCATAGTCTTTGCACAGTTTGTGTTAGGAGCCGTAGTCTTTGCACAGTTCGTGGTGGAAGCCGTAGGCTTTGCACAGTTCGTGGTAGGAGCTGTAGTCTTTGCACAGTTCGTGGTAGGAGCTGTAGTCTTTGCACAGTTCGTGGTAGGAGCCGTAGTCTTTGTACAAGTGATGGTAGGAGCCGTAGTCTTTGCACAGTTCGTGGTAGGAGCTGTAGTCTTTGCACAGTTTGTGGTAGGAGTCACAGTCTTTGCACAGTTTGTGGTAGGAGCCGTAGTCTTTGCACAGTTCGTGGTAGGAGCTGTAGTCTTTGCACAGTTCGTGGTAGGAGCCGTAGTCTTTGCACAGTTTGTGGTAGGAGCTGTAGTCTTTGCACAGTTTGTGGTAGGAGTAATAGTCTTTGTACAAGTGATGGTAGGAGCCGTAGTCTTTGCACAGTTCGTGGTAGGAGCTGTAGTCTTTGCACAGTTTGTGGTAGAAGTCGTTGTCTTTGCACAGTTCGTGGTAGAAGCCGTAGTCTTTGCACAGTTCGTGGTAGGAGTCGTAGTCTTTGCACAGTTCGTGGTAGGAGCTGTAGTCTTTGCACAGTTCGTGGTAGGAGCCGTAGTCTTTGCACAGTTCGTGGTAGGAGCTGTAGTCTTTGCACAGTTCGTGGTAGGAGTCGTAGTCTTTGCACAGCTCGTGGTAGGAGCCGTAGTCTTTGCACAGTTCGTGGTAGGAGCCGTAGTCTTTGCACAGTTTGTGGTAGGAGCTGTAGTCTTTGCACAGTTCGTGGTAGGAGCCGTAGTCTTTGCACAGTTCGTGGTAGGAGCTGTAGTCTTTGCACAGTTCGTGGTAGGAGCCGTAGTCTTCGCACAGTTCGTGGTATAGGAGCTGTAGTCTTTGACAGTTCGTAGTAGGAGCATTAGTCTTTGCACAGTTCTCGGTATAGGAGCTGTAGTCTTTGCACAGTTCGTGGTAGAAGCCGTAGGTTTTGCACAGTTCGTGGTAGGAGCCGTAGTCTTTGCACAGTTCGTGGTAGAAGCCGTAGGCTTTGCACAGTTCGTGGTAGGAGCTGTAGTCTTTGCACAGTTCGTGGTAGGAGCCGTAGTCTTTGCACAGTTCGCGGTATAGGAGCTGTAGTCTTTGCACAGTTCGTGGTAGGAGCCATAGTCTTTGCACAGTTCGCGGTATAGGAGCTGTAGTCTTTGCACAGCTCGTGGTAGAAGCCGTAGGCTTTGCACAGTTCGTGGTAGGAGCTGTAGTCTTTGCACAGTTCGCGGTATAGGAGCTGTAGTCTTTGCACAGTTCGTGGTAGAAGCCGTAGGCTTTGCACAGTTCGTGGTAGGAGCTGTAGTCTTTGCACAGTTCGTGGTAGGAGCCGTAGTCTTTGCGCAGGTCGTGGTAGGAGCTGTAGTCTTTGCACAGTTCGCGGTAGGGGCCGTAGTCTTTGCACAGTTCGTGGTAGAAGCCGTAGGCTTTGCACAGTTAGTGGTAGGAGCTGTAGTCTTTGCACAGTTCGTGGTAGGAGCTGTAGTCTTTGCACAGTTCGTGGTAGGAACCGTAGTCTTTGCACAGTTCGTGGTAGGAGCCGTAGTCTTTGCACAGTTCGCGGTATAGGAGCTGTAGTCTTTGCACAGTTCGTGGTAGAAGCCGTAGGTTTTGCACAGTTCGTGGTAGGAGCCGTAGTCTTTGCACAGTTCGCGGTATAGGAGCTGTAGTCTTTGCACAGTTCGTGGTAGAAGCCGTAGGCTTTGCACAGTTCGTGGTAGGAGCTGTAGTCTTTGCACAGTTCGTGGTAGGAGCTGTAGTCTTTGCACAGTTCGTGGTAGGGGCCGTAGTCTTTGCACAGTGTGTGGTAGGAGCTGTAGTCTTTGCACAGTTCGTGGTAGGAGCCGTAGTCTTTGCACAGTTCGTGGTAGAAGCCGTAGGCTTTGCACAGTTCGCGGTATAGGAGCTGTAGTCTTTGCACAGTTCGTGGTAGAAGCCGTAGGCTTTGCAGTTCGTGGTAGGAGCTGTAGTCTTTGCACAGTTCGTGGTAGGAGCCGTAGTCTTTGCACAGTTCGCGGTATAGGAGCTGTAGTCTTTGCACAGCTCGTGGTAGAAGCCGTAGGCTTTGCACAGTTCGTGGTAGGAGCTGTAGTCTTTGCACAGTTCGTGGTAGGAGCCGTAGTCTTTGCACAGTTCGTGGTAGGAGCCGTAGTCTTTACACAGTTCGTGGTAGGAGCTGTAGGCACAGTTCGTGGTAGAAGCCGTAGTCTTTGCACACTTCGTGGTAGGAGCCGAAGTCTTTGCACAGTTCGTGGTAGGAGCCATAGTCTTTGCACAGTTCGCGGTATAGGAGCTGTAGTCTTTGCACAGCTCGTGGTAGAAGCCGTAGGCTTTGCACAGTTCGCGGTATAGGAGCTGTAGTCTTTGCACAGCTCGTGGTAGAAGCCGTAGGCTTTGCACAGTTCGTGGTAGGAGCTGTAGTCTTTGCACAGTTCGCGGTATAGGAGCTGTAGTCTTTGCACAGTTGGTGGTAGAAGCCGTAGGCTTTGCACAGTTCGTGGTAGGAGCTGTAGTCTTTGCACAGTTCGTGGTAGGAGCCGTAGTCTTTGCGCAGGTCGTGGTAGGAGCTGTAGTCTTTGCACAGTTCGCGGTAGGGGCCGTAGTCTTTGCACAGTTCGTGGTAGAAGCCGTAGGCTTTGCACAGTTAGTGGTAGGAGCTGTAGTCTTTGCACAGTTCGTGGTAGGAGCTGTAGTCTTTGCACAGTTCGTGGTAGGAACCGTAGTCTTTGCACAGTTCGTGGTAGGAGCCGTAGTCTTTGCACAGTTCGCGGTATAGGAGCTGTAGTCTTTGCACAGTTCGTGGTAGAAGCCGTAGGTTTTGCACAGTTCGTGGTAGGAGCCGTAGTCTTTGCACAGTTCGCGGTATAGGAGCTGTAGTCTTTGCACAGTTCGTGGTAGAAGCCGTAGGCTTTGCACAGTTCGTGGTAGGAGCTGTAGTCTTTGCACAGTTCGTGGTAGGAGCTGTAGTCTTTGCACAGTTCGTGGTAGGGGCCGTAGTCTTTGCACAGTGTGTGGTAGGAGCTGTAGTCTTTGCACAGTTCGTGGTAGGAGCCGTAGTCTTTGCACAGTTCGTGGTAGAAGCCGTAGGCTTTGCACAGTTCGCGGTATAGGAGCTGTAGTCTTTGCACAGTTCGTGGTAGAAGCCGTAGGCTTTGCAGTTCGTGGTAGGAGCTGTAGTCTTTGCACAGTTCGTGGTAGGAGCCGTAGTCTTTGCACAGTTCGTGGTAGGAGCCGTAGTCTTTACACAGTTCGTGGTAGGAGCTGTAGGCACAGTTCGTGGTAGAAGCCGTAGTCTTTGCACACTTCGTGGTAGGAGCCGAAGTCTTTGCACAGTTCGTGGTAGGAGCCGTAGTCTTTACACAGTTCGTGGTAGGAGCTGTAGGCACAGCTCGTGGTAGAAGCCGTAGGCTTTGCAGTTCGTGGTAGGAGCTGTAGTCTTTGCACAGTTCGTGGTAGGAGCCGTAGTCTTTGCACAGTTCGTGGTAGAAGCCGTAGGCTTTGCACAGTTCGCGGTATAGGAGCTGTAGTCTTTGCACAGTTCGTGGTAGAAGCCGTAGGCTTTGCAGTTCGTGGTAGGAGCTGTAGTCTTTGCACAGTTCGTGGTAGGAGCCGTAGTCTTTGCACAGTTCGTGGTAGGAGCCGTAGTCTTTACACAGTTCGTGGTAGGAGCTGTAGGCACAGTTCGTGGTAGAAGCCGTAGTCTTTGCACACTTCGTGGTAGGAGCCGAAGTCTTTGCACAGTTCGTGGTAGGAGCCGTAGTCTTTACACAGTTCGTGGTAGGAGCTGTAGGCACAGCTCGTGGTAGAAGCCGTAGTCTTTGCACACTTCGTGGTAGGAGCCGTAGTCTTTGCACAGTTCGTGGTAGGAGCCGTAGTCTTTGCACAGTTCGTGGTAGGAGTCGTAATTAGCTCCATAAAGTTGGTTTATTCTTGGACATTTAAAACATTGGCTATTCGAAATGAAATGAATCGGGCTTTAGGACACTTTTGTGCACATACAGGCTAAATTGGGCCGGGAAACCTCCTGAGGATGGTGCGATGAGTGAGATGACACTGCCCTCCAGACGAAAGATTCAAAATTCACACCCTGGAGGTCTGAGGCCGAGCACACTACCTCTCGGACACAGATGCTCCCCAAAACACTGAGTTTTACTAGTGGATGGAGAAGAAACATTTTTGTTTCTTTCAAACCGCCGAGACCGGGTAACGAACCCCAAACTCTAGCGTGAAAGGCAGCGGTGCTAACCACTACCCTAGCATTGCGTGGAGTGTCTTATTTTATCAAAGGTTGGTAATAAAATAAATTGCTATATTTATTATTATATAGCTTGACATTAATTTAGCCTTGTCATTAATTTAGCCTTCAGACACAGTTCTCTATAACCCGACACCTTTTGGGAGAAAATTCGTGTTTGTTGTTCGCGTTTGGTACATGACGTAGGTTGCCTTCGTGGTCGAGAGGTAGTTTGCTGATCAATGGGTGTCAGTTGTAGGCTATAGGAGGACATCGGCTTTTCATGACTTGTTCTATATTACAGGGTATATGGACAATCTTACTGACCATTATCGGGGAAAAACAGGACAATGTATACGATATATGATCCCAAGAATTATTGCGAGTGTCATTTGACAAAACAAATATTATTATGTTATAATTATTGTCAAAGATAAGGAATACAATCTTTTTAATGTTTCAAGATCCCAACAAGTTATAAACGTTGATCTCGTTTCTGCTGATTCAAAGTTGGATCACGTTTGTGCCTTGTGCCAGCAACAAATCAGCATTCCAATGTCCCAGCATACAAGGTACGTTAACCAAATGTCGTTTCAATGCTGGTCCACCGTCTGCGACGCTGCCCAACATTGAAATGACATTCTATTAACGTCTCGTGTTAGCTGGGTTGTATGTGTGTTGTTTGTAGCCCCAGTGGCTGAAACAGTTTTCAGCCACAGATTGACCCCGTACGAAATCGTGGGACATTTCTTTGGACGGTCATATCTAGGACTTTGCCTCGAATATTCAGGTCGAAAATAGTTTTTTTTTACATCAGTAACATTTCGGTTGCATGCCCGCTTGCTCAGCTCGCAGGTCGCACAATCATTAAAAAGATGTGGACATTTTTAGGACATTGAGGTCGACATCGCTCTTTGTCACCGCCATGATGAATGTCTTTGGTAAAGCAAGTACATGAATCCACGGCCTCAGAGAGGACGACACGACTATGTTGCTGGCTGGAATGTCACCTGGCTGATGCCTCTACTGGTGACCTTGAGATGACAGTTATGCCTTTGGGAGATGATTCCCGGTTGCAGAGCGAGACTGCAGATTTACATAGAGAATGGGAATCTGCTGGAAACATCACTCCGGGGATCAGTGACATAACACTACAAGGCGTATAATTACCGCAGTGTGGAGATAAATGGTATATAATCCAGAGGCAGGGCCACAAACATGCAGAAAAACACCTCTAGTGACAACAAACTCAGACAGCTGATACCCAGTAAACACAAAATATTTGTATAACATTTGTACAATGTTGGACCAACGTCGACGACGTTGGGCCGACGCTGTGCAAATGGTCTACAAATGTTTTGTGATTGCTGATAGGCGCTGTATGGGCATCAAGAGAACATGTAAGCCCCTGTAATGTGCACGACAAACACATGCTGTGACAAAAGAGAATATATAAATCAAATTAATAGTGACAATCTAAGGATTGCTAATATAAGGATAATGTGAAATTAGCAATACCAGATAACGTATGACAATAGCACTGGAAGGCTTATAATTAATTGAGTGTGGAGTTAAATGGTATATAATCCCGAGGGTGAGCTGCAAACATGCAGAAAAACACCTTAACCCTCTATCCTGCTAAGGTAATTTATTTTAATTTTCAGCCACTTGAAGTTGTGTCTCGCCACCGCGACCCACAACTTCAAGTGGCTGAATTTTTTCAAATATTTGCTTAATTTGAGCACACAAATATTTGCAAATCTCGATATTCAGACACACATTTCATTCCCAATAACAGCGACTAATAAAACAGATTAAAAATGACAATAGTCTTGATCAGAAGGATGAGGGTTAAAAGACAACACACTCAGACAGATGATATGTGCTGAATAGGAGGCATCAAGAGAACAAGTAATGTGTACGATAAACACTTGCTGTGACAATAGGGAATAAATACATCAAATTAAAAGTGGCAATCCAAGGATTGTTATACTCTAATTAGAAATAGCATTATCTGATAGCGTATGCAATTACAAGCGTGCACGTGATTCACCATATTGTGGACACTAATTAGTAGAATTAGTAAAACAGGTCACGAGAAGTAAAGAAGCTATAATGGAAAATGTATTATATAGTGCTGTAGAAATGTAAAGCTGAAAACCTCTATAATATCAGACCCGTACATCGATGAAATAACCCTTTGACTTCCAGGCCGGAGTGCATGCCAGGATCCAGATATACTGGTGTAGGAGTTCTATTTTTCGTCATGACGTTATATATATTCTATTTTTATATGAGAGTTGGTGTCCATGCTGTTAGTTGAGCTATAATGTTAACGCTGTAGACGATGGTGGAATGCTGCTGTCATTGCTGCTGGTTTTGGTTGAGGACTGAATTAACTCGGATGCTCATTAATATTTGACATCTAACATTAGATGTTACCCTTGTTATTAATACCGCTTTTAATTTTCCAATTGATTATTGCCTTTATTGTGATCTGTTGAAGGTCTAACCCAGCGAAAACGATACCTTGAACCGACGCTGGTTTAATATTGGCCCACCGTCTGCGACGCTGGGCCAACAATAACCCAGCATTGGCTCAGTGTATCGAGTTTTATGGGCATGCTGTAGCTCTATAGCTGTTGTCGGCTGGTGGTGTCCCCGTAGAGCTGGGTACATAGAGCGCAACCTGTACGGTCTGTCGAGCATTGCGGCTGGTATTCCTGCAGGCTTCTGTGGCTGGTATTTGCTGCAGGAGCATAGAGAAGACAGTAGTGCTGACAGCACATGACCAGCAGAGCGCCTCTCTCCTCAGGCCACCTGGCCAGAACAACCCTCCAGAGACACGTGTGCTGACAAACACAGCAGCTTAATAAGCTCTCACAAGATTACTAACTGATATTCTCAATTTGGTAAGTCTGCTTTTTTATACGTAAACTAATGAGAAATTGTGTTTAAAAGCGTAGTCCTTAAGTGACGTTTTTTTATTTCAGCTGTCGTTAGACTCATCACTCATTTGAATATTCGCTGTCGTGTTTTAAACTAGAATAATGCTACAATCATTCACTATTGTTTTATGCTAACAACATGCTAAACTTGACCGTGAAACCGATCATTTTTGATACGCAAACATTTTGCTCTGGGCGATGTGTGATGATGCATATACGACAGACCAACCAACACTTATCGTCTATCTCAATTCCACCACAGCTAAGGATTAGCCTACACCTTGTCGCAGTGCAGCTATCGCAAACCATCGGTGAAAGTTTGATGTATCATACATCAGATAAGTACCCTGATACCACCTCAATCAGCTATAGATACTTTACAACGATATAGTGCATGATGAAGAGCTCAAGGGAAAACAATCAGTTCGTTACATAAGAATAACTATGACATGTTTTGTGAAATTGATTTCCGTGTATATAACACAAATCGATCCTGATTACACGTTTTTCACTAATAACCCGATTTACCGCGCTTTTCCCGAATAAAGATCGGTTATCTCTATGTCTAGATATGCAATGGGAGTGTAAGTACTTGTGACATGCAACATCAGGAGAAGAAACCCAACAACACCCAGCCATGAAGTAAAGCTGAGCAACGTTTCAGACGTTGGGCTGACATTAAGCCAGCCCTGGGTAGACGTATTCTTCTTGAAGAAGGAAACAACTGTACATGTATTGAGATTTGTTTTTCGCGTGAGGTCATCTTAGCCTGTCTACATATTCGCCTATGTCGTCTGGATTGCAAAGAAAGCCTTCCACGGTAACAAGACCCAGGTATAGCGTGGCAAACTGTACGGATTCAGGTTTTCACGTACTTTGGTCGGATGCGCCTAGCCATTGCATACATGGTAAAAAGGGATACCAGGCTTTGTAATATTAAAATGGGGATAATATTTCTTTTTTTAACCCTTTGCCTGCAGATCACGACTATTGTCTTTTTTAATCTGTTGTATAGGCTGGGCAAATCACTGTTATTGGCAATGAAATGAGTTTTTAAACACCAATATTTGCAAATGTTTGGTTTCAAATTAAACAAATATCAGTAATTTTCGATCATTTGAAGTTGTGTTTTGTTACCGCAAGATCCACAACTTCAAGTGACTGAAAATTTAAATTACTTAATTTAGCAGGATAAGGTTGAGCATCAATTTATTATGTTATTATTGTTAGTCAACTGCTATGTTGTCCGATTAAAACGTAAATATATTTATGTACTAAGTAAAATAGGGCCTAACATATCCATTTATTATACGTGTTAATCAATTTAAAGTACATGCAGTCAAGATAGCTCTTCACTGTATCATTGTTATCAACGTATTCTGACTTCATTATAAGAGATGAACAGATGGAATTCAATTATTGCAGCAGACTGAAGAAGCGTAATTGTTTCCGTGCGCCGAATAAGGTGGCTCAGAGACGGGTCTTTCATAATAGAAAACCCAGTCAAGTGTGGTTCAGTACAGTGAAGAGTGATTTCCCAGCCAACCAGGGTAACGCTGGCATGGTACTGGATAAATTCTGGGCCAGCATGTCCAATGGTGTCCCGGCATTGAGCCAGCTAATCGTGATGAAGTGTGATGATGTCTGGCTGTCCCGGCGCCTGTATTGTTCTTATTTACAGCCCCTTCATCTCTCAATCTATTTCTTCACGGAGAGGGACATGGCACAATGGATAGAGCGTGGCACTCTGTCGATGTCGCTGCCTGCCGTGCGGTTTCAAATTCCGCTTGGTGCAGGATTTTCAGATAAATAACATGTTTGTCCCGTTTCAATATTGAGACATTGTTTCGGTGTTGTGTCCTTGGGCAAGGCATTTAACCCTCAAATGCCTCACTTGACTCAGGTGAAAATGAGTACCTGGTAGGACAGAGATGGCAATGTGTATGGTAAGTTCAATACTCCGAAAGGCTGCAGGGCTGAATGCTCTCAGTGGAGTTGAGATAGCACACGACTGAACAGGTCCAGTGACCAAGGAGTAAAAATGTAAAAGTCGGATGTAATACTTGATGTTAGACTATAAACTTGACCTTTACATGTTTACCTTCTACGAACAACTCAGCTGGCCCAACCCTGTATTATTGCTGCGAAATTTGTCGGGAATGATTGCTCAGTACTCTAAAAGCAGCGTACTTGGATATGAAAAGGTGTATCTGCCACTTTACAAAGTGGCAGATACACCCTTTCATATCCAAGGGGACGCCAAGTTATCGAGGTGGCATGGTAATTCCCGGGTTTGGTTGTTAACTGGGTGTCCCTGCTTTGATCATGCTGGTAGCTCGATACGGCCGGTTAAGACGAGCTACTCTACAAAGACAAGCATTTTAGTTTCCAAGCAAGCTTAGTTGTCGAGTGAGCAGTAAAGGCTCCCACACACCGCAACGACTTCCCACAATTGCTTAAAACGCGACCGTCGTGGCAGATTTAAGAAAATCGCAGACAAACTGGTTCTACGACGGCAGCTTGTCACACCAGGAAGACTCTTGTCTACTTGGCGTCGTAAGCTATGACAGCGATCCTAGTGCTGACCTCTAGTGGGTGTTCCGGAAGCAATATTCAGACATTACGATCGCGTCGCAGGACATGCCACACGGCAACGACCGTCTACCACAGCCAAGATGGGCCACGACTAAGACTAAACATGTTTAATTTTCACGACATCTTCGACGAGACGGAAATCAACGAAATCGTAGTCATGCGAGTGACCACACCGCACCGATTGTTTAAAATTATCATTTTTCATCGCTTTTTAAGCAATAAGGGACAGTCTTTGCAGTCTGTCGGAGCCTTTACTTTTCATATAAAGCAGTTGCTGTTTTTGTCGGCGCAGTTTTAGCTCTGAGTCAATCGGGCTACAATGCAGATCATAAAACACGTAAGTGGATCTCTCTTACATCTTACTGGCCCTCGCGACAGCGGTTATTTTTAATCTTAGCCAGGGTCTCCCAGCCATGTGATTTGGTGAAATAAACGTGTTTTGTCTGTCTGAAATAAGCATGACAAGATAACAATGATTTACCTGACCAACAAACGCGGGACTTTGACCTAATGTTGGTTTGGTGTTGGTCCAGCGTCGAAGACGTTGGGCCAACATCAAGCCAACATTTGGTTAGCGTCTCGTGACTTTTAACCCACAAAACCACATACCAACAGAGTAAGACCACTGTACAATACCACTTCAAAGGTACACTGATCTATCAGCATACTTCAAAGAAATCAGTCTAATTCAAAGGCATCAGGCGAGGATGCTTAGTGTTCTGGTACTGCCTTTAAAACACACCACTACATTATTTTCTTTGTCTGACCACGACATTTTAAGCCGGGAATGGAGAGTTATTGTCCATCAAGTACAGGCCGATTATCATGGTAGGCCTATGGTACTATAATCAGTCAGGTGTCACCGACCTGTTGATCATGAGGGATTTTCATTATGGTCGGATGTGTTTTAAATCAGTTAAAACCTTCGGATCTCTACATTCTTTGCTGTGAAAAAGGCCTCAGCCTCCGGCCTCCGCCTTTTCCACAGCTAAGAATGAGAGCTCCTCGGGCTTTATCCTATACAGAAAGTATGTTCAGTATGCACGGTTATGGCTATGGCATCCTTTGTCCGGCCGGCATTGTCCATTCTGGATCGTGATCACAACAATCAGCATGTCATGATGACTACACGGACCCAGTAATCACTTCCTGATACGTCCTGATACGTCCTGTATCAACCATCGAGAGCCTCATTCACATTAACCATTGGTGGCCATTTTGAATTTGACCTCTAAAGGTCACCAGAGGTCACGCCCATTTTGCTTGCCATCGATTTTGAAAACACACTGCCCATAGCTAAAACCATGTCAAATTTCAAAAACTTGTCACCAAGTGCACGATTGTTAAGAACCCCCCCCCCGCTAGTACAACGCTGAATTATTTTCGTATAAACCATGGAGACCAAAGGGATTATTGTAATTTGAAATCATCATAAATGAGTTAATTAGCTCTTTCTTCCATTTGAATACCTATGTTATGGGTCTACGGCCATTAGAAATAATTTAATTCTTTCGGTGCGCGTACCGTCTTTAAACGTCAGAATCTGACGTCTGCAGACGTCAGATTCTGACGTATAAAGACGCTCCACGCACTAAAAGGGTTATTCAGTTAATTAACGATGGTGAATGATTCCCACTGATTACTCAGTGAATGTTCAATCAACTTACAAAATATTTTACAAGCATTATTTTCTAGTGATACAGCGGCCACCGTGGACATCTCAGTGAAAACCATTGCACAGTTTAACCAATAAAGCGCTGACATATACCATGGAGACTAAAGGGTTTTTTTCATTTCGAAATTCTCATTAATTTCTTAGCTAGCTTTTCCTTCTTCATTAAAATTACTATTTATGGGTCTACGGCCATTAGATATATTTTTGCTCTAACAGTGCGGGGATAGACTTCATACGTCAGAATCTGAAAGATATATTTTTGCTCTTACAGTGCGGGGATAGACTTCATACGTCAGAATCCCGAGTCGATCCCCGAGCTGTAAGGGTTCAAAGATAGTGTATATAACATGTGGCAAATAATAATACCTTTAACTTCTGCTCAGAATTATAATTATCACAGGTCAAAAAGGTCTAACTTCTGAAATACATAATGTAATTTCGCGAAAAGCTCACAGCTGTCGCCGCATGACTGGAAAATAATGCCAATGAAATTTCATGAAAACTGGTTGTACTGAGGAATCCGGCTATAAGCTCCACTGGCGCACCACCTGATATATTGTGAGATAAATTCAGTCAGAAGCATATTATTACATTGTATTATGAATCTTCCAAGTATGGTAAGCCTATTTTGTACCCGTATTTAAATGATATCGGAAAGACGAGTAGTTTTCTTGGGAGTACCCACATTAAAGCTGCATTTTACTATAATACAGTGGCATTTAATGTGATTATATGAATTTTATATTGATCATAGACGACAATAAACGTGTCGTTAAGCCAAATTTGCATCTTACGTCAAACTAATCATGTTTCAGAAATGAACCACTTGTTTTTTTTAAATTATATCATATGACCTGAAATAAACTGAGCTGAACTGAAATAATTTATTGAACATTATGCAATTACTGTACATAAAATATGAAGATATACTATTATGAATCATCTGGAGACCTCATTCAGACCAACTCAACACTTTCAGCGCGGTGCGTCTTTATACGTCCGAATCTGACGTCTGTAGACGTCAGATTCGCACGTATAAAGACGGCACCGCGCTGAAAGAGTTCAAATATGTTTAATGACCATAGACCCATAACATAGATATTCAAATGAAGTGTACAGAGCTAACTAAGACAGTTATGATGATTTCAAATCGAAAAAAATCCTTTGATCGCCATGATTTATACAGAAATATTTCAGCGTAATAAGGGATTAGATCACACACCACATCAGCTGATCAGCCTTTTCAATTTTAATTTTGTGTTCTACTTAAAGTAACACATAATAATGATATTACTTGCAGTAATACTGTTAATGCGATAATAGATATCGACTGATATCCGGCATTACATTAACAAGATTATATGACCAGGGTGATCAGGGGCATAAAATTAACATTGCGTTTTACCTTCTGCACATTATACGGTAATAATCGGATAATGGCCTCATTCCCGCATGACTAATGTCATTACAGGTACTGTTAGCCTGTCCACAGTGCTTGCTTATCTACGTTGGCGATACACATTGTGAACAGTCTGAATATTTAAACTTATAGTTGAAGCAGGTAATTATATGTTACCAGAAAAAACGGTATCGTCATAAAACAATGTAAAACGCACGACGTGGTATACATACAATAATGAGATATACATGTACGTATCTAAATGCATTCTGCATATTCTGCATATCATCGTCTTTATGTTTAACTCTTGTTCTGTTAAAACCCTTTAAGTCCTCACGATGCATTAAAGCATCATTTTATATCCCTGAAAAAACCCCTTAATTTTCCTACAACCAAGGGTTTAAGAGTAAATATTTCCATGAAACTGGTTTACCAATACATTCAATATTCTTTACTTTTTCACCCACATCAAATCATGTTCATCCACTACATGTCGAGAATTTCGACAGCAATTCGCGGCTTGTACTGGATGAAGATGACAATGTGAAGTCAGGCTTGAAAGGGTTAAATTGTCAGTTAGCTAACGCAATATCCAGCTTTGACGACGAAAACAAATATTTATATTTATAGAAAATAGACAGCTCCATAATTTAATTACCTGAGTTTCCATCGCAAATTATTTAAAACATTTTGTGACATTTTATTTGGTTTGGGATTTGCCTTAAGCTGTATATAAATATGATAAAGAGTTAATAAAAAAATAATTTGAATGACACACTTTTGTACATATTATGCCTTTTTTAAATTGTACATAATATGCTGTGCGGTGCGGTGCGGTGCAGTGCAGTGCAGTGCAGTGCAGTGCAGTGCAGTGCAATGCAATGCAATGCAATGCAATGCAATGCAATGCAATGCAATACACGTCTATACTTCCCCAGTTAGACCCAGAAATCGTGTCTTCAACTTTAGCTTCAACACTGTTCAAAGGAATTAAACGTATTAAAGAGGAGTTCTGCATTGAAAGGGTTAAAAGCGATTATTTGTTCACAGGTCATCGGGGTGGGGGGTAATGCAATGCAACGCGGCGCGGCGCGGTGCGGTGCGGTGCGGTGCAGTGCAGTGCAGTGCAGTGCAGTGCAGTGCAGTGCAATGCAATGCAATGCAATGCAATGCAATGCAATACACGTCTATACTCCCCCAGTTAGACCCAGAAATCGTGTCTTCAACTTTAGCTTCAACACTGTTCAAAGGAATTAAACGTATTAAAGATGAGTTCTGCATTGAAAGGGTTAAAAGCGATTATTTTTTCACAGGTCATCGGTGTGGGGGGTAAGGGGGGGGGGGGGGTACATGCATGAAGGCCAATTAACGTCAATTACTGATACTTTAGTAGATTAGGCACACCGTGGAGCTTCCTGGTTTCACGCTGGAATCGCCACCAAATATGGGCGTTTAGCCAGTGCTGGCTCAATGTTGGGCAAGCGTCTACGACGCTGAACCAACACTGGGCCAGCACTGGCTAAGCACCTAGTGTTTGCTAATTCCACCATCATGCATCATTTACAAGAGTGGTCGTTTACCATTAAATCCGGTGATGCCCCTCTCCGCAAATACAAGGTATCAATTCCATGTTTGGTCAATTGTGGCTCACCGTCTTTGACGCCGGCCACACGTTCACCCAACAATGGGTCACCTTCTAGTGTACAGAACACTGTACAGTAACCGATATTAGTAGCCACTCAGTAATAATAGCAGGCATTATATGATGTTTATGATCGCGCCACTGATGTTCGGAATATTGGTTTGTCATCAGGAATGTTTGCATTTCTACAATGCCTCAATGTATAAAGTGTACTTCTGATCATTGAAATTAGATTTTATATCATTGAAACGGACAGAGATGAAATTAGAAATTGGATGGACTATAATTGGATTATATTAGGGATATATATTACACTTTCACACATTTTGGGAGAATTTTGCAGCAAAATTCCTGTTATTTGTACGTTATTAAATTCTACCTGGGTGTTATTCATTCTTCAATAATTGTTGAATGTGCACTTTCGCTATTTACTATACGACGCGACTTATTGATACGATACATGTCGTTTTGCATTACAATGCAATGCATTACATTGCATTGTATTGTATTGTATTGTATAGTATTGTATTGTATTGTATTGTATTGTATTGTATTTTATTGCATTGCATTGCATTGCATTGCATTACATTGCATTGCATTGCATTGCAGTGCAGTGTATTGCATTGCATTGCATGGCATTGCATTTCATTGCATTTTATTGCATCACATCACATTGCATTGCATAAAATTGCGTTTCATTGCATTGCATCGCAATGCATTGCATTGCATTGCATTGCATTGTATAACGTAGCGTATTAGCGTGGCGTATAATATGAAGAAAATGGCGAGTATGTACTAGATAGTATGTACTAGTAGACTGGTCGAGTGTCAATCATACTGTCCAGTTGCTATATCCAAAGTCTTCCATTTAGATCTACTCTATATAATATAAAACGCATGTACTTGAACGCATGTACTCATGTACTCGTATGCACTAATTCTACGAATGCTTGGCCTATCAATTTATGTAACGGATTTTTATATTTTATATAAGGTAATTCATAAAAAACCTTGTTTTTACCAGATGATTGTCATTTCTCATTATATTGATTCCCAGTGACATCATATAGTCGGACATGCTAGTTTATACATGCTATGTTGAATTTTTTTCACTTAACTGTTAAACCTGAATAGAACGTACCTGAAAAAAAATAGATGAAAGCTTTACGATCTTTGTCATTCACCTTTAAAACGCTAGATAATAACATGGATTATTTCACCCATTTAAAGTTGCGTCTTGATGACGCCACCAACAATTTCGAGTGTGTACAAATAGCGTACACTAACTCAAAATTTGAATAAAAACATATGCCAATTTCGGCACGTGTAGGCCTAACCCTTTCAGCGCGGGGACCGTCTTTAACCTATACGTCAGAATTTGACGTCTGTAGACATCAGATTCTGACGTATAAAGACGACCCCGCGCTAACAGAAATAAAATATTTATAATTGTCGTAAACCCATAACATAGGTATTCAAATAAAGCGGAAAGAGCTAACTAAGACATTGATGATGATTTCAAATTAAAAAAAAATATTTATTCTCCTTGGTTTATACAAAGATAATCCGGCGTTGTAACGGTTAGTGCAGATGTTTGGGCAGGCAGACCAGGTGAAGTGATACATCCACTTAAGATGTGGTGTATTAAGATGCTGCATGGTTAATGGACAGAGGCCTTGTGATGACGTATAGACCCGAGTCCGCTATAGGGCTCCATGCTGAAAAAACCCAAGATGAAAAGGCGCCTGATGTGTTACCGCCAGCTACAATACCGTAAGCTGGTAAGTGGATACTAGTTCCGAATGTCTGTATGTTTGTGCTTTTACAGCGAAAGCAAAACACTAGACAGTTGACAATTTTTTCTGAAAGCTGTATTTTATTTTTAAAAAACACGCATTGTGTCAGAGTAGGTTTACTGTATTCTAAATCATCTGCTAATTAGTGGTCTTGGGGGAGTGTGATCTGACGCGTGTCTGCCGCATCAGATTATTGTTGGATATCCCAGCAAATACAAAACATTTGTATGACATTTATACAATGCTGGACCAACGTCTTCGACGCTGGTCCGCCATTGTATAAATCTCATACAAATGTTTTGTGTTTGCTGGGCTGGAGTGGTTTCCTGCTGCCTGCCTGCCGCCGCCGCCGCCGACGCCACCGCTGCCACCTGGACTAGCCGCCATACCCATTATAGATGTTACCACTGGTCACGGTGTCATAGACAACTTATTACCAGCTTCTTGTTAGCCCTTAAACCTCCGATACCAATATTCTTTTTTTTACATTTTTTATTAGCACATTGCATACCAGCTTTTAAACATGTTTAAAATTAAACATGACGCCATTCAGCAAGATTTGAAAATAATTGACTTCCATTTTGTCAAATCTGATTAAATTTCATTGGTGGATTAAAATTAGAATTGAATGATTTGGCCGTTAAAAATACAGTTCAATTAAACAATTATTGCGTACGTGGGATGAAAGACAGCATTGTTTTTAAAAATCGGCAATACTTCAATACTTCGATATAATACAACAATAATACAACATCGGGCTCAACTTTGAACAGAATAGTGTGTCTTTGCCTTCAGACCATACATATTTATATAGGAATACTACCAGAAATAGAAAACCATCATATGCTAATATCCACGACAAGCAGAACATGAAATCATGTTGAATCATCAACATTATATTGGATGATAATATACAGGGGTGTCTTCTAAGAATAATTTAGTGTGAGCTGCAGGGTGTTTATCAAATTTAACCATGCATGGTCAGGTCAAAGCAGCCTGTCACCGTGTGTGGCATCTTACACATTGACTATGCATGCTATTACTTGATATAATATTTTAAAAAGTCGCATTGTTTCGAGAATGCAGGCTATAATATATTCCAAGAAATGGCATGTTTCTAAAATCTGTATCAAATTACTGGGCCCGTGTTCTCGTGCGAGTTACGATATAACGCAGGCTTTGGATTGGTCGAGATGTAACTTGCACGAGAAAACGGGTCCTGCAAAATACTGCCATGAGACCGTTGTTGGAATGAGCAGCCTTCTGGGACTAAATGGCGACGGCTTTACGGATTGCGGCTCTCCCGTGTGCTGATTGGATAAAATACCCAACAAACAAAATAAGTGGAGCCTATGATGCCAATACAATATAAAGCCAGCGTCGCAGACGGTGGTCCTACGTTATATCAGCATAGGCTCCATGCCTCGTATTAGCAATGTGGCTGGATCGCAGCGCATACTTCATTACTTGGCAATGATTGCCGCAATAGAAAGAACCACGTTGTATGGAGGAGAATCAGCGGTGACATATGGCCTCACACCAAGTGACGATATCAAAGCCATTCACTAGAAATTAATCAGATAAAAACTTAGTGCATACGTCATCTTGGAACACAGTCGGCAATGGGAAGCCAAAAGGCGCCGATGTTTTCAAAGCATGGAGCTTACATAAAGAATATCAGAGCGAAACAACGCTGGACAAGACCTTCCCTGGTTTCTGGACACCGTACATCGCTGGCTATTTTTAGACCAGAAGGCGTCGGTCGATGGGCTGTCCAATGAGTGGTCGAATTATCTGATCGATCTAATGGTGTGGTGAGGTCCTGGATGCTTGTGTACTTAAATCACTATAGATGCCTTAGTTAAATCTTCCCGCTTCATTTAAATATGTTATGGTTCTACGGCCATTATATATATTTTAATTCCTTCAGTACGGGGACTGTCTTTATACGTCAAAATCTAACGTCTACAGACGACAGATTCTGACCTATAAAGACGGTCCCCACAATGAAAGAATTAAAAGATTTGTATTGGTCGTAGAATAAAGCAGAAAGATTTACCTAAGACATCTATAGTGATTTCAAATTGAAACAATTCCTTTGGTCTCCATGGTTTATGCAAAAAAAATCAGCGTTGTAGAGTTAGCCATGTTAAATAGCCATGTCTTAGCAGAAAGAGATAGCTAAGTCATTTATGATGATTTCAAAAATTGAAAAAACCCTCTTATTCCATGGTTTATTAACCCTTCTGGTGCTAGTGAGTCTATGGTCGTTTTTCAGTCTTTTTTATCCTTCTAAAAACTACATTTGAATGAGAAATGAGCGCTAAATAAACTAGATCGGCATATATTTTGTACATAATATGCCTTTTTTAAATTGTACATAATATGCTTTTTTGAACTGTACATAATATGCCTTTTAAAATTGTACATAATATGCCTTTTTTAAATTGTACATAATATGCCTTTCTTAGAATGTGGATCGCTGTAGCAAAACATAAGTTCATGTGGGTGAAAATATATATTTATAATTCTTTAAGGATTGATCTAATTCATTGACGTGATGAAGTATAAATAACGATAGTTTATTTGATTAGGTGAGGGTGTTTGTGGTAATACAATCTTGGTGGGAAAACCTCGGGAGAATAGCCAAGTGGAATTTGATTTTCAGAACGTATTGGATTATTTCCAGATATAATCAGCATCCATTCATTTATCACCGTTATTTTACTATTTCAAATGCAGGCATGTATGAGTCAGCACGCGATGCTCCACAGCTCTATTCGTACAGCATAGTTTCGATGTCCAAGTATATATTTTTACATGCATGAAATATTAACCGCTAAGCACGACTATAGTAGTCGTTTGTTATCTGTTATTAGCCGATTAAACATGTTAAATCACTCTTATCGGGTACGAAATTTGTGTTTAGGTATCAAGATATGCAAATGTTCAAATTAAATGAATGAGAGTAATTATGACTCACTTGAAGTTGTAATTCGCGGCAGCGAGACACAACTTCAGGTCAATGAAGATTGTATTGTATTGTATTGTATTGTATTGTATTGTATTGTATTGTATTGTATTGTATTGTATTGTATTGTATTGTATTGTATTGTATTGTATTGTATTGTATTGTATTGTATTGTATTGTATTGCATTGCGTTGCGTTGCGTTGCGTTGCGTTGCGTTGCGTTGCGTTGCGTTGCGTTGCGTTACATTGCATTGCATTGCATTGCATTGCATTGCATTGCATTGAATAGCATTGCATTGCATTGAATAGCATTGCATTGCATTGCATTGCATTGCATTACATTGCATTGCATTGCATTGCATTGTATTGCATTGCAGTGCATCGCATTGCATTGCATTGCATTGCATCGCATTGCATTGCATTGCATTACATTGCATTGTAATAACGCAATTATGTATTAGCGTAGCGTATCATATGTTAAAAATGACGAATATAGATAGCTTAATTTATGTACTAGTAGACTGGTCGAGTGTTAATAAATACTGTCCAGGATGATTGTTATATCTTGAGTCTTCTATTCAGATCTACTCCTTTGTACGCATGTACTCATGTACTCGTATGCACTACTTCTACCAATGCCTTGATCTATCAGTCTAGATAACGTAGTTTTATATTTTGGAATCTAAGGTAATTCATAAAATACCTTCCTCTCATCAGATGATTGTCTTTTCTCATATATTGATTTCCGTTGACATCGTATGGCCGGACATGCTAGTTTATGCATGTTATGTTTCTTTTCTTTTCACTTAACTGTGAAACCTGAATAAAAAGTACATGAAAATAAACAGGTGAAAGCTTTGAGAAGGCGATGCCATATCTTTATAGCGCAAAATGATTAAATTTTTAACCACTTATAGTTGTGTCTCGATGCCGCCACCCACAACTTCGTGTGTGTGAAAATTACGTACACATAAGTACAATTTGAATAAAAACATATGCCAATTTAGGCACCTAGAGGCTCAACCCTTTCAGCGCGGAGACCGTCTTTATACGTCAGAGTCTGATGTCTTTATACGTCAGAATCTGACGTCTGTCAGATTCTGACGTATGAAGACGGTCCCCGCACTGACAAAATGACACTATTTATAATGGACGTAGACCCATAACATAGGTATTCAAATGAATTGGAAAGCGCTATAACTAAGACATTTATGATGAATTCAAATAAAAAAAAATCTTTAGTCTCTATGGTTCACACACAAATATTACATCGTTGTAGCGGATAGAGCAGATGTTTGGGCAGGCAGGCCAGGTGAAGTGATACATCCACTTAAGATGTGGTGTATTAAGCTGCTGCATGGTTAATGGACAGAGGCCTTGGGATGACGCATGGACTCGTGTCCTCTATAGGGCTCCATGCTGACAAAACCCAAGATGAAAAGGCGCCTGATGTGTTACCGCCAGCTACAATACCGTAAGTGGATACTAGTTCCGAATGTCTGTATTTCTGTGCTTTTACAGCGAAAGCAAAACACTGGACAGTTGACAATGTTTTCTGAGAGCTGTATTTTATTTGAAAAAACACGCATTGTGTCAGTGTAGGTTTAATGTATATCTGAATCATCTGCTAATTAGTTGTCTTGGGGGAGTGTGATGAGACGCGTGTCTGCCGCATCAGATTATTGTTGGATATCCCAGCAAACACAAAACATTTGTATGATATTTATACAACGTCGGCCCAACGTCTTCGACGCTGGTCCGACATTGTATAAATTTATACAAATGTTTTGTGTTTGCTGGGGTTGAGTGGTTCCCTGCTGCCTGCCTGCCGCCGCCGCCGCCGCCGCCGCCGCCGCCGTCTCCACCGCTGCCACCTGGACTAGCCGCCATACCCATTATAGATGTTACCACTGGTCATTACCACTGGTTATTACCAGCTTCTTCTTAACCCTTAACCCTTAAACCGCGGATACCGATTATGTTCTTTTTACATTTTTTATTAGTAAATTGCATGCCAGCTTTTAAACATTTTGAAAATAAAACATGACGCCATTCAGCAAGATTTGAAAATAGTTGACTTTCATTTTGTCCAATCTGAATAAATTTCACTCGTGAGTGGAAATTCAAATTGAATGATTTGGCGGTTAAAAAGATTGAACAATTGAACAATTATTGCCTACTTAGGATGAACGACAGCATAGTTTTTAAAAATCGACAATACTTTGATATCTATATATGAAATAATATAAAGAGGCCTACCATATATTGTTCTATCCCCCTATGACCCGTTGTTGCCGTAATGTTGATCATCTGAAACGCTGCTCCAACAATAATACAACAGGGGGCTCAACTTTGAACAGTATAGTGTGGCTCTGCCTTCAGACCATACATAATTATATATGAATAATACATAATCATATGCTGGTATCCACGACAAGCAGAACATCAAATCATGTTCAATAATTACCATTATATTGGATGATAATAAACAAGGGTGTCTTCTGAGAATAATTCAGTGTGAGCCGCAGCGTGCTTATCAAATCTAACCATGGTCAGGTCAAAGCAGTCAGTTACCGTGTGTGGCATCTTACAAATTGACTGTGCATACTATTGCTTGATATAATAATCCAAAAAATCGCATTGTTTCGAGAATGCAGGCAATATTATATTTCAAGAAATGGAATATTTCTAGAATCAGGATCAAATTACTGGGCTAGTGTTCTCGTGCAAGTTACGATATATCGTAGGCTTCGGATTGATAGAGATGGTTATTTCGACAGATCCGAAGCCTACGATATATCGTAACTTGCACGAGAATACGGGCCGTGCAAATACTGTTATGACACCGTGGTTGGAATGAGCAGCCTTCTGGGACTGAATGGCGACCAATCCGAAGCCTACGATATATCGTAACTTGCACGAAAATATGGGTAATGCAAAATACTGTCATGAGACCGTTGTAGGAATGAGCAGCCTTCTGGGACTGAATGGCGACGGCTTTACGGATTGCGGCTCTCCCGTGTGCTGATTGGATAAAATACCCAACAAACAAAATAAGTGAATCCTATGATGCCGATACAATATAAAGCCAGCGTCGCAGACGGTGGTCCTACGTTATATCAGCGAAGGCTCCATTCCTCGTATTAACCTTTTAACCGCCGGTGTCGCATATATTCGGGTTTTCATTTTTTATTAGCACATTAAGTACCACATTTAAACATGTTAAAGATAAAATATGACATCAATCAGCAATATTTAACAGCAGTTGACCTCCATTTTGTCAAATCTGAATAATTTTCACTCTCTTGAAGTTGTGGATCGCGTCAGCGAGACACAACTTCAAGTGGGTGAAAATTCAAATTGAATAATTTGGCGGTTAAAGGGTTAACCGTGTGGCTGGATCGCAGCGCATACTTCATTACTTGGCAATGATTGCCGCAATAGAAAGAACCACATTGTATGGAGGAGAAGCAGCGGTGAGATATGGCCTCACACCAAGTGACGATATCAAAGCCATTCACAGGAAATTAATAAGATAAATACTTAGGGGATACGTCATCTTGGAACACAGTCGGCTCAAATGGGGAGCCAAAAGGCGCCGATGTTTCCAAAGCATGGAACCAACATAAAGAATATCATAGCGAAACAACGCTGGACAAGACCTTTTCTGGTTTCTGGACACCGTACATCGCTGGCTATTTTAAGACCAGAAGCAAATCGGTCGATGGGCTGTCCAATGAGTGGTCGAATTATCTGATCGATCTAATGGTGTGGTGAGGTCCTGGATACTTGTGTAGGGGGGTCAAGTGGCATCTAGAAAATGGGGTCAGGTCATCCGCAGGCGGGCAACACTTGGTGGTCATCCAGCCAAGCCGCGGGCTGTACTGAGGAAATAACAACACACGGGAAAACGGAATCACAATCAATCACCCCGCCGGATCAGTTAATCCCAACTGATCTAGCCCTTATTATTTAGATGGCAGTGAAATTTTGTACATGTTTGCGTCACTGAAGGCATCCGCACGTTTCATTTTCATTTGGATGTTTTATTCAGTTGATCTAGAATGCTAAAGGCCCCATGTAGTCACCATACTATTTTACATGACTTTTGTAGAGTGCTCAGCCCCCATTTTAAAACCACTAGGTAGCCTACGATTTTCCACGAGCATTCGCCAATACTGGTAGCTCCATTTTTTCTCGATCTGTGAATCGATTTCCTGACAAAGGCGTGATTTGCTTTGATGAACGAGAAACAGGCTGCGATCCGGGGAATACTTGTGGCTAAATTAGGCATGCGTGCGGAATTCCATTGTCAACGTCATCGCGTTATCAGTGACTGCCACTAGGGGTCACTGAGCACGCGTATTTCCAATTCCAGGATTCTCTTCTTGCACGCATGTGCGTCATTACCACGGCAACGCTAATTATCCAGAACGCGTTACAATCAACAACAATGCTTCTCGGCAACTGAATCGAATGATGGACCTGATTTATTCTGCAGGATGTCCAATGGACAGAGAAATATCCTATGGTTCTTTTCACATTGACAGTGCGCGAAACTAGAAATCACGAGACTGATAGTTCAGAATTTGCGGCAGAATAATGAAGCTAATTTCTACTTTAATAATATATGAAAATACATTTCTAAAAATAAGCACATACATTATTTAACCCTTCGACCGCCAACTAACCTGATTTGAATTTTCACCCACTTGACGTTGTGGATCGCGTCAAAATGGAGGTCAGAGATTTTGAAATCTTGTCAATCGATGTAACGTTTTGTCTCATGTCCAAAAGCTGGTATTTAATGTGCTAATAAGAAATAAAAAAACGAATTAAATCAGGACCGGTGGTTAAAGGGTTAGCATCAACGCAAATATATTTGTCACGGGAAAAAAACACGGTGGCTTGCGAAAACCTGAAAAGATACTAAAAAATCCGTGGAAATAGAAATAAATCCGTCAGTAGATTTATAACACGAGACACATTATTTAACGTTTTAACTGCCGGTGTCGCATATATTCGGTTTTTCATTATTTATTAGCACATTAAGTACCACCCTTCGAACATGTTAAAGATAAAATGTGACATCAATCAGCAATATTTGAAAACAGATGACCTCCATTTTGTCAAATCTGAATAATTTTCACTCACTTGAAGTTGTGGATCGCGTCAGCGAGACACAACTTCAAGTGGGTGAAAATTCAAATTGAATAATTTGGCGGTTAAAGGGTTAAAGTTTTTATTAAATTCAAAATTATCATAAATGTCTTAGCTCTTTCGTCTTCAATTGAATACCTATGTTATAGGTCTACGGCCATTAAAAATATATTATTTTTTCATTTCGGAATATGACGTCTACATACATCAGATTCTGACGTCTAAAGTCGGTGCTCGCGCTAAAAGGCCTAAAAAACTCAGATAAATCAATACAATGGGCCAGCCTGATTCTGACAGCATTTTTAGAATATTTCTGGATTCTCATTTTTCTCTGAACTACGTATCACGTCACGTGTCCAATCCCATGTAAATACTACGTATGTCATCTGTATGCATATGTTCTCCGTAGATCTTATTTACTCAATACATATCAATTATTTTTTGTTCAATACCATATAATATTATATTAATGCCTATGATTACGACGATTGTGTAAAGCTCTCCAAAGTCAAAAGATAATAACTGAAAAGTAAGTTGTCACTGCATTTTGGCTTCGCGCGTCATTTTGCGCATCAGTAAATCGTCTGTTTATGTAGCGGATAGAACCCCAGGAGCTCTACATTGTTAGCTGTGAAATGGTCGAGGCTTTTTTCACAGCTAAGAATGTAGTTCTGAAGGGTTTAACTGACTTAAGACACATCCAACCATAATGAGGATCCCTCATAATCAACAGATCGGTCACACTTGACTGGTGTTAATACTATATAGGCCTATATATATACCATGATAATCGGTCTGTACTAGGTCAACAACAACTCTCCATTCCCGGTTTAGATCGAATGTATAATGGTGGGACAAAGAAAATAATGTAATAGTGTGTTTTATTTCACGATGCAAACGATTTATGACGGATATATACATACAATAAATAAATATTTATCTATCTATATATCGTCGCCTCGGAGCTAAAAAATCCTATCTGACACTCGTTAGAGTGGCAGATAGGATCATTTAGCTCCGAGGCGACGATATAAGTACACTACATATTTGCTGGTATTGGATTGAAGTGGCTACCATATCGTTCATCTATAACATTCTAGTCATAAATATTGTGCTGGGATAACAAGTGGCCACATAATGTGACACCGGGTGGTAAAACCCACCTAAAAAGCGGGAGATTCTCATTACACGCTGATAAATTGTGCTGTTATCCAGCTTCCATCTCAGATTAACGACGACTCAGAAGCCGTGGATCAGAAGCCATACCCAGAAGTGGTAAAATCAGCAGCTATGATTGTGATTGAAAGAATCAAGAGCTGTATCAGTATCACAAATACGTACATATCGTCTCCTTGGATATGAAAAGGTGTATCTGCCACTTTATGTTACCCACCACACCAGAGGCATGTGGAGTACATATGTCCAAAAATGTCAGTACATTTGGTAGCCGTGCCTTGTCTGCTTCATAATCTGAAATACTGTTTAAAAAATCGTTGTTACTTTTTATTTTATGACATTTTCAACTGTTAAATTTTAGTTATGTAACGGCAATGATTAATCTGGTAACATAATATATCTGAGGTACCATGACCATCAATGATCAATGCAGGATTGTTTGAAAACCCGCATGTATTGTGGTCCGTTACCAAACAATATGCAGTGCAGTGGTTGAAGATGCCTGCTTGGAAAGTCGGAGATCGCGGGTTCAAACCCCACTCTGACCTTTAAGTTTCAATGAAAGAAAATGTTTCTTCCCCGCTCACTCATAAAGATTCAATAGTGTGGGGAGCCTACGTGACAGAGAGGTAACGTGCTCGACTTCAGACCGCCAGTGCTCGAATTTCGAATCCTGTGTCTGTAGGACAGTGTCATCTCATTTCTCTCACCATCCTCAGGAGGTTTTCCTGGCCCAGTTTAGCCCATGTGTGGCCTAAACACCATTCATTTCATTTCATTTACCAAACATTCCTGCAATTACCATTATTTGTTATAAATCAGCTGATCTGATCTAGTGTAGATATACTTGTATTGATGTCTCATCCTGTGTACAGATCATATAATAGAATAAAACAAACAGGTCACTTTGCGAGTGACGAAACGCATATAGAGCCTATCTAAATTAAAAAGGATATCCATTCAAGACATTACTTAACGCAGCTGAGCAGAATAACATATTAAGTATATTGATGATTGTTATTATTATTAATTATTATTATTATTAATAATAATAATGTCTAGATGAACAAATAAATGACTGACTGAATAAATGAATGAACGAAACGATAAAAAAAGAATGAATAAAAACAATTACGCAATGTTCATGTCATATGCTGCCTTGCTGCGCTCAATGGCGTTATAATGTGTTTGTACCCAAGGGTCGCGTATTATCATGTTTATATGAACCCGCTAGTCACATGTATCTGATTACAGAGTATGCTATCCGCCTAAAGAAGAAGATTAGAGCACAGCAACACGATCAATGCCTGTCAAGGACGGTATAGGATTAGCCCTTAGCTCTTGTCATGCTACGCCCGTATAGATAGCATATTTTAGGCCAAATAATATGTCACTGAAATGGATAATATAGTTTGTGGTAGATGCTCCGTTAGTCAAATAACTCAAGTTAGAAGATGCATATTTTTAAAAATATAAATATTTTTCGTCATTTGGAGCTGGAAATTGCGTTAGCAATTCCGGCTTCAAATGACGAAAAATACAATTGAAACAGTGCAGCAGGACAAGGGTTAAAACGCTGATTTGTTTTATTATATAAGCCAATTTGGAGACCAAAGGGTTTTTCAATTTGAAATCTTCATAAATGTCTTAGTTAGCTCTTTCCGCTTCATTTGAATACATACGTTATGGGTATGCGGCCATTAGAAATATATTTACTCATACTCATAATCGACTTTAGACGTCATAATCTGACGTCTACAGACGTTAGATTATGACGTGTAAAGTCGACCCCGCGCTGTAAAGGTTAAGCCGATCATGACGCCTACCAACACCACGGAACAATGCTCGTACTCTGTCAATCCAATATTTATAACCCGATTAGCAATGTTTATGATCTTATTATGTTATACACGTCCATTTACCCTTATATCGTGGGGATCGAATTTAGACGTCAGAATCCGACGTCTGTAGACGTTAGATTCTGACGTCTCAAGTCGATCCCCACACTGTAAGAGTAAACATATCTATAATGACCGTAGACCCGTAAAATAGGTATTCAAATGAATCAGAAAGTGCTAACTAAGACATTTATGATGATTTTAAGTTGAGAAAAAACCCTTTGGTTACCATGGTTTATACAAAAATATGTCAGCGCTTTAAGGGTTAAATTACAATTGATGCATGGTTAACGCGTTTGATCACATTTGATCATATTTCTTCGTTCTGTATTCATGTACTGAATGTCAACCACAACTGTGTAGCTTTCAATCGTTATCCAGAACCTTGTCCTCCAGCACCCACAGTGTCATATGTACTCAGATGAGTGGTAGATATGAATTTGAATATGAATGATATGAATGAAGATGAAAATATAAACTTCCAAAGCGCCTAACTACTCTGTGTCCCGAGCTCATAGGCGCGCAAATCAGGAGTGTTCAGTATCGTAGTCGTTATTTCATTCCGGGTCACCAACTCAGCATGCCAGGACACAAAATAACTAGGTCAGAAAGGCTTAAGCTTTTATTTTTTTCAGAATGATTGAACTGTTTTTAAAGTTCTAATTTCACTGGGGAGACGATTCCACAATTTTGGTCCCGCCACATAAAAAGACCCTCCACCCTTCTTGATCTTAATCCGAGTAACAAATAACACATTTTGGTCAGATGAGCGAAGATCACGGTTCAGAGGCTTAAGCATTTCCTTTAGATAGATTGGCTGTTTGTTACATATGACAATCTATCTGCTAGGGGTCCACATGAAACGAATTCAAACCACACCCGTGTGACACAAACTAGCAAATAAGAGTTATATTTTTTATATAAACCAAGGAGACAAAAGGGTTTCATTCAATTCGAAATCATCACAAATGACTTAGTTAGCTCTTTTTGATTCATTTCAATACCTATGTTATGGGTCTACGATCATTATGCATATTGTTACACTGCTCGCCGTTATGTTGGAACAGGCTACACATTGCTCTATGTAGCATATTCTGTACTCTTACAGCGCGGCGATCGACTTTAGACGTCAGAATCTGACGTCTACAGACGTCAGATTCGGACGTCCAAAGTCTATCCCCGCACTGTAAGGGTTAGAGTCGACACTCTGTGAGAGAGTCTATAGATTTGGTAAGACGATCCGGATTGGCGATTGAGATCCTTATGATGGGATTACATGACATCGCAGCATCGGGCCTGGCCCCAGAGTCTGAAACAGCCACAGATTGACCCCGTACAAAATCGTGGGACATTTCGGTAATATCTAAGACTTCCCCCAGAATTATCAGATCGAAAATAGTTTTTTTTAGAATCAGTAGCATTTCAGTTACATGCCCGCATGTTCAGCTCACAGGTCGCACAGTCTTTAAAACGTTATGGAGATTTTTTCCAGATCGCTCTCAGTCATCTCCATGTTAAATGTTTCTGATAAATCAAATACATCAATCCACAGCCTCGGAGAGGACGACACGGCTACATCGAGCCTAGTCGGCGGCACGTTACGTAACCCAATGCTCGACAACGGTGGTGCTCCTGATGCTACTTTCCACACAGATGTGCAGCCACAATACATTTTTCCTATATAATATAATGTAGCCGGCGTTTCACATGCTCGAAAGTACATCCCTTTCTAGTTTACTTTAGTACGTTTGGGGGACAGCTCTCATCTTTGGACATTGTGGATGTTATGGACACCAATCTGGCTGGTAATAGCTGTACCAGGATAGTGTTATATCGCGTGTGCAGAATTCAGAGGATTCAGAAATCGGGATCAGATTATGAATAAATGAAGACATCAGCAGGCGGCGTATACAGGTCGTAATATGTGTGGCACGTGCACTGATTCCTCGTTTGCATGCGTGCTGCACCCAGAAAACACAGGTCTTTGAATTATTAATGTTGGTTTAATGTTGTTCCCACGCCGCAGACGCTGAACCAACGTTTCAGCAACATTGGTTCAAACTATCGTGCTTAATGGGGTAGGCATCCCAGAAAACACGAGACATTGAGCCAATGCTGGTTTAATGTTGGTTCACCGTCTACGACGCTGAGCCAACATAAAGCCAGCATTGTCACCACCGCATCGAGCACTCCAAAAGATGAATATTTGAAACATGTATAATTTGTTGTGAACAATATTATCTCTTTGCTTCAATACATACATGAATATCCACAATAAAATGATGGCGCATTTTAGAACCCTAGCTCAATATAAAGTGCTATTTGAGTAATCTCAAATAGGCCTATATGCATAATTATGTTTTCTTTTCAAGGACGGGAATTTAATTGTCAGTGATATTTGCTATGCAATGTGATAAGTGTCAATAACTGAATAATTATGATAAACTCGTTATCACTATGTACATGTATGTATAATAAGGATACTCTAATCTCCCGCACTATTCATCACATCAGGTCGTTCCTTTGGATATGGAAGAGTGTATCTGCCACTTTACCAAGTGGCAGATACACCCTTTCATATCAAAGGGAACGAGGTATGCTTTAGGGATGATACGAGAAGGAAAATATATACGTCAGGAAATGGTATGTTTTCTCTAATCAGAATATTAGGACAAGTATGGAATTTATAGGCTGTAGTACGTACATTTTAATTTATTTGTGAGTGGCATAGTATACATAATATCTCAAACTATCGGTTCTTCTAGACGATCAGCTGTCATACAGCATACACCCGATATCTAGATTCGCGAGAACTTTCCCATTAGAAGGAGAGGTTGTCCACAGCGTGCGTTATTGTAAGATGGCGTGATTTGTCAGCCACAGCCACCAAAGTGAACCTCCAGTCTCCACTCACGTGTCATAGAGTCCATAGGCATTAGCCTGTGGTTGACCCTTGGATGCCCGTTACGCAGCTGCCTGAATGAAGACCTCTCGTCATTTGAATCAATGTTGGTGTTAAAAGGAGACATAAATTATATGGTATAACGCGATAGAGATAAGTACAATAACTTAGTGGTCTAGTTTTATTTTCATCGTCGAAATCTGTGGATATATAAATATGTCCTTAGCTCCACTGCCAAACATTTTACAACCCACATAAATAATAGAGCTGCTAAACATTCGTGCATGTGGTGTGGAAATGGAAATATGCCTACCACTATTTATACTGATTCTGTATAGGATAAAGCCTGAGGAGCGCTACATTCTTAGCTGTGGAAAAGCCCGCGGCCGAAGGCCGAGGCTGAAGGCCGAGGCTTTTTCACAGCTAAGAATGTAGAGCTCCGAGGGTTTTAACTGACTTAAACGCATCCGATCATAATGAGGATCCCTCATAATCAGCAGATCGGTCACACCTGACTGATTATAGCACCATATAGGCCTACCATGATAATTGGTATGTACTTGATAAACAATAACTTCCCGGCTTAGAATGTCGTGGTAGAACAAAGATGTGTTTTTATTATACTGAGTATGTTAAGGACTCGTCTCACTACAACGTTCGGGATAAAGCTCGTCTAGCGTTCATTAAAAGGGGGCAGAACGCAGAATTTAGGTCAGAGGAGGGGAGCCAGATGACCGTTGTAGGTCGTTGGTTGTCGTCGGGGGTCGCGGAGAAATTTTGTCATGTCAGAAATTTCGGTCGGGAGGGTCGGGAGGAAAACGCAGACGGGCGCACGATGAACGGTGGAAACCCAGCGAGCACTCCCTGATGCTCTCCAAGCGTCCTCATACAGTCCATGTACCGTTCTTGCGCCTGCCAGCGTTCATTGGCGTTCACTTACCATTCTCCTAAGTCGTTGCGGCCCTTCTGCCGACATAATCGTTCCATTACCGAACAAAAAAGAAGATTCTTCTGGGCTACTCCTAGCTTGCTCACATGGAGTAGCCTGTAGAAGTGGACCCCAAGTGCATGTTGGCTGTACTGCAGAATGAAGTTGAAAATAATTATCTTGTCATGTACTTGTACATGAAGGAACGAAGGAGGCGACGTCGTCGAATGTGCCCTGGCCCATCCCTAGATACTGCGTTGACTTCATGAGGATGCCTCCAAAAATGATCGATGAGCTCTTACATCGAATCTCCCCGCGCATCACGAAACAGCACTCATCGCACGCTAGATGGACGGTAGAGGAACACAGAAGAGCGTACATGAACGGAGGACGGCTGAAGGTCGTTGAGGACGGTGGCAGAATGGCAGGAGACAGGGCGGTACATGAACGGTAGAAGGACGCCGTGAACGGCGGAAGGACTGTACATGCATGGACGCAATCAGATCAGCAGATGGGAATATTTTCGCACCTTTTTGCACAACGTTCTGCTCAAAAGTTTTTTTCACGAACGCAGTTGGGACGCTGGACAAGAACGTTGAAGTGAGACATGGCCTTCACTGCCATCCTTACTGTTAACCCTTTAACCACAGGGGCCGCATATATTCCGGGTTTAAATTTTTTTCTAAGCACATCAAGTACCACATAATAAACATGTTAAAGATAAAATGTGACACCAATCAGCAACATTTGAAAACAGTTGACGTCCATTTTGTCAAATCTGAATAATTTTCACTCACTTGAAGTTGTGGATCGCCTCAGCGAGACACAACTTCAACTGGGTGGAAATTCAGATTAAATAATTTGGCGGCTAAAGGGTTAATCTAGGCACTACTATAGATATACATGTACGTTGTGACCTTAGTTTATGTCACTGTTACTGTTTCTACTAATGCCGCTGCTACTCTCACTCCTAATACTATCATTTCTGCAAGTACAAGTGCTACTATTATTGCCACAGCTACATTTACTGCAACATTTACAACTGTTAAATGTCAGTGAGAGGGAAAAACATTTCATCAACAACATTACTATGGGAAGGTCAAGTCAAGAGGGTATCACAGAACAAAATCAAGGCCGCCCATAATAGGGACGAAACTGTATGGTTATGACCAACAAGGTCTCACTGAAGAACTGTTAATCACACCCAACGGAAACATAAAAGTTAAGGTCAAATCTCCTTACTGCGCCTTACGAGACAGGCAAAGTCATAAAGAATGACACTCTGGGAAATATTGTGTCTCCAAAGAGATCATCTGAAGAAAACAATGGGGCTTTCCGTCGCGAGAATGAAAAGAGATAACAATAAAATTACACCGAATCATCAAGAGTACGCAGGAGAAATTCAGAACTATCTTCATTTTCTGTTAGTATTTTCAGAGCTTCTTACGGAATTCTAATGATGTTCGGACTTTGTAATTATTTTTTACTGTATAACGGGAATCCTTGACACCCTGTTTTCCGATAAAATGATCATGATTTTGTGTTAACCCATATCATACCGAATTGTGTCCATTGTATTTTTTATTCATTTAAAGCTTCAAATAACTAAGAATATTTTAATTTTTCGAAAATATACATCGTCTAAATTGAATTATTTGACTAACTGAGCATCCACCACAAACTATTATTATCTATTTCAATGACATATTATTTGGTTTAAAATCTGCTTGAAATCGTACATGTACATTACACGGTTTAACCCTTTCAGCTCGGAGACCGTCTTTATAGCGCTTTAAGGGTCAATTGCCAGATCCAAATATATAACAATTCGCTAAATCACTAAATCCGCTAAAATTTACAATTAGTGACTGAATTGAGAGCTGCACCAAACATTAATTAACCTCACTCTGTATTTTGTTGGTCCTAAAACAGAGCGCGATGCGTTAAAACGTATCCTGGATTAAGCTATAGGGTTCTTGTTACAAGTTATGATATATCGTAGGCTTATCATTATCAAATACCAACGGAATTCCTTGTGGTTCCCTTTGATATTCTGTTCTATGATCATATTACGTATTCTCATATCACAGGCCTTAGAATGTTTATAAACACAATTCCGTAATTAGTACGATTTGTATTTGGATCAATTGTATCGTTCTTATTGGCTTTATTTTTCAATGTGACTCGGTGACTCGGCCAGCAGCTATTCCCACTCCTCCCCAGTTTGGCCACTGTGTGTCCTCTCTTTATTATGACAATCAAACGCCTGAGTTGTGAAGGAGACGTCAAGTGACAGGCGATTTAGTGGATGCTCATTTCTGTGAATTCAATCGATCTTGTTCGGTTAATTTCCTGGCGTTTTGACCTTGGACTATCACGTCAATCTCCATTGATTATCTGTACCTGGAAAAGAGTCTCTGGTGCCAATCAACCAGAAACAAGGTTTTACATCTAATTTACCAACGAATTTAACTATTTATTCTGGCCGCCGATCCAGATACCAGCAAACACGACACGTTGACCCAACGTTGGTTAATAATGGCCCGACGTCGCAGACGTTGGGTCGTTATTAAACCAACATTGGGTCAATGTATCGTGCTTGCTGGCATAGCAGAACTCTATTTGCTCCACTTCAGGGCATTACAATAGAATGGCATGCTAGTGCTTACCGAATGACAATTGAGTTGAGAAAAAGGTCAACAATTAGCTTTCTATCAAATGCTTCAGGAATGTGTGGCATATCTTGATTTTGTATCTGATGATAATTCTTATTTGGTTATATTATTGAATAAAACAAACATGATGGTATGATTGTGTATTATTCTGTTGACTTAATATTCAACTGCTTACACAAAATAATATATTTTATTTGTATCGATACAATGATTGATGTTTTTTATTAAGTGAGTAACATGATGGTATGATTTTAAATTTAACTCTAGACAAATAGTAGAACTGCTTGTATAAAATAATAGATTTTACTTACAAAATCTTTAATACCCCAATTTGATGTGTTTTTTGTCATTCATTGGTCTCTTATTTATTGTAATCAATGCTTATGCAGACCTCAGACTGAGCGGATTCTGTCCGATGAAAAATTGTCGGACACACATTGTATTCACGTCTCTTGATTAGTATGCATAATTTAGCAGATGCAAATTTTGTGTGAGGCCTGTAAGACTTTCAGTAGTTGTTTTAATATTTCCGAGCACTCACATAGCATGCTTAGTGTGCACTTTAAAAATCTGATCATCTCCCTATCTAACAAAGTGTGCACCTGGATTCCACCCATAATCAAATAATGAAGCGTATTATCAGTCGTTTCAATCATTTTTTGACAAAACATCTGAAATACTTCCCATTACATTAGCTATAATTTCGTTTGTAGGCAGCAAACGCGAGACGTTGATCCAGTGTTGTTTCAAAACAACACTGGACGCCGCCGCAGTGCACAATTTTTGAGGCGAGTCCGCGTTGGCCTGCCGTGGTTTGAAGGTGTGGGACACGCTGATTATTCACTCCAGTGTGGCCTGTGACCACACTAACTTAGAGTAAAAATCTTACAATTTGGTGATCCTGATAAGGGGTATCATAAAAATGCAAACTTACTTGACGCACAGATAATACTAAACAGGGAAACTCGAAAATCTAAATTGCATGATCCCCCATATTAATAGCAAAATAATTTGTCAATTAAAATATTTATAAATTAAATGTGTAAAACATAGCATATAAAAAGTTTTTTGCTGTTTGCATGACTATCAGGACTCTACCAAGTTGGGCAGGACTCCTTCATTTTTACAAGAAAGAGTCCTTCTGTCACATTAAAAATCTGGTTCAAAATGATGCTCTCTCATCCGTTGGACAACAAAGCAAACCCCCGTGTCATCACGTGTCCTGAGACTGGCAACAGGATTGGTTACAATATACATGATATATGCTACATGTCGATAACCTGATAACTGAAAGCATGCGAATTGAACGTTATGCACGCTATTCTATATCACTGATATACTGATACCAATATCCTGGGCCAGCTTCTTATTGTTACCAGGAAACGTGACCTTGCTTACGAAAATACCGATTACATGATGACAATCGAATTGTGTGGTGTCATTCACGTATCAGATGCACAATGTGCTCTTGAGTTTCACATCGATTCTGAGGTGACCGAGATATTGTCATGTTTGGGGTGTCATGGGAACTGTAACCCAGTAAGCACAAAACAGTTGCATAACATTTGTACAACGTCGGCTCAGTGTCTTTGTCCTTGGTCCATCATTGTTCAAATGTTATACAAATTTTTGTGTTTGCTTGGACGTCAACACGTAGCCAACTGGTTTTTGTGCGAAAGAAGCACAATCAAAATCGCTAATAGCTATACTTTTTAATCGGTGCATAGCAATATTCCCCCTCTAACATTTAGACAAGCAAACTTATGTGTTAGTTTACGACAATCCCCAATGTTAACAATACAATGGAATATAATGTGGAACTGATCTTCTATCGTTCCAGATCACTGTCCACTGATCGTAAAATGTCTGGATCAATTTAGTGGCTGGAGAACATCAGCCTTACAGCAGCTTATCAGTACATAATACATCACTGTCTTTGTTGCACCAGTACACAGTTAGTGAAAAAACAATACACAAGATGAGCATCATCCCAGCTTCACTTTCCTAATTCAATACCAATATATATTCTCATATACAATAGTGGTCCACGTTGTTTGCGTGAAGTGCGATCTGCCAGAGGATTCAAACCCCGGGATCCATTTGAGTTCGATTTCCGTTTTTTTTTAATATTTACTGATAAGTAGTATATTTTATAAAATGATTTTTATAAAGACATATACTTTGAAATCATTTCACTACATGGGCCTTTAGGCCCAGGTCTCGTATTCTACCCCTGATTTAAATAACAACTGAATGACGGCGGTGATTGGCCGATCTCGTCATGTGACAGGCTGAATCACTTTTCGATTGGTCGGGGGTAGAATACAAGACTTGGACCGGCCTTTAAGCTCACTTATTAAATGACTCAACCTCAATTTTATTATACACCTTGCTCACTTTCAGTTTTTACTTTTTTAATTAATATATCCCCCCCCCCCCTCCTAGTGCAGGGCTTGTATAGTACTTGTATCGGAGTGTTTATTTGTCATTCAATAATAGAGAGCTATATTGAACCTGTTGAATCGCGTAGTATCAAGCCTTATAGCAAAATGTTTGACTGCTTGCCAGGAAGCGGTGGGGAACATGAATGAATAATCTATTATTATTCACTGACGTCAACATGTCATAGCAAGTACCTCCAAACTTATATCCTGTATCCTCAATGAGGCCGATTTGTCAGTCAACAATCCATTTCCGATATAAATAATAGATTATTGATCCACTGCTGCTTACTTTTTGCAGTGTGGTATAATACAGAAATATTCCACATCCAGATGGAAGCTAGATTATTCTGATCTATGCGTGTGTATGAGAAAACACTCTATTTTATAAATGATCCACAATTAGAATAGATGGCTGATATGGGGAATACCATATATTAAAGATACATATATTATTAGATTTTATTTAAAGATCGATGCTCCACAGAAAGAGAGGGATATGCAAATAAATTTGGGGATTTTGGAAAATATTTTAAACTATTGTGCTAACGAAGTTATGATATATTTTTTTTCAATGTATTACTACATGGTTGGTAGTGCCATTTGATGGTTTAATGATAGAAACGTTTCGTTTTGTTTGTAGTTTGGCACAGTTAGCCATATCTCTCATTTATTACTTGCAACCATTAAAACGTAAAAAAGGCCCTACGGTAGCTTTAGTTCAGATGTCTGGTGCAAGCAGCACTGACTGTCTGTATCGATTCTGTGAGGTTATTAGGTTAGGGGGCTACCATTTAATATCCAGGGGGGGGGCAGGGATATTGGGATGGACCAAAATATTTTTTTCAATATGATCCAGCTCATGGTTATTTTTTTCCAGCTGTACGGTTAACAAATTATTTATTTCAACCACTTTTGGAACGACTTTCAAAAATTGCCAATGTATTATTTATTAAGGCTATATAATATGATATTAGCCTAATATTTTGCAATGTGAGAAACTGAATATCTCCAGAATCTTCAAAATTTCATCGGCTAGAAAATAGTTTAGTACGCCAAAACATGTGGGCTTGCCCGATATGCCATCAATTATTTATTTCAAATGAGATCGACATCAAATTATTTTTTTCACCTTCTCCCTGCCTTTAATTATTTATTTCGAAAATATCCCTGCCCCCCCCCTGGATATTGAATGGTTGCCCCCTTATGGTCTCACAAAATATTTTGAATTTACGAGATAAATATGAGGTCATTTTGATTTTATTACGGGAATGTTTGTTAACAGTTTACCTGATTGTAAATATATAGTTACCCTCCGTTAGTATTACATAATTCCATAATACATTCACTAAATTACATTCTTTGCAGAAGAAAATATATTTCAATTCTGAAGTTTGCAGACAACGATAAAACCTTTTTGATTTGATGACTTCTGACTCTCAGTAAATCCTGATCAATGAGAATGTGTATTTTTTTGCCGTTCTATGTGTCTGGCAAGGCATCCTTCAGATCGATCGATCCAATTCCGGAAGAAGCCAGTCCGTCTCCCCATAACTCCTGTAAGGATACCAGAAAATCAATGATATATCTATCTGAAGCTAGCAGTCCAATTGAAATTTTCTTTCCCATTAAGCACTACCTTCCAATAATGTGAAAGTGAATTGGAGTCACGTTGCCATGAACGCCCCGAATCGCGGTGTGCTATATATTTCTGTTTATTTATGAGTATGAAACAGGACAGTTTGCCGTGTTTATTGGGTGAAGTGAATTTAGCGAGAGGCAAGCCAAGTTTGAATCTGTAATATCTCGACGTGGCTCGGTTATGACTTTGCAATAGCTCTTCCACTCACTGTCATAGCTATCTACTGAATCTGTCGTAGCTCAGTCGTGATACTGTTATAGATTTGGCGGTGCGCTATCGTGGATACATTCTAGCTCTTCATCTGCTATAGCCTAGTCATTGCTCTTTTATGGCTCTTTAGTTTTGCCATCACTCAGTCATGGCTCCGGCATAGTTATACCGGATTATGTCATGGCCTTCCCACTGTGCACACGACATTGATGCGACGCTGAATCAACGTTATTGACGTTGATTCAACGTCGCAACAACGTCGGGTGCCAAGTGGGTTGCCATACCTCTGCTTGTTGCTGTTGTGGTCACTGACGTGGATCAATCGTGGTCATATCCTATCCCTGTCTTGGTGTCTCTGTCATGCCTTTGTGGCTGACTTATCGTGGCCTTGATGTAAAGTCTTCATGTCTCCGTTGTGGCCTTTACATAGCTCTGTTGGTCTCTTTAGTACCACTTTCGTGGATCTATCGTGGCATTGTCAAACCTCTGTCGTTGATCTATCGTGACCTTTTCATACCTGAGTCATGAATCTATCGTGGCCTTGTCATACCTCTGTCGTGGTTCTATCGTGGCCTTGTCATACCTCTGTCGTGGATCTATCGTGGCCTTGTCGTACCTCTGTCGTGGATCTATCGTGGCCTTGACATACCTCTGTCGTGGATCTATCGTGGCCTTGTCATACCTCCGTCGTGGATCTATCGTGGCATTGTCATGCCTCTTTCACGAATCTATCGTGACCTTGCCATGCCTCTGTCGTGGATCTATCGTGGCCTTGTCATACTTCTGTCGTGGATCTATCGTAGCCTTGTCATACCTCTGTCGTGGATCTATCGTAGCCTTGTCATAGCTCTGTCGTGGATCTATCGTGACCTTGTTATAGCTCTGTCGTGGCATTGACACAATTCGGTGATATCTCTGTCATGACCTTGTCATGCCTCTGTCGTGGATCTATCGTGGCCTTGTCATACCTCTGTCGTGGATTTATCGTGGTCTTGTCATACCTCTGTCGTGGATCTATCGTGGCCTTGTCAGACCTCTGTCGTGGATCTATCGTGGCCTTGTCATACCTCTGTCGTGAATATATCGTGGCCTTGTCATACCTCTGTCGTGGATCTATCGTGGCCTTGTCAGACCTCTGTCGTGGATCTATCGTGCCTTTGTCAGACCTCTGTCGTGGATCTATCATGACCTTGTCATACCTCAGTCGTGAATCTATCGTGACCTTGTCATACCTCAGTGGTAGATCTATTGTGGCCTTGTCATACCTCAGTCATGGATCTATCGTGGTCTTGACATACTTCCGTCGTTTATCTATCGGGGCATTGTCGTACCTATCTCGTGGATCTATCGGGGCATTGTCGTACCTCTGCCGTAGATCTATCTTGGCCTTGTCATACCTCAGTCATGGATCTATCCTGGCATTGTCATACCTCTGTTGTGGCATTGGTATAATTCGGTGATGTCTCTGTGATGGCCTAGTCATACCTCTGTCATATATCTGTTATGTTATGGCCTTATCATGCCCCTGCTAGACCCCTATCATGTCACTTTCGTGGTCTTGGCATATAGCTTTGTCATATCTTTGTCGTGGCGTTATCATAGCTCTGTTATATCTTTGTCGTGTTCTTGTCGTAGCTCTGTCGTAGCTCTGTCATTTCTGCTTAGTGGCCTTGTAATACCTCTGTTATGTATCTGTCTTTGCAAAGCCATGTTATTTCCTGTCTAGTCATTGCTTTGCTATACGTCTATTGTGGCCTTGTCACACTTTGGTTTATCTTGGGGTTCAACGTAGTGTTGTCGTAGATCTGTCATAACTCTGTCATGATACTGTCATGTCCTTTTCATAGTTCTCTCATGTCTCCTGATTATTAGGTTCGTCTTTGTTTCTCTCTGTCTTTCTCCGAGCAGCGCCCCTCATTTTAGAAAAAAGGCTGCTAATCACAGTATCTTGTTTACATCCCGTATATGTCTGAAAGAGTCAGTATTAATTAGGTATAACCAAGGATTGATCAATTCTTGGTATAGCGTGTAGTCGTATGTAGATAGGGAATGCGGGTTAAATTTAACCTAAAGCTCTGCAAGTTTTTGACTAGAAAGGGTCATTTGAAACTGGGATATTTCTAGTTTCAAAGAACCCCGGTGTTGATTGGATGACTATCTTCTACAGAGCCAATCAGCATCCGACTTGTAGGTTGTAATGTATAAATCCGGAATGGCAAATTCAGGTCATCAAATCAAATGCACATAATTGCATTTAGTTTTAGTGCATGTCCATTTGACCTGATTGGGTAAATGGGGTTTAATGACCCCCACAAGGACATGACATTGAGCTACTGTGTATTCTGAGCGAGAGCACGCAACTATATCATCAGTCCCATTGAATGAGCTGCGGTGGGGTCTACTTAATGTACACAAGCCGAGATACTCTCCAATCAAAAAGCCTAATATGACAGGCAGGCACAAGATAAGGATTCAGGTAAAAATATAAATGTCGAATGAAAACCTTTTTTAGTTTTGGTGTCCATACCTCCCCTGAAGAAATGTTGATTTCGCCAAAGCAGTTTCCTCATGAAAGCATTGATCTTCAAGTATATGTTACTTTATCAAATACTCATCCCCCCCTAAATTAAAGGAATAATTACATCGAGGTTTTGAACCGGCCCCTGTGAGAAGATAAATTAATCTGATATATAAACCATTCGATATGAGACAACTATTCATCTTTAACTAACACGAATATGATTCACCTGTGTTGATTTCCTCCACAACGTAGCAAACGTTGCTTATATAAAAATAATATATATAGTGTATATGCTATCTTTAGGGTTGCTTTGTTAAAACGAGGATTGTGAAATCGTGAAATAAGGAAGAGAAACAGACAATCATTATACCTCATACTACGTAGATGCGGTGATGTAGAAGGCAGAGTACATGTTTGGAGCTAAGATGTGTGATGTCAAACTGCAGAATTATGTCTAGCAGTATATCGGAGTTCAACACTCACGTTGACTGTCGAACAAAAATATGAAAACGTTAAAATGTCTGAGTTAACTCTTTCTGCTTCATTTGAATACCTACGTTATGGGTCTATAAGATACGATCGGTATGAATATGTAAGTGTTTCGGGGATTAGCTTTTGACGTCAACAGTCGATCCAAGACCTGATAACTAGGGTTAATATTCTCTACCGCTTTGTCTGGTTTTGGTTTGCTGCCATCGCGAGTGGTCAACTGTTCCTTGTATTATCGCCATAGCTATTTACCTGACAACAGTTGGCCTTGCCATGCGTCTCTTTATATCTGCTTGTCATGACCACCATACAGTGTGATTGATGCGGTCCTCAACTGGACAGCCTTGTCCTGCTTACCACGGATCATGAATGGATATTCCTCTAGCAGGCCTACACCAGCACAATATAACCTTGTCACACAATACGCATAATACTGACAACCAAATAACAAACATATTCACCTCTAACAGACTCTAACAGTGTCTTATAACAGTGTCTTATATGCCTAGCTTGTTTTCTTAACCATTAACGCGCTGTAATACTTTCGTATAAACCATGGAGATCAAATGTTTTCTTTTAAATTTGAGATCATCATAAACGTCTTCATTTGAATACCTGTGTTATGGGTAATTAGAAATATTTTTATTTTTACAGTGCGGGGATCGACTTTAGTCATCCATGTGCGAGACTATGTGACTATTCTCCTTATCTAATAAATCTGTACTTTTATTATTTCAAATATGCAAATAATTCACTACTTCAGCATGTTCAGTGA
Organism: Flabesymbios commensalis; assembly: GCA_964017125.1. Taxonomy (NCBI): domain Eukaryota; kingdom Metazoa; phylum Annelida; class Polychaeta; order Terebellida; family Flabelligeridae; genus Flabesymbios; species Flabesymbios commensalis. The sequence goes on along the minus strand of OZ024909.1, from coordinate 71,329,038 downwards.
GTATAAATTCTTACACCCTTCAGCATATTCAAATGCTTATAATATGCTTATAATATGCAACAATTGTGTTTGTGTGGGGAATATTTTATAATCGTTCTCATTCCAAGCAGGAAGAGGTTTATTACCCCTTTTACGGTCACATTATGGCACGCATATTTGTTTTAATTTATAACCTGGTTGGTCACAATGAAATGATCTTCGGCGAAATGAAATGAAATGAATCGGGCTTTAGGCCACCTTTGTGCACATATAGGCTAAACTGGGCCAGGAGAACCTCCTGAGGATGGTGAGATGATCGAGATGACACTGTCCTCCAGACACAGGATTCGAAATTCGAAACCTGGCGGTCTGAGGCCGAGGACGCTACTTCTCGGTCACGAAGGCTCCCCACGATACTAACTCTCACACGTGGAAACATTTTTGTTTCTTTGAAACCGCCGAGACCGGGAACCGAACCCCGAACTCTGGCGTGAAAGGCAGCGGTGCTAACCACTACCCTAGGGCCCCCGCCCGATCTTCGGCGAAGAAATGTCCAATATTGCTCTTTTTTTTTTAGGTTTCCAACATTTTTTTATTTTATCACATACTTGAATTTTATCCAGCCTAATGTAAGTTAATTGACAGTTTCTTTTCGTAGTCACAGCAATAAAAAAAAAAAGATTTGAAAGTAGTCTTGTTTTCTTCAAACTTTGAATCTCGACAAGTGTGTTTCTTACTCTTAGATTTTAGCATTGGCAGCAAAAAAGGACATACTTAACCCAGGTGTAAATGAGGACCTGACAAGACAGAAATGGGAATGTGTAAGACAAGTTTCTCGAGCTGAAATGGTTGCAGGGTTGTATTCTCCCCGGGAAGTTGAACTGGCACGCGAATGGTCAGATTCAGTGAGCAGGAGTAATGTGTGTGAAGCGCACATCCCAGCTAACACAAAACATTTATATAGCATTCATACAATGTATTACACCTTCTCAGTACGAGACGTTGTTTCAATGTTGATTTACCGTTGAGCCAGCGTTGCAGACAGTAGACCAATATGAAGCAAATGTTGGATCAACGCAAACACGGGGTATTCACTCAATGCTGTTTCAATACTGGCCCACCGTCTTCGATGATGGCCCAACATTGAGACAGTATTGGGTGGATGCCCGTGTTTGCTGGCTGCTGGGTTGTCGCAGCAAGTCATAACTGTCGCTCATAAACATGTCGTTGACTGGAATATGAAAGGGTGTATCTGCCACTTTATAATCAATTTGTTCTTTATGATATCATGTATCATGTATTTTCGTTTTTATTTGAATTCGTTAATATAGTAGTATGTTTTTGCCATTTATAGTTGCTGCTATTAGTACTGTGGACTTATTAGCTGATTAAAACACACCACTACATTATTTTCTTTGTCCGACCACGACATTCTAAGCCGGGAATGGAGAGTTATTGTTCATCAAGTACAGACCAATTATCATGGTAGGCCTATATAGTACTTTAATCAGTCAGGCACGACCGAACTGTTGGTTATGGGGGATTTTCAATATTTGATTACGGTCGTATGTGTTTTAAGTCAGTTAAAACCCTCGGAGCTCTACATTCTTAGCTTTGAAAAAGTCCTAGGCCTTCGGCTTCGGCCTTTTTCAAAGCTAAGAATGTAGAGCTCCTCGGGCTTTATCCCATACTTACCGTTACGTATTGTTCTGTTTGTTGGGTGTGGATGTGTGTGAGACCCGCACATTATGTCTAAGCCTCTAAAGCTAATAAAACTAGCAATAAAAGAAGCTTTCAAATAGATAAATACCGCAAAACAGCATTATATCTGGATTTAATATAGGGAGTATAATTCATGATTCAACAAACATTGGCCAAATAGCTACCTTTTCAATGAAGATAAACGTTTCAAAAGCCAACTGAAAAAACAGCTCATATTATTGAGGATTTCCTATCAATAATATTTTTTGCAAATTTGGACTCGGTGACCCGAGCAACAACCTATTACAATATAAACCATTGACATTAGCCATGCATTTATTGCAATGTACATGATGAACCGTTAAATAATATGTTTATAGAATGGATTATTACAGGATGACGGTGTGTAAATGTATTTCATGTATATTACATGCACACTAAAATAATCCGAACGCATACACACTATGACATTATTAACCCTTTGTCTGCTGATCACGACTATTGTTGTTTTTAACCCGTTTGATTAGTCGATGAAATCACTGCTATTGAGAATGAATTTGGTGTTTAAACATCAAGATTTGTAAATGTTTGGTCTCAAATTAAACAAATATGCGTAATTTTAAACCACTTGAGGTTGTGGATCGCGGTAGCGAGCCACAACCTCAAGTGGTTGAAAATTCAAATAAATTACCTTTGCAGGATAAGGGTTAACCTTAAGCCCTATATGTCCTATAGCTACAGTGTAGAAAAAAACATAAACAATAATATCTACATTTTTTACCTATCATCAAATTGTCATTGAAGCAAAACTGATCATTGAAACTATAAAGATTTTCATCTTGAAAATTATTCGAAGTTGTGTCTCGCTCACGCGATGCACAACTTCAAGTGGGTGAAAATTATTCCGATTTGACAACATGAAGGTGAACTATTTTAAAATTTTGTTGATTGATGTCACATTTTATGTTTACTATCCTTTAAAACACACCACTACATTATTTTCTTTGTCCGACCACTACATTCTAAGCTGGGAATGGAGAGTTATTGTTAAGCTGGGAATGGAGAGTTATTGTTGATCAAGCACAGACCAATTATCATGGTAGACCTATGACAAGAATGTAGAGTTCCTCGGGATTTATCCTATACAGAAAGCTGGAATTTAATATGCTAATTAAAAAATTAAAAACGAATATAATGGGGACCGATGCTCAAATGGTCAAAGAGACTTTTCCTTTTACTTCCAGTGGAAGTGATTGTCGCCATGAGGATCAAGCACAGCAAACACAAGGCGTTGAGCCAATGCTGCTTTAATGTTGGTACATCGTCGTATACTCTGGGCCGTCATTACGTCAGCATTGGTTAAGGTCTTGTGTTAGCTTGGCATGCACACGCGGAACTAATGTCCCGTAATCCCGGTATTACACACACATGTTCATCAATATTTTAGACCAAGGCGTGACATATCGCACTGACGTCCTCAAATCTGCGGAGTGTGCTATGTGTCCGTGAAGCGGGGATCTCAGCTGCATGCAATGCAATGCCGGCATGCTGGATCAAACCTGTCTGATACTCTCTGTAGAGACCAAAACCCTAATGTACTAATACGTATGTAGAGTTAAAACCAGACGACTCAACATTAGCGTTTGACATATATCCAGATATAATATATAACAGACTGTCATGTTTTATCTGATTGTACGGTTAATTTATGTTAGTATTCAGCTATGACATCCATCCGAGTGCCCATCGGCGGTTTAATTTTATCCATTACACCAAAATTATGCGATCGCTGGTCGAGATTAAAAATAGTTTATATTGCAAAGTTTTTCTGAATTATCTCGACTGTACTACAGGATATCATAGGCATATATATCAACCTCTTTGCTAAGACGCAGTCCGTGTTTGAGTTAAAATTTTGATCACGGGAACTGTAATTGAATCATACGTAATTTTGGAGAGTGTGAGATTTTTTGAAAGCACATTTATGTAGATCCAATTAATTGTCATCAAATTGAAGTATTGTGAGTCGAAAGTCCTAGTTGTTGAGTTATGCGCTTTTATATAGTCGCCTCGGAGCTAAAGGATTCTATCTGACACTCGTCAGAGTGGCAGATAGGATCCTTTAGCTCCGAGGCGACGATATGTAAAGATATGGTTGACAAAGACAGTAATATTTATTTTCGCTAATATAAAAACTGTCGAGGAAACTTATTGAGAAATAATCCAGCAATAGTACAGCTTGGACGCTTGCAGGCCTGATCTTTGTCTGATAAGATTACAACGAGCACGCTTCTAGTTCTGTAAAATTGTAGATTTCAGGAGATTTGGCAGGAGATGATACCCACGAGTGTTTACAGACTTCTAACCAGCAGTGTCCATTATCAGCATGGCTGGTAGGCTAGACATCAGATCAGCTGCACTCTCGTGAAACCTAAAGGTTTATTTTCCCTTCAGAAAAGCGGCATTTTAAAAAAATTATGTCACTTGACATTTTGTCTGTTACTCAGGATGAGAGGGGAGGGCGGGGTCGAACCCGCGAGCCTCTGGCGTGACAGACAACATTTTTTAACAACAACATCAGGGTTTCATGCAGCATGAATGGAGTATGGGACTCCCATTTAGTTATTCTCTGGATTCGTGAATTATTTGTGAGACTAAAGTCATGGAAACAGAAGATGCCATAACCGCGTGTCTTCAGCCCCTTATGTAGTGATATAGATCCTAATAATAATATCTCAGGACACAGGTGCTGCTGTTCTTTCATCAATCTTTTTCCACCTCTATACCCTTTCTTGTAAGAAATTAGAAAAAACACCAAAGAGACCATCCGGGGACTTAGGATCCTGTGTACTCTGCCATATAATGGACTACTTCCGGTCGTGCGCCCCCTAGCGTACTACTCTATCCTTAGTAAACATATCAGCATCCTTTGTGCTGGCGATGCCGGTAATAAAGCACCTGCAGCTCAGTGTCAACTTTATCTTCCTCCAACAGGCTGCTTCAGTCGCTCGTTCCCCTTTTATACGACGCATCAAGTTGTTTTACTTACCATTCACATGGCATCTAATGCTTCGGACACGGGGACTGCATTTCAATAGGCGTTTTTTTTTAGTTTTTTGTGTCTTGGTTTGTTACAGGTCCTGTTCTCGTTGATATTCAACTAATTTTGATATCCATGTATTACTTATAATACTTTTAGTCCATGTAATTTTGTGTTAGGGCACGTTTTGTCAAAAAAAACGTTTTTCATGAATTGAATCAATACAATTTTCAAGTGTATATTATCAATATCTTTACATACTGAAATGTATCTATGCCTAAGAACTTACAAGGATTATATATTTTTGATATTTCGCATCTCCTGGAAACTTAAATAATATCTGTTTCAGTCACATTTTCATCACCAAGACATAATTTGAAGTGTACAAATATGAAACCAAGAAAGACCTATACGAGCACGATACCGAGCAAAATGTGTTAAACACAAGGGAGTGACTGCTGTCATAGCAATAAGAATAAATGATAGAATATACTGACGTGTCTTTGTCGTCAGTAGGACGAGCGGCTTTTTTTCTACACATGAATAATAGGAAGAAAAAGTCTAGCGCCAGAAAGATGAATATTTTAGCTTTCACCATCAACTATTCTAGTCGTTGTCAACACTGCACATGTTGATAAATTACTCACGACGGGTGATAGTAGCCGACTAAATTGTCTGATGACAGTCTCCTATCTCCCTCTAATGTCTGAAATACTGCAATCCATATTATTAAAAAAAAACATGATCAAACCGATATATATTAACACAAATTCTCCGTTTCTCCTTAACAATAATATTTAAAAGATTGGCATTAAAATTACCAAATCACAGAAATTGTAACCCACATACACCTGCCTTTAATGTTTCATTGGGTTATAAATATGATTTTATAAAACATTTGCAAATATTGCGTACCTCTACCAGTTTAAAATAGTGAAGCAAATGACGATTCATCATTTCAGGGTGAAAAACATTTTAATAAAGGTACAGTTCCCCTTATTCACCTCGAAATAATGAAAATGACTCGGTTTTGTAAAAGCACCCATGATGCCGTGCAAAGCCAAAATACAGTATCTGCTTACTTTACTAAGCAGATAATGTATTTGTGTTTTGCAGAGCAGAATGTATAATCGGCATGTCAAAGAAAAAAAAAATCAATCGTGATAAATACAATATAAATGAAACAAATTAATTTGTACAGGTTGGTTTGCTCAGAGCGTCATTTGATGTCTATTGTGGTTTATATCAGTTTTTATTCAATTCACTGTATTCAAAATATGTTCTGTGGTCTTAACTTATTAAAACACTAAATACCAAGAACTGTACTTGCTCATTATGTGGAACAATCTATTCTTATCCGTAAGATTTTATGCAGCGATACCGCCCTGAATAATTTATGTAATTATGCTTCTTCCCGAACTGTTAGAACAGTCTGAATACAGGGGGGGGGGGGAGGGGGCAGGACACAATCATATGCTAGAGATGTGTGATCTACGCAGCTGTACATACGTGTGTATCAGTACACAGCAATTGTCAACTACTTGATCATTTTGACTACTTTTGTCATTTATCCCTTATCCTGCTGATCGTTTGTAATCTGTTTTATTAGCCGACCAAATCACTGATATTGGGAAAGAAATGTGTGTCTAAGAATTAAGATTTACAAATATTTGTGCTCTAATTGAAGAAATATGACTAATTTTCAGCCACTTGCAGTTGTGGGTCGCGGTAGCGAGACACAACTTCAAGTGGGTAAAAAGTTTAAATAAATCAACCAGAGAAATTGGCCTAGAGCTTGCCTAACGTCTATGGTACTGACCCACCATTAAACCAACAACAGGCGAGCATCTGCTGTTTACTATCATAAGATCACCCCAGCCGGCGGCACTGTACTTTATTTAAATATTAATTATTGAGATCCCCGCCTGACGTTTCTGACAATGAGGAGCAATCCTGCGTCCTCCTGGGATCAGGCGCTTCCGGGGTTACCTCGCTCCTGATTCATCTTATTGTCAGAATCGCTCTGGGTGTTTATCTATTATGGTCCATCCTCACTGCAAGAAGGGACCTCGACCCAATGCTGGTTTATTGCTGGGCCATCGTCGGAGACGGTGGACCAGTATTAAACCGGCATTGGGTTGGCTTCCAGTCTGACTCTGGACAGCGGCAAATCGTGGCCAATATTACCAATTGACGGTGGCATTACCTAACCTCGTCAAATAAACACCTTATATTTGCTTGTCAGTCATGATGCAACTAAAAGGAAAAATAGTGTACATTTTATGATAAAAACATGATTTATTTATGATATTTACAACACTTGATGTGCATTTTTACTATGCTCATATATTATTATGAAATATTTTCAAATCTGAGACAAAAACACATTATATATGTATGTCTGTATTTGCATGTCCTTATTGTGTCTGAAATGCTTCCCATATTGTTGTTATGGTGAAATGTATTATTTAAGGATGTCGCATGGACGATAATTGGTGAATATATCACTATATGGGCCCCACTTAACCCCCGGGACCCAAGTTAAAAGAATACTGGGATAAACTACATGTAGGCCTACGTACTGCTTGCAGCCATTTTTTAGAATCACGAGTATGAAATAATTTTATACACGTACTTGTCTAAATTTCAAAATCAACAAAAAAAAACAGTTTCCTATACGGTTTTTGTAATTTATTGTCGCGAATACAAAAACCAAATCAAATTTAAACCATATTTGTTGTAGCGTTGTTTTAGTCTGTATTGTAATAAACTTCTCTTCCTTTTTATTATTGATAGTTTTTGAATGATGGATGTTTCAGTGATGAATATTCCAAAGGAAAGGTTTATATAAGCAGCGATAAAGGAGAAACTTAGAAAACTTATCTATTTAATTAAATTTGTTTGATAGATTTCTTTCATTTGAAATGAGCCCCTTACAACAATATTATTTGAAATTTTATAAAAATCTAGGATCCATTCGAATTAAAAAAATGAAATAAAACGTGATTCTAGTCCTAACACGTTCTTCCATTTAGGACCAATCAGCGTTGGTGGTTGTTATCCATTGAGCCTCCACAACTCCAATGTCGCGAGTTGATAGTTCAGAAGCCGTGACAGAGCTCATCATCTGTGTATTGGTTTGAGGCTGTGCGACCGTTTTTCTACATCAATTTTTATGAAATATTTGTATATGAACCAAGAGGCCAAATGTTGTTTTTTTTAATTGGAAAGCATCATAAATATGTTTCCGCTTCATTTGGATTGCGATGTTATAGGTCTACTGGCATTATACATGTAATACTCTTTCAGGTCGGAGACGTCAGAATCTGACGTCTATAGACGTCATATTCTGACGACTAAAGTCGATCCCAGCACTGAAAGGATTAAAACGGACACAACCCTGACAAACTGTCTCACATGACATCGGGTCAACGTCTCGCATTTGATGTGTATGCTATTGCAAATCATAAAAAAAGTATGGGCATAATATATTTCTGGGCCACTGTCCAAGGGGATTGCCATAATTTGCCGGAATGGCGTAGCAATAAATGATATTACGGCGTAAAGGAGACTAGAATAGTCTAGACGTGTTTCCCATTGCCGTGGAGTCCACTCAGGAAAATGAACTGGTGCTCCCAGTGTGACTGTAAAGTTACGTACTTGGTCAGGATACGTTTTTGTGTCTCTCCATCTAGACATATTGCAACGACATCGGCCCCTGTGTCAGCTTATTGATCCAAAACATCGGTCTGCTTGGTTTTTACGATTACTTGAACGTACAAGTCTGAATATATCGCTACAAAGTTTTGTTTGCTCTGACGCAAGTTAAATGACTGAGGGCCGGAATTTATAAATTAGAGCGATCATTTTTACGTTTCACATTATTTTTCAATGCACTCACTCACTCACTCACTCACTCACTCACTCACTCACTCACTCACTCACTCACTCACTCACTCACTCACTCACTCACTCACTCACTCACACACTCACTCACTCACTCACTCAATCACTCAATCACTCACTCACTCACTCACTCACTCACTCACTCACTCACTCACTCACTCACTCACTCACTCACTTAATCACTCACTCACTCACTCACTCACTCACTCACTCACTCACTCACTCACTCACTCACTCACTCACTCACTCACTACAAATATTTACAATTTACGAAACGGTGTTGTGGGGTAATTTTTCGGGACAATAGAATAAAGTGGCGCTGAGAGAAGTGATGTATTGTGCCATTACAATTACACTGTGTCCACAAATGAGACTATGTGTTATACAGTCAGCATTGTGTGAGCCCCAGCATTTGGATCCTGTAAAATACGGTCCTAGCGTGCATCCTTGACATGCCAGATGGTAAATTCAGCTTATTTGCCTGCAGATTGGTACAATTAGAGTGTGTGGACCAAGCAAAGTCAATGGGTTGACCACTCCGTCTCAATGACCGACGTTAATGGTCAGGGCAATGGTCAACTACATCAGCCACCTATAAAGCATCCACTAGCTGCCTCCACTGCCCATGTCACATGGGCTTTGGTGGAGTTGATAGGATATGCAAACGGTGTTCATTTGAGTGTGATATGGGAAAATACATCACTCGTCCAATGAATAAGGTGTGAGCTTTTAGGCGAACACATTTTTCATTGAGCGATAGCTGTATTTTATCTTATCGCACGAAAAATGAACAACGTTTGTATTTTCTCACACGATCAAGTCACATACGACATAACTACCATAAGTTGCAGTTCAAGCTACAGCTAGAGTGCGATATGGGCTGATACCGATATACGTCTCATAGTGAAAATCACTGCACAGAGTGTGAGAATGTGTGGTAAAACGCCTGTTTCTGTTGCTGCTATACCACCACACTCACACAACGATTCGGAATGTCCTGTTGCACACCGATTATTTGCATATAACTATTTAATTCGTCATTGTATTTTGTGAATTGTGAAAAGATTAGACATTCATTTCAAATGACAATTAATATTTTCACACACTAGAAATTGTGTCTCGCTACCAAGTAACAAATAACAAGTAGTTACTTGTCACTTGTTGCTTGTTATTTGGTAGCGAGATACAATTTCAAGTGGGAGAAAATCACACTATCCGTGGATTTACCCTTGGTTTTCGACCATCTCACTAATTACACCATTTATAATCAATCTCAACACTGCTTCTTTCAGTCGCACATCAGGCTAATTCGCCGTTTGTTGCACATATGGGCCATATCGCTATTACCAGTAGCAATCCGCTCGCAACTCAACCAATCGGACTAAAATATGTACAATTGGTGTTAATTTATAGGGCTTTCTATCATTTTGTTCACTAAAATTTATTTTTATGGCGGCTAATTTGCATGATTATATTATTGTACATGTATTGGCCTATGGTAATAAACAGTTCCATTTAAACATGTATTTGCAAAGATTAATTAGCGGGCTTACAACGAATAGAGAGTGTCTGTACATTTGTGCACAATGCATTGTGTTGTACTTTTAATTCACCATCATTAAAAAATAAACAAACAAAAAACAATTATGGTCAATATGTGAACTAGATATAAACACGCAACTATGATGAAATAAAAATATAATATAGTTACGAGAAAAGCAATCCCTTCTGCAAATAATATCCGACACACTCTGGTAACAAGTCGCATATTCCACGATTATTTGCATCTTAATATTTCGTTATTCTTTATTTTGTGAAAAATTATATTTTTGTGACAGTTTAAATATTTACTCTCTTGAAGTTGTGATCAACAAATTTAAGTGGAAGAAAATTACTGTATCCGTGGATTTATACTTGGCTTCAGACCATCTCACTAAGTATACCATTTACAATAAAACTCAACACTTTTTTTTCACAATGGAAGTAGAGTTCACTTTAGTTTAGAGTTTATATTTTAAAAATCTGAATACAATAATAAATTGAGAGCTACTACCATGACCATTGTCAAGCGATCTTACCATTTTTTTTTTTAATAAGCACTCTTGGTGAGAACATGAAGTGTTTCCCTAAGGATATTGACAACAAATACCAGTCTTCAATGCATGCGTTCACCATGCTCATCGGTATTTTGTCGTCTTATATTACTTACTATTGTGTATATAATCTCTGTGTCGAGTGTTTATGAGCTTTCTAATAGACTGTAACATGTGTATATTATGGTGTAAGATTAACTGCGGCAGTTGTAATAAAATGTCTTCGAATATAGTATACATTTGTAGTATAGAAATAGAAGGTTTACTAGTCTTTAAACCTAGACCTCATGGAAGAGGGGGTGGGGTGGGTTTTCTTATCTCAAATGAATTTATGGTAGCAGACTACACCATTCCATCTTTTTCAACATTTAAATGCATATGTTTGAAAGTTTCTGGCGGTTCATTTGAAGGTTTAGTACTTTGTATGTACCATCCTGAACCTTCGCATTCTGACGCTTTTTATCAGGAATTCCAGGAATTGTTGGAATTACTCATATCTCTAGCATCTGAGTTTTACATACTCGGTGATTTCAATCTTCATCTTGACAAAAAACAAAGTCCCACTACTACTAAATTTTGCGATATTCTTGAATCTTTTGATCTCGAACAACAAGTAAATTTTCCAACACATATAGGGCCTACATGGACACTGGTTTGACTTACTAATCACTAGGACGTCCTGCCCAGCAGTTAGATCAGTCTCAGCCTGTGATGGGCTTTCCGATCATTTTTTAGAACTAGAATTTCCTAGACCAAAGTGTGTTAAAAAGACAATTTATTTTAAGCGGATTAACAAAATTGATCTAGAAAATCTAAAAAATGATATTTTGAACTCAGATTTAAAAACTGAGAAAGACCCCCTACCCCTTGGATGACACAAGAAATATTAAAAGCAAAAGTTCGACGACGTCGCTTGGAAAGAGTTTGGCGCAGTACCCGCTACAGGCACGATAGATCACGTTACAGAGTTCAGTGCGATATGTGCAATAGAATTAAGGAGAAAGCAAATGCAAATTTTTATGCTAACATCATATTAGAAAACTCTGAAGATCCAAAGAAGCTCTGGTAATCTATAAACAACATCCTTCATAGATTTCCTGCTCCCTCTTTGCCTGAGAATTTATCACTCAAGACAATTTGTGAAAAATTCGCAAACTTTTTTGTTGATAAAATTACTATTATTCGCTCAAAATTTCCAGACGATAATGAACTCCGAAACGTGCATCCCTCGTTCGACAATTTTTTTTAATGAATACTTTGACTTTGGCTACAGAAGCAGAGATCAAGAAATTAATCATGAAATCAAAAAGCAATTCAAGTGATCTTGATCTATTTCCTACTAGCTTGCTGAAGGATTGTCTTGACGTCTTAATTGAACCAATCACCAGTATCATCAATAAATCTCTCCAAGAGGGTGTTTTCCCGGACCAGTTCAAAAAAGCATATATTAGACCTGTGCTGAAAAAAACAACTCTACATAAAAATGAACTAACACATTACCGTCCAGTTTCAAACCTCAGTTTTATATCAAAGATATTGGAGAGAGTTGTCGCATCTCGCCTACTTTCCCACATGAAATCAAATTCGATGTCCAATAATTTGTAATCAGCATACAAAAAATTCCACTCCACTGAATCAGCTCTTTTAAAGGTCGAAAACGATGTTTTACTCAATATGGAGAAGGGCAGAGTGACAGCACTTACCCTCCTTGACCTATCTGCTGCTTTTGACAAAACTGACCACCTCAAGATAATTAGCCGTTTGGCATCGTGGTATGGAAATTCTGGTACAGCTCTTGACTGGTTTACATCGTACTTGAGCAACCGATGTCAACAGATGAAAATTCACGATTATATTTCCGAAGCGGTTTACATATCTTTTGGTGTACCCCAGGGCTCTGTTCTTGGACCTATACTTTTTACCCCATATACTGCTCCCCTCAGTCACGTCATCACTGAGCATGATATAGAACACCATCTCTATGCCGATGACACACAAATTTATATATCTCTATCCGGTTCTGAAGCTTTAGAATCCCTAACTGATTTGAAATCCTGTGTTACTGATGTTTTCACTTGGATGACAAATTCGAAGCTAAAGCTAAATCCAAGTAAAACCGAGCTTATCATCGTCGGTTCTAAAAAAACAAAGAGGAAAGTTCAAAGATCTATTCCCTATATTATTACTTGACCATGACACACTTCCTAAAGCATTCGTTAGAAATTTGGGATTTATTTTTTATTGTGATTTTATCTTCAAACGACAAATCTCTCAGACTTGCAAAATATGCTTGTATCACATCCGTGACTTTCGGCGTATTAGGAAGTACCTTAGCCCGGAAGCTGCAAAATCTGTTGCATGTGCTCTGTTCACTAGTTATCTTGACTATTGCAATTCCCTTTTGTACAATCTTCCTGACCGGGACATTGAAAGATTGCAGCGGGTACAAAATTGTCTGGCACGTGTAGTCTGTAAAGCTTCTCGTTTTAGCAGATCTAAGCCTCTCTTAAAATAACTTCACTGGCTACCAGTAAAATACCGCGTACGCTTTAAACTTTGTACCATCACTTTTAAAGCCTTCCTTTTCCACCAACCTACATATCTCTTTAATTATTTAGTACCACTTCAAAATTCAAGACTGCTTAGATCCTCCAACACAAATATGTTAACTGTTCCACGTTTTCGAACAAAATGGGGCTCAAGGGCTTCTGCAGTTGCAGCTCCCTCCACCTTGAATTCACTGTCGGTTAATTTGAGAACTGCGAGCACAGTCACCTCATTTAAAATAATGCTGAAGACTTTTCTTTTGAATTCGGCTCCCCCCCCCCCCCTGATTCCTCGGAGATTCAGCGCCCAGTTGACGAATTACGCTTTGACTCTCGACATTGAGCTGGTTTCGATTTGGATTCTGCGCCTCTGAGCTCGCATCTCCGAGGATTTAGGCGCAATAGAAGTTACCGAATTGAATTGAATTATCCTAGTCATTGTAACGATTGATGATAGACCTTCATAACAGGGAGTATTTAGTCCTGCATGGCTGAGCTATTTCATCTGCTCACAATTCTAATTAATAATTCACCTAGGGTTGTGTGTTAAGTTGGACAAGAATTGCTCCGCTTTTGCTGAATGGCTGCCCAAGAGGTAAAGTAGATTATCATGTCCCATGACGGTTACCATGGTAACACAATAATTAACCGTTGCTGGCAGCCGACACGGAACTATTACAGAATAGCAGCCTAAGATTGGGCGAGCGTCGTAGTGTGCGTCTAGTGTTGGTATTTATTACCTTAACCCTTTAACCGCTAAATTATTCAATTTAAATTTTTACCCACTTGAAGTTGTGTCTCGCTGACGCGATCCACGTCTTCAAGTGAGTAAAAATTATTCAGATTTGACAAAGTGGACGTGGACTATTTTCAAATCTTGCTGAATAATGTCACATACTGTCTTCAATATGTTTGAAAGCTGATATGGTACATGCTAATAAAAAATGTAAAAGACGAATATAATCGGCACCGGCGGCTAAAGGGTTAAATGTATTATCTTGTAGCTGATTTAATGTTACGTCAAGTGGTCACGGTAGAATACATAAAATATCACATAAAATAAGAACATGCCGGTGTGTCTTTTTACATACATTTATTGACGGTTGTTTAACCCTTAAAGCACTAAATAAACTAATTTAAATTTTTACCCACTTGAGGTTGTGGCTCGCTACCGCGACCCACGACTTCAAGCGGGTGAACATCACTAATTTGGGACCAAATATTTGCCATTATGATGTTTAAACACACATTTCGTTCCCAATAGCTGTCATTTGAACGGCTAATAAAACGAATTAGAAACTTTTATGGTCGCGCCTAGCGCTGTAAGAGTTGATGGGTAGTAGCCTAATACAAAGATGGGCTGCACACAGAAGGCGTTGAATCAATGCTGGCTTAATGCTGGACCAGCGTCGCAGACTATGGGCCAACATTGACCGAACATGGCTCCACATCGCTTGTTTACCGCGACATACCCGGGCTGGCATTCTCAAAATAATTGACCCAGATTGTAGACATGTGATGGCTGGGATGGATATATCAACCAATCACGCGCCTGAGGTGTTGGCCAACCACTTTGCGAATAGTGACCATGGTGCAGCAAATGCCATTCCAGGATTTATTGGAGTGTATCATGACGCTTCTAATCAGGGCCTTATTCCCGTACAAGTTACGTTATATCGTAGGCTTCGAATTGGTGACCAATCCGAAGCTTACGATATATCGTAACTACCAATCCGAAGCCTACGATTATATCGAGAATACGACCTATGTTATGTATATTTATTCCAAAACTGCACCTTGCTGAATGCAACTTTAATCTTATAATCTGTAGACAACTGACCTGTAGGTAGGCAGGAAAGCGGGGGCTCTTGTGCAGTGGTTAAAGCTGCCGGTTTGAAAAGCCGGAGATCGCGGGTTCGAACCCCACTCTGACCCTCATGTTTCAAAGAAATGTTTCTTCTCCGCTCACTCGTGAAGATGCAATATTGTGGAGAGCCTTCGGGTTCGAGAGGTAGCGTGCTCGGCCGCAGACCGCCAGGGCCCAAATTTCAAATCCTGTGTCTGGAGAGCAGTGTCATCGCATTCATCTCACCATCCTGATAAGGTTCTCCTGGCCCAGTTTAGCCTATATGTGCATAAAGCTGGCCCCATTCATTTCCATTTTTTTAGGTAGGCAGGTATTAACTTGCAGCATGCTACCGCCACGCATGACTGACCTCCAATCAACGTTCAGCTATAGTTAATTGAACACAAACATCCAATTATAATTAGTGCATGGTTTCCAGCAGTGAAGCATCAAGGTGTAGAATGTAAAAATGAAATGAATCGGGCTTTAGGCCACCTTTGTGCACATATAGGCTAAACTGGGCCAGGAGAACCTCCTGAGGATGGTGAGATGATTGAGATGACACTGTTCTCCAGACACAGGATTCGAAATTCGAGCCCTGGCGGTCTGAGGCCGAGCACGCTACATCTCGGTCACGGAGGCTCCCCACAATACTAACTTTCACACGTGGATGGGGAAGAAACAATTTTGTTTCTTTCAAACCGCCGAGACCGGGAACCGAACCCCGGACTCTGGCGTGAAAGGCAGCGGTGCTAACCACTACCCTAGGGCCCCCGCCCGTGTAGAATGTAATGTTCTCCTGCATAGAATCTAGTGTGTGCGTGATCACGTGCCGGCGAATGTGTCATTCATGTTCCCATGTGATGTACGCATGCCGCTGATGTAATCGTGGATGGTACGTCTTGAATTATATCCGACATTTATTGTCTGGTATAAGCCGAGACGTCTTGGCCTATGCCCGACATTAAATGTCGGATATAAGCCAAGACGTACCATGGATATGGATTGTACGCCTTGGCTTATACCCGACAATGTCAGGCTGACATTAAATGTCGGGTATAAGCCAAGACGTACCATGGATACGCATGGTACGCCTTGGCTTATACCCGGCATTAAATAGCGGATATAAGCCAAGACGTACCATGGATACGTATGGTGCGTCTTGGCTTATACCCGGCATTAAATGCCGGGTACAAGCCAAGACGTACCATGGATACAGATGGTACGTATTGGCCTATATCCCACATTAAATGTCGGATATAAGCCAAGACGTACCATGGATATGGATGGTACGCTTTGGCTTATACCCTACATTTAATGTTGAGTCTTAGCCTGGACAGCAGGACCTTATCAGGGGCTGGGCTGCCTGTTTGTTTTCTTAGGCCCCTATATGGTTAGTTTTATTATGTTTATGCATCGAAAAACGCACGCACGATCCTCAAAAACAGTCGCCGGTACTTGTTATATAATCTTTAGACATCCCTATTTTTTCTCGAATATAATGACGATTTATGGACATGTAGGCGCGGACACGTACACCAGGACACATACTCGAGGACAGAACGTTTTATTAAGAAATAGATATGGATTTATTACGTATGGTTTTACCCCAAGCTCGACTACAAGTGTGCTTAACCTTTTTGTTATCAACTCAAAAAAGAATATTTTCTATGTAAAGTAAGTATAGGATAAAACCCGAGAGCTCTACATTCTTAGCTGTGGAAAAGGCCGAGGCCCTAGGCCAAGGCTTTTTTCACAGCTAAGAATTTAGAGCTCTGATGGTTTTAACTGACTTAAAACACATCCAACCATAATGAGAATCCTTCATAATCAACAGCTCGGTCACACCTGGCTGATTATAGCACCACAGGCCATGATACCATGATAATTGGTCTGTACTTGATCAACAAAAACTCTTCATTCACGGCTTAGAAAGTAGTGGGCAGACAAAGAAAATAGTGTAGTGGTGTGTTTTAAGTCTCATAACTGTATAGTATTTGAAAAAAATAGGGCATCCAGTTTGAAAGATCTGAATCTGAATTATCGGTCACTTGAAGCTGTGGATCGCATGGGTGAGGCACAGCTTTGAGCGAGTGAAAACAGCAACACTTCGGCTAGCGATCGAGGTTTAATACTTACAGCGCGGGGATCGACTTTAGTCGTCAGAATCTGACGTCTGTAGACGTCAGATTCTGACAAGTGAAGTCGATCCCCCACTGTAAGAATAAAAATATTTACAATTGTCGTAAACCCATAATATAGGTATTCAAATGAGCCGGGCAGGGCTAACTAAGTCAATTATGATGATTTCAAATTGTAAAAAAAACTTTTGTTTTTCATGGTTTATACAAAACTGAAGCAGCGTGGTGAGAGTTAAGTATATACTGTAGATCTAGTAATATTAGCGAGCTGTAAATTTTCGCGAATTTCGTGGGGAGGACAAATTCGCGAATGCAAGAATCTCGTAAAAATATTATTATAACAGCACTACTGTAGAAAAATAAAAATTCGCGAATTCTAAACTTTGTAAAAAGTCACAAAATAAAAAATTCGCAAAAATTTAAACACGCGAAAATGACCAGATCTACAGTATATGGATACGGATGCCATGAACAGGTATGCAATTACAGCTTTATCGTGATGCTTATACATATCACATATAAACAGTAAGCCGACCTGTACGAGTTATAATAAAAATTATAGCACTGAATAATCCCAACCTAGGACTCAGAGGTTGAAGATGCATCGCATGGAGGACATTGACCAGACCTGTACGTGGATTTACAGCAAACATGAGACGCTGAACTCCTATACCAGTCTTGGCTTATGAACTATTTGTCAGTTTAACGCCAAGCCATTGTCCTCGACTCTGGCCCAATTTTTAACCTTTCTGTGCGGGGATCGTCTTTATACGTCAGAATCTGACGTCTGCAGACGTCAGATTCTGATGTATAAAGACGGTCCCCGCACTGAAAGAACTAAAATATTTATAATGTTCGTAAACCCATAACATAATAGGTATTCAAATGAATTAGAAAGATCCAACTAAGACATTTATGATGATTTCAAGTTGACAAAACCAATTGTGTCTCCATGGTTTATACTATATATAATAATTCAGCGTTCCCGAATTTATCATTGTCATCTTCATCCGCCATAAGCCGCGAATTGCTGTCGCAATTCTCGACTTATGGTGGATGAAGATGATTTGAAGTGAGTGGTAAATGACAAAAATATATTGTTATTTTGTTAAACAGTCTATAAAAAAATCGATTAAAAAACCCCAGGTTGAGGAAATGCAGTTATTTTTCAGAAATTCAAAATTATGCTTCAGTACATCTTCAAGGCTTAAAGGGTTAAATACTTCAAAACGGTTGTGCGTTGCATCTGCGTGAACATCAATGAGAATAGCCGGTGTAACAGTTTCAGACTACCCCCCTGTTCAGGTTACACCCGGGGGTAATCTGAAACTAGTTTCAAGTTACCCCCTCTAGTTTAAAATTACCCCCTTAATTTTACTGGCTAATTATCAATGATGACAATAATGTTATATTTCATATTTTCATCACTTGACATTGGGACATTTTCGGGGACACATATTCTCCATAATTATAACCCTTTGATTTCCAGGGCAACTATAGTTAAAACAAATATGTTAAAATTATATAACCCTCTATCATGTCTATGGAAACTAACGTGAAAAATTGCTAGCCCGAGGTCTTAAAACATTTTAATATCCATATAACCCTTTGATCTCTATGTCAAATGACGAACAATTGTTTGCGCGAGGTCTGGAAACACTTTAATTCCCCTATAACCCTATGATCCCTAGGACAACTAACGAAAAAGTTTTTCTATTATTGTCGTTATGTCTATCGATTTATCTATTGCAGATGTAGCATTGGTCATGTTTTGCAGATTAGTGGTAATAAAATTGTCTATTTTCATAAGCCTATATGCCTATAATTACTTTCAGTAATCAAATAACAGCAAATACCCGCATATGGGCCAACCTTGCTCGCATGCTTACAGCATGCACAATGCCTGTCACCTATGACATCAAAACAAATTGCCGGTGCATAAAAAATAGAGCTAACTGAGTTTAAATAGCTGGTATTTTATTTGATAATTTATAAACAACTTCAAAAATGAATATAATCGTGATCGGGAGTTAAAGGGCTAATAAAAGTAAGATACTAATCTCACAGTCTACACAGGATTCAGTGGCACATATTGGTTTCTCGTTTGTTTCTCAGATGAATATCGTTTCCATATTTTTCCAGTTTCACTCAGAAAATGACAACACAGCGGCGACTAGATTTAATATCAATGTTGGAATCTATCCATCCACATAAAACAACACCCCAGTAAACACAAGACATTTATATAGCATTTATACAATGTTGGTCCAACGTCGAAGACGTTGGGCCGCCGTTGTATAAATGTTATACAAATGTTTTGTCCTTACCAGAACAGCACCACTGATATCATGGCTATATTGCCCTCAGATACAATGAAACCTGAGTGCTGCAGAGCTGTGCGTGTACTTCCTTCCTTGGGACGAAATCTGCGTGTCAGATTGCTGATTCTGGAGATATTGTGAGGCCTGTTGTATTATGTCGTCCACAGAGGAGATTTATCACCAGCCGATCGCAACTGCACTGCAAAGCCAAAGGGCAGTAACTGCTTACTGTAAAGTAAGTAGTTACTAATCTTTTGGTTCGGCAAGGCATAATACTTAGGATGTCCATCAAGTCAGAATCCTCTTAAAGGTGACAACACCTGCTATTCCTCATTCATTTTCAATTCACCAATCGTAGTTTCTTTATTTGGTTTCATTTCATGTCTGTCAGGAATCCAAATGAATTATTATTTAATCAAATAAAACGCTTATAGCTTATTAATATTGATCGAATCTCTTTTACCAAAATGTGCATGTGTTGGCGGACATTAGGAGACCAGCTCAGCTTTGACGATGTAAGAAAATGCAACCAAATGAATCACCATTGTTCTTGTCTACGGTCCTATACCCACAACCTTCTCAGTCGTTGAGAAGTAAAATACCACACACATATTTTGATGATAAATACAGGCAGATTGTTTACAGCAATTTATATCTTGAAATGCAAATGACTAATAGTAAAATTTAACTTCTCATTGTTGTGATATGTTTTTTCAGGAACAACGCTATACTGTTTTTAAGTTTGATATAAAGCATAGGCCTAGTACTTTTTATTCGTGTGTCAATTAGCCTTATTTACGCTGAATATAGATGTTTCTTAATTTCATAACGTGTATATTTATTCAGTCATTCATTCATTTATTCATTTATTCATGTAATCATTTATTCATTCATTTATTCATTCATTTATTCATTCATTCATTCATTCATTCATTCATTCATTCATTCATTTATTCATTTATTCATTTATTCATTTATTCATTTATTCATTCATTCATTCATTCATTCATTCATTCATTCATTCATTCATTCATTCATTCATTCATTCATTCATTCATTTATTCATTAACAAACTCGTTCGTTCGTTCGTTCGTTCGTTTGTTTGTTAATTCGTTCGTTCTGCTGTTCATCATTCATTCATTCACTCCATGACCAGATATGGTGTTGACCTTACCATAATCATTATAATGTGCCGTATATAAAGTACATGTCTGATCTGCTAATAATTCCCAGTACTCAGTGATACAGTAGCCTGAGTAAGTCCCGTGTTATCAAGTAACACGGAAGTCCTCGAATGTAGAATATTTTAGTGGCTAATTCACCAAAGGTCAATGTCATTTGGCGGCACCATTAAGCCGTCGACAGAGTTGGAACGATTTTTTCTTGGAGCTGGTCATCTAAATCTCAGCCATCTAATTGGTTGAGATGCACATTTCTACCCATCAGATTCCTAGGATATGTGTGAGCCGCTGCGAGGATACCTTACTTTCCTCTCTTATATAATTTGTACTTTTCTATCCTGTGTTATTGTGGATTGAAAGAATTAAACTCGTTTTTGTGAGAGCCATTGGCGATGTCAATTCAAGCGTTGCCTACAGAAAGACGGACGTTCATACAACTCCAGCTTACGTAATCTGGGATTCACCCCACTAAGACTCGATTATCCATACTTTCTTGTACCTCCATAAGAAAAATGAAGATTTATCCTAACTTTTCCAATGGAAATCAGGGAAAGTTAAGATAATCTTTTTTTTTAAGAATCCTAGTGTGGTGAGCCCCTGGTTTTTACAAAGTCGATGTTACATATCACCCTGCTCATCATAAACACTGAGATAGTTGCACTGCTTCTCACCCCCCCCCCCCCTCCAGAATAAAAGTGCATCATAATAAAATACTACAGGACCAAGCCACTGAGCTGTTTGAAGCGTTGTGTTCACTCTTAGCCCAAAATATACTTTTAAATGGACATTTCTGTATCTTGGTATGAACATATTTATTTACCAAGGATTGTATCAATTAGCAGAAGCTAATACAATATACAATCCTCCGTATCTTAGGGGTTCTGTCAAGTTAGAAAAATACAAAAATCTGAGGAAAACTCAGACTTGCCACACCCCACCCACACACCCCATATCCAAGTTTTTTGGGGGAAAATTTGTACAAAATAACAACAACACAAAAAAAAAGAAAAAACATCAAATTTAAAAAAAAAGGCTTGGCCCACCCACCCATTTCCGAGTTTTTCTCCGATTTCTTTAACTTGAAAAAAAACATTCAGTGTGGTGGTATATGACCCCCATAGATTCCATTTACACCATGTATGCTACAGAAATATACTGCAATCAAAACGAACCGGCTATTTGAAGGGTGTACCCAGTCATAGACATGGCAAACTTCTAATGTTGGGCTGCACAAATCCTAATTACCACATTGGGTACGAAGGCCTAATTTTTTAAGCCACTGTGATTCGTCAGCAAAACCTGGGATTACCAGGTTTAGCTGGATACTGCCATCAATGAGGCACCTATGCTGATTTGTCGCGCGAATATTGATTCCTCGCTTTACCAGAGAGTACAACACAGTGAATCTATGTTCTCTCAATATTGGACAAGCGTCTCCAACATTGAGTCAACATAGATTCAATGTATGGTGTTTGCAGGGCTGCCAGACAGTTCACCATCACCCATACATGGGCAGGACTCCAGTCGGATGTTGGGCCGATGTTTTGAACGTTAAACCAACGATGAAAAATCAATCGAATTGTCTTAGATATCCCATTTCGCTAATACGTGCATCATTCGTCATAGCGGCAGGTGTTTCCTGAATACCAAGGAACAGAGCTAATAACGCTTTTAGCGAAACAGAGCTAGGGAACAGTGTCACAATACCTTTGTTTGTTCATATTATTTTGACCACCATTTTGTTGAAATCTCACTGTGATACACCATATTCAAGATAAGCCTTGATATACACCCAACAAGCACGTAATATTGACCCAGTGTTGGCATGATGATGGCACACCGATGCTGGCACAACATAATGCCACCACTGGGTGACTGCAATTTTTTGCAAATCTCCTCCAGGCTCATATCTATGGTTGGCGGAGAGGCTCACTAGTAGAGCTAACATAGAACGTTCAATATGATTCACTCATATTGAACGTTCAATTTTCTGAAATAGAACATACCATTTTTATCTTGATAAATGGGCCTGCAACTCTGAATATATATAATAAATATATACATCGACAATTTAGTCAAAAAAAATACATCTCACTCCAACCATTCATTAAAAAGACGGGATACTGAGAACTAAAACTCTGGCTAAATAACGAAGATAATAATCAGGGTGCTGTTTTAATGTTGGGCTAGCGTCGCCTACTTTGGACCAACATTAAACCAGCATTGAGTCAACTTTTCGTGTCTTGTGGAATATACCTTATCAGAGACCAAAGGGTTTTTTCAATTTATAGACATTATAAATATCTTCTTTAGCTCTTTCTGATTCATTTGAATACCTACGTTATACCTATACTATACTTTAGACGTCAGAATCTGACGTTTGCAGACGTCAGATTCTGACGACTAAAGTCGACCCCCCGCACTGTAAGGGTTACAACATATATTTGAACGTACTTGGGTATTCACATGACAAGTCTTATATTATATTAATCACATTATTGTAGCCCGCTATGATAACACGGTGTCATTCTAAATTATAAATTACTCTCTGACTTTCCTGTCACATAAAGTATCAGTTACATTTGGATGCACAACCACCTGATACTTGCACCTATATATTCATTAAATTTGTACTTCAGGTAGGCCTACAGCAGGCAAATATTTCTCGATCAAACCACGGTTATTTCCCTTGTCACCGTTTTAGTTCACCTGCTTTGGATTTGATAATTATCAAGTTTCAAGCGGCCTTCGTAGAGCTGTGCACAAACAACTCGCATTGTCTTTTTCACATGTGGTCGCAGACATGCTTTCATCATAATAATTACTGCCAGGAAATGCATAAAAATGATAAAAGTGAATCTTGCTGTGCCTACCCAGAAAACACAAAAGATTTGTATAACATTTGTACAACGTCGACCCGGCGTCTTCGACGTTGATCCAACATTGTACAAATGGTATACAAATACAACTGTTATACAAATACAAATGTTTACTGGGTAAACTTCACGCCTATTCTGTGAAACGCAGTGACGTTACTCGGTGAAAACAAAGTTATATAACACCCCCTCCCCCATACTTCATTCTGTGAAACTCAGTGACATCACTCGGTGAAAAGAAGTTATATAAGAACCCTCCCCATACTTCATTGTATTAGCCAGCTCGGTGAAAACAAAGGAGGTCGAGGTCATTGAGTTTCACAGAATACTCTCACCTAACTGTTCTCTGTTGACCGCAGGAGACGGAAATTAACGGACATGTAGTAAAGATTAAAATACACCTGTGGCGGCAGTCTATTGTTAAAACAGTAGATTGGGATCCACGAATGTAGTGTTATTTTTAATCAGTTAATACCGGCCAGGTCGGGCGCAATATACGGGCTTAACCATAAAACTACACAGATGATGTTTCGTAGTTTAACATGCTGACAACGAAATTGTTTTTTTTTCATATCAAATCTTTAAATACATGTTCCTACTTTGTGTATTTTAAGTGGAAGAAAGAACTCAATTACAATAGATTCGTAGATCCGAATATACTCGGCGCTGCGCGCTTCGTACATTCGGATCTACGAATCTATCGAATTTCTTTCTTTCTCCTTGACATAGTCTATTCTTTTCGCTTTGCAGTGTTGCATTACTACGTGAATTATTTCATTTATTTCAATCCGACATTGCCGACACAATCCCAGCTTCAAATAACTCAAAACGCCCTTTCGTTCAAACACTTAGCCTTTTATAATTATTAAGATATACTATGTGAAACATTTGATTAATTTTAGTCATTTAGACGTCAGATTCTGACGTATAAAGTCGATCTCCGGAATGAAAGAGTAAAACATTTATAATGATATTATAGACCCATAACATAGGTATTCAAGTGAAGATGATTTCCAAATGCAAAATCCTCTGGTACATGGTTTATACACAAATATGTCAGCGCTTTAACCCTTTAACTACCAAATTATTCAATTCGAATTTTCACCCTCTCGAAGTTATGTCTCGCTGACGCGATCCACAACTTCAAGTGAATGAAAATTATTCAGGTTTGACAAAATGGAGGTCAACACTTTTCAAATTATTCCAATTGATTTCACGCTTTATCTTTAACGTGTTAAAAAGGTGGTGCTTAATGTGGTTATAAAAAAAAGAGAAACCGAATATATTCGGGACCGGTGGTGACAGGGTTAACTCTTTCAAACCTGACTTTACCAGTGTCATCTTCATCCACTACAAGCCGCGAATTGCTGTCGCAATTCTCGACTTGTAGTGGAAGAAGATGACTTGAGGTGGATGAAAAATTTAAGAAAATTGCCATGTTTTGGTAAACCAGTTTCATGGAAATTTTCATTCTAAAACCCTTAGTTATGGGAAAATTAAGTCTGTTTTCAGGAAAGTAAATTGATGCTTTAATGCATCGTGAGGGTTTAACCCTTACAGCGCGGGGACCGTCTTTAGTCGTCAGAATCTGGCGTCTGTAGACGTCAGATTATGACCACTAAAGTAAGAGTAAAAATATTTCTAATGGCCGTATACCCCTAACATAGGTATTCAAATGAATCGGAAAGAGCTAACTAAGACATTCATGATGATTTCAAATTGAAAAAACCCTTTGGTCTCCATGGTTTTTACAAAAATTGTCAGCGCTTTAAGGGTTAAAGGTTAAGGGCTAACATGAGACCAGTATTGACAGCAGATACCAGACGCTGTACCAGCATTTCACGTCTGCTTGGTTGTTACAGTCTTTTTCACCAGATCCTGTGAGTAGCTTTTTTCCAATTTGCTCGGTCGCTCTTTAAAAATTATCACGGTAATGGTGTTAAAGAGAGCTGTAAATTTATCACATGCCAAACTTCGCTGATATGCAAAAATATCTACCAAATTTTCAGGGATGTTAGGGGAGGATGAAAAAATGATTCGATAAAAATGTTGTTAACAAAATTTATAGAACGACCGAGCAAATTGGAGAAAGGCTACCCGCAGGATCTGGTGAAACAGACTGTAGTTTTAGCAAGTGCTTGGTTTCAGAGATCAGGCTGGTGTTAATGTGTCTGTGTGTGTTTTGATGTTATCCCCTTACACACAGAAGTCCTGCATCACTCTGAGGATCCGTATATTGATCCGCTGATAAAACGGAGCACGTCTGATCGCTTGTGTCCATTCAATAATTTGTTACACGATGCATTGACGACCAAATCGTGGTTGTGGAATAATTAATATATATAATATACGCATGACTTGTTAGGGATACAAACTGATAGCAGTTTTGCAGCCAAGCGTGATATGTCAATAAAACGTATACTAATAACTTATAAGCTGTACATTACATTATCTGCATGCGTTGTGTTATGCTGTGGTCTGTCTCTAAGTGGTAAATCCGAAATATGTCTTAACTCGCTCAATATGTCGCGGACATTTGTCACAGTAAAAAGAACCACGAGAACATGGTTTACCCTTATCCTGCTACATTAATTTATTTAAATTTTCAACCACTTGAGGTTTTGTCTCGCTACCGCGATCCACAACCCCAAGTGATTAAAAATCACTCATTTGTTTAATTTAGGATCAAAATTGTACAAAACAATCTTGATGTTTAAGCAGTCAGTTCCTTCCTAATAACAGTGGTTTAATCGGCTAATAAAACTGATTAAAACTATATTGTAGTGCTCAGCAGGCAAAGGGTTAACGTTGATCGAAGATGAAAGCCCACTAATTATCACTAACATTGTTTTTTCTGTTCAGGTGGATCTATCGTGAGCCAAGATGAGTTCTGCCAACAAGAAGCGCCTGGACCAGCTGAATCCGGATCAAATACAATCATACAGGGATCAGTTTGAAATGTTTGATCTGAATGGAGATGGTGTAATCAGCGCCAGGGAGCTGAGAAAGGTATCCCGTAAGCTGGGCTACAGGATGACAGAACAACAACTAGATGTAAGTATTATATACCAAAATGCAATGATTGTAACAGTAAGCTGAGTTACAGGATGATAGATAAAAACAAGATGTAGTTATTATGTACCAACAAGTAGTGATTGTGACAGTAAGCTGGGCTACATGATGACAAAACAACAACTAGATGTATGTATATATACTAACATGTAATGATCGTGACAGTAAGCTGGGCTACAGGCTGACAGAACAACAACTAGATGTATGTATATATACTAACATGTTATGATCGTGACAGTAAGCTGGGCTACGTGATGACAAACCAACAACTAGATGTATGTATATATACTAACATGGAGTGATTGTGACAGTAAGCTGAGCTACAAGCTGACAAAACAACAACTAGATGTATGTATATATACTAACATGTTATGATCGTGACAGTAAACTAGGCTACAGTCTGACAGAACAGCAACCAGATGTATGTATATATACTAACATGTTATGATCGTGACAGTAAAATAGGCTACAGGCTGACAGAACAACAACTAGATGTATGTATATATACTAACATCTAATGATCGTGACAGTAAGCTGGGCTACATGATGACAAAACAACAACTAGATGTATGTATATATACTATCATGTAGTGATTGTGACAGTAAGCTGAGCTACAGGCTGACAAAACAACAACTAGATGTATGTATATATACTAACATGTAATTATCGTGACTGTAAGCTGGGCTACAGGCTGACATAACAACAACTAGATGTATGTATATATACCAACATGTAATGATCGTGACATTAAACTAGGCTACAGGCTGACAGAACAACAAATAGATGTAAGTATTATAAATACTAAAATGTAACGATTGTATCAATAAGCTGAGCTACAGGCTGACAAAACAACAACTAGATGTATGTATATATACTAACATGTAATTATCGTGACTGTAAGCTGGGCTACAGGCTGACATAACAACAACTAGATGTATGTATATATACCAACATGTAATGATCGTGACATTAAACTAGGCTACAGGCTGACAGAACAACAAATAGATGTAAGTATTATAAATACTAAAATGTAACGATTGTATCAATAAGCTGAGCTACAGGCTGACAAAACAACAACTAGATGTATGTATATATACTAACATGTAATTATCGTGACTGTAAGCTGGGCTACAGGCTGACATAACAACAACTAGATGTATGTATATATACCAACATGTAATGATCGTGACATTAAACTAGGCTACAGGCTGACAGAACAACAAATAGATGTAAGTATTATAAATACTAAAATGTAACGATTGTATCAATAAGCTGAGCTACAGGCTGACAAAACAACAAATAGATGTATGTATATATACTAACATGTAATTATCGTGACTGTAAGCTGGGCTACAGGCTGACAGAACAACAAATAGATGTATGTATACATACTAACATGTAATGATCGTGACAGTAAGCTGAGCTACAGGATGACAAAACAACAACTAGATGTATGTATATATACTAACATGCAATGATCGTGACAGTAAGCTGGGCTACAGGCTGACAAAACAACAACTAGATGTATGTATATATACTAACATGTAATGATCGTGACAGTAAGCTAGATACAGGGTGACAGAACACCTACTAGATGTAAGTATTATGTACTAGCATGTAATGACTGTACCAGAAAGCTGGACTACATGATGACAGAACACCTACTAGATGTAAGTATTATGTACTAACATGTAATGATTGTACCAGAAAGCTGGACTACAGGATGACAGAACACCTACTAGATGTAAGTATTATGTACTAACATGTAATGATTGTAACAGTAAACTAGGCTACAGGATTACAGAACACCTACTAGATGTAAGTAGTATGTACTAACATGTAATGATTGTACCAGAAAGCTGGACTACATGATGACAGAACACCTACTAGATGTAAGTAGTATGTACTAACATGTAATGATTGTACCAGAAAGCTGGACTACATGATGACAGAACACCTACTAGATGTAAGTAGTATGTACTAACATGTAATGATTGTACCAGAAAGCTGGACTACATGATGACAGAACACCTACTAGATGTAAGTAGTATGTACTAACATGTAATGATTGTACCAGAAAGCTGGACTACAGGATGACAGAACACCTACTAGATGTAAGTATTATGTACTAACATGTAATGATTGTAACAGTAAACTAGGCTACAGGATTACAGAACACCTACTAGATGTAAGTAGTATGTACTAACATGTAATGATTGTACCAGAAAGCTGGACTACATGATGACAGAACACCTACTAGATGTAAGTAGTATGTACTAACATGTAATGATTGTACCAGAAAGCTGGACTACATGATGACAGAACACCTACTAGATGTAAGTAGTATGTACTAACATGTAATGATTGTACCAGAAAGCTGGACTACATGATGACAGAACACCTACTAGATGTAAGTAGTATGTACTAACATGTAATGATTGTACCAGAAAGCTGGACTACATGATGACAGAACACCTACTAGATGTAAGTAGTATGTACTAACATGTAATGATTGTACCAGAAAGCTGGACTACATGATGACAGAACACCTACTAGATGTAAGTAGTATGTACTAACATGTAATGATTGTACCAGAAAGCTGGACTACATGATGACAGAACACCTACTAGATGTAAGTAGTATGTACTAACATGTAATGATTGTACCAGAAAGCTGGACTACATGATGACAGAACACCTACTAGATGTAAGTAGTATGTACTAACATGTAATGATTGTAACAGTAAACTAGGCTACAGGATGATAGAATAACAACTAGATGTAAGTATTATAAAAACTAAAATTTAGTGATTGTAACAGTAAGCTAGGCTCCAAGCTGACAGAACAACAACTAACTAGATATAAGTATTATATATACCAAGGATACTAGAACCTTGTAGTATCTGTGTATATACCAACATGTAATGATTGTATCAGTAAACCAGGATACAGGATGATAGAACAACAATTAGATGTAGGTATTATGTACCAACCTGTAATGACTGTGACAGTAAGCTGGGCTACAGAGTTAGAGAACAACAACAAGACTTTTTATAAGTAGGGCTCATAAAGCTCACAACTAGATGGCAGGTCTGTACTAACATGTGATATACGCATTAATATAACGTATTATGTATTGGTGAAGATGTGCTGAGTCACAATTGATCAATATCATTTTACTCGAATAAAGCTATAGTATGACCATACACAGATACAACAATGATTTGAAGTAAAAATCCAAATTATATCCACTTTTTTTAATCTCATCAGAAAATTGAAAAAATATGGCAGTTCCAACCGGTCAAACATCAGGAAATCACTTGTCATTTATACCAGTTTCATAAATCATACATAATATGTTAATGTGTTTTTATTTTATCTTTCCAATGGTAAATGTTATATAATATTACGTTGTGCTAAAATTAAATTGATTCGATTATTTTCACCTGTTTTGTGCTGACGTCAATATATGTATGTTATTTCCAATTCTTTGAGTATGGAGTTGTACGTAGACGTCATTTACATGATTAAATAGCCAAATGTTTTGTTTGTCATAGAATCAACCAGCACAAAAACTGCATTCATTATAAAAGTGACACATGTGTATTTTCTTTTTTTATGTGGTAGCTCTATTCCAGGAAAACTGTCTGATCTTTTTTCGCAGGAAATAATGGAGGCGAATGACCTAGATTGTAATGGTTGTCTGACATTTGATGAGTTTCTCATGGCCATGCCTGCTAACGAGAATATATCAAGGGACGATCACAGGTAACAGCAAACTACTAATTACAGTTTGACATTGATTTTGAACATACAAAACCGTGACATTGAGCTAACACTGAGATCCGAAAATATGAAGTTATTACTGGACCGCGGTCGAAAATAAATTACGGGCCATACATTCATCGTTCGTGGTTGCTGCATCGCGCTTGTGGAATAAATTGGAAATAAAAACACACTTTTTTACATTAGACCTACCACCTTAATCTGAGCATCCATCGACCGTCATATGATGAACTCTTTTTCCGACTATGGACCTCTCCACTGAATACTGATTTTAGCCCACAGCGTCATTCAGTCTCAATTTTGTTGAGAGATTTTGGCGCTATAGAAGTCATTATACAGTATACATTATACCTTCAAAATGTCACCCCGGCAAACAAGAGTCATTGATCCAACAGAGATTCAATGTTGCGCAAGCGTCGTAGACGGTGGCCCAACATTGGGCCAGCATTAGGTCAATGTGTCGTGTTTGCTGAGAGGCTAAATTGTGAAACTTGTTCTTGAGAATTTACAAGCTTCATGACTTCGTAGCAAAGAGGATTTTGGAAATAATTATTCCCTTATTATTACTACTCATGTAATTATAATTATGTGCTGTCGCAATTCTCGGCTTGTAATTGCTGAAGCTGACCTGAAGGGGGTGGCAAATGAAACAAAATACATATTGGTATTATTTTAACAGCTGCATTCAAATATTCGTGCCGAAGCCCCTTTGTGTTGGGAAATGATGGTGTAATTTATGTTTTTTTTAAATGATATCTTCATGTTCTGCACCAGTGCCACAAGGGTGCTGAAAGGGTAAAACGTATATTTTTATCCCCTAAGCACAAATGTTACACCTCGAAGTGGCAAACTATATTATATAAATATTATATTATCTATTTAAAGGATTGTCTTGTTTATTATACCCACAATTCGCTAAAATGTAGTTTTGTGTTAATGGTCTCTAATTATGCGTTGAATCGCTTCTTTGAAGAAACTAGTGATTGGCACTTTAAGCGTTATATAATCGAGAATTTACATAAAAAGACATACAATGGTCGTTCTTCGTATAGTGTATGGCCCGTATTCTCGTACAAGTTACGATATATCGTAGGCTTCTGATTGGTCGAGATAGCCATCTCGAGCAATCCGAAGCCTACGATATATCGTAATTTGTACGAGAATACGGACCTAGTATGTTCATTCAAGGCTGATTTTCTTACTTCAGAATGGCGGACATCCGGCGTAAATTTATGGAATATGATGGTGACGGTAATGGCGTGGTGACTGTAAACGAGGCTCATGACATCCTGAAGAAGGAGCTGGGATTCACACACAAACAATCAGAGGAGCTCGTCAAGAGATACGACAAAAACAACGACGGAAAACTATCATACGAAGAGTTCATTGAATTCTACAGCAAAGTCAGGCGTCAGTAAGTAGGCCCATCCCCAGCAAACACAAAAAATTTGTAGGCCTATAACATTTGTACAATGCTGGACCAAGGTCGAAGACAATGGGCTGACATTGTACAAATGTTATACAAATGTTTTGTATTTGCTGGGCCATTGCTGCTAAACGCCAAAAGTCAATAACTGGTTTTGCACTGCAGAATAATATTTCATTTTATTGTCCGAAGGTAGTATCTATATTATTAGAAATGTATTTTTTAAAGTGTATTTTTGTTGTGATACCAACTTCAACTGGATATCACTTTTTATCAAATACATGTTAATGAAAATGGATAATAGTCGAAATAAGTAGATCATCATGCTTAACATTTTGGGTCACAATCATATGGTATCCAAAAATCCGAGAAAAACTCGAAAGTGGGTGGGTTGTTGGCTCAAGCCCAAAATTGGATTCGTTTTTTTAAATTTAGCTTTTTGTGTGTTTTTGTGTTGTTGTTTTTCTTGCACATGGTTTAAAATAAGCTGAAGACCTCTTCCTTTCTGTTGTCCAGGGCTGACGAAATCAAGGTAATGTTTCACGAGTTCGACAAGGATGGCAGTGGTGCAGTATCTGTTGACGAGGCTAAGTCTATGCTGAGGCAGCTAGGTATGCCAGATGGCGAGGTGGAAACCTTGGTGGCGATGTACGACTCCAACAACGACGGCGAGCTTCAATATGACGAGTTTGTAAGCTTCCTCATCAACTCCTGAGATGGTCTCCTCGTGCTGTATGTGTGGGAGACTAAAGCCGTCCTCTCTTCCAGTATGGACGTGAGCAATGCGAGACGACCGTATCCAGAACGTAAAGGGGCTACTCCTGCTTTGCGGAGATTTTTTTCTAGCCCTGTGATTGGTGAGACTGATGTGACGCTTGTCACGTGATTAGCGGTCGTCGTGATAGCGAGGCTGCTGTGTTCGCCTTATGTTTTTCCGGGCCTCACTTGTCTTATTATGGCACTTCAGGATTTCTGACAGTCAGGTGCTCTCAGTCAGTATGCCACTCACCAGTGAGCACGAGGCGTTAAACAAATGCTAGTTTAATGTTGGGGCGGCGTCGCCGACGCTGGCCCAACATCACAACAAATTCTATTTGCCGCCTCGTGCTTGCTGTGGACCACTTTAAGCTCTACTGCTGTTTACAAAACCGTGCACTGTGTGAAGAAACAACGTAACTTTTTGTACGAGAACAATGGACTATGAACACTATATACGTTTGCTATTGTAGGTAATAAGGTTTTATAAGAGTGTGCTCTGTTATTAGTAATGAATGCCTTGTACCCTCAGCCTCGATGAGATTTACCGTTATTATTGAATCGTCATTATTGATACCAGTGATGACTAATTGTAGGTCATCGGCCGATGCCTAATTGTAGGTCATCTTTGCTTGTATTTTATATGGTGCATTGTTTAGCATCCTTAGCCCTGATTGTTTTTATTTACTTCTATTCAATAATTTTAAATATACTGGTATCACAATGTCATTACTTTCATAAAACAAATTTCATATTGTATGTAGGCATCTACATATAATTTGTTTTCAATTCTCGTTGACAATTTCAATAATTTATCACTATCAGAACGTATACGTGACATTTATTTTGATTCAGTTATAGAGACAATATTTCAATTTATTTCTTACTGGAAATACATTATTAATTACCACAAACATAAGTAGTCTTCATTGTATATTGTGCATCAATAAGGCGAGGGAGTTCGCT
Organism: Flabesymbios commensalis; assembly: GCA_964017125.1. Lineage (NCBI taxonomy): Eukaryota > Metazoa > Annelida > Polychaeta > Terebellida > Flabelligeridae > Flabesymbios > Flabesymbios commensalis. The sequence continues at coordinate 71,295,402 of OZ024909.1, read as the reverse complement.
AACATTTTAAAAAGTGGGGTTTTACGCATTTCACTATCTACTGTATTATAGAACATTCCATACAGTTATTGTGATTCTATATTTTACTTCTTTATGAGTATCCCTTTCCTTTAATATACTATATTCAGCAAATAGAACGATCAGTTTTATCTAGTCACAGCGTAATTTATGCTGCCGTTTTTATTTGGAGCGTACTCAACACAACTATTCGGACTTGCCATGCTTTTTGTAAAAAATCATTTTAATCTGCTACAGTGTGCATCATAGAGCAGTTTGTTTTTTATATATTTTGTATTTTTGTTGTTGTTGTTGGCCTTCAATTTATATTTCTTCCTCATATAATACATTTATTTCAATGTACCTCCCAACGTGCATCGATAAAGTAAGTTATTACCTATTTATATATTGCATATACAAATTATTAGTATTTATATTTAATACTATTCAACATGTTCAGCGGAACAGTTATTTTCTGTGACTATCAATCTGTCATCGTAATTTACCCTGGCTACACTCGGTTTGACAAGCCTTCTAAAATGAATTCATTGCAGCTGAAAACAAAACCTTATTCTTTTTTACTCTTACAGTGCGGGGATCGACTTTAGAGGGTTGAACGAGGACGATAGATTACCAATTTTATTAACTAATGTGTAAAGAAATATACAACTGTGCAACTCACAGTACATTGTCGTGTATATAATAATTGTAATCTGGCACGTTCTCTGCATTTGGTGTAAGACATTTTATGTTAATTGATTTGCTTTTGGTAATATTTATAATTCGCTACAATCCAGCAAACACAAGATGTTAAATCAATGCTGGTTTGATGTTGATTTAATGTTGGTTTAAGTCGACATTGGTTGAGCGTCTCATGCTGCGAAGTCATTTCCTTTTAACTACGGCAAGTTAAACCTACTTTTATTTTACAGCACATTTTCACTTGATACAATTATTAGATAATCGTGTTTAAAATACGGTAAAATGTGATGGATCTCAGTATTGATCTAGAATGTAATTTTAGCTTGATTTAGGTGGGTGCACCCAATGTTGCTATAATGTTATAACATTATCAACATTATAACAACATTGTGGTGCCGATATTCGCTAGAAACTTTACATGTGACACCTGATGAACTAAATGATACATTAGGGGATGCTTACATTCATTTGGACTCACTGTTTTATCTGTTTGCTTGAATATGATCGTGATATATTTAAATTATTCACAAATTTTCACAAAATATAAGTACAATTTAAATAAACAAAATCAAGAGAAAGTGATGGTTTATTGTTATATTACACAGATTCACGTGGAACTGTATATATATTCGCTATGACATCGCTCGTGGTGTGAGATCAGCATATTTTACATAATGAATCCCCACTTGTTGTACTGAAATCAACACATTACACCAAACCCAACGATATACAAATATAGCTATATTTGGATTCAATGTTACATCCGAAGCAATAGTGGGGCCTATCATAACGTTGGGAGCTACAAAGTTCACACACCTAAAAATTAGCCAAACAAGAATAACAATTTGAATACATTCCTTCAACGAATTCGCTTTATTGACTAGTCTACGTGAGTGATTCAATTTCTGTTTTATATATATATATATATACTCCAAAACAGCATTATCAATCATGCAATATCCCGTGTTATTTTTTTAGTTTATTCTGGATCAGCACAATTTACAAAAAATGAATTTGTGTATAGGACTGTAAATCCATACAAAAAACACTCACTGGACGATAATAGGTTAATTTCATATCCAATACTGTCAAATCAGTCAGCTAAAAATATCGCAATATTTAAAAATATAGTGATTGTATCACACGAAATAGAGGTATAGAAACAAAATGGACGTTCTTATAAAAAATCCATCTATTCCATGTATAAAATTATACATAAATAATTAAACAAATGTCTACTTTTAACTAAAACTAGCTACTTGACATTATTTTATATGGACCCCCACTCATCAAAAATATGTTTAAGCTGTTTGGTTATAAATGTTATTAAAAGCAAGCAACATAGACAACATGAGTGACGAAGATATTTGTGTATACATAGCCAGAGTTTGAAACATTTAACTATTCATATATACTGAACTATTTTAATGATAGCTGCAATAATATTTAAAAAAAAACCCGATAATTTATCTGAGTCGAGGCCCTCCCGATGGAGTGTATATATCTTCTTTATTGGCCCCTTTACTTCCAGTATAAATATGTAGCCATTTAAAACGCTAATTACATTTTAAGAATACAAGAAGGCAACAGTAAAAATATATAAAAGTGTAGTAGTATCAGATAATTACCATTCATTTGCAGATGCCAAACGTAAGTACACAAATCATATTTAATGTCGTTATTAAATAAATGTACTTTATGACAGCTGCAATTATATCTAAAAAAAATTATCTGCGCCAAAGCACACCAGGTGGAGGGTATCTAACTTAATTATTGACCCCTTTACTTTCCGTATAAACATGTAAAAAAGTAATACCTATCAGGCAAGTAACATTAATTCGTGGATGCTAAACGTAAATCATACATAATGTCGTTATTATAGGCGACCAGACGCCTCATAACACTACCAGTCTGGGGACAGCCTACACAGTGTTCTGTGTAACGCCACATAGACATTTAGATGGGATTTTTCTACGTGTTCTGGTCGAAATTCAATATCATAATGTGAATGATGCGCAGACTGGTCCAAGTGGAGAACCTAGTTAGTGGCTGTTTACCTGGCTGTCCTGTGGTTGACCCAGTCAACAGACACTGCATCTCACCATCACAATGGGATTTTAACCCTTACGATGCTGAAATATTTTTGCTTCAATCATGGAGACTAAAGGGTTTTTTTCCATTTAAAATCATCATAAATGTCTTGGTCAGTTGTTTCCGCTTCATTTGAACTCCTATGTTAAGGGTCTACGGCCATTAGAATTTTGTTAATTCTTGCAGTGCGGGGAACGTCTTTAGACGTCAGAATCTGACGTCTACAGACGTCAGTTTCTGGCGTCTAAAGATGGTCCTCGCACTGAAAGGGTTACGCCTTGTGCTACCAGGTCCATATATATATGCGTTTTCAATCAAATGTCGGACCAAATAAATTGAACTCGAACAGATATTTTGTGGTAGATGCTTTAGTTAATCTAAAAAATAAAATTGTGAAGACGTTTATTTCTTCATAAATATAGTTATTTTTCATTCATTTGAAGCTGGAAATTGCGTTGGCAATTCCAGCTTCAAATGACGAAAAATACTCCGAAACAATTCGGCAGCACAAAGGTTAAACCAGACAGAGCAAATACGAAACTCTCGTGAAGGGTGAATGTGGAGCAAAGACAGAGATCCAGATCCCATGTTTCCTGACGTCATGGAGTACTTTAAGCTCAGAAAAAAACATAACCAACGTCAAAATAAAAATGATCAACCAGGATCGTGTAGCAGCTCACTTGAGCTGATTTTCAACTCGATGAGTTGAGATTATTTCAACTTGACCAACAATTTCTTGACCAATCACCGTCGGACACGAGATGTTCCGGTTTATTCTGGACCCGAGATATAACCTCGGGTTCAGCCATTTTTCTTTCTTGTTCATGCTACTTCTGAATCGTCAAAATAAACGCATATATTTAAGTTGTGTTTTGTAAATTCCTATTGAAGGCAATCCCTTCAATCGCATAATTTTCGCCGATTTCTGAGTCAATTTTCAACCGATTTCCTTGCAAAGGCCATTGTCTATTTAAATCCTAACAGCGGTAAAAATCAATCAATCAAAATAACTCAATCACTCAATCACTCAATCAATCAATCAATCAATCAATCAATCAATCAATCAATCAATCAATCAATCAATCAATCAATCAATCAATCAATCAATCAATCAATCGATCAATCAATCAATCAATCAATCAATCAATCAATCAATCAATCAATCAATCAATCAATCAATCAATCAATCAATCAATCAATCAATCAATCAGTCAGTCAGTCAGTCAGTCAGTCAATCTAGAAAACATTCATGTTAAAGAGACAGTTCACTAAGATGCACCCCCGTGCGCCGATACAGTTTATTTATAAACTGTATGCCCTGATATTATCTAGCGACGCAGTACCCAGTAAGCACAAGACATTGACCCAATGTTGGTTTAACGTTGGCCCAACGTTACCCAACATTGGGTCAATGTGTCGTGTTTACTGGATAGTGGATTGTCCCTGGTAGCATGTCTCCTAGGAGGAGTAGACACTGACTCAGGTTTCACTGATGCAGACAACTGTAAACGCTTGTGTTTCACTGATCTATAGCATCGCTAGGTTTATTGGATTTTGGCAAGCCACTTCGGCTGGATCATAATAGGATTAGGCTTAATGTGGGACTGACTAAATCAACGCCAACAATAGAGAAGGACAAGATCGATTGTGAGGAGGAATAGAAGCGGAAAAGACACCAGCCAGCAAGGTAGTTCTAGGATCTACACGTCTTGATGGACTTTAGTATTTTAAAATACATAATGTTTGCTACTGAATTAAATAATAAATGAAAAACTATGCATTGCAGAAATAAAAATAATTTATAAAAAAAATGCAATAATGTCAACCAATTTCCCTGCATTTGAACAAATATTGCGATTCAGTCAAATGACGATGGTCATCTAATATAATTTTAAATGTTTTGCAACTTGGAAGGGATGGGGGGCATTTTACAAATAAATTCTGAAGATCTAATACACTGGATATAATACATTGTTTTACACGTCAACAAAACCACCCGCCAATAGACGGCACACGATATAGAATAAAAACACCATTTTTTTTATTGAGCGCTCAGTAGCCTATCCTGATCAAAGTTAGCATAGGATTCCAAAATTATTTTCTAGTAAAGGCACCAAAAACCAAAAATCAAAGAAAGCCACAATTGGAAAAAAGTGAAACAATAAATCGATATTTTAATCGCCAGAATAGACGCAGATTCATGATTTTGGTGTCTACCAACGGTTTTCAGATAATTCTGCAAAACTGTTGTAGTCAGAAAGTACTTTGCAATGGGAGTAAAATTAAAAATGGCCTCCATTTGTGCAAGGTGAAAGAATAAAATGATATCATTGTCGACAGAATAGACCAAAAATCATGATTCTGGTGTGCACCTTAGGATTTGCTTGTATACTTGATATAGTGGTGTGGCCAGAACGTACTTTACACTTTGCATTATTTGCAAAATCCAAGATGGCTGACATTTTTGCAAGGTCAAAACAAGAAATCGATATAATTTAATTAACATAGACATTGCATTGTGGGTAAAATCTAAGATGGCCGCCATTTGATAAGGTCCAGCGAAATTCGAATGAAACAAACAATGGTATTATTTTAGACAGAAGAAAAGCAGATCCATGAATGTACAAGTGTCTACAATAAGATTTGCCTCACCTTGTGGCATTATCAAAAATTCCAGGAAACAAGATTGCGGCGATCAGAATAGGAAATGTCTATAGCTTTTGCTGGGGGTAAGATGTATTGCTAATTTTCCAATAATTGGTGTCTACCATATGGATTTTAGATAGGTAGGGCGGCATTTGAGTGTCATCTAAAAACTACTTTAGATAGTTTGATTCGCGAGGACTGAGCTATGTATCACGCCATATAGCTGGCTCCCATCCACCATGTATATACTGGTATCTGGATTACCAGGTATGCGGATGGAGGGAGTATCTCAGGATTCTGGTATGCAGTGCTTTCTGGGCTGTACGTAAAACCGAAAGACTCGGTACAAAACTAACCAATCAGGATTGGGTTTGATCAGTCTCAGCGTCGCAAGCGGCACGTTCAGACTATAGAAAGTTTACCCACCTCCTCTCGTCTTCCATCCACTATACTAATACCAACACCTTGGGACGCTTGGATATCAATTACTTCTTGATCCCCCAAGTCATACCCTCATATATCATTCGTACCGGGATGTGGTTATATCCTGCCTGCCTCGTGCCGGGATAAGCCACATCCCGCCATAGGTTTATGTAGGGGTGGGCTTGGGATCCAAGTACCCCCGTTTAAGCCAAATGTTGTGTATATAATTGTTATGTCTTTTAATAAACATGTTACTAAATGCCATCAGATTCCATATGTGTTTTATTATTCCCTTCGGAGATCGTTTTGGAATTTTTCAATCTTTCCCATATATAGGCGGGGTCGTACGTGAAGCTGTGATCACCTTTTCTGGTCAATAATTTCAAAAGTTAAGCGGCATTCAGCTTTAAGCTCAGTAAACTGTGATGAACCCTTTTCGTGGCTTCCATTCGACTGTGACAGCCAGCTTTGAGTGTTGCTCACAATGCCCCCATATATATTTTTTTGCTGATGACCATCAGTTTGATCCCTGGCAATGAACGTAACCATAAAATGACACAAATTTTCGTCAAATATATACTACATTTATGTATTTCTCGTCATTTGAAGCTGGAAATTGCGTTAGCAATTCCAGCTTCAAATGACGAAAAATAGAACTCCTACACCAGTATATCTGGATCCTGGTATGCACCCCGGCCTGGAAGTCAAAGGGTTAACAATAAAAATTAGCTTTAATGCATGTCCATTGGCTATTCTGCATAAACGCCAAACGCAAAAAAAGTCAATTGTTTATCCAACGTCAACATCTATTACCATTACCTAATTGATGCTTAATGCCACAATGTCCGCTGTACCTGAAAGTCATTGATTTATCTGAATTCTTGTTAAGGTTTTACATATTTTGTGTTCGTTTGTGGCTTTGTGACGGTCCTCTCGACATCAAAAACATTGATCCATATAAATCCTAGCAAAAAGTTATACACATTTTGTACCCTATTATGGCACTCTTGTGGCCATTAATTTGTCTAATGACCGTCATCATGGTTTTCGATATTTAGACTGTCTAAAATTATATCCGTATAAAATTATTTATATGAAAATTCTATAAGATACATAGCAAAATAACAAACATGTTTGTATTCTGTTGAGAATAATATTAATTTTTGGTTTGCACAGATGATGATCATCGTGGATTTTACCAACGTTGCAATGTTTAAAGTACTTCACAGCCACACAGCTATGTTGGGTATACCTTAAACCCTATGGTATAAACCAAAATCATGCATTTGCGTTCATTGTGTCGGAAATAAAACCAGTTTATAGATTACCCTTGCACAAATTGCACAGATTTACACACAATGCAATGTCTAAAATAATTCCTGGCCACACCATGATGTCGCTCATATCATGAATATAAATAGGATGTGCTGCACGTTCACGTTGAGATATAGGCCTAGACTGCTTGCACGAGTTTGCGCGTGAACAGTTTGTCTGATTAGAACAGTTCGGCGTTGCTCACTGTGTGGCGTGTTGTCATTGAACAGTGTGTAACAGTTGTCTGATTAAAACAGTTCGGCGTTGCTCGCTGTGTGGCGTGTTGTTATTGAGAAAGGTGTGATACCAGCAACAGTTTTTGTCAAACGGGCATTACATGTTTCCTTAGTATTCACCAGGTGGCTCTACTGCCTTGACAATAAAATTTCCGATAATGTCATGATTCTCCCACAACAGGAGACGAAACGTCGACCCAATGCAGACTTGATGTTGGCCCACCGTCTGTGACGCTAGCCCAGCATTAAAACAATATTGGGTCGACGTCCCGTGTTTACTGGGTCATCGGGCGGGCTAGTTTTCAGTTAGAACTTGATTCTTAATCAACTGCAACTAGGTACCCAATCTTCATTGCCGTCATTCATGGTTTACCCTTTGCTATGTTGTTAAAGCCTGTCCAACGGTAGAGGATGGTCCCAAAAGAAAGTTAGCTTTTCGGTATCCAGTCAGTCAATTCTCAAGCGATTTTCCTGAAATTTTGTAAACCTTATTTTCTAGTCATTTGGCATCCTGAAAATATTGTATAGTTCAAATGTTAGACCGTTTGACATGTAGTAAATGTCTATATATGACGCTCCTCTATAACATGTATAAACCTAATAGCTTCCACTCCGGTTTATTCTCAGAATTGCGTTAGATGTCAAATGGTCTAACTTTTGAAATACTAAATGGAATTACGCGAAATTTGTTGAAGGTTGTTGCCAAATGACTAGATCATAATGGTTACACAATTTCGTAACAATCCCTTGAGAATTGTCTGATTGGAGACTAAAAAGCTAACATTCATTTTGGACTAACCTCCACCGTCGGACAGACTTTAGTTAAATTGTTCATATGTTCAGGGAACTGTAGTTTTATGATATGTGCAACCACTTAAAGTTGTGCCTCGCTGCCACGACCCACAACTTCAAGTGGGTGACACCTACTCATATTTGTTTTTAGACCAAATATTTGAATCTTAACATTTTTATGTATAAATACACATTTCGTTCACAATATCTGTGATTTAACGTGATCATAAAACAGGTTAATAGCGAGCAAAGCCGTCATTGGCGCTGAAAAGATTAAGAATATCAAAGATAAATTCGAGTAAATAATAATTATTATCATCAATATTTAGGCCTACTCGATGTTTACCATGTTTACACGGGGCCAGAATACCACACTCGGGCCGACAGGTATATTGAGGCTTATTAGCCTAAGGTATTATTTAAAAATCAATCAACATTTTTAAAAGTAGAAATCAGACCATCGTCATGACAGTGGCATCATTAACAGACTAATGAAATCTCTGGAGAAAAAGAGGGGATAATATTTATAGATTATTTCGGAAATTTTATTTGTGGTGGAGTATTGAGATTTGTGTTCGCAATATTATTGAGGAGGAATTTATCCGATCATTTCTAATGAGTGAAATGATCCACTACTTTCAATGACACTGAATAAAAACTCTTTAATCGTGTTGCCCCAGTGAAATATATTTATTTTGTAATACATCTGTTGACGTGGTACCTGTCTCTAGCGTATTCTGATAATGGTTTCCTTAGTCAATGTGCTATGAGGTTTTATCAAGTTAAAACAAACTGAGAAAAACTCGTAAGTGGATGGGTGGGTCAAGCCCTAACCCGGATTTTAACTTGACAAAACCCCTAAGTGTAAGTGGTGTAACATTTATTAATAATGCTTATGAGTCGGTCTTGTCTGAATATTTGTCACCATTTATACCTATATAAAATCATGCTCACCCGAATTGATCCCTCTGAGCTGTATAAATCTGCCTTATCACAACCAAAGCCGATCGTATTATGGCTTGATCATAAAAATAGCTTCGCACATACAAATAGCTTCGCATAAACGCTACTGTGGTGACCTGACCAGCAATGAATATATACTCCTTTAAAGATAGAGTCAGGTTCTAAACTCGCATGCGTGTAAGCCTTCAGCATACAGTACAGTGTGGTTGATGAAGTAACCTGATTATAAGACTGGATACTACTCCAACGAGACACTCACCCAACGCTGTTGTAATGTTAGGCCAACGTGTACGACGCTGGCCCAACATTGAACCAACATTGCAGAAATGTACAATGTTTGAGAGAAAGACCTCCTTCCCAGCATACACAAAACATTTGTATAACATTTATACAACGTCGGCCCAACTTCTTCGACGTTGGTCCAACGTTGTATAAAGTCATACAAATGTGTTGTGTTCACTGGGTGTCGGTACACGCGTGAGGTCAACCTGTTTCGAAATACCCACAGTAATACAGTCAGATTGTTTGCAAAGCAAGGCCCAGCTAAGATCCAGGACAAAGGGCTTTGAGATTCGATGGAATTGTTACTCATAGATGTCGCTGAAGTATATATGAACTTGCTGTGATTTGAGAGCTTGCTCTTAATGAGGCTTTGTGTATGAAACGCATATTTAGTATTATTATGGAATAGGGCCTTGGCCTACCCACGGGCACCATTGCATTCTGGGTGACCCTTGTCCCGCGAATTTTGACAGTTGACCATACCTTTAATATTAGTATGTTATGGTTGCTCTAATTCGTTGGTTAAAACTACGCTTATTGAGATAAAATCATACCACTTCAGGTGGGGGATACTTTTAAATGCATGTAACAATGTGTCCTGTGGTTTTATAATGAAAATTAAAGAAACTAGCCGCTGAAAAGTAAAGATGGCAAAAGTAATCAGCAAGTTATGAAGCAGTGCCCAAAATGAGAGCTGTAGGGGAGACCGGGACACCATGGACATCGGGGTACCATGGACATCTGTTTTTAGGGGCAAAGTGCATTGCCTAATTTTGACAACGGAGTCCTCTAGCGAATGCTTTTAAACTGTTCTTTTTCAGCAGAAAAATTGGTGATGATACATCAAGGCATCTAAGCCGTGGTATGTGTATTTATGTGTTTATGATGGTTAAAAGTATTTTGTTGATATACACTGATTTTGTTAATACATTCAACACTCATTGGAACTAAGTTAATACAAGAATCACATAGTAATTAGTGAAGATTGTGTTATTTTCCAAGAACCATGGGCGATAATAAAAGATTCTACACGTGGTATGTGTATTTATGTGTTTATGATGGTTAAAAGTATTTTGTTGATATACACTGATTTTGTTAATACATTCAACACTCATTGGAACTAAGTTAATACAAGAATCACATAGTAATTAGTGAAGATTGTGTTATTTTCCAAGAACCATGGGCGATAATAAAAGATTCTTCTTCAAACTAGTTGAAGCTACACTTATAGCAATCGTCATGCTGGTGCACCATGGACGGGGTATAATGGACATGCTCCGGGGCGCCATGGACATCTGCATGGTGCCCCATTATTGGCATTAATGTCCATGGGACCCCGTCCTCAGATAGTATATATTTTTTTAAATTTCACTATTCCTAAAATGAAGATGCCTACTATTAAATATTACTTTCTAATGTTTCATTTCACTATTATTTTAGTTTTCATAGTTATTACTATAATTATTTCGTAATAGCATTAGAATTCAGCTAAGTGATTGATTGGAGAGCGTTCTGTGGTGTATTGTTAATTTGATTGACTAATCAGCTAATGTATTAGACCTACTACTGTGTCAACTGTGAGTACTAGTAAATGATCAATTACTTAAATATATACTGGCTAATCAGTTTAATTGGCATTCTATATATGTCTGATTTCTAGGAATAAGTGTACTACGTGACCTCCTGCTGTACATTAAGAATGTACCAATTACATTAAAAGCTCTGTTCTTATTGTCACATTTTCTCTGTTCTTACTGTCAGATTTTTGTGGGACATCAAAGTCACTACAAATCACGGCTAAATATTTTCCCATATGACCTTTCCAGCATGACCATATGGAAATGACACTGCCGATAGATTTTTTAGATTTGTGGCTGAACAGGAATGTCTGTGGAACATTTTGAGCTCACAATACAAAATGCTATACAGTCTACTCTTGAGATACTGATGTAAAGTGATGTAACGTGAAGTACGATGATACAAATACACGTGTAGGCATATAATGCTGTGTAAATAGATGTTTACTTGTAATACTATCTTTTGGCATTGCATGGCAGTTATAGACAGAATACCAGCTCCTCAAATCCATCTTGAAAGATAAATAATTATTAAAAAACAAATGAAACACAAAATTGAAGCTTTGTATACACCGTAATCCTGCCATGGGTGGGAATAATCATAATCTGTGTATCGATGGGGTATCCTAGATACATAGCCGACCCAGATGGCTCATTTGTATCGACTGGGGCTTGTTTCAGGTTAAAATTTCGATCTGGCCGGATATTTGTCATCGTGGTTATGCATATACAGTGCTCCAAACTGTACAAAGGCATGAAGTGTACAATGCTGCCTATGGTACTTTGCACTATAAAGAACCCTTGAAGTAGAGTAGGTAACAATCCCGGCTTCGGGCTTCCTTCTGTCGCGATATCGCCAGATTGTGCAGGAAGCGATGTAAAGCAATATCCCCTCACTCATGGATACACAGGTTCGCCATATATATGGCACCACTGTATGTGGCAAAAGGTAAAGCAGCTTGGCATAGCAAATGTCAGAAGGATTGGTTATTGTTTTAGAGATTATAAATTATAATCCGGAGAAGATTAGGTTGTGAAGATTTGCGAGGATGGTATAACTTCGCTGAGCACTCGGTGACAAATCAACCCACAAACACAAGACGTTGACCTGCTATTGTTTTAACCCTTCCAGTGCCGTGACCGTCTTTATACGTCAGAATATGACGTCTGTAGACGTCAGATCCTGACGTATAAAGACGGTCACGGCACTGAAAGGATTAAAACATTTATAATGGTCGTATACCCATAACATAGGTATTCAAATGAATCGGAGAGAGCTGATGAAGTCATTTTTGATGATTTCAAATTGAAAAAAACACTTTTATTTGGTCTCCATGGCTTAAACAAAAATATTTCAGCGTTGTAGGGGTTAAACCTGGTCACAGTCTTCTACGCTGGTACAACATTATCGCGTGCTTGCTGGTCGATGATATTACGTACAATATATTGAAGGTGTAAACGCTTTTTCTGACCACATTATTGTATGAGTCTGATTAAATATTCTAATTACATTTCTAGTATAATTTCCAACGCAATAATTATTTAGGTCTTGTTTAGAATTACAATACATGAACCTTTGTCATGCCTATAGATACTCACACAGTAGGCTCAATTAACAATTGTTTAGCACATCAGTAAATTACTACAGTGTTCACAAATAACTTTACAAAGAAAGCGACTTTACCATTTAATAGCAAAATTATTTATTATGATTTTTTGCCCACCTGAAGTTGTGGCGATTTAGAACTTCAAGTGAGTGAAAATTATTTAAATTTGACAAAATAGAGGTATCAGTATGCTAAACATTCCACGAACACTGTTGTCTATGCCATGAAGAGGGGGGGGGGGCATATTCAGTTATACCATTCTCACATGTGATCTCAGAAAGTGTCACGAAAACTGGTTTCTCGTCCGACTAGTGATTGCTCATACAGGCCCGGTCTAGTATCTCTACCTTGATTATACAGTCCCAGTTTGGTATCCCTACCTTAATTATGCAGTCCGAGTTTGGTATCCCTACCTTGATTATACCGTCCCATTTTGGCATCCATACCTTAATTATACAGTCCCAGTTTGGTATCCCTACCTGAATTACACAGTCTCAGTTTAGTATCCCTACCTTGATCATAAAATCCCAGTTTGGTATCCTTACCTAGATCATTCAGTCCCAGTTTGGTATCCCTACCTTGATTATTCAGTCCTAGTTTGGTATCCCTACCTAGATTATACAGTCCCAGTTTGGTATCCCTACCTTGACTAATCAGTCCCAGTTTGGTATCCCTACTTGAATATTTAGTTCCAGTTTGGTATCCCTACCTGGATTATACAGTCCCGGTTTGGTATCCCTACCTTGATCTTAAAGTTCCAGTTTGGTATCCCTACCTGGATTAATCAGTTCCAGTTTGGTATCCCTACTTGAATATTTAGTTCCAGTTTGGTATCCCTACCTGGCTTATTCAGTCCCAGTTTGGTATCCCTACTTGAATATTTAGTTCCAGTTTTGTATCCCTACCTGGATTATACAGTCCCGGTTTGGTATCCCTACCTTGATCTTAAAGTTCCAGTTTGGTATCCCTACCTGGATTATACAGTCCCAGTTTGGTATCCCTACCTGGATTATACAGTCACAGCTTGGTATCCCTACCTTGAATATTTAGTTTCAGTTTGGTATCCCTACCTGGATTATTCAGTCCCAGTTTGGTATCCCTACTTGAATATTTAGTTCCAGTTTGGTATCCCTACCTGGATTATACAGTCCCAGTTTGGTATCCCTACCTGGATTATACAGTCACAGTTTGGTATCCCTTCGATGATCATAAAGTTCCGGCTTGTTATCCCTACTTGAATATTTAGTCCCAGTTTGGTATCCCCACCTTGATTATACAGTTCCAGCTTGGTATCCATACCTGGATCATGCAGTTCTAGTTTGGTATCACTATTCTAATTATACAGTTCCGGTTTGGTATCCCGTACAATCCCGGTTTGTTATCCATACCTTAATTATAAAGTCCCAGTTTGGTATCTGTACCTGGCTAACACAGTCCCAGTTTGGTATCCCTATGTTGATTAAACAGTCCAAGTTTGGCATCCCTACCTGCCTTCGCGGTCTCTCTGAAATAATAATTTGAAAGCTGATCTGAGCCTGACGCTTTATTAACTTCTAATTTTGACAGTAATTTCTCCACACCTCATGCAGAGATGTTTAGGTTATCGATGGCAGGAATGGACTCTCCTGTTGGAATAGGGGAAGTGCCCTACTTGTCATCCTTCACACAGATTGTAATTAGATTGAAAAAGAAATGACTTCTTTTACCCTGCAAAGTGACGCCCACTAAAAATACCCAAATAGCCATGCTCTTTAATCATTATAGTTGAAGGTCAATACTTGGAAATAGAGATGCTCTAGATTCCCAAAAGCAGTAGGCCTATGTGGCATTTTATATGAGCTTTTCTCGGCTGATGATCGAGTTATGATCTTCAGGTGTGCAATATGTTATTATATATGGTGACTATATTGGTCACCATGCTGTAGCATAATCTGTCACTGTGATAAAATGTCTTTTTTACGCTGACACCGACTAATGAAAAACATTGCATTCTTCTATTTATATGCAGTTTATTAAATATTTCAGGGCTACACGTAACGACACAATTGTCACATTGTTTCTCGTAACCATGGTAACGGCAAAATCACAACCGAATCATATGCGAAGCAAATACGAATAAAGCCAGCTGAATGGCAAAGTATGCCAGATACCTCAATAATTTAACATAATAATGGGTGCAGAGCTGGGTAGGCCACAGGCCCGTACCCAGAATGTTTATAGGGGGAAGGGGTGCGTTTCAGTATATTGTGGACTTCAATTAAGGTGAAACGGCCGCCGAAGGCGCCCGTTTTTTTGGAGGGTCCGGGGGCATTCCCCCTCCCCCGTAGAAAAATTGAAAAAACACACTAAATAACACATTCTGGCGGCATATTTACACAGAATTAAGGAATCAAGCAATTTCACGGGTGATCATTAGTAGAGATCAAGGTTACCAGTATCTAAAAAAAAATTAACCCAAGAATGTCGGAGGGGCGGGGGTGCAAAGGGAGGGGGAGTGCGAGCGCACCCGACGCACCCCCCCCCCTTCTCTCGGCACGGATCTGTGGACACACGAAATTGTTGTGACGCTGCAATGTCGTTGATTCTACGTCGCAACAACGTCTTGTGCCCAATGGGTAAACGTCGCAACAACGTATTACAAGACGTTGTGAGATCGCATTTCAACGTTCAAATACTATACCTATTTATAATTAATCTGTCTGACTTGTATTCATTAATTTAATATTAACTTGATTACCTTGTTTGAATGTTGTTACATTGTTATTTTGTTTGTGCCCTATGCCTTTTTTATTAGGCCAGGGGTAACAAAAAAAGTGTATCCTTGTATTCTTGCAAGAACGTCGTGTGCCCAGTGTGAAAACGTTGTTTTACGGTCAGTCCCGATGTGTCAGCATCATAGACCGAAATAAATAATCAATCAAGTATAACCAGAAAATGTGGGCTTGTAGTTTATTAAAACATTCATGTAATCTTATAAGATAAACGTGATTTATCCATAGAAGCATTAATAAAAATATCAATTAAGTATTTATAATGGCTGTAGGCCCATAACATATATGTATCAAATGAAGCGGGAAGAGCTAACTACGACATTTATGATGATTTCAAATTGAAAAAAAACCCTTTGATCTCCGCGGTTTATACACAAATAATTCCGCACTGTAAGATTTAGCGCAGTAGGCCTACGCCATGTTTTTTTCATAAAAAGGTGAATCAGCTTCTTTATCTGAGCGCACGCTGTAGCCCATAAAACAATTCACGTATAGCATGCTGAATCTTACGGTAGAGTTTTGCATACTGATGCCACAATCTTCACAGTAGCGAGCAGTAGTAAGTAAGTAGCAAGTAATTTATTTATGATGACCTTTCATGAAGGTAAGACACCACACCGGACGCACGATCGGGCGGACGGACGGACGGACGGACGGACACACAGACGAAGGTCCATAGACGTTTATTTGGATGCCATAAATATAACGAATCAACCATAAGACACACAAGGGATATTATATCTGCTGAAAAAAATAATCGGGACACAACGTTGCGGGTTTGCATCCCATAGTAGTACAGTATATCCATAATCATAACCTGTCCAGGTATACAGGGGATGAACTAAAGGAGAAGCATAAGCTGAAGTGATATATAACCCTTTCAGGCCTGAATTCACCATTCTCATCTTTATCCACTATACAAACCACGAATTGCTGTCGCAATTCTCGAATTGTAGTGGATAAAGAAAACTTGAAGTTGGTGGTAAATGGAAAAAAAATATCGTTAATATTAGAACACTTCCACGAAATTTTCGTTCTAAAACCCGTAGGTTTTAGGAAATTTAGTCATTCTTCAGGGATACAAAATGCTCCTTTAATCCATCGACCGGGTTGAAAGGGTTAAGTAAAAAGGAGAGAGGGGCAATAACATATTACGACCTGTCAGGCTTTTAGCAGGACCATGATAAAAAACTACTTTATTATTTATCCTTATGTTTAGGCTCAGACGTTCAGGAATATATATATACCATTACTTATTATCACAACGACCAGCAACAGATTTAACTATGTTAGAGATAAATTACAAGATGGCAGTAAACATAGTAATAGTCCCTTGGTAATAACAACTTTTGTTTTCACCTATTCCTCACATAGACCATCAATAGTTTCCACAGCCTCATGGGTACTGGACATTTGGAATGTTATTTCGTCGTGTGAATGAAATATTATCCACAGTGAAGCACATATATATGTAACTTATAATTATCCCGCGAAAATACGCGATCAGGTCGAGGTGACTTCTTTAACCCTTTAACCGCCGCCGTCGCATATATTCGGGTTTTCATTTTTTATTAGCACTTTAAGTACCACATTTTAAAAATGTTAAAGATAAAATGTGATGTCAACCAGCAAGATTTGAAAAGAGTTGACCTCCATTTTGTCAAATCTGAATAATTTTCACTCACTTGAAGTGGTGGATCGCGTCAACGAGACACAACTTCAAGTGGGTGAAAATTCAAATTGAATAATTTGGCGGTTAAAGGGTTAAACTACTGTTTGAACTACCTGTCATTAACCCTTTTCCTGCTGATCACGATTTTTGTCGATTTTAATCAGTGTTATCAGCTGATCAAATCACGGTTATTGGGAATGAAATGAGTGTTTAAACATCAAGGTTTGCTAATGTTTGGTGTCAAATTAAACAAATATCAGTAATTTGCAGCCACTTGAAGCTGTGGGTCGTGGTAGCGAAACACAACTTCAAGTGGCTGATTTTTTTTTGATTCAGCAGGATGAGAGTTAATCCCGACCTCTCTAACACAATCAACATGATAAACTAACTATTCAAGCGAATTTAGGGTATGACATCGTCTGCTCGCCCAGCATCAGGCCAGCATTGGGTCATCGTATATACTCGCCGTCAAAATAACCAGGATCGCATGATTTTCGGCGATTTCTCGGTCAATTCTGAACCGATTTTCTTGAAATTTTGCAAAGGCCATTTTCTATTCAAATCTTAACAGCGGTAAAAATTTCGCAAAATTATATTTAATATTACAAAAGTTAGACCATTTGCCATGTAATAAAATTCTAGAATTAGTTTAATTAATGGGTTTATAGAGGGACGTCGTAATTTCAATTTAGTACATGTCAAATGGTCTAACTTTTGAAATACGATATATAATTTTACGAAATTTTCAGGGATATTAGGATTCTGCTGAAATATGATTGTTTCCAAATTTCATGAAAATCGGTTGACAATTGACCGAGAAATCGACGAAAAACACACGATCCTGGTTGATAATTTTTAATGTGACTTTGGGTATAGTATTCACGGGGCATCTACATTCGCTGTGTGTGTATCACAAAGTGCTTATTTGATAATTAACATAAAATAATACAATGTTACTTAGGGGCTGTCATAAACAATATAAAAACGCTATAATATAAGTACCGAATTAACCAAAGTTTCAGTACAATAACAGTCATCAGGATGCGTTGAGAGGTGACCATGGAGAAAATACAATAACTGCAGAAGACACTATTCCTCTAAAGGATATGATAAGCGGAGCATGATCAAACAAGTATTTGAATAAGCTTCTATTGATTACTAGCTACACCAAATATTTTGAAAGGCGGCATAGTAACAGACTATATTTCAATAATGAATAAGGAATATTAGGTTATAAAGCTTTATCACAAAATAATATTTCAAACAGCGATAATCCGAGATAATGCTTGCTCTTCCCAGCAAACACAGGCCGTCGACCCAATGTTGTGTTACAGTTGCTCCCTCGAGATATTCCACGTACATATATGTGGATTAGTTGTCTACATCACCTAGACATAGCCTAGTTTACCTTAGTTTTGGACTTCATTTTCACAAAAGTATATCACGCTCATTGGCCATTTTAATAATTATATCATATTAGCCGTTTCAGCACGGGGACCGTCTGTAAACGTCAGATTCTGACGTCTAATGACGATCCCCGCCCTGAAAGAATTAAAATATTTATAATGGCTGTAGACCCATAACATATAGGTATTCAAATGAAGCGTTAAGAGCTAACTACGTCATTTAGGATGTTTTTAAATTGAAAAAACCTTTGTCCTCCATGGTTTATACACAAATAATCCCACGATGTAAGAGTTAGTGCAGTACGCTGCGCCATGTTTTTTCATAAAAAGGTGAAGTAATTACTTTATCTGAGCATACATTGTAGCTCATAAAACGATTCAAGTACATCATGCTGAATCATATAGTAGAGTTTTGCACACTGATGCCACGATCTTCTATCTGAAACACACAAACAGGGCAAGTGCATCAGAATGACAGGTACGTATCAAGTAGGGGTCTACGTGAACGTTAATATCGACCAGCGCGATCATTTTATTGATTTTGCAATCCCACTGCCAATAGAAAAACGGGTATTATAATCAGCGACGTTTACATTAATCATAGTCGAATACAATAACTGATGTTTCACATAATACAAATTAAAGGTAAATGTCAATAGAAAATAGAAAAAATAATCGAACAAATTAAATCATACAAACATTATAGAAAACATGTCTGCCCATAATATTTGAACATGATACCTCCATCGAAGTCATTGGCAACTGGCAACCAGAAGATATCTGCGATAGTGATGGTTTGACAACAAACAAATTAGGAAACTTGACAAATAGAAGTGGTTAGTTGGAAAAAGCCAATATATTTATTGCAATTATAATAATACGAAAAATAAAGATATCGAGCGAAACTCGACAACGACAGACCAATTATTAATTTCATGAACCATTTCCAAAATAAGAAACAAACATAGGCCTATACATTATTTGACCAAATAGACCACGACTTCAGCTCACACAATATATATTTATACTAAGTTCAATAATGGGTTAATATATGAACATTCATTTCACTAAATTCGCAGCTTTGGAAATATTGGACAGGATCACACAGGAACTATATAAATGTATATAATCCCCCGATAAACATTTTTCTCTAGATCACAACATCCTCCTACACTAACCAACTGAATCCCTATGTATTCAAAGTCCTGCACTATTTAAGTCTGAATAAGTTGAATAAGTATCTAGAATAGAAGTTCCACGTTTAGTATTATTTATAATATAATTGCAAGATCAACAGAAATATTAAACAAATTAAAAACGGTGTGTCGTTTACAATTCCCTAATACTAAGCCATCTCCAAATTATGATGGGAGACTATCAATTACACATATTATTCAAGCTAGAAAAAAAAACGTTCGGATTATTATCTTGAATAAATGATATGTTCAAAGAGATACTGTTTTCAAACAAGTACACCCGCTAAATATCGGTGACAACCAATCACTGCAATAACTCGAATTATATTATAAAGCAACCCGCAACAGCTTCCGTCATATTTTAATAAAATATAAAGCTAAGCTGTATATCCGATCCCTCCCCCGTACTTTACACGACTTGAAAATAAAACATATCAACATGAATTAATCGAGAATTTTCATTAAAAAAATGCATTGGATATAGTCTAATACAAGCAGTAAATAATACCCCGCTTTGTATAATTAAAAAAAGTAAACACACAGTTTGCATGATTTGTTCACGGATATGAATATATAAATTATTTTGATAAAAAAATATGTAATCAGAAATGTATGTGAAATTTTGTTTAGGCCTATTCTTCTTTTAATTCTACGTTCTTATGTCATTCCTGCCACTACTTTTTTATATGCATTTTAAGTGTGCTGATAACTATTATGACACTATTATATTATTGTTGTCATACAGTTATCTTTGTTATTTACCCCTTATTCTATTAAAATAAATAATTTAAATTTTCACCCACTTAAGTTGTGTCTCGCTACCGCAACCCACAACTTCAAGTGGGTGAAAATTACTGATATTTGTTGAAATTGACACTAAAAATTTGCAAATCTTGATGTTTGAACACTCATTTGATTCCCAATAACCACGATATCTGTAATTTAATTGGCTGAAAAAACACATTTCACCCTTTCAACCCTGAATTTACTATTGTCATCTATTGTCAGCCGGGATTGCATATCACCGTAAAGTGATCCAAGTCCAAAATTCGATTTTTTACTGTTGATGTCATTTTGGGAAAGTTAAATATATAGAAAATAATATACTAGATAGATAAATATCGAAGCCATTCGTTAAAAAATATAAGACTTATTAATCAACTATATTTTTTAACATACAAAATTGATACTTTTCGTCAATAGTAAAGTGATCCAAGTCCATCAGTTTATATAGGGACATTTTGACTTGGATCTCTGAGACATACGGAAAATGGCTACGGAAATGTTATAAAACACCCCTTATGTGGATCAGTTCGTGCTATGCCAATCATAACCACATTTTTACTGGAACAAGATAATGAGACTCTAGACAGTTTCTATACTAGTTTGTGACATTTAAAAATAAATTGATATTTCTAAATTTCAAACGTTTATTTATAAAATAAAATGAAATAAAAATGACCAGAAATGGGTTTTACGACATTGCTAACTAACAACCTGCCAGTAGGAATGAATAATGAAAAACAATGCAAAACTTCCCATCTGCTCTAATTATGGACGTACCGTCACAAAGTTGAATTAAAAACGAAATATATACATTTTTTTATTGATTTTACCTTTGAAGCCTTCTATAAGAAAATGAGAAAATGCAAACTTGGATCACTTTACCTCTAAGCCATTCATATGTAAATACATTTTGTGTTAAGAGTATTTTTTTAGATCGATCTAATGAGCCTGTCTCTAATTAGTAAGTGGTGATGAGGTAGACAATTAATCATGTCAATGATATATAAATATCCAGTAGCTTCATCCATTCGATTTTACCAGGTAAGTTTAGACAGGCAAACATTCTTCCACTTTTGTCATGATATATACATGCTATTATATGTGTCATCTTTAGTGCATTAAATAACATAACCCTACACAGGCTATTTATATCCGCTAATAATGTTATTGTATGACATTTCCCGGAAATACTGTATAATATAATTAATTTTATGAAAAACCTATTCCATGCGTCGACTCACAGTTCAAATTATACGTCTGCGAAAACATTTAAAAAAACTTTTTTTTATTTTTTGAGATGTCAACCGAGTGCGCTGGTGTATATTTAGATCTGCCTGCGTCAATCACCCACTCTGGTTTCCGTCTGATTTCGTCCAGGCTGATGTTCAACCCTTTAACCCCTAAAGTGCGGGGATTGACTTTAGTCGTCAGAATCTGACGTCTGTAGACGTCAGATTCAGACAACTAAAGTCGATCCCCGCACTGTAAGAGTAAAAATAATTCTAATGGCTGCAGACCCTTAACATAGGTATTCAAATAAATCGGGAAGAGCTAACCAAGACATGTATTGTGATTTCAAATTAAAGTAAACCCTTTGGCAGCAAGGATTTATACAAAATAAATTCAGCGTTGAAAGGGTCAAATGCCAATCAGCACTACAATCATTGCCATTACAGTCAGATTCACATTAAATTCGAAAACCAGGATTGATGAATTTCGCGGATTTCTCAGTCAATTCTCAACCAATTTTCATGAAATGTACACACACTATGGTCCATTCATGTCGTGACTACCCTAAAAATTTCGCGGAGATTTGATCAGTATTTTACAAGTTAGAATATTTTACATGTGATAAAATTCTGTGACGAAGCTAATGAGTTTATATTTACTACATGTCAAATTGTATAACTTTTAAAATACTTATCAAAACGTCGCGAAACTTCCAAGGTAGTCACCACATAAATGGGAAATAGTGTGTGTAAAATTTCATAAAAATGGGTTGAGAATTGACTGAGAAATCGGTGAAATTCATTCACCACGGTTAATGTGAATCCGACTATAGCATATTAACCCGTCATTCGCCAAGTATGACTATAATCGCTTGTAACTCCTTTTGTTATCTCATCAAATCAATGTTAGTGGGAACGAAATGAATGTAATTTTGCAAATGTTTAGTTACAAATCAACCACATACGAGTAATTTACACCCACTTCAAGTTCTAGGTCGCGGTAGCGAGACACAACTTCAAGTGGGTGGGAACTTTAATTGCATAACTTAATGGCTTTAATGATTAAATTACACTGATTGAGAGTACAATTTGTGTTTACACGGCAAGCATTTCAAATTATTCGTCTCAAATTAAACAAAATATGAGTATTTTGTATCCACGTGAAGTAGTGGCTTTCTCCCGCTACCCACAGCTTCACTTGAAAAAGGCAGTTGTATAATTTGACGCTTCAAGTAAAATTTAGTTTCCGTATTTTTTGTACACATATCACGACACATAATACGACAAAAATGCATAATGTTTTGCTACTTGCTTTTGCTGTTCTAAATATATCAGCATTCTAATAAATTATTGTGATAAATCTTTTACATACTAGTCTTTTTCAAACAGACTAGTCCTCTTATCACAAAGTTGTCATATTGTTAAAGATTGCACAACCGCATCAGTCATATTCATATTACCTGATTACCTGATTACTAAAATTCTGACCTTTATTTTAGTGTAATTATGCTGCACTTTAATACATCTCGGAGTTGGGTACTCTATTTTTTTGCTCTCAATTCTGCTCTACTAATCAATGCAGAGATAAAGTCAAACGCATATGTCTGAAATAACCATACATGTAATCATAATGTAATGTTCTCACTTACCTCGCTTTCCGCATAGCTTTTTCAATGGATACGGTTTTATTTTCGCGTGGTTGTCATAACAAACGCCACAAATTCGTCATACTGGAGCTCGCCGTCCTGATTTTTATCATGAAGAAGTACTAGTTTTTGTGCCTGCTCTTCTGGCATGCCTATATGACCCAGCATGGTGCGGGCCTCGTCTACTGATATACTACCATTACCATCAGCATCATATTCCTCAAATACCTCCCTGATCTGCTCAGCCCTGACAAACACAGTGATTTAGTTTATTTATTAGGCTTTATATACACAAATATATAAAGTAATATAATACAAATATGCAATTGTAAGTAAAATTGTGTACATGAGGATATCAAATACAGGTGACCAGCACCCTTACTATGTTTGACATCCAGGATAACATTTATATACACTTGAATTCAAGTTAAAGTGTGGAAGATAATTTTTATATACAAATTATATAAAATATATGTTACCCGCGCCAAAACCAGAGATAAAATAGCTACATATTATTATAAAATACTACTATAAAATGTAGCAAAAACGACACTCTGGAAAGCGTAGAAAGCTTTAAAATAAATACAAGTGGAACACTTATAAAAACATGCAAACATAACACAATAGACAGTAAGACAACCCAGCAAACACAAAACAAACGACGAATGAACGGCCCTTCCCAGCAAACACAAAACATTTGTATAACATTTGTACAATGTTGGACCAACGTCGAAGACGTTGGCCGACGTTGTGCAAAAGTTATACAAATGTTTTGTGTTTGCTGGAAAGGGCCGTTCATTCGTCGTTTGTTTGCTGGGTTGGACAAACAAACAGCACACATTGGAACAATGCTACGTCAATGCTTGCAATGCTGGACTAGAAGTTATTTGTTAGCATAGCCAACGTTAGTCAGAAGTTAAATGAGACCACTTTACTAGTGTTAGCAATTATAGAGAGTCTGGAGGGCATATCATCTGATCCTTACTCATGCACTCGTTTATTCATTCATTTATTAATTCATTCATTTATTCATAATCATTCATTCATCGTCGCGTCGTCACCTCGATACCACATCACCACAATACGACATCTCCAACGCATCAATCAAGCATAACTCAACTCATAGCACAATGAGGCCCTTTAGAACACACCATATTAAAGTCCGAAATTAATGGCTGTCTGACTTATTGATAGATCGACTGGCCGATTGATAGCCACACAGTGTGATATGCACTACATGTTTTTAAATCTGGGTGTATTATTTTTGCGAGATGGAAGTTTGATAGCAAAGTATTACTACTGGACATGTAAGATCACATATTTTAGGGCGCACACGCCAGTGGGTGTTTCATCCTCTTTGTTATTAGATGCGATATATTTTTATTATTACTATTTTATCAGCATAATGTGGTTTTGTTTTCATATTGTTTTTTTCTAATAACAACAAATACCTTTAAATTGAATTGAAAAAGAACTATATGATAATCATGACTATGTCATGGAAAATAAATAAAACCCACTGTTCTTGTACTGCTCGGTAGAACTCCACAAATTCTTCGTAGGACAGGTGACCGTCGTTGTTTTTGTCAAATGATCTGACCAGTTCTATGGATTGTTTAGGTGTGAAAGCCATTTGTCTCTGAAGTATTTGATGAGCTTCACCCATCGTCACCGCGCCATTTCCGTCACTATCATACTCCAGGAAGATACGCCGTAACTCAGCTGTTCTGAACACACAGACAAAAAACAATCAACATCTTAGCTGATGAAACCTTCTATACACCGATGTGCATCATTATTCAGCCGTCAATAATACAATGGGCAACAATGCGAAAAGTTGAGATAAATCTTAACTTTTCTAATGCAAATAAGAGCAAGTTAAGATAATCTTAATTTTAAGGCTCTTATTGGAATAGGTCCCCGAAAAGGCATACCGAGGATGCTATCAAAGGCTAGCTTTCGTGTGGTTGCTAACCATGTCTGTAGACGTCAGATTCTGGCGTGTAAAGACAGTCCTAGCTGAAAGAAATATTATATTTCTAATGGTCATAGACCCATAACATAGGTATTCAAATAAACCGGAAAGAGCTAACTAAGAAATTTATGATGCTTTCAAATTGAATAAAACCCTTTGGTCTCTATGGTTTGTACGAAAATAATTCAGTGCTTCAAGGGTTAAAACCACTTCATTGGTTAAACCATGATATTATTTATGCCAACAACATGGTAAATTGGATACAGATGCGTGCGGAGTTTACCAAAATCATTTTCCTTGAAGACTTTGAAATAAACCTCAATAATATTAAAGTGGTGCTATGTATTCAAGAAACATGTTTGAATGATTGCAATACATGTATATCACTATTGCACTATCATTATACTATTGTATTTGATAAGGTTTTCATATCTCTTCAAATCTTGATATTTTCATGTATCTTGACGTAGGAATTGTCTCACCGATTGACATCCCAGGAGTGTTATTGTGTACTCATGTTCTGGGGATTATATCTATTCCTAAGAAATTATACGAAAATACAAATTCACTATCCTTTATGACGCAAAGTTGTTTCAATGCTGAGCCAGCGTCTTCGACGCTGGCCCAGCATTGAACCAGCAATGGGTGAATATATCTTGTTCGCAGGAATAACTAACCTGTGATCATTTCGGCTAATCTCTTTGTTGCCAGGCATTGCCATCAGAAACTCATCAAATGTCAAACAGCCATTCTCGTCCAAGTCATTCAATTTCATTATTTCCTGCAACGAAAATAGCAATAAGAGTGAAGACCGCATCATCTCATTTATCACGATTTATTACTCGAGATGGATATCATGTGAATTGCGATATATATTTGGTAGTTTTACCATCACGCAGGGGCAAGTGTCATCACCAGAACCTCCATAATAATAACAATCTGTCCACCATATCCACCAAGTCTGGTCGTTTCTGCTCCAGCCCAATCATATGTTTTATTAAATTATTAAATACTGTTTGATGTATATAATATATTTTACCCAGTAATTGTGCATGCAGATCATGCGTTTCTTGAAAATGCCTTTTACCTTTCTTATTAACCTTTCTAATTTATTTACCGTATTTAACTTATTCAATTATATCATGTGTATATTGTATTCAATTTTAAATGTAGAACGACAATTATTCAGCTTTTTGACTGTCATGACTTTTAGTTGAATAAACAACAATTATTATTATTATTATTATTATTATTAGTTCATAGAATTACGATATTTCATATCACGTTGAGTTGGGCATTGTGCCAACAGTCAGGTGTCAGGAAATAGACATAATAGCCTGGGGGAATGAGTGAGTTAATGATAATAACTTATTTAGCTAGATTGACTGTGTGTATTTATGATCACACATGCATACACGCGCAGATTATACAAATGTGATGGGATATGATGCCCGCAATATACGATACTATGATGGTATGAAACGATAAATACTAAATGGAAAATATTTGCTTCATAATTGGTGTAATTATACATTAATTAAGATATGGTATGCTGGATTATCGGATTTCAAAGCGCTATATGGCAAAGTGCTAATTAACAAAATATCTAGTTGGCAAAGGGGCCTCTCATGTCGTGATTTCACAGGGGGATATATGGACGCAATCCCCGGTGATTGGTGATTGAACATTATACTAACCTTGCAGATGTCATGCTTAACAAAGGCGAATTGAAATAGCGCAAACTACTAGTAATCTTTAAAATGTCTATGGATATATGTCTTACATAATTATTATGTTATTATATTATGAAAACAAAATGATGATTTTCATGTGGAATCCTGAGGGTATAGCCCCTTTAATTAGATGACCCAGATCTGACGTGGTGCTTTGTTTTTAATTAGCATGTATTGTAAGCATGACTGAATAACATTTAGTCATTATTTAAGATGCACCAGGGATTTTAAATGGTCGTTGGCATTTAATCATGTATAGTAGTTGAAAAGAGATCACATGCTTGAGTAATTTGATTGTCAGCGGGGCTATTTCTGATATTCGTCCAT
This sequence comes from Flabesymbios commensalis, assembly GCA_964017125.1. Lineage (NCBI taxonomy): Eukaryota > Metazoa > Annelida > Polychaeta > Terebellida > Flabelligeridae > Flabesymbios > Flabesymbios commensalis. Next base: position 71,268,031 of record OZ024909.1, on the reverse strand, counting down.
TTTTCGGGAGAATATCCACAATATTGAAAATGAAATCATCCCATAATTTCCACATTTTTGACGGAGCCAAAACGTATAAAGAAGGCTAGTATAATTTGGGATGTATAATATGTTGATATTGTTTCGATGTATCCTTAAAAATTATCTTTAAAATTGCTGCTCTCGGTGTGTAATTTGGTAGTATTATGATCCCTTCCCGTGTGGCTATTTGGTTTATGGTTCAGTCAGTGAGGCTCATGTTAATCCCTGGTGAGATGCAAAACGAAAAGACTGCAATACTTGCTACACGTTATCACTATTATTAAACTACTTTAAATGACGAATTGTTGCACATGTTACATGGTAAAACTATTCAAATTCAACCAAAACTGCAATTGCTGGCGCTGCTGGAATAAACTGCTTCCAATGGAAGTGTTTAAGTAATTAGTTGCATGACATTGAATACATGGTATTTTATTTAAATATACTTCGTGAATTATAATTATATCTAGAAAGGGCTGCAATAAGGGACGGTTTAACCATGGTAGTTCTAGCATCAACTGGATGATATGTGTATTAACGTGGTTAACCCTAATAGGCGGCCGGTCACATCGGGTTTTTGTGCTCTGATAGCTTTTGAATGACAAGTTTTGTTAAAACCATCAGCCACTTCAAAACATCTCTCTATAATCATAATTAATACTAAGGTGGATGGCAGTTTCAAGTTTTTGTTTTAAGCGCCGAAAATGCAATTTTCTAAGATGACCGCCACGAAATATTTTTAACATTTAAAAATATTTTTTAATGCCACTTTATACTTCAGTAACAAAACATTTTTTTATTCCACCTCTAAAATGATCAGACACAAAATATTTTACATCCATATGAAAGCCGGTGTCATATGTGAGTGATAATAAATAATTAAAATTATTTAAAAGGAAAATTACCACAATTTTAGCAAACAATCTCTTCATACGCAATATTTCGAATTTCGGTTTGCGATTTTGGACAGGATGATTTTTATAAGACGCGCAGATTCGGTTTCCTGAGAAAATTTCACTATAGGTGGAACTCTTGGATCGTATGGACCTTTCAACACAAATAAAACCCTCCTAGCTCCTAGCTCTGGGACTAATTATAGTTTATCGTAAACATCACCAGTAGATAAAATTTTAAATTACGAAGTTTATCATACAATCATATATATGCAATTGTAGCTGCTTTGGGCAGATATGCACATCTGCATGCTCATGTGACAAGGAGCACTGTCTGTCTGTCTGTTGGTGTCATATTATATCCCATATGTCTAATGGTGGATATGACATGCGTGTTCGAAGGGCTAATATTTAAAAATAAATGTTAGCAGTGCTTGAAGATATGTAGATGATTATCACATGTATTTTGGCATGAAATTGAATCACGCCATGAATTTATGTCGCTTAGTAATAGTTCGACAGCCATGGGGTCAACCTTTATGGTGGTCTAGATGTATTCTATATTCAAACTAGTTGAAATAGAATATTATAAAAAAGGACTATTTTAATAATGTAGATCTGATGATTCTCGCCTGTTTAAATTATCGTCAATTTCTGACTTTGGGATGTTTCACGAAGCTTAAAATTCGCGAATTTGCATTTTTTTTATAACGCTATTATAATAATAATTTTCGCGAGATTCTTAAATTCGCGAATTTGTCTTCCTCGGGAAATTCGCGAAAATTGAAATCTCGCGAATATTACCAGATTTACAGTATGAGTAGCGGCGTAGTAGCCTTTCCATTGCTAGTTTATTTGCTAGACAAAAAAAACATACGTATTTTATAAACAATACTGGCAAGAAGGGTATTTCCGTTATCATGCATTAACCCTTTCAGTGCGGGTACCGTCTTTATACGTCAGAATCTGACGTCTGTAGACGGCAGATTCTGATGTAAAAAGACTGTCCCCGCACTGAAATAATTAAAATATTTATAATGGCCGTAGACCAATAACATGGGTATTAAAATCAATCAGAAAGAGATAACTAAGCCATTTATAATTATTTTAATTTAAAAAAAACCTTTGGTCTCTTAATGGTTTATACAAAATACTGAAGCGTTGTATGGGTTATTACTGTTCTTTATTGTTAGGAGACATTACAGTGACACTATACTCTCAGCGATGAAATATTAATATGTTATCTATACTTATCACCGCTTATATATCCTGATAAGTTAATTTATTTAAATTTTCACCAACTTGAAGTTGTGTCTCGCTACCGCGACACACAGCTTCAAGTGGGTGAAAATTATGCATAATTGTTTAATTTGAGATCAAACATGTGTACATCCTAATGTTTAAACACACATTTCGTTCCCAATATCAGCGATTTGATTGACTAATAAAACAGGTTAAAAACGAGAAAAGTCGTGATCAGCAGGATGTGGGCTAAAAAAATGCTCCTGCTCTGTAATTCTAGCGACACACGTTATGGCGTTGTATTGCTGTGTAAGTATACGTGTTAATGTAGTATAGGATCACACACAGCCCCACCCAAAACCTGATCAATATCGTGACAAAGAAGTCACCAGACGTCATGAGTATGGGCAGAATGTACATGGTCACTCGTGTGATTGTCCGCCTGTATTCTGAGTACTATGTACATCTGATTTAGCCCTTACAGCGCTGAAATATTGATGAATAAAGCATGCAGACCAAAGGATTCTGTTCAATGTGAAATCATCATAAATGTCTTAGTTTGCTCTTACCGCTTCATTTTAATACATGTTATGGGTCTACGGCCATTATTAATGTTTTAATTCTTTCAGTGCGGAGACCATCTTTATACGTCATAATATGATGTCCGTAGACGTCAGATTGTGACGTATAAAGACGGTCCCCGCACTGAAAGGGTTTAATTGTCATATCCCTGTAGATAATTACATGCATTCGATCTGCTAATAACCTTACCATTTCCCTGAACACGCTAAACACCATGTTTTCGTTAGTCACCCTAGTAACAGGGAAATTTTATATCATATAGTGTAAATATTTAAATTACACAGACGTTTTGATACATTTTACCTAAATCTATATCATGCATATTGCCTTTTTCATGATAAGTAATTAGTTTGATGCAGCAGAGTGTTGAGTGTCTTGGAAAGATATTAGATACATGTCAGGGCTGTATATGGTAAAACTCCCAAAAATAAATCTATATAAACCTATATATCATCAAAAATGTAAAAAAACACCAAATTAATCCAAAAAAAAATAGCGAGCATAAAAAAACAGGTAATTCGGATCTAGCATGATGTTTTTCCTATTATTGTTACTTATCCTATTTATTTACATGTTTCAGTAAAAGCAATATTGAATAATACTTTTATTTAAGTATATGTGTAAATCGTGTATGTGCATGATCAATAAAATTGAATTATTTACAAATTTGTGCAAAAAATGTATTTACATACCATATTTTCCAAACTGTGTAAGTATAGGGTTGCTTATTTTGGGATCAAAATGTCATGAATCAAATTCCACAGTGTTGTGTAGTGGCCATGTGAAATATAAAAACAGGAGCTCATAGTTTTGCTGCTATTTCGAAACAAATAGCTGCGACAGCGGCGGCGGCGGCGGCGGTGGCGACGGCTGACCGTGTGGATTATAGTAATCAGCCAGCCTCCACCGAGGGCTGCTTAAAAAGACAAATCCAAACACTAGATACCAAACTATGTAGGCGTACACGTAACAAATTTTATTAGCTCATCAGCCAAGTTGGCTGACCATAATATCCCTAGTACATCTGATGTGTGTGTGTGTTATGTTCACATGTTAGGTTATGTTTGTCTTACGCATCTCATTGTGGACCACTGAGGACCACTAAGGGCAAGAAACTGTATATAGGAACATTTCTGATCAAGTAAACTTAATATGTGAACTTGATATCATAATGAAACTTTAAATAATCATGATAATTGACACAAGTGTGTATCTAAGAAAAGAATATTATTTTCTTAGATATGAAACAGTTATTAGTAAAACATTTATAAAGGCCGCAGGTACATATATATTCAAGTGAATCAAAAAGAGCTGACTAAGACATTTATGATGATTTTAAATTGAAACTAGAAAAGGAGTACTTGCCTACGATGTCCCTGGTACAAAGAATGTTGGCCTTCCCACCGAATTCCGGTTCAATGATCGGTCAGCGTTGCAGCCCATTGCTGGTTCAACGCCGGTCAATCGTCTACGACGTTGGCACAACACTAATCTATCACCGGGTCTGTTGCATACTTTGCGCAAACACATGGCATTATCGCTGGCCCGTCATTGAAAAAGCATTGGGTGATTGTACCGTGTTTTCTGACTGCTGCATTATACTGGTGACGCTTTAACATCCCGGCGCCAGAAACACCAGATAACACGATACATTGACCCGATGCTGATGTAATGCTGGGCCACCGCCTGCGATGCTGGGCCAGAATCATGCCAACCAAAACCCTTTAAGCTCTTAACCACAAATATAATCGTGAATATTTTTTTCTGAAAACTTGTTAAAGACAAAAGTACTTAACCTATTTAGGACCCACACATAGTACCCCTCTTTCCCCTAAATAGGACACAAACTCAAGCAAAATAAACTTAATAAGATACCGGCCGTATGCCGGTCATAAAAAACGCACCTTTGGTCTTTATGGCTTTGGTAAAACTATTTCAGGGGCTTCAATGGTTAACTGTGTTTTAAGAAACAATGTACTACTAGTACCAGCTTGGCACATAGTGATATATAACAACAAAAATGGGCGCAAACACGAGACGTTGAGGCACTGTCGTGTGAATGTTGGTCCACGGTCTACGATGCTGGTACAACATTGACTCAACATCTCGTGTTTACTGAAACTGTTGAATGGTAAGATATTATCTTTTGTGCATTGACTACTCTCAAGTTACAGTACGCATGTCCAACATGTCGACATCACGGAGGTGCATACAAGCGTGGAAATTTCGTTTCATAACTGGCGCTCACAATATATATGTCTTCGTCAAAGGTTACAATGTGATCAGGAAAGAATTTGCCCAACAAATACACCGGCTGTTCCAATGCAACATGACTTTGGCAAACATTACTATCTGCAGTAATGGTTATTAACGTCAATATCTGCAGTGTGGGCCCACCCTGATGGTGATAATTATGATCATGTTGATAATGACTCAATTAAATAAGACGCTTAGAACGCCTTTTTTATTTATCTATTATGGGCCTACACTTTTTCATTCAATGATTTTTTTCAAGATATGGTGCATAATGCGACGGGGGAGGTTTAGCCCTAAAGCGCTGATATATGTTAATATAAAAAAGAGACCAAAGGGATTTCTTCAATTTGAAATCATCATACATGTCTCAGTTAGCTCTTTTCGCTTAATTTGAATATCTTTGTTATCTTTGTTATCAGGTTATAGGCATACTACGGCCATTATACATTTTTTACACTTTCGGTGCGGGGATCGTCTTTTTCCTTCCGAATCTGACGTCTATAAACTGATAAATTATAAATATTTTACTCTTTCGGTGCGGGGATCGACTTCAGGCGTCAGAATCTGAATCTGACGTCTATATACGTCAGATTCTGACGTCTGAAGTCAGCCCCGGTTGCAGCAAACACAAAACATTTGTACAACACTTGTACAACATCGGCCCAACTTCGAAGACGTTGGACCAACATTGTATAAATGTTGTACAAATGTTTTTGTGTTTACTGGGGTATTGAAAGGGTTAAAGGGTCAAATATTCGCACACCATGAAGGATACATGTACTTTCACCTAACAAAAAGGAGACAAGTAAGACTTCCCGGATTGTAATAAGCTATTTGGTTTAACAATTTAAGCAACTATCTGCACTTTTAAAATAACTATTGTTGCCCATGCAGTGCTATTTCCATTGTATTTTTTATGAGTAAATGTTCTCTGTTGTAAAACATTACAGAGCTGTGATTCTGATTAGTGTGTCTAGGCCCTACAACAAAGGGTCACCATGACCTCAACCTAACTTACCATCCAATCTAGGTCAGCATGACCTCAACCTAACTTACCATCCAATCTACACTAGAGTTAACTCACCTGAGCCCGGCCACCACAATCACCTGCGATCCCCGGGATGTTAACCCTTTCAGCGTGGGGACCGTCTTTATACGTCAGATTCTGACGTATAAAGACGGTCCCCGCACTGAAAGGGTTAAAATAATTTTAATGGCCGTAGATACACAACATAGGTATTCAAATGAAGCGGAAAGAGCTAACTAAGACATTTATGTTGATTTGAATTAAAAAAAACCTTTGATCTCCATGGTTTATACAACACTAATTCAGCACTTTAAGGGTAATCATCTCCCAGTAAAATAAAATGAAATGAATCGGGCTTTAGGCCACCTTTGTGCACATATAGGCTAAACTGGGCCAGGAGAACCTCCTGAGGATGGTGAGATGATTGAGATGACACTGTCCTCCAGACACAGGATTCGAAACTCGAACCCTGGCGGTCTGAGGCCGAGCACGCTACCTCTCGGTCAAGGAGGCTCCTCACAATACTAACTCCCAGTAAACAGAAGATGTGGAACCAACGTTGGTTTAATGTTGGCCCACCGTCACATGTCGATTCAGTGTCTGATGCGGGGTCGCTGGCCCAGCATCAGACCAGCACTGGATCGAAATATTTTGTTTCTTTGGAACTTGAATACCAGAGCTGGGCACGAACCCGCAATCTCCGACTTTCCAAGCAGGCAGCTTTAACCAATGAACCAGGGCCCCCGCCGGCCTCGGTTGGAGCACGGTGACCTGATACAATGACGCCCGCAGTTGTGTTTATTAACTAATTAATCGATACCTGAACGTTTTCAGTTGATATCCCAAGTGATTAAATCTGATTTCAAAAGAACCGATTGAAAACGTTCAGGTATCACATCACACATTTTAATAGCTCTCTCGCAGGGAATCATTCTGTAAAAACTGTTTTTTACAAAAAAAATGTATAGGATGATACCTCGGAATATTTCTCTCAGTACTGACTGGAGCTGGGCTGCAAAATAAGATGGCTACACTGACGAACGAGTGGGTCCGAAATATTCGATGAAAATTACTTTCAATAAGGATATTACATCAGCATTTAACTCTACAACTATTCTTCTTTGAATGGCATCAGTGTCCACACCTCCTAATTAGTTAAAAACACAACTGCCGCGCTGTGCACGGCATTGTGTCAAGTCACCGTGGGTTAGTGAAGGGAATATAAACAAATCATCATCACGATCATCCTCGAGGTGGAATTTGAACCGCTGTATCATAGTGACCAGAGTAAAGTAAAACCTGAATAATTAATTTCCTCAAATATCACCAATCAACATAATTAACAGATTACTGGCCTTGGGTCAGATTTCATTGACCAGTGAACATGGAGAGGTCGCCATCAAATTATTTAATTGGAATTTTCACCCAATAGAATTTGTGTCTCGCTGACGCGGTACACAACTTCAAGTGGACGAAAATGATCAGATTTGACAAAATGGATGTCAACGATTTGGAAACCTTAGTGATATATGTCACGCTTTATCTTTGGCGAGTTAAAAATCCGTTATTTAGTGGGCTGATAACAAAAAAGAAAAACCGAATATAATGGGAACCGGCGGTTAAAGGGTTAAAGTATCTAATCGTTATGACTGCGCATGTCAGGTGTGGGCCAAGATGTATGGCTAAATCTCTATTTAACCCTCCCAATGCTGGATCAATTTTTAATAAAGCAGCAATACTAAACGTTTATTTTCAATTTGAAATCATCATAAATGTCTCAGTTAGCTCTTTCCGCTTTATTTGAATACTTAGTTAACAATGTTAACTCTTTAACCGCCAAAATATTGTATCGGAATTTTCACCCACTTGAAGTTGTGTCTCGCTAACGCGATCCACAACTTGAAGTGGGTGGAAATTATTCAGATTTGACTAAACATGCTAAATGAAGGTTAACTTTTTGCTGATTGGTGTCTAGTTTTTTTCTTGTGCACGTTTTAGAGCTGGTTGTCCTGATAAAAAATGAAAAAAAACTAATAAAATCGGCACCGGCGGTTAAAGGGTTAATGGGTTTGAGGCCATCAGACATATTTTACCTCTTTTAGTGCGGGGATCGTCTTTATACTATCCCCGCTAAAAGAGTGACGGGTTCAATAATGCGTGTCAATAATAAACAGATAAAGCCTCCCACACACCGCAAAGACTGTCCCCTAAAAAAAATTGCTTAAGACTACGATTTCTCTGATTTCCGTCGCGCCGGAAACTGTCGTCAATACTGAACATGTTCGTAATCTTTCTGGTGTGACATGCTGCAGTCGGTAAACCAGCTTATCTGCGATTTTCTAAAACCTGTCACGACGGTCGCGTTTTAATCGATCGCGGGGAGTCATTGTGGAGTGTGGGAGGCCTAAGGCTACTGGCGACGATGTAATTAATTTTAAAAGAGCTATCTGACTGAACCAGTACGTATCACTGAAACTGGAGACAGAATAACGTAACCCATTAAAGCGCTGAACACGACTGTGCTGTCATTTGTAAACTGTTTTATGAGCCGATAAAATCACTGTTGTTGGAAATGAAATCTGTGTTTAAACATCTTTGAAATGAAATGAATCGAGCTTTAGGCCACCCTTGTGCACATATAGGCTAAACTGGGCCAGGAAAACCTCCTGAGTATGGTGAGATGATTGAGATGACACTGTCCTCCAGACACAGGATTCGAAATTCTGGCGGTCTGAGGCCGAGCACGCTACCTCTCGGTCACGGAGGCTCCCCACAGTACTGACTTTCACACGTGGATGGGGAAGAAACATTTTTTGTTTCTTTCAAACCGCCGAGACCGGGAACCGAACCCCGAACTCTGGCGTGAAAGGCAGCGGTGCTAACCACTACCTTAGGGCCCCCGCTCTAAACATCTTTGAAACTTGGGTGTCAGAGCGGGGTTGGAACCCGCGATCTCCGACTTTCCAAGTAGGCAGCTTTAGCTACTGCACCAGGGCTCCCACAGCGATGAAATGGACATCATTTAATTTAGCGCTTTAAGGGCTTAATGCTGGTGAATTAAGTAAAACGGCGTAAGTCCGATTCTAAGCGTCAGCTTGAATTTCATTTAAACTTGAGTTTCACATAAACGGTGCACGGTGAAACTGGACAGCACCGTTAAGGAGAAGCTTCAGTTAACCCTTTCAAGCCTGAATTTACCATGGTCATCTTCATCAACTACAAGCCGCGACTTCTAGTGGATGAAGATGATTTGATGTGATTTAAAAATTAAAGAAAATTGACGTGTATTGGCAAATCAATTTCATGGAAATTTTCGTTCTAAAAACCTTAGTTGTAGGAAAATTAAATCTGTTTTCAGTGATGTAAAATGATGCTTTAATGCATCGTGAGGGCCTCAAGGGTTAAAGCTCTGACAGATACACTGAGATGTTGAATGTCTCACCTTGACCTGTGCTTGAGAGAGCATATAGCCTAGCTTTTTGGACACTTTCCACAGTTCTGTGGCGCTGATGACACCGTCACCATTGAGGTCGTACATCTCAAAGTGTTTCCTGTAGGTCTGGATGTCTGTGGGTGTCATCTTGTCAGCGATCAGCTGTCTTCTGCTCTCCATGCCTTCAGCCCGTCACTGCCAGTACATCTGATGGTCAACAGCAATGACAGCCGCAACAGCAGGAGCAACCCGGCAGCAGCCGTAGAAGCAGCAATAGTATCCGTAGCAGCTACAGCAAAATCAGTAGCAGCAGCAGAAACAGTATCCAGGTATCCGCAGCTGCAGCAGCAACAGTATCCGTAGCAGCAGAAGCAGCAGCAGCAATAGTATCCGTAGCAGCAGCAACAGTATCCGTAGCAGCTACAACAGCAGCAGCAGCAGCAACCTCAGCAGGTATGGGTGATTTTGATGACAGTACTCTGTCACATGCAATGGTCTGATTGTTCTCAACTTCACAGCGTGCTCTGTAATCAGAGAAGCAACGGTCAACAATGCCATCTCATTACTCCCATTAACAATGCTTAATGATAAATTAGCAATGGCACGTGTTATAATTGATATACTATATCATATTATTTTATATAATACTTGACCTACCGAAGATGTAATCACGACTACAATTTATCGAAAGCAACATTGTCCTGAACAGTCATATTAATAATTGTTTCTTTTTAAACTTAATACCCGTTTTCTTTTATTTGAGATTGGAAATTACGTAAGCAATCTCCAATCGCAAATGGATGAGAGTGACAACATGTGGATTTTTGTCAAGTTAATTTTTTCTCCAAAAATCTGAGAATAACTCAATTTTCTTTTTTTCGAAGTTTTGTGTTTTTTGTGCTTTGTTGTTGTTGTACATGTATCTAAAGTTTTTCTCTGATATATTTGATTTTTTTAACTTGACAAAACCCCTAAACAGGAAAACGGTTGAATCAGCGTGTAATTTAAATTATGCTCAGCCTCTGGTGCCATTTCAGCTGCAACGGTACTTGATATTATTAGAACATATATTGGTCTAAAATTTTAATATGAAACATTGTGACATAATAATGATGTAATGCAGTAGACATTATGATGTCATCACATTTTTAGGTCTATGTGCACCAACATGCCCATAGAGACTATTATTCAGATTCTTTGTAGTTATGGTTACTAATTTGCGTTCTCTTAACAATCAATTGATGTTCAGAGATAGGCTCTGAGCACGAGACATCAAAGTGGCTGCCTGATACAGCGTATCCAGCCTCAAAAGGCGGTATATAAACTGAAATTCTATATATACATGTAGGACTATAGTATCTAGTCTATGTTCATCAATCTCTAGTCTGTAGTAGGTAAAGGGTGCCAAACAGTAATACTGTGCAGAATTAGGTACTCTTAGTGCGGTGCCAGATGCTATGTTCACACCAACCAGGCGATAACGCTGCCAAATTAACTCTACTCATCAATCAGAAGGCTTTGGCTCAATGCTGGCTCAAGGTCTTTCGACGTTGATACAGCATTGGACCAACGCATTGCCTTGTCCAAACTGTACGGTATTTTTTTACATTATTGTCCACATAGAGCGGGCTAGTGTTGACCTCTGTTATCCACTCCAGACTCCGTGTTTTAATCTGGTGGAGTGAGTGAGTGAGTGAGTGAGTGAGTGAGTGAGTGAGTGAGTGAGTGAGTGAGTGAGTGAGTGAGTGAGTGAGTGAGTGAGTGAGTGAGTGAGTGAGTGAGTGAGTGAGTGAGTGAGTGAGTGAGTGAGTGAGTGAGTGAGTGAGTGAGTGAGTGAGTGAGTGAGTGAGTGAGTGAGTGAGTGAGTGAGTGAGTGAGTGAGTGAGTGAGTGAGTGAGTGAGTGAGTGAGTGAGTGAGTGAGTGAGTGAGTGAGTGAGTGAGTGAGTGAGTGAGTGAGTGAGTGAGTGAGTGAGTGAGTGAGTGAGTGAGTGAGTGAGTGAGTGAGTGAGTGAGTGAGTGAGTGAGTGAGTGAGTGAGTGAGTGAGTGAGTGAGTGAGTGAGTGAGTGAGTGAGTGAGTGAGTGAGTGAGTGAGTGAGTGAGTGAGTGAGTGAGTGAGTGAGTGAGTGAGTGAGTGAGTGAGTGAGTGAGTGAGTGAGTGAGTGAGTGAGTGAGTGAGTGAGTGAGTGAGTGAGTGAGTGAGTGAGTGAGTGAGTGAGTGAGTGAGTGAGTGAGTGAGTGAGTGAGTGAGTGAGTGAGACTTTGTCAATAAATAAATATCTATCTATCTATGTAGGCGCAGGTACAGTTGCTCTACGAGCAAAAAAAATACGTTGAACCAATAAATGTTGGTTCAGCGTCGTGTATTGGTGAATTTTCTTTATCATTATAATATCGTAGACGGTGGGCCAACATCAGCCCAGCATTGGTGGAATTAGTTGTCAGTGGTGATGGCAAATTAAAAAATTGTTTTGTTACTTTTATTTCTAAAATAAGCAGAATCATGCACAACACGTACATGCATGTAGATGTATGGTGAGGATGATATCATTTTACATTAATTAGTCCAGTAAAATTGGACTTTGACCTAGAACAAATTGCGACAGAATTTATTTTGATGGCATGTGCATCTACTTGGGTATCTACATAACATATAAAAAAATATAATAGGGAGAACATATTTTTAAAAGCCAAAACCGATTTTTTTATTATTAAAAAATACTTGAATTATACAAATTATCAAATCTATTAAAATCCACTGAATGACGAAATATAAAGCACCAAACAGTTCAGAATAAACACAAAAAAGAACATAATAAAAATCCTCTAAAATCCAATTGGTGGAAATACACCATTTTTCCATAAATCCAAGATGGCCGCCTGCATTTGTTGACCATAATTTATATATTTGATTTTTCAACAGATAAAGCGGAGAATAATAGTAGACCTCTGTTTGGTGTGTATGTGTTAGGAGAATAATTTTCCGGGAATATTATGATGATTAAAGATCATCTTGAATGTCATAAGGTCAATATTAGGACATAAAAATTTGGAAATACAATTTTTAACAAATAAAATCAGAAACAAGTGTAATACATCTTTTCAATTTTAATTTTTCCTCAATAATCTATTTATGTTATTAGTTTGGTGATTTAAGGTCATATATAAGGTCAAAAGGTCAATTTCGAAGCAAAACATAAAATACAAATATCTTAACAAACACAAATGAAACCAAATGTAATACATCGTTTTTATGTGTTTTTGACAGGATAATCCCATTTCTAGCAAAACATGTATTATTCAAGGTCATCTTCAGGTCAAATGATAATTTCAAAGTCAAATACGCAAAGATTTGATTTTTAACAAGTCTAAATTGGAACAAGGCGAATGAATACCTTTTGTTGGTGTGATTTTAACTGAAAAAAAATCTGATACTATTTTGATGATTCAAGGTCATCTATAGTGTCAAAAAATCAAGTGAAACCTATGAAATGTAGCAAAATATGAAGATGTAATTTTTATATCAATAGCTAAATGTTTTTTTTTATTTTTTATTTTGAATAGAGAATGCATTTCTGTGATTTTGTAACAGACAGAGATAAGAATTTGTTGCAAGTATAATACATTATCCCTCGCATAAACAAATTGGAAGTGCTTGGAGTTCATCTTCTTAGCCAGTATTTAGTGAAGTGAAATTTGACAACGGCTTAATAATACATTCGAATTTGTCAACGTCTATTGAAATACCAAAAGGATGCAAGTTATAAGAGCACACTGTATGCCACAATGATGGATATACACTAAGCTTTTAACAAGTACGTCACTCCAGTAGAGCTGAATAAACGTAATGTGTACTCATTAGATTTATTTTCGAAATGGATGCTCCCCACAATTTTTTTGTGGATCAGTTATGAAAGATTTTGTGTCTTTGAAACCTAAAGTCAATTTATGTGCTTCTCTGTTTAAATCCGGAACAGATTACGGAACCACTGTTTCTGGAAAATAGATGTCAGGACAGTCGCCGACGGTCATTTTAGCGTCAGCGGTACATAACTGGGCGTGCCTTGGCCAAACACTGCTCTTTTAAATGCATTCATGTCTTAGCAGTAACCATTTTTTGTCGTTTTTTAATCTACATTATGCTCAAATGAAATTTTCTACTTCTACCACTACGCATTGACAATCGTCACTCATTAGAAGCCTACTGTCATATTTAGTGTGCACCTGTGAAATAAAAACTCTCGTGGCCTAGGTTGAAACACACAGACAAATGTCCCATAAATCAATCAGTCAAGTAATAGAGTAGTACAATACCTCTAGTCGCTTGAGCCTATTATTATAATCTCAGATAAAAGTACGTATTACTTGCCGTGGTGTTGCTTACCTAGATTTCAATATATTTTGCTCGTGTTTTTTTTTTACTTTCTGTCTGGTTGTGTCAGTGCATGTACTGTATGTTTCTGCATTGTTCACTTTTTTATTTTATGTATCATTTGATATCAACTAAATTTTTCTATCATGTGACTGTCAGAGGATCTATTTCTGTGTAGGTTTATTAGTTGTATTAGCCTGCATAATATGCAAATATACGTCATAAGATTTCCAGTTTATAATTATCATTCTTCTCATGGTCACACGCTCCATGGTCTGTTTTACAAGAGACACGTGAGACTTTTCTTTGATGCTGTTAACTAGAGGAAATATTATGATTTATTTGAAGTACTACCAGAAATAGTACACAAAATAACACAAATATTACCTCACTAATACAAGAAAAAAATTATACAGCCAAAATTAAATTACACATTTTCGCATACATTTGACCTTCAAATTGACCTTTTAACCTTGAATATAACCTTGAATCATCATAATATTACCACAAAGCCATCAACAATCACTTGCTCCTAGCTATATTCGATTCAATTTGTGGTGGGTCTTTTCATATTTTTAATGAACTAAGGTTGTGAACTGGCGTCTAGAATTCAATGTGTTGATTGACTGGAACGCTCTCAGTAAAGTGTTCTAGATATTGGATATGGCGATATAGACTTATGTGGTGATGTAGGCTTGCATTATATAAAAAGACAATTTGATAAATATAGATATAAAATCATTTTACTGCCATGCAGAACATTCTCCTTGAAATCTTTATGTGTTGAATGAGGGTCGACTTCAAAGGGTGCTTTGAAAATGTTCCCCCACTTATATTTTTGTAGATTTTTTTCTGGAATCCCTGAATGTTTTCTGAATACTTTGCCATAAAAAATAATTCTGTTGCAATTTGTTCTAGGTTGGGTCATTTTTGACCCTTCATTTACTGGACTAAATCACAGAGGGGCTACCATTCAACCTGGTAGACAATCTGAATCGATTACCCCCACAATAAATTATCCCAGAGTGGCCCACGTTTTCACATTAACTCGATATATTTACGCCCTTTTGTAAAAATTCATTAAGATTCAATCAGTGACAAATATAGAATGGAACCATTATGCATGTGTTTAACACTTCCATCCTGGGGATGCTTCTTAGCATTGTTCAAATATTGTATAACATTGTGAATTAGTTACAACAAAAATGTTGGCTCATATTAACAGATATGCAGATGCCGATCTCAAATAAAAAAGAAATTATGTCAATTTGCCGAAATTCGATAGATTCGTAAATCAGAATATGCGACGCATGCAGTGCCGAGTATGTTTGGATCAACGAGTACATAATGCACCAAGATTTGATATTAAAAATATAACAAAATCATCATGACCAGCATAATGAATATGAAATTGTAGCTTTAAATTGCTCGCTAAACCTCTAGAACGTGCCCATCCTTTGAAAAATGAAAAAATGACAGTAGAAGCGTAGATCCGAATCTACTGTTTAACAATAGACTGATGACACACGTGTGTATTTCAATGTAGCCTACATTAAAAATCCAGCTCTCAACCGATTATAACTTGCAGATGGAACATGCGTTAGCAATAGTAGATTCAAATGCATAATTATATGCATGGTGTCAAATGTCAAGTGGCTGGACTATTTAGGGCTATGTAATAAATCACATACCGGTGATACAAACGTAAAAGTGATTACATTTTTAACCCTTGTCCTGCTGAATTGCTCCAATTGTATTTTTCGTCATTTGAAGCTGGAATTGCTAACGCAATTTCCAGCTTCAAATGAAGAAAAATATTACTATTTTTGAAAAATAGACATGTCTAAAATTAAATTATTGGATCAACAAAGCATCTATTAAAAATTATTTTATGAAAATTAAGTGATATTTTTATTGATCTAAAACATCCTTAACCCCGTATATATTCGGGCATAGCAGGACAAGGGTTAATAGTTTCTTGTGACGGAATCGGACCACGGTAGCGCATATTTGCATTTCGGTGTGTATGCCTAGTCGGAGTGTAGCGCTGCAGCATGGGTTAGCGTCAGAGCTAGAGAGCATAGTAAAAGCTGTGTTTTTGTTACTTTGATGACACCGTAAGGCTCTGACACAGTGACCTCAATTTTTAAATATAATAGTTCTAATACGATCAAAAGTTTACGCCTGCTGAAAATGGCCTAGTTTTCGTAGGCACTTGAAATATTCGTGTCAATTTCATGGCATCCGAGTTTTTTGGTAGGCAGCGCGAGTGTCGTTTTTACACAGCTGGCTGTGGAAACAAAATGGCAGTCAGTGTGACTGGGTCTCGCGCAGTAAATACCGGCCCAGTAATACCGGGTATGTAACCAGTGAACGAGAACAACAATTCCAAGAAAATGTGAGGCCTATCCTATTTAAATGATAAATTTACATATAAAGTCTGATATTTGAATCCCCACGTTAATGCATTATTCCAATGATATTTCATTATAAAATAAAATAAAAAACAATGATCAAAGAAGGACACGTTAATTCACTGCGCCATCGATGGACCGTGCATTTTTTTGGGGGGGGTGGGGGGGGGGCGGCACAACTTCACGAAATTGTACAAATGTTATAAAAATGCGTTGTGTTTGCTGGGTATGTGGGTGTGTGAATTTTTACAATGTTGTAAGTTTTAAGAATCATTAGGTATGGAATACTAGCTATATGAATGTGTTGACTAAATCTAACTTGTATTCATTCGAAGGAACTCCAGATTTGGACTTCTGTCCTACATATAGATTGTGTCCAAGTGCAAAACACGCCTTTGAAGTCTAACATGATCAATGTACTTATCGCTTGGGACTACATTCGCACGTCCATTGTAATTAGTATCCTGCAAATGTAGATCTAAACAGCTCCGACATCAATAAGCAAGATAAGTCTTATTAACTGCGATGGATTATACTGAGGTGATGCATTGTCAACCCAACAAACACTGGACGTTAAGCCATGTTTAGGCTAATGTCGTAGAAGTTGGGACTGCAATAATCCAACGTTGTGTCGGAGTATGGTGTCGTGTTTGCTGGGAGAACAGGTAGCAAGTGGAATAGCATGAATAATTAAGGACAACGCGCCCAAAAAAAAACAGATCGTGATATTACCAGGAAATTATCGTTAGTGCATGTCTGATGGTCCCATTAAGACCTACCATTGATCGATAACATTGGTAATCCACATAGTATTAAGATGTCTGACGCCATGTTAATCCAACGCCCTGCCTGCTTGGAAAGTCGGCGAATTGCGGGTTCGTCACCCGCTCTGGCATTCAAGTTTCAAACGAAAACAATGTTTCTTCACCGCTCACTTGTAAAGATGCAATAATGTCGGGAGCCTCCGTTACCGAGAGGTACCGTGCTCGGTCTCAGACCGCCAGGGCTCGAATTTAGAAGCCTGTGTCTGGAGGGCAGTGTCATCTCAACATCCTCATGAAGTTCTCCTGGCCCAGTTTAGCCTATGTGTGCACAAAGATGGCTTAAAAATCCATTCATTCATTCATTCATTCATTCACTCATTCATTTATACATGGCCGTACTAAATCTATTATATAGATGTTGCGGAAAATGTAAAATACCGGTCACATAAATTCCTCATTATCATGATAACTTTTATTTAATAATTAACACCATGGCCCCACCCTTACCAGTCGTTATCCACTACACCATGGCCCACCCTTACCAGTCGTTATCCACTACACCATGGCCCCACCCTCACCTGACGTTATCCACTACATCAGGGCCCTGAACTTACCTGACGTTATCCACTACACCAGGGCCCCACCCTTACCTGACGTTATCCACTACACCAGGACCCCACCCTTACCTGTCGTTATCCACTATACCATGGTCCCAACCTCCCCTGTCGTTATCCCCTACACCAGGGCCCCACCCTTACCAGTCGTTATCCACTACACCATGGCCCCACCCTTAGCAGTCGTGATCCACTACACCATGGCCCCACCCTTACCAGTCGTTATCCACTACACCAGGACCCCACCCTTACCAGTCGTTATCCACTACACCATGGCCCCACCCTTTCCTGTGGTTATCCACTACACCAGGGCCCCACCCTTTCCTGTGGTTATACACTACACCATGGCCCCACCCTTTCCTGTGGTTATCCACTACACCAGGGCCCCACCCTTTCCTGTGGTTATACACTACACCAGGGCCCCACCCTTTCCTGTGGTTATCCACTACACCAGGGCTCCACCCTTACCAGTCGTTATCCACTACACCAGGGCCCCACCTTTTCCTGTGGTTATCCACTACACCAGCCCCCCCCCCCCCTTTGCTGTGGTTATCCACTACACCAGGGCCCCACCCTTACCCTACGATGGGTTTGAATATACAGAACGCTGACCCAATGCTGGGCCAGCGCATTGACGCTGCAGTATGTAGTGTCAGGTGGATGCTGATTATTGATTATACTATTATTTTTAGGTCTAAAAGCAGCAACATGTATAGATATATATAATCATTATAATCATGATAATGGCACGTAAAACGTGATGTGGCTTTTCCTTTTTTATATCAATATAAGCTTCGTGTTCTGAGCAAGCAACAGTAAATGTAAAGGGCGTCAACCAGATGCGGCCTTTTGTAAGGATTCCTACACTTTCACACCCATAGTATCCTCTAGGTCTTCTCCAATTAGGATATGCATCGAATAGCCGCCAGGAAAAGCAGGCGAAATTATTTTCATTACATTCACACTGCAGGTAGATGACCGTAGAGTATTTTAAAAATACACAATGCATGGTAATATTACATAGAGCTTACTGTATATTATACACGTGAGATATTGTAATATTACACAATGTTTACTGTGTATATCGATGGGGTGTTTTAATTTTAAACAGTGTGAATTATTCTAATGTTTGCTACAGAAACTCATGGATTATAATACACAGTACTTATTGCAAATACCGTGGGTTATTTAACATAACACATTGTTTACTGTAGACATGTGTGGTATTGTAATGTTACAGTGTTTACTGTAAATTCACACGGGGTAGTGTAATATTACACCGCGTTTACTGTAAATACACGTGTGTTACCGTAATATTACACAGATAGTGTTTCTACTGTATGCTTCAGATCTGCTAATATTCGCGAGGTTTTAATTTTCGCGAATTTTGCGAGGAAGTCAAATTCGCGAATTCAAGAATCTTGCGAACATTTGTATTATAATAAAATTAAAGCTACTAAAGAAAAATGTAAAATTCGTGAATTCTATATTTCGTGAAAAGCTCTAAAATCATAAATTCGCAAAAAATTAAATACGCGAAAATTACCAGATCTACAGTATAACCGTGTGATATTTCTCACTTTCACTATTATTTTGTCACTAAGGCGGGTGTGGCCAGCACGAGCAATAAGCCTAAACAATAAGAACATATAAAGCATCCAAGCGAATATGATTTGTTCGCTTGACAGTGTCGCATACGAAGCAAACACGTGAAAATGAACCAATGGTGATTTAATGTTAGGCCATCAGTATCTCATACAGAGATGGTTGGCCCAATGTTAACAGCACTGGTCCAACCATCCACCAGCACTGCTGTTAACCATTGTGCTACGACGCTGGCCCAACATTAAATCAACTTTGGCTCAACGTAATTATCGTGTTTGCTGGGTACGATGGTTCAGCGTTAACCATTTCAAGCCTGAGTTTACCATTGTCGTCTTCATCCACTACAAGCCGCGAATTGCTGTCGCAATTCTCGACTTATAGTGGATGAAGGTGACTTGAAGTGGGTGAGAAATTAGCGAAAATTGCCATGACTTGGTAAACAGTTTCATGGAAATTTCCATTCTAAAACCATTTGTTGTTGGAAAATTAAGTCTGTTTTCAGGAATGTAAAATGATGATTTAATGCATCGTGAGGGCTTTAATGGCGAAAGCAACATCGGATAAATTGCTCGTGCTTGCGGGAATCTCGTATTTACTCTGCATGATAGGTCGTGCTAAAATAGCTGGTGATAACAACGAGCGGTGAAGCACATAATTGCACGGCTTCAGACACAGATATACAAGTCATGATATAGGCTTATATCCCAGAAAACACAAAACATTTGTATAACATTTGTACAACATCGGCCCAACGTCTTCGACGTTGGTCCATCATTGTACAAATGTTATACAAATGTTTTGTGTTTACTGAGATACCATAATGATACTGTGCATCGGAACATCGGCAAACTCCCGATAAGCACATTGATGAAGATGTTGTCATTTTTATCGTGCACTCTCAATACGTATGTTATTACTCCTAACAAATGCGACAGACCTAGAAATCTACTTACACAGTGTGCAGGTGTGTTTCATATCGCATTCACAATCTAAAATATAGATTTAATATGAAAAATATCCCACAATGGTATGATGATCACATGTCACATCAGTAGGTAGTAAGTGATAGGAACAAGTCCCAGGAGACATTATGTATACTGTAGATCTGGTCATTTTCGTGTGTTTAAATATTAGCTCTCATAATAATAACTTTCTCGAGATTCCTAAAT
Organism: Flabesymbios commensalis; assembly: GCA_964017125.1. Classification (NCBI taxonomy): domain Eukaryota; kingdom Metazoa; phylum Annelida; class Polychaeta; order Terebellida; family Flabelligeridae; genus Flabesymbios; species Flabesymbios commensalis. The sequence continues at coordinate 71,247,640 of OZ024909.1, read as the reverse complement.
TCGCGAATTTTCCTCCTCCCGAAGCTCGCGAAAATTATAAAACTTCGCGAATATAATAAGATCTACAGTATATAGACGGCATATCGTCGGTATTTTAACTGAACTATTACAGCTATTGTTATGAACATTACATATCGCCTTATTGGATGTGAACGGGTGTGTCTGCCACTTTTTCCATATCCAATCATTAATGGGACTACTTAAGCTTTTAAACCATTATCATGGCAAATTAGATACCCATTAGAATTATTGATAGAAGACACTGGCGAGTAAGTAATCAGAAATTGAGCAAAACATTTTTTCAATCGTGATATTTTCAGCTACAAGTTCTATTTTTCTTTCCGAAAGGAAATTTAAATATAGCAAATGTTTAGTTGTTTATTATCAGGAATATATATATTATATATGTCATTATAGAGGTGCAGCTACTGGCTATAAAAATCGACTTTAAGGCGCAGAATGTAATAGAGGTAAATTATAGTCCACCTTATTGGAAATGTTCTCCTCTTTTCAATGGTGGTTTATGTGGAGCTGTAGTACTATTGGAAGAAATTGGTCCAAATTGAGCTCAAAAACATGTACCAGCAAATTTAGCGGTTGATTTCTGCATGTTGTAAAGATCCACCCTATGTTTATTGTCGCTGAAAATTAAAGATCACCGTGCCATGAAGCTAATTACACTGACTGACTGATGATTATCGTGTCATGTTATTTGCCTGGCATGCTATGGTAGATGTTAAACCCTCCCAGCGCAGGGACCGTCTTTAGAATCTGACGTCTGTAGACGTCAGATTCTGACGTATAAAGACGATCCCCGCATTTAAAGCATTAAATATTTTAATCGTCGTAGACCCATAACATAGGTATTCAAATGAATCGGAAAGAGCTAACTAAGACATTTATGATGATTTCAAATTGAAAAAAAACCTTTGGTCTCCATCAACTGTTCATGGCTTATACACAAATATTCCAGCGCTTTAAGGGTTAATACACGTATGATATGCGTAGGAGTAGCTTCATGACTAGACAGTGCTAAACACCCACTCACATAATCACTTGATGAAAGCATATTGAAGTTGCCCAGGGTCCTACCACATATCTGTGGCACGTCTGGCGTTCAATGACCTTAGGCCACTATGTTTAATTTCTTTGTTTTAGATCAGAAAAAATCTAAAATTTAATGAGGCAGGGCGGTAAAAAACATTTAGGAAAAAACAAACATTAAACCTATTTTTGGAAAAGTTAATGAGGGCGACGAAATAAAAAAAACATTGGACAAACTTCTAGGAAAGTTAATGAGGGCGACGAAATAAAAAACTTTTGATCTATTTGAAAAAAGTTAATGAGGGCGACAAAAAAAAGCAAAAAAAAACATAGCTGCAAAAATGTTTTTTATCTCCTGAAATAAACTTGTTTTTTTTCGGAAGGTTGTTTTAATCGCGAGAAATTAACTAGGTTTTTTTCAGAAATCAGCAACAATCCAATGCGCGCGCTGAACTGAAAAAACACACGTGTAATGCGGCTTAAGTCTAATGCGCGCGCTCAACTAAAACAGAGAAAAAAACATAGTGGCCTTATAGCCTAACATTATACTCGACCATGACATAAATTTGACAAAATTGTTTGACCATAGAATATATATATATATATATAGATTTGTAGATTTGTTTACACCAATCGTCACAGCTGACGTTAATATTGACATAGCCGTGAACAGGCACGTGTGTCAACCTCTCCTACAGTCTAGTTTACCCCTAGCCCTTAAAGCGCTGAATTTTTTTTTATGAAAACCTTGGAAGCCAAAGGATTTTTTTCAATTTGAAATCATCATAACTGTTTTAGTCAGCTCTTTCTGATTCATTTGAATACCTATATTATGGGTCTACGACTATTAGAAATATTTAGTCGTCTGACGACTAAAGTCTATCCCCGCGCTGTAAGGATTAAAGCGCTGAATTTTTGTTATGAAAATCATTATAAATGTCCGTCAGATTCCCTCTGCTGCGCTTCTGAACATCAGAGATTCCTGTCTGACGTAAAAACAACGATGTTACGAGCGACTGTTTGGCTCGGCATTATGGATGTCATAATAATTTGTATTTATTTATTATGGTCCTTTACCTGTTTACGGCACTTCCCATCATCATCAAACATGAAAAAATCAAACTACATAATTTTATAATTAATTAAATAATTAATACCAACAATGACTATCAATTAATTTAAACATGCTGCATATTATTTCAGGTATATATCGTTGACAATAGCAAAAAAAAAATATTAACAAAATATGTGATGTTGGTTCACAAAGGTTTAATTTGCCAAATTTGTCCAAACTTTCGTTCTTGTTACCCCCCTCCAACGGTATATGAAAACAAAAGGTGTTGTTTCATGAAAGGTTGCCCTAAAAATAACGGCTTTTGGTGGGTCTGCTGCAGTAGTAATATCAGATCAATTTCTGAAACAATAAATTATGGACGAAGGTTCGTCATGCTTATATTTTATAATTATATAATTGGACTTTTGGCTATTTTTGTTGCTCAAGGTAGCGAGACAAAACTTCCAACGGATAAAAATACTTATAAAAACTGTGCAAAATTTCAGACGTTCCTAAAGTGAGCAATTCTAAAAATAAGTCACAAGAAATGTTTGTCTCATGCTGTTCATTACCCTTTTAATCGTTAAATTATTCAACTGGAAGTTTCACCCACTTGAAGTTGTGTCTTGCTGACGCATTCCACAATGTCAAGTGAGTGAAAATTATTCAGATTTGACAACATGGAGGTCAACTATTTTCAAATCTAGCCGTTTGGGGTCACATTTTATCTTTAACATATTTAAAAGGTGGTACTGTAACAGTAATAATAATGTGGTAATAAAAAAATGCAAAACCGAACATATTCGGGACCGGCGGTAAAGGGTTAAACGGATAAAAAACGATTAGAACTTTGTCCAGCAAACCCGGGGCGTTCACCCAATGCTGGTTTAAAGCTGATCCACCGTCTGCGACGCTAGCACAACATTGGGCTAACGTTGGATGAGCGTATGGTGTTTGCGGGAGTGGTCGCCTATTGTGTGATCCATGCTATATGACTGGAGGCATGTCGAGGCGCAGACGTCACTCGTCATGTTTTGTCATTCCGTCACACAAGAGTCATATCAGAACCAGATGTGACCAGAAGCTAAACATGCTACATCCCAGTAAACACAAAATATTTTATAACATTTATACAATGTTGGACCAACGTCGGAGACGTTGGGCCGGCGTTGTATAAATGCTATACAAATGTTTCGTGTTTACTGGGATTTACATACAATCATGTGATAGTCTCTTGCGCCGCTCATAAAATAAAACATTGACAGTCTATATACAACTATTACCATGATTAGATTGATAGCTAACTAGCTAATTACATAATTTTAACTTTTATTATATAATTTATATTTTTATGGTAAATTAAGCTGTAAACGTTGTGAAATATATGTCTTTGCTTAACCCTTATAACATGTATAACGCTGAAATATGTGTGTACCAACCGTGGAAACCAAAGAATTATTTTTAATTTTAAATCATCGTAAATGTCTTAGTTAGATCTTTCTGCTTAATTTGAGTACCTATGTTATGAGTCTGCGACCATTATAAATAGTGTAACTCTTTCAGTGCGGGGACCGACGTTATACGTCAGAATCTGACGTGTAACGGTCCCCGAACTGAAAGGTTAACAAATAGTTTTTACATAATCTTCTAGCCATTTTTATCGGAATAAGAAAATTATTTCAACAGAATGTGTTCACGAAATTGGCTTGGAAAAAAGTCATGGCAACCATGGTAACTGCAATTACGCGCTATATATGCAATGTAATATTGCGAGCTGCTTGGCAACATCATAATTACGCATACTTATGTCATATATCACATTATTTCAATTATGGTGTCGCTGGGTAAGGGGAGGAGGTTCAATCATAACATTCGTGACTGCTTAATGAGATTGCGACAAACCCTGATGCTACATTATATCATGTGCGTTATACAGAATAGCAATATATGTGTAGCTGCGCTACTATGGCATAGGTTGACGTTAACATTATTCAGTTCACGCCTCACAACGTCTCTACATACGTTTCCCCATCACGAAGTATATTTGTAAAGGTAAAAGGTGCAGGTTTATAGTCTGTTATCAAGTCTGAAGACCTATCACCCGATTTTACATTTTACTCCCTGTTCACTGGACCTGTTCATTCGTGTGTCATCTCAACTCCACGGAGAGCATACAGTCCTGCAGCCATTTCGGCGCATTGAACTTATCGTACACACTGTCATCTGTGTCCTACCAGGTACATTTTCACCTGAGTCAAGTGAAGCGTTTGAGGGTGAAGTACCTTGCCCAAGGACACAACATCAAAACAATGTATTAAGATTGAGAGGAGAAAAACATGATATTTCTCTGATAATCCTGCACCAAGCGGGTGTCGAAACCGCACGGCAGGCAGCGACATCGGCAAAGCTCCGCGCTTTAGCCATTGCGCCACGTCACACTCTAAATTTCATTCAATGTCATTCAATAATTATCCCAGCAGACACGAAACGCTCACCAAATGTTGGTTCAATGCTGGGCCGACGTCGTAGACGATGGGACAACAGTGAACAAGCATTGGGTGAGGGTTTCGTGTCTGCTGGGTAGGTATCACCATGATCACTGCCTAACCCTTGAAGCGCTGAGATGTTTTTTGTAGAAACCAGAGAGACCAAAGGGTTTTTTCAATTAAAAATTATCTTAAATGTCATAGTTAGCTCTTTCTGCTTCATTTGAATATCTTATGGGTCTACAGGTCATTATAAATATTTTTACTCTTACAGTGCGGGGACCGACTTTAGACGTCAGAAGCTGACGTCTAAAGTCGTCAGATTCTGACGTCTAAAGTCAGTCTCTGCGCTGTAAGTATTAGGTACGTTTTTTTAGCCTGGAGATTACTGGCGCAATTGCAGATTCATATGAAAAAAAAAGGATTTATACAACTAGTGAGTGCCTGTAATCCATTAAAGCGCGGAAATATGTTTTATATAAACCAACACATAACAAAGGGATAATTTCAATTTCAAATCGTAATAGATGTCTTAGTTGGCTCTTTTTGCTTCATTTGAATACCTATGCCATGGGTTTAAGGCCATGATAAATATTTTAATCTTTCAGTGTGGGGATCGACTTTAGACGTCAGAATCTGACGTCCATAGTCGTGATAGTCATGATAGTCGGTCCCCGCGCTGAAAGGATTTAACCCTTTAACCGCCGGTGCCGCATATATTCGGTTTTTCATTTTTTATTAGCACATTAAGTGCCACATTTCAAACATGGTAAAGATAAAATGTGACATCAACCAGCAAGATTTGAAACGAGTTGACTTTCATTTTGTCAAATCTGAATAATTTTCAGTCACTTGAAGTTGTGGATCGCGTCAGCGAGACACAACTTCAAGTGGGTGAAAATTCAAATTGAATAATTTGGCGGTTAAAGGGTCAATAAGGGTTGTCAGTTATTTAGTACGCGGCTAACGTAATTACCTGTATATGAGGCAACCTTCATGCCTGATTCCAAAAACTGTTATTAGCTAGTATTGCATTACTTGTTGGCGTTCAATTATACGTGTTTACCAGGGGTTGAGTGATTGAGCGTGTGACTGTCAGATAGAGAGATATACCGTGGTCTAGCTAGATAACCTTCTAATGATTGAGCTCTTCACCACCACCGGGGGGTGGTGGTAAAAAGCACTTTCAGTTTTAAATCTATCAGAACAATAATGACTATTCAAATTATAAATCTGTATGTTTTAGAAATTCATAATATGAAAATACAAGCCCAGTGAAATTAGGTGAGAACTATTAGTGATAAAAATAGGTATGACGTGTCAAAAACAAGCTGGAAAAAGTAACAACGGGAAAGCAATACACATGGCGTTTCAAGGTTGAAATTAAAACGGCTATACTAACTGCAAAAACAATTATTTAAATCACAGTTTTAGACCTACGGCTGATGATACCATGGAACTCACATTTAAATCACGTTAGATGTGTAAAACCAGACATAGTAGCTTCTTGTGAACATAATTATAATCCAACCAGAGTGACAACTTCGAAGGATGTGATATAGCCATATACAGTTAAAATTCAACAAGTTCTATAGGCCTAATAACAAATGAGCACTGCTGAAATTGCTGGCACTCACTTGCTACCGAGCAGCATCTAAAGCGTGCATTATTGGCGACAGCACTAGACAAGACAGCTCTTACATCGCCAAGCCCACCTGCAAGCCTGGGGACAATAGATGCGCTGTAGAAAATGATAATCTGATTCCAGTTAAATCTACAAACTACCATGACCGCCATATATGACAGGTAAAAATCGCATGTGGTTACAAGAAGGATTGCAACAAAAACTGAGAAGAAAAATTCCCTGCTATGTAGGATGTGACTGTCATCGGTCATGGATTTCTAAGCAAATACAGCTTTGTACAATCCATTAAGCAGGCGTTATAGGGCAAAACAAATACTACACTATTTCTATCATACACATACAAACATCCATGTAATTTAAGTTAAGTATCTTTGCGCAAATCCGATCTTGGCGGCCATCTTGGATTTTGGCACTTTTCCGAACTCGGATTTTTGGGGACTTTCAATAGGTTTAAAGTATTGTTTTCTGAGCATATTCAGAAAAAATTAGCTTGTTACAAATTTATTCAACATCAAAACATGATTATAAATTCTCCTAAATTAGCAATGGGTATGTTATTATAAAAACGACTACAACGTACATACCATCATTATTATTATGACCATGGAATTAATATCACACAGCGGCCACTTACAATGCTTCCGTACATATTATAGGCTACTATAACATGTCTGAATATAAATCATAGGCTTAACCATTAAAGCGCTGAAATATTGTATATAAAACATAGAGACCAAAGGGTTTTATTCAATTTGAAATCATCATAAATGTCTTAGTCAGCTCTTTCTGATTGATTTGAATACCTATGTTATGAGTCTACGGCCAATACATATATTTTTTATATAATATGGGGATCCACTTTAGACGTCAGAATCTGACGTCTATAGACGTCAGATTCTGACGACTAATGTCGGTCCCCGCGCCGACGTTGTACAAATGTTGCACAGATGCTTTGTGTTTGCTGGGTTAGTGTATGTGTTTGTGGTCGATTTGCACCTCAATAATTTACATGTGCGGACTCTTTGGATTAGATATAATGTGCTTTTGTCACCCATGTGAAAGTATATTGGGCTAGCCTCCATGGCACAGTATGGAACAGTATTATTGATTATCATATGATGTAATAAAAAGCCGCCACAAATACTTTCAATGTTTTTATCCCTGGAATGTTTTTACTATTATTTTATAGGAAAATGAAATGAATGAGGTTTCAGGCCATCTTTGTACATATATGGGCAAAACTGTACTGATTAGATGAATGAGATGACACTGCCCTCCAGGATTCGAAATTAGGCCGACCTTGCTACCTCTCGGTCACGGAGGCTCCCCACAATATTGAATCTTTACGAGTGAGTGGGGAAAAAACATTTTGTTGCTTTGAAACTTGAAGGGTAGATTGGGGCTCAAACCCGCGACCCCCGACTTTCCAAGCAGGCAGCTTTAACCACTGCACCAGGGCCCCCGCCCATTAATACATAGGGCCTTTCCAGCAACTTTACACAAAACATTTGTATAAATTTGTACAACGTCGTCCCAACGTCTTCGACGTTGGTCCAGCATTGTACAAATGTCATACAAATGTTTTGTGTTTGCTAGGTTTCTTGCTACTATTATTATCTAGGATGCTAAATACATCTATATAACGTAACGTTACATGATAATAGTGCCTTACCTCCTAGGTCCGGCTGGATATACTAATGTCCTGTCACTGTCCTGGTTCTATCTGTCCACACTTGATCCTTGTGGTAAACATCGTGTACTAGTAGCCTACTGATCCTGGCAACGGTAAAAGTGCTGAGTAGTATATTTTCACTCAGTCATAGCAATAGCTCGCTGTGGCGAGATATTGCTAGAACTGAGTGAAAATTAGATACACATGCGGAATTTGATAGGAAATTTAAATGAAAATTAAGATTTGAGTATAGCTTTTCCACCTGAAAAATGTTTTTAATAAGTGATAAATGGATAAAAAGCGGATCTGGTGACCGTGATGTTAATCCTGCGTTACTGAGCTGTGAATATGTGCTCTATGGCAACACGCCGCTTACTATGTAGGCTATACTCACAGCCATGTCCGGTAATGTCATATTGTCGTGTTGTCACTCTGACAAGTTTAAAGGAGTCACGCATGACGGCGTGTGTATACCACAAAACCTTACGTTATATGTAGCGAGTACATGCACGGACTAAATAATGTCAACATTCAAATTGAAAACGTCATCCTAGGAATCACGAGACGCGGATCCAGTGTTGGCTTGGTGTTGGGTCAATGATGACGCAATAATCCTGTACCCGCTAAATGTATACTGTTCGCCGAGCATAAACACAAAACATTTGTACGACATCTGTACAATGCTGAACCAACGTCGAAAACTTTCGGCCGACTTTGTATAAATGTTGTACAAATATTTTGTGTTTACTGGGTAGCAACCCTTACAGCTCCCAAATATTTTTGTATAAAACATGGCGACCAAAGGTTTTTTCAATTTGAAATCATCCTAAATGGCTTAGTTAACCCCTTCCGCTTCAATCGAATGATGTTTTGGGTCTACAGCTATTCGATTTTTTAGTGCAGGGAACGGTTAGGGGGCAACCATTCAATATCCAGGGGGAGGGCAGGGATATTTTCGAAATAAATAATTAAAGGCAGGGAGAAGGTGGAATAAATAATTTGATGTCGATCCCATTTGAAATAAATAATTTATGGCATATCGGGCAAGCCTACATGTTTTGGCGTACTAAACTATTTTCTAGCCGATGAAATTTTGAAGATTCTGGAGATATTCAGTTTCTCACATTGCAAAATATTAGGCTAATATCATATTATATTGCCTAAATAAATAATACATTGGCAATTTTTGTAAGTCGTTCCAAAAGTGGTTGAAATAAATAATTTGTTAACCGTACAGCTGGAAAAAAATAACCATGAGCTGGATCATATTGAAAAAAATATTTTGGTCCATCCCAATATCCCTGCCCCCCCCCCCTGGATATTAAATGGTAGCCCCCTTAGCACCGCTGCCTTTCGCGCTAGTGCTCGAGGTTCGGTTTCCGGTCTCGGTGGTTTGAAAGAAACAAAAATGTTTCTTGCCCATCCACGTGTGAAAGTCAATATTGTGGGGAGTCTCCGTGACCGAGAGGTAGCGTGCTCGGCCTCAGATCGCCAGGACTCGAATTTCGAATCCTGTGTCTGGAGGACAGTGTCATCTCAATCATCTCATCATCCTCAGGAGGTTCACCTGGCTCAGTTTAGCCTATATGTGCACAAAGGTGGCCTAAAACCCGATTCATATAATTTGCGGGGAACGTCTTTTGATGTCAGTCTAAATTTTTTGATCCAACCAACCACAATAATATAAGCATCGCGAATAAAGGTGTTTGGACTAATAAATAGGCCATGAGCTAGAACCACCCTACGTGCACCCACCCCCCCCCCCCCCCCCCACACACACACACACACAACTCATCCACACCAACTTTTTTTCAACCTTCATATGTCCCAAACATGAAATGCGATGTTAACAGCAAACATATAAGGCTTCAGGGTACAATTGTTAAAGCTTTTCTTGGTGTGAGTAGGTACTCTCATCACTCCAAGTTGCTGACGGCTCTTGATATCTTACCTATTGAAGAGAGTATTAAATTTATGTCCGTAAGCCTGATGAAAAGGATATTTTCAGTGAATTCTCCAGTACGTAGTCTGTGCTCATTTTTTATTGTCTAAGTATTTATTAACCGGAAAGTACAGTAAAAGTACGCTTTTTTGCATATCCTTGACATGGGTCTATCACTCCTACTCTCTGCACTCTCAACATTTAAATATACTCAAAAGTATTCTGCTAGAGACGGGGTGGGGTGGTAGACTCATTGCAGGGCGTGTTGTATAGAGGTGAATGTCTGAATAAACATATTTTAACTAAATTATTGACCCGCTTTTAATAAATATACTGTGATATTTATTATCTGTGATACGTTTGTATGAATGTAATATACAATATATTATTTTATCCTCACTTGTGGGGGTTTTAATAAAAAAAATATAAAAAAAAATAAAAAATAAGAGCGAACTTTATATTTTGCCCCCTTATAGGGGGATACCCTTGAGCCTGTATAAAATTAAGGGATAGGGTTACGCAAACGTCTGTCGTTAATGTTTCGTGTTATCACTTGCGATATACCATATAAGAGGCAATTAAATTCCTGTTCTAATGATATATCACACATTGCAGTCGATTAAGTAGTTGTTTCTTCACATACGCTCAAGCAAGATTTTTTATTATAAAATAATCAAAATGAACAACAGAACAAACGATTAAACATGGTGAAAGAAAACGACTCAATAAAATATTATTATTTGACATATCCATATCTGGCCTATATTTTCTAAACCCAAATATGTGTATGTCCAAAAAAGAGCATTATTTATATTAATTTTTCAAATGTCATATATTTTTTTAATGAAAGAATATTGAAACCTTTCATGAAAATATGTGTATTTAGCATGGGCTGAAATCTGAAACGTGAGTTTTTCTCGGAATTTTTGTGTGGAATGTTTTATCCACTTGTTTTTACATAATTTGAATGTGCTGAATTCGAATTCGTATGATAATATTCTATTTTTAGTGACCTTCACCATCAAATTAGGGACGCACCATTAGATATCTGGGGGGGGGGGGCTAGAGTTTTTGTTGCTTGCAAACTTTTTTTCACCTCCGAGAGAAAACATTTTTTTTTGGCAATCAACGTCTGACAATTTTTTTTTAATGTTTCGTCGAAAAAATTTTTTGTCGTATGCTTTCCCTATTATGTAGGTTACCGTTTGGTGTTTTTTCTGGTCAACATATTTTTCATAAATTTCGACAACAAACTTTTTTTTCTGCCCACATTTTCAACAAACGTTTTTTTTCTGACTTTTGGGGTGACAAACTATTTGTTTCTATTTTTTTCTAGCTCCCCCCCCCCCCAGATATCAAATGGTGCGTCCCTTAGCAAGGCGAAAAATGGCTACAAAAATGTGAAGAAACCCCCGTATTTTATATGTTTTTGCTCGCACATGAAAGCACAATTGATAGTTTCTGCAAGATTTTTATTATATATATTTCTTTCTAGTGTCTTTGGAAAGATATGACCTTTATTTGACCTTTAAATACAAGATGTCTGTCGTTTTTCATATATTTACTGTGACTATAAATACACCGCTAAAAATGTTGGATAATAGGATGTATTTGTAGTAACTTGGTGGATCAGAAATAAACGGTAAATTTAGATGAAAAAAATCAAAATGGCCACGAAATTCAACTTCATATGAACAAGAAAAAAATGACTATCAAAATGGAAACTCAACTTTTTTTATTAATATTTGTGGCTCGAAATTGCTCATGGTTTTTATTTTGTATGACTTGGGGGCCGAAACAGACATTTCTGATGTTTATTGTTCATCGTCTGACCTATAGTTTATCCTAAAATCCAAGATGGACGCCATTTCACATATCTACTATTAAAATAATGATATGAAAGTATGTTAGAATATACTGTGCTTCAACACAGTTTTGAATGCCTTGCAACCTAATCTGCAGAAACCAAAAATCGTGCAATAATGTGTGACAAAAATATAGAACAGATGTGGTTTTGGCGGTCATTTTTAGTTTTGCTTATTTGAAGGTGAATGACACAAAAAATAGAATTTTAAACGACACATCGAATTCAGCACACCTACATTATGTAAAAGCGGAAGAAATAATTTTCAATCAAATGTTGAGCAACATTTAATGTTTCCTATGTCAGCCCAGGCTAAGTACACACATTTTCAACAAAGGCTGCAATAATCTCGCATTTAAAAATATATATGTCATACACAAATCTAAATACCACTCAGTTTTAACCATATACACATCTGGGTTCAGGAAACATATGTCCAATGTAGATATGGCAAATAATTATGTTTTATAAAGCCGTTTCCATTCACCATGTTATACATGGTTGACTAGTTGTTTTGTTGTCAATTTTGATTATTTAGTAATAAAAAAACACGTTTCAATGTATTTGTAGAGATAACCCTTTAATCCACTTCATCATATAATACATCATTAGAACCGAAATTTAATTACCTTTGATATGGTATATTGCATGTGTAGATTGATAGAATGGTAACGACAGACGTTTGCCTAACCCTACCCCCTAATTTTAAAGATGTTTGGGAGACCCCATATAACGGGTCAAAATATAAAGTTCGTCTCTATTGTTATGCTGTTAACATCTCATTTCAGGTTTTGGACATATCAAGGTTTAAAAAAAGTTGGTGTGGGTGAGGGGGGGGGGGGGTGCACGCAGGGTGTTTCTAGCCCATGACATAAAGTGAGTTTGAAGTCCCCTTCCCCACACTTGGCAATCGTAAATATCTAAGATGGCCGCCAGGGGACACGTTTTAAAAAGCATAGACAAGATATTTTCCTTAACCCTTGTAGCGCTGAATTCTTTTTGTAAAAAAAGGTTTATTTCATCAGAAATGTCTTAGTTAGTTCTTTTCGATTCATTTGAATAACTATGTTAAGGGTCTACGGCCATTATGAAATTTTTAATTCTTTCAGTGCGGGGATCGTCTTCATAGGTTCCACGTCAGCATCTGGTCTCTACAGACGTCACATTCTGACGTATAAAGACGGTCCCCGCGCTGAAAGGGTTAATTTCGTATACATCGTAACCAGAGATGTAAATTCAGTGGCATCCATATAGTCATGTTTATGTGTAAGGCTCCCGTGTTATCATGGTAATATTCCAGTTGTACCATTCAAAATTTCCTACCTTTAGCATGCTTAGGAAACCTACCAATGTGCGAAATGTATCCGGGCCAGTTGTATTTTGCCGATATAATTACCAAGGGGTCCAAACGCCCATTTTTAGGGGCGAATTGATACGGTTTGATATGAAAGGTCGGCCAACGGAATTCATATCTACATATGTTTATGATCACAACCTAGGGAAACTACCTCTTGAGAAAGCTGCTAAAACCGCGTGAGAAGCAAAATGCAAGATGGCCGCCGGTCGCCCATTTTGACAATTGAATATTTTCTAACTTCTGAAATAAGAAACCGATCTCATTATGCAATAGGCCTACCCTATTTTCGACTAATTTAATGAAGATAAATTCATTGAAACGGTTATTTTTAGGTTTCAGGGTCATCTAAGATGGCGGTTATTTTTAATCGATCTTATTCCTAACTTCAAAATTACCCCTCATCTTGTTATGTAACACTTCTTCTCGACTAAATTAAATACGACAAACTCATTACAATATGTTTTTTGTGTCTTAAGATCAACTTCTGGTTATCAAATCCAAAATGGCGGCTATTTTAAATCCGGTTTATTCTCCAAATTTGAAATAAAATAACATATTTTTATGTGAAGCTTCTTCTCATCTAAGTATCAAATACGAGATGTCGGCCATTTGTAATCTTGGTCAAGTATAGCATTTGAAAAATAATTGATTAATTAATTAATTAATTAATATGGGACTTACCTCCTGGTAATAGTGAGATGAATCTGATGGCACTACCATCCCGACCCAGGATTCGAAAAATAAGCTCGGGCGGCCTAAGGCTGAGAACGCTAGTTTCCGGCCACGGAAGCTCCCTACAGTACTCTGGATAATGTGGTAGAAAGTTTCTCGGACTCACTTGTGATAGGCCTCCCAGTAAACACAAAATATTTGTATAATATTTATACAACGTCGGCACAACGTCTTTGACGTTGGTCCAGCATTGTATAAATGTTATGCAAATGCTTTGTCTTTACTGGGGGGCTTATAAAAGCCCATCGCCTTACATGCAGATTATTTCTCCCTTTCTACTCAATCAATGACGATGCTTACTGTTATGTTTCGACGGAATCTAAGGGTTGTATTCAAGATGAGGGCAATTTTAAATCTAAGTTATTTCTGACCTCTGCAATAAAAAATAAATATAATTTCATAAAATATGTAATTATATACTGAAAACGACCACATCATTACAATAGGTATTTAAATGTTACCATGCATGCCATTAAATTTTCAAACCCAAGATGAGGGCTGTTTTGAATCTGGGTAATCCCTAACTTTTAAAATTTAAATTTCAGTCTTTTTATGTAATTGTAATTATAGCTGTAGTTAACCCTTTCAAGCCTCAATCCACGATCCTCAATCTCGACTTGTAGTGGATGAAGATGATTCGAAGTGGGTGAAAAATAAAAGGAAATTACCATGTATTGGCAAACCAGTTTCATGGAAATTTACATTCAAAAACCCCTAGTTTTCGGATGTATAATGATGCTTTAATGCATGGTGAAGGCTTAAAGGGTTTATGTAGAGCCTAAGCAGCAGGATTGTGAAGCAACCGGATGATGCTCAGTAGAGCGACGCTGAAAATTTCTGGAGCCAAACTGTAAAATATCCTGGTCATTTAATATATAAAGCTTTTCAAGGCGACATTATAAAATTGGTGTTAAGAATCGGGCGGCAAATGTTAAAATAGTTTTAGATCGTTGTGGATTACTAGCAACTCATTTTTGGCAAAAACAGAGGATACCAAGCAATTTTTAAAAGTTCCCAGGTTCCAAAATGTGTCTACGATATAAAAACACAGATACAAAAACTTATTTTTTTAATTCGATCAATTTAGACAAAGATGTAACTAATACTGGAAGTAATATAAACGTATAATATATACATGAATAAATATGTTAAAACATATAAAATATTAAAATTAATTAAATTGAGATTTAGAACTACACTAGCCGTCGCAGAGGTTCGTGTTAGCGCACACAATTTGAACGGATTATAATTGAACAAAATCAATACAGGTAAATTATGCACGTTTTTGCCGAAACTGCAGAAATGTTTTCGAATATGATGTACATTTTATTAGTGACCGCCTATTCTATGAACGGAACTTTTTCCTCATCGACGCCATTATGCCGATTCAAATCATAAGATACGGTAGCATTAGGTAACCTGGCCATGTATCTACGACACGCTATGATAATGCAAAAAAAACACGAAATAAAATAAAATTAAAACTTTCTTTTGTAGAGCTCAGTCACATCATGAATTAATATGGGTTTCTGTATGACATGTATGCTATATAATATGTATCATTGTTTGTTTCTACCGAAACGATGTTTAAGGGTACCGTCATTGGTAGTTCACCAGATGGCGCTCAAGTGGTCACAAAGACTTAGAAACATTAGGCCTGCATCCGGGTATGTAATCTAACTACAACATGATTATTTACCAAGGGGGGGGGGGGGGACTAGCTCATTATCTTAGTACGTATTTTAAGACAACATTTTCGTGAAATAAATAGACTTATTATAGACTATGAAAAAGAAAGAGTATGTCTGCAGGACATAATTGTAGATTCTAAATAAATATTGAATGGCCTCTATTTTCTTTTATAAAAAAGGTGAAATAAATATTTTGTCGGAACAAAATTCTGCAGAAATAAAAAAAATGTCCAATTTTAAAATAATCTAGTAATTTAATGGTGGCCTCCATACGCAATCACAGCTATAACAGTGCATTGGGATCACAGTTAGGACAGTTGGTTATATATAGATAGTAGGCCTACTATATAGGCCGTATAAATAATAAAACAAATAATAATTTATTCATAAATTGAGTGTTATTTGTGATGAAATAAATACAAGTAATAAATAATGAAATATCTAGATAATTAAAACAGTTGTTTTATTATTTATAAAAATAAATAGTGTAATGATTACTATTTACGACGTGTAGAACTGCGATATGTTATTGCTCGTATGGTTATTGATCACTACTTTATTGATTATAATAATTATTTATTTCATTATTTTGAGTGTATATAAACAGGGTAGAAAGGGACTTTTGTTTGGGTTTTGTCAAATTAAAAAAAAACAAAATCCGAAAAAAAACCTCGGAAGTGGGTGGGTGGGTCAAGCCCCAACTGGATTCCTTTTAATTGTGTGTTTTTGAGTTTTTTTGTTTGCCCTACATGTTTAAAAACGAAATTGGGTAGGGGGTGAGTGGGTAATGTCTGGCCAATCCGAGTTTATCTCGGATGTTTTAACTTGACAAAACCCCTAAGTCAGGTCGAAGCTCTACAAATTAACAATTCTGTAGGCATTTTGAGGTAAAAAGTGTTTGAACATTTTTATTAACCTAATTTGAGTGTCCTGAATTTAAAAAAATGTTTGCCAAGCTGTGTTTTGACTCTTTGAAATAACCACTGTTTTTTATGTAAAAAAATTGATGATTTAGGCTTTTTGTATATAAATAAGCATATACAATCATATTGTATTAATAAATTAGTCACGTTTAAAGCATAAAAAAATATATTCAACTAACCCTTCGGTTACTAAAAGCTTATTTCTTATTTAACACACATTTTATTATTTAATAGATAGAATATGTCCTAGCTTTTTTTATAATATTCACAATTTACATGTGTAATAAATTATTATCAATATTATGTTGTAGGCTGTAATTTGTTATACAACACTTTGTGCCCTATTATCCAAATATTGTCCTTGAATGTTTTCAATAAAAATAATCGGTTAAAACAAAGAACATTGATATATTAAAAATAATTAACTCTTTAATAAATTACTTAATCGTGACGCCCGGATTCCCTTTACTAACCTGATTTAGATGTTCTGAATTTAAAAATGTTGATAGCCAAGCTTTATTTTGACCCTTTAATACCTAAAAGCAGAATAAAATGACCACCATTTTTATGCAAAAGTAAAAGATGTATGCGTTTTGCTTACAAAAATGCATATAAAATGATATCGTTTTTTACTTTAGAAATGCTCGTATAACAGTGATTTTTTTATGTGGATGTGTAGAAATAAGATGTGTTCAGTGTTTGATCCTAGCATATTTTCGATAGAATTACTAATTTTTAACTTTTAAGTGAATGCTAAACTCAAACATTTTACTGGCAACTCCCGTAATGATTAAAAATGATTTCTAGTTGCAATACTTTTTATTGTTCAATACAATCAGTCCCGATGGGTCGTATAGCGTCGCTCGTACTAATATCAACACGTAGGCCTACAATGAAAAATATTTTACACATCCCCAGAACCCATGTTAGGAATATAGAAGCGACATCCTTTTTATTACAATACCAATATTTATAATACCAATACAACACTAAGATGTGAGATGGACTAGCTTGTCATCAGACATAAAATATCCCCTGTAAAAATAATCAATCAGAACGGCCGTTTGAACGCCGTTCCATGTGCCGTTCGAACGGTTAGAGTTCAGAACGATAATCATGCTTTTTAGCCAGCCTCCCGTAAAGAACGGCCGTTCTGAATGATTTTGGCCGTTCTATTGGAATGAACACTGCGTTCTGAACGGTGTTCAAAGACGAGAATTGTTCTTCTTGGAACAAACCGTTCAAAACCTGAATTAAACGTTCAAAAGGGAACAGGTGTTCAAAGTAGAACGCCCCAGCAAGAACCAAGACGTTGAACCAATGTCGGCTCAATGTTGGTCCACCGTCCATGATGCTGGGCTAGCATTAAATCAACATTGGTTCAACATAATGTTTTCTGGGGCAGGCCGGCGTTTAAATTAGAACATTAAGCCTATCAGCCAACAACAACAGTTGCGCCAGCAACGGAAAACTGTTGGGCTTACCTCAATAAGGATGAGCCAACATTGAGCAGGATCTTGGCCCACCGTTGTACGTTACGCTGGTCCAACATTAAAATACCAACGTATTGTGTTTGCTGGATCTGCAAACAGGTTAGTTCTTCTATACCATGTATACAAGCCTCAGTCAAGTGATTGCATAGGCCTACCTGAGAAATGTAGGTCTACTCAATTAGGCTACTTTGAGAATATGCCTACCCATCCATCCCAGCAAACATTGATCCAATGTTGATTAAATGTTGGGCCAACGTCGCAGACAATGGGTCAGCGTTGGATCAGCATTGGGTCAACGTAGGCCTATTGTGTTTGCTGGGATATGTATAGTCCCACTCCTTTTGTTAGTATTTGGGTCTGAGAAAGTAGGCCCTATGACGTCAATAAGCTACTGAGACTAAAACAGATCACAGACAAAAAAATGATCACACTAATGTGCATAGGCCTATAATTATACTCACTCAAAATCCTTCTTGTCTTTGTGATTCATTAAGTAGTAGACCCTATGCCCTATTTATAGTAGGCCTTCTGGGGGCTCGCTATGTCCCACAGTCGCAAATTATCTCAGCGACAGACGACAGTATATATCTACGGTACTTTGATACCATACTCATTAGCTATTAGACTAAAATTGATTGCGTTTATAATGAGAGTATGGCAAATGGCCATAGCTGTACATGTCTCCTCTGCAGGCGTCTGAACTAAACTGAAAGACTGGTCAGTTTTGAACGTATGGTGTGATATTAAAGATCCACATGATTGGTCTATGCTAAATTAATTTCTGTGACACAATGAAACTGTTTTTTTTAATATTATTTATTATTTTGTTCAAATCGGAGCGCTGTTTTCCCGCGGAGCACGTTCTCATATTTAGTTGACTGCAGGAACGTTCAAGTGCCAAGAACGACGTTCAAACAGCCGTTCCATCTTCTTGTAATAAACGAACGTAGTTCCGAACGATGACAATGTTCAGTTTTGGAATAAGAACGTCGTTCAGGCCGTTCGAACAATTTGGCAGCGTTCGAAACCCCAGAACGGCGTTCGAACGGTCGTTTTATTCAATTATTTTTACAGGGGATGTTAGTGTACGTGCCTTCTATAAAATTATGTTATATTTTGTAATCAGGGTAGTCGTTCTGGCGCTTGGAATTTCAGAACAGAATGTGTTACCTGCTGTGACACTTTATCACATCAGTCTACAAAAAATGTTCAGCACACATTATTATCTGATCCGTGACACAACCAATTACAGTAAAATTCAATGTCCTCCAGCATGTTAACATAGTAGAGTTTGCGAGTGCGTTTTGTCCCTTCTCAACCTATTAAAATAATCACTACCTTTATGGGTTTTTTTAATTCTACAGTTTCTAATTAGATATTAATCAAATGCGTTGTTTCCTTTAGCGTCATTGATCAATGAGAGCTCAGTCATGACAACACCACTCCTTAGAAAGGGGTACATTAAACCACATTAAAAAATAATGATTGTGTTAAATTGTTGTAATAAACATAAAAAGTCGTCCATATCAGCAATGTCTTGCTTACATCCGGATGAGCAGATCTTTGTTTAGTTATATTCGTTGAAGTATTGGTTATACTAGTAAAAAATGATAGTGCAACATCAGAAGTCGTTATCGTTGTGCTCTGGATCTACTATTAGGCCACCAATTAAATATCTGGCAGTGCTTAAACCATAAATATATAAATAACAACAACAATCAAGGTCGAAATAAATTATTTAAATACAATAAAACATCCATAACTATAGTACTAGATCATCGAAATCAACCATTTACACGCACAGATATGTTACAAGAAAAAGTTTCCCTTATACGATTGAAAGTTTTGGAACTAATAGCATTAAAACTACACCTTCGTTATCAAGTATTAAACATTTCCATACATTTCCAAAAATTATTTCAGTAATTAATGAATAGTCCAGTGCGAAATATCTATCTATTTATAGATATCTATTTTTTTTTATTTGATACATTTGATACATCATCATCATCATCATCATCATCATCATCATCATCATCATCATCATCATCATCATCATCATCATCATCATCATCATCATCATCATCATCATCATCATCATCATCATCATCATCATCATCATCATCATCATCATCATCATCATCATCATCATCATCATCATCATCATCATCATCATCATCATCATCATCATCATCATCATCATCATCATCATCATCATCATCATCATCATCATCATCATCATCATCATCATCATCATCATCATCATCATCATCATCATCATCATCATCATCATCATCATCATCATCATCATCATCATCATCATCATCATCATCATCATCATCATCATCATCATCATCATCATCATCATCATCATCATCATCATCATCATCATCATCATCATCATCATCATCATCATGTTCATCATCATCATCATCATCATCATCATCATCATCATCATCATCATCATCATCATCATCATCATCATCATCATCATCATCATCATCATCATCATCATCATCATCATCATCATCATCATCATCATCATCATCATCATCATCATCATCATCATCATCATCATCATTATCAGAGAGGTAGCAGTACCCAGGGCTACCCTTTGAGGTTCAGAAGTAAGAAAGTCTGTTACCCTCTCAAGTGCATCCTTTTGGTTCCATACCAGTTAAGTTTGTACGGTTTTTTGCTGAGTATTCTTGATTGACATTTTTCTGCTGTTATAGAGAAGTTTAGGTTAGACCTAATGCCATCCCAGTCTGCCTTTCTATGCAAAAAAAGTTGAGATTTGGCTTAGATATACGCGAGGCTGAGTTTATAATGTTATTTGTCACGGATTAAGTATCTTTTTAAAGTAATATTGACAGGCGTCAGTATAGGTCTATAATTTACTAGATATAGTGCAGATCTTTAATAAAAATTGGTGTTTAATGAGTCCACTTTTAATTTTAACACAGGGGGCCTATTATTGCCATTGGCACAGTGGCAAGCATTGAACGATATTCCCAGCAAATACGAGACGTCGGCCCAATGTTGTGCAATTGGGCCAGCGTCAACAACATTAAACAAATATTGCGCTAACCCAGCAAACCCTATACATTTAGGTAATGTTGGGTTAAAGTTCGGTGAGCAGCGTAGACGTTGGCCCAACATTAACCCGATATTGGCTAAACGTATCGCGTTTGTTGGGGAAGTATTGTGTTCACAGGGAGCATTTATTATTTCAGGCAAGTTCCCAATTCAAGTTATGTTAACGTTCTGAGCGCTGATGTATTCCCAGCAAACACAAGACATTGGCCTGATGCTGGTTAAATGCTTGCCCACCGCAGACATGTGATCTATTACATGCAATCTATACACCTTTTTCAATAACAACACGCCACACGGTGAGCAACGCTGAACTGTTTTAATCAGACAACTGTTACACACTTTTCAATGACAACACGCCACACAGTGAGCAACTCTGAACTGTTTTATTCAAACAATTTTGCACTGCGCAAACTCGTGCAAGCAGTCTATTACTATTACCATTACTATTACTTTGAAATTATTATATTACTGCTACTATTATTATTACAGTCTTTGAGTTATATTACTATTACTATCCCTATTACTCTACCATTTATTACTATTACTATTACAATATCTTTTCGTCACCATTTCCAAAGCGATAACAAGCTATAGGCTAATGCTATCATATATTTTCCATATAGGCCTACATTTTATAATAACAAACATCAAATCATATCAATTTTGCGACTATTTAATAAAATAAAAATATTTGTATTAATTTAATGTATAATTGACATTTGTTCAGATATCATGCTAGACACTACGTTGGCTATGCCGCACAGCGTCATTGCAATGTGATGTGTTAGCCATGATAACACTATCAGATCCAAATAACCAGGATATTAGTTATATAGACAATAACATGTTTATTTTACGTTGGCTAACTTTGTGCGATAAAAGATTTAATGGTTCTTTCTAAAAGATGATGTATGGTTGTATTCATTTACATGTTTAAGTTTGTTTTGGTGTAGTTTATTGTAGTTTCTAAGACCGTTAGGGTTAATTATGTTTTGTCGGCCGGTATCGAGCCAAATTTAATGATCAGCTAAATCTAATGACACCAATATGGCGGCGGGGTGGGGGCAGGCAGGGGGTGTAGTGGGCATGCGTTGGAGCAATGACTACGCGTGGAGGGGTGATTAGAGGAAGTGTAAAATGTCTCAACCTGTATGAATGACTGCAGATATTTTTTGCATACGGATAATTACAAATGATTAAAGTTTAAGTGTAAAAGATAATATACATGATGTATGTTTCCAATACCAAATCCAGGGACAAAATATTCCCATTTTGGTGTATAGCAGGGTTGATGGGCGCAAGTACATCTATATGGGACTTTCGTTCAAATACACTGAAAATGATCAAGTACAAGTACAGGCTTTCTTCAAATATAGTGTTGTGCATTACAAGTACATTTGACATGTCATTTGACATGTACTTGGATACAATTACTAAGAACAAGGTACATTTTCGTAATTATCGATATGTAATAAATATATGTACAACAAAGTAAATGAAACAATATCAACTGAATTCAATAGTATTGTTTTTGTCACACTATATCTGGTATATTTTTGTTCACTGATTAATCTAATAAAACAACTTATTAAATTCTGGTATGCTTTTTTAATTTTCATCTCCATGTGGATGATCAGCGCTCAGAAATATGTTTGTGATAGTAACATGATTAGCTTTTGAAAGTTAACCAGTCTGCTGCTGAATTGTTTATGAGTATTTTCTTTTAGTTTCAAGCTGGAATTACTGGCGCAATTTTCAGCTTCAAATGAATGAAAAAAATAACATCATTTATCAAAAATAGACCGTTCCCAAATTAAATTATTTAATTAACTCAGCATCCACCACAAGATATGCTACACATTTTAGTGATATTTTATTTATTTATTTGCTTGAAAACGTATTTATATACGGTCACAAGGGTTAATAGCTCAATGATCAACCGTTCTTTGTTCTAATAGTAAGTTAAACACTGAATACGACATACTAGGGATTTTTTGTTTGTATCCACATTATCCAGACATAAAAAACGCACATTCAGCGTTGAAATGTACTTTCGTATTATCAAACTAGAATTCAACTTTCCGCATATAAATGCTAGACAATTGTTATCACCCAAAATAAATTCCTTATTTTTAACCGTTTATTTATCAATTCAAAAGAAAATTTAATTCCCGTTGACGCTTCTATAATGGAGAATATATCAGCTCTTGTCAATGAAAGGGTTAATAAGAGTGACCTCAGTATCTTATCACACCTGCTAATCTGCTAATTAGTAACACGGCCCAGTGACATAGAATGCACTGAAGCGACACGCCAATTGGGCAATTAACCCTTTCACCACCAACATGTTTGAGTACTTGTTTTTTCAGTCTTTTGTTTATAATGACATATTAATTATTTTCACAAAATGAAACAACAGAATTTCCTGAATTTTTTAAATATATTTGCATTCATGTTAACGAATGAGCTCAGTCCATCCCTAGTTTAATATTATAAACATACAAGAGATGTAGCAACCATAGGGTTGTATAATTACTGTCTACGGTCGACCATTGTTACATAATGATAATCTCCCCTTTATATGTCTTGTATAAACCTGTCTATGTGTTTGCTAATTCCTCATGACTTGATTTTTAGTCCAGTCAAAAAGTCATTTGACCTTGAACAAATTGAAATAATTTTAGGTTTTTTGGCTTCACACATACATCCAGATTAACATACTTAAAATCTTAAGAAATATTCGATGCGGAACAAGGCAAAATTCAAGGTCAAAGGTCAATCCAAGGTCAAATATGTTTTTTTCAGAGAATAAGGGTAGGAACGTGTGTAATACCTCTTTTTCGTGTAATTTTAACTGGAGAATCAATTGTTTATATTATTTTTATGATTCAAGGTCATCCTCAAGGTCAAAGGTCAAATCGAAGGTTAAATAAACGAAATATTATCTAGGAAATAATGCTAGGAACATATGTAATACCTCATTTCATGGAATTTAGACTGGAAAATCCATTTATAGTATTCTTTTGATGATTAAAGGTCATCTTCAAGGTTATCTTCAAGGTCAAAAGGTCAATTCCAAGGTCAAAGGTATAAAAAATATGATTTTTAGCAAACACAAATAGCAAGAAGTGTAATATTTATGTTTGATGTGATTTTGATTTATTAATCCGTTTCTCGTATTATTTTGATGATTAAAGGTCATCTTCAAAGTCAAAACCTCAATTTCAGGGTCAAGTAAGCGAAAAATATGATTTGTAACAGATAACACAACGAACAAGTGTATTACCTCTTTTCTGTGTGATTTTTTACTAGAAAATCCATTTACAATATTATTTTGGTGATTGAAGGTCATCTTCAAGGTCATCTTCAAGGTCAAAAAGTCAATTCCAAGGTCAAAGGTTTAAAAAATATGATTTTCAACAAACACAAATTACAAGAAGTGTAATATATATGTGTTATGTGTTTTCGACTAAATAATCCATTTCTGGTATTGTTTTAATGATTAAAGGTCATCTTCAAGGTCAAAACCTCAATTTCAAGGTCAAGTCAGCAAAACACATGATTTGTAACTGATAACACTACGAACAAGTTAGATACCTCTTTTCTGTGTGATTTTTGACCAGCAAATCAATTTCTGGCATCAATTTAGTGATTTACGGACATCCGCAATGTAAAAAGGTGAATTTTAAGACCATGTGACCAAAAATGTGCCCTTTAATGCTTCCTGGTCGCCCATTAACTCGTCCACATCACCATTTTATGCTAAACTGTCACTTTTCAAAGCACTGCGTCACTCTTTAATGATTTTCTGTCGCCCTTTATGCATCTGCATTGCCCTTCAATACCTCTCCATTACCCTTTAACACATCAACGTCACCTTCTAGTACCTCTTCGCTTTTCCGTCATCCTTTAACGCATCTCCGAGGCCTTTTACCACCTCTCCATTGACCTTGAATGCTTTTCTAGTGCCTTTTAACGCCTCTCCTTCGCCTAATAACTCCTTCGCCTAATAACGGCTTCCCATCACCATTTAATGCCTCTTCGTCACCCTTCAATGCCTCCCGATCGACTTTTAATGCCTTATGGTCGCCCTTCATTGCCTCCAAATCGCCCTTTAATACGTAAGTGTCACCTATTAAAGCTCCTATCGCAATTAAAGGTTTTCTCGTGGCCCTTTATGCGTCTCTATGGCACATTAAGGCCCTTTTTTAGCACATGAAGACCTTTTCGTCGCCATTTAATGCATCTTCGTAGCTCTTTAAGGCATCTTTGTCGCCCTTTAAAGCCTATCCTTCGCTCTTTAACGCCTTTCCATCGGAATATGGCGACCCTGCGTCGCCCTTTAAATCGTCCTCATCACTCTTTAGCACCTTTCCTTCACCCTTTGGTGCCTTTCTATCGACCTATAATACATTTTTGAAATTAATGCCTCTACATCGCCCTGAATTATGCGTAACAGTTACTTATTAATGCATCCGTCGTCCTTTATGTATATTTGTGGCACCTTAACGTATCTTTGTTAAAAATAAAAGCCCTTCTGTTGCCCCTTAACGCATCTCAATTTCCCTTAAGCCTCTTTGTCAACATGTAATGCCTCACGCTTGCTCTTTAACACCTCTCCATCGCCCTTTAATTTATCTCCGTCGAGCTTCAACGTTTTTTTGTCGCCCTTTATTGCCCTTAATTGCATAACTGTCGCCTAATAACATACCCTCATAACAACGCGCTTGACGACATACCATTGCTGTTTATGCGTCTCTGTTTATTCCCTGCAAATTGAAGGCCTTTCCGCTGTCCCTTAACGAATCTCCATTCTTACACATATTCGACACCCTTTAATGCCCCCCATTGCCCTTTAGCGCCTCACTGGCACCTTTTAACGCCTTCCTCATTGATCTTTAATGCTTTTCCGTCGACATTCAATTCACCACTATGACCATTTAACACCTCCTCATCACCACTTAAGGCCTTCCCATCACCTTTTATCGCCTTCAAATCGCTATTTGCGCCCTTTGATGCTTCATCGTCGCCCTTTAAGGCCTTTCCATTGGCCTTCAAGGCCTCTCCATTGGCCTTTAATGCCTCTACATCGATATTAACATCTTTTTGTCGCATTTAATGCCTCTATATCACCCGTAATTGTTTAACCATCACCTATTAATGCACCCCGTCAGACTTTAATGACTTCCCTTTATGCATCTTTGTAGCCCTTGACTATTTTTTGTTGGAATTGAAGGCCTTTCCGTTGCCTTTTAATATATCTTTATTGCCCTTTAACGCATATTTATCGCCCTTTAATGCCTCTCCATTGCCCTTCAACGTCACTCTGTCACCTTTGATTCACCAGTTAACCCATCACAACGCAATTTTATCACCTTCTCCTCACCATCTAACGCCTCTACGCTGCCCTTTAAAACTTTATGGTAGCCCTTTACCGCACATTCATTAACGCATTTTCGCCGCCCGTTAACATCTAACCATTGTGTTTTATTGCATCTGTGTTGCCTTTTAGCGCCTCTTTGTCGCATTGTAATGTGTTCCTGTCACCCTTTAACAAATTTTTATCATCCTTTATCGCTTCTTTGGCGCCCACTAGCGCCTCTTCCAGTTGTGTAGTCATGGTTTAGTGGTTTATGCAGTATCGTTATCTAAATTGCTGTTTTTAGCAATGCATTGAGTGATTTCAATAGGTACATGTATTATGGTTTACTGTTATATTGCTATCGTGTATGGTAAAACACAAGGCTACATGTACCGTAGATATATTGTTCATTCCCACATCTTTAGCGTTTTTGCCTTACTGCTCATGGTCTAGTCCTTATATTGTTCTTATGCTTTGTAGTTGCACTTATCACTGTTTTAGTGTTTGTATTTGATATCGTCGTCCAGTGATAATATTGTTAACCAGTTAATAAACTCATACATTAAGGATAGGTTTCTAATTATAATTTATCCAGCAATAGGCATTGTGGGCATTTTTTTTAATCATATTATTGACATATAGCTGCAACCAATATATACACAAAACAGCTCTTTCCCTATTCACATCAATGTAAAACTGTTTGAGTCAGTGTCATGTTATATTTTATTTAAATAATTAAACAATATAATGTACACCTGGGATATATTTTGGCTAATTTCATTTTTTATATCATGTAGATGTCCATGACCTTGACCAGTACAATGCGAACTAGATATTGTACTATTAATCCGAAATAAAAATCAACCAACAACCAATTTACAACTATTTGTGTCAGTATCAACTTATATTTTACTTAAATATCTGGCAAAAATATGCACGAAACCAATATTTGGAATAATTTTGAATCCTACATGGCAATGACCACGACCTGTGCCACATGACCTTGATATTCATCAACCGTAAACAATAATTATAAAACAATTAACGACCAATTTACAGCTGTTGGACTTACAGCTGTTATATTGTCTTTTATTTAAATAATTAAAAACAAAGTATGCACTTGACCAATATTTTGGCTAATTTTGGTTATTAAATGGCCATGAACTTGACCTGTGTAGCATGACCTTGATATTTTATCACCCGTAAACAATAACAAAATCAATTAACAACAAATTCAGCGATATTATAAATCATGTCTGATTATAATTTTATTGAATAATTAAACAAAAATATGCATGTGAGTGATATTTTAGCTAATTTGGGGTATTAAGTGACCATGACCTTGACCTTGTAACATGACCTTGTCATTTTGTCATCTCAAAATAAGTAAAAGTGATTCAAGATCATTTGAAACCAATGTTTAGGCAGAAAAACTTTTAGAAAATCGGACAGGCGGGTCTTTAGATACAGTCAATTGCGATTTAATGACGGCCATTTAGTCATAGCCCATTAAAAAGGAGGCCATTTTGAAAATGACCTCCAGATGACCTTAAGATGATGGGAAAAACGGAATCCTATGATTTTGTGTATAAAAAAACATATGGACTCAAAAGCCATCCCGAACTCACCCTCACTAGTAGGTTAAGTGATCATCAGTCCGATACACCTTTTAATACAAAAACGAGGTATCCTATTTGCTCTTAGGTTTAAGATAATAAAAATCACATTTTCAGTCACTTGACCCTAACATTGATGTTTTGACCTTGAAGATGACCTTTTATCATCAAAATTTTCAGAAATTGGTTATCCAGTCAACATCACACCTAAAAAGTTATTAAACTTGTTGTTATTTATATTTGTTAAAAAACTTTTTTTGACCTTTGAATTGACCTTTTGACCTTGAAGATGACCTTGAATCATAAAAATAGTACCATAAATGGATTGGCCAGTTAAAATCTCATCAAATTGATGTATTACACTTGTTCCTACATTAATTTGGTAAAGAATTATATTTGACCTTGAAACTTGTATCTGCCAGACGCCATCTTGGACGCCATCTTGGATTTTTCACTTCTCCGCACTCCTGATTTCTTAAGATTTTTAATATTACAATTAGTGGCATTTTCTAAGTTCAAAACAGTTAAAATAAATTCTGTTGCAATTAGTTCAAGGTTAAGGCTATTTTTTCACCCGATTGACTGGACTATTTATCCGTATGCAAATTAATCTTGAGAGAGTGCCTAATCTAACTGGTTGGAGATAAATATATAATATATAGCTCATTAACTAGAAAGCAATATCACAACTTTGTGCATGGATTAATATATAATTCCATCAGTCCTTTTAACGCTGTCAAACAATGTTTTCTTAAGTTAGCATGTATTGTCTGCGATGGTAATTAATGGAAGTCAATAAAATATATATTTAACATACACTTGCTATCAGAAATGGAACTATATCTGTATAGATTGCGAACAATGTTTTTTGTTCATATTAGCTGCGTGCATATAGTAAAAGTCACTTTAAATTTGTCACTTTTGCGTTGCATACTTTTCGCTAATTACTCACGCAATTTTCATCCGATTGTCATGAAATTTGGCAAGCATTATTTTCTAGTCTTACGGCAACTTCCCTGAAAATTTCAGGGAAAAATATCATGTAGTTTGAAAGTTAGACCATTTGACATGTAGTTTTTGCGAATTATGACGCTCCTCTATAAACCCATTGCACGCTATCAGCTTCACTCACAAAATTCCACTACTTGTCAAATGGTCTAACTTTTGAAATACTCATTCAAATTTCACGAAATTTTCAGGGTAGGCGCCGGAGTAGTTGAAAAGAGGGCTTGCAAAATTTCATGATAATTGATTTAGAATTGACTGAGAAATCAGCGAAAAACACCCAACGCTGGTGGAAGTTGACTGCAACTATAGAAGCGCTAATTGAAAATAACACATTCGTAAAATTCAAGCAGGATATGTTGCAGTATACATCACTGTATATGATAAATAATACCCTGTATGATATATACTTTGACATGAGAATAAATGTGTAACGTATACTATTCATTTCAATAATTGATATTTTTATTTGATTACTTCCCGATGAGTCATCGTTTTTTTATATGCCTGCTGAGATTGACTAAAGGGCAAGTCACCGATGTGTTTTCAAGTTAATTTACGGCTAGTAGTAATTATGCTCATTCTTTGATCTACCATTAACAGGAGCGACCCTTCTCTTGAGTGCAATAAACAAACCCTTTGCAATGGCATTTCACATCTGCAATTATCTAATCCTTAAAATGTCTGTCCTCAACAAAATACATAATAACAGTTCAAATAATTTCTACCAAATGGGTTCCATTTGTATGTCGCCCACCACGCATGTCATTTATATATGCGACATGCGGTGAATTTAATAGTGGAGATATGAAGATATTATGAATTTACACAATATAATTATATACAAGTTTACGTTTCCTCTTATGCTTATAGCTCAAACAGTAGGCCTATACTATGTATTATGTAAAATGTTTTAAATTCAAGATTATTATTATTATTTGTATGGAAATGTAGAATTTGGGTCTTTGGACACCGTAGTATATGACTAGTCGATACGAAGGATTAAACATTATTTATCTTACAAGAAGATGTTATGTGAAACTAGAATACATTTTTATTTAAATACTAGGTTCATTAATATATGTAATAACCCTTTGAATCCCAAGCTGTACATCTTGCATCATGATTGTAATATGTTACTCATATTATTATTGCTTAAGATTAAATGTATATTTATATAATCAATAGAACTACGGGAATTGTATGCATTCCAACATAGGCTGATTCCAAAGAACAGCACACAACTATATTTTATAATTCGTCAAATTTTGCTAATCAGGTAGCTATGTATAGCACTGGGCAGTGCTCATCTAATTTCGGCAGTCAGCTAACTATATGCATGGTGCTGGTCAGTGATCATCTAATTTTGCCAGTCAGCTACATATGTATAGCGCTGGCCAGTGGTCATCTAATTTCGCCAGTCAGCTAGCCATGTGCATGGCGCTGGCCAGTGGTCATCTAATTTCGCCAGTCAGCTAACCATATCCATGACCCTGGTCAGGGGACATCTAATTTCGACAGCCAGGTAACTATATACATAGCGCTGGTCAGTGGTCATCTAATTTTGCTAGGTAAGCTAGCTGTGCATAGCGCTAGCCAGTGGTCATCTAATTTCGCCAGTCAGCTAACTATATGCATAGCGCTGGTCAATGGTCTTCTAATTTCGCCAGTCAGCTAACTATGTGTATAACGCTGGTCATTGGTCATCTAATTTCGCCAGTCAACCAATCATATGTACAGCGCTGATCAGTGGTCATCTAATTTTGCCAGTCAGCTAACTATATGCATAGTGCTGGTCATTGGTCATCAAATTTCGCCAGTCAGCTAACGATGTATAGCGCTGGTCAGCGTTCATCTAACTTCGCCAAAATACATGTATAATTAGCTGGCTGTCTCCATTCATTAAATGAATATTATTTAAAGCTTATGCATTCTATATGTGACACAGTACTTATAACCTCTGACGAAATCCCGCGAGATCTGCTCCGAGACCGGAAGATCATTCGATTTCGTGTGATCATTAGATTTGGTTTGACACCGGTGATTATCGAAGTCATAACACTGTCTGTACACCATACATCCCCCCCCCCCCAGTAAACACGGGGCATTCCCCCAAAGCAGTTTCAATGTTGTTCCACCGTCTTTGACACGAGCCCAACATTGAAACAGCATGGGGAGATTAAGCCTGTAGGATCCTGACTTCGTTCAGTTAAGGTGAGGATTATCCCAGGCTTCTCGGACGCGGGAGGCTGTGGACGACCGCCTCGTTTCCGTACCTTGGTGACGGGTGCACACAATTGCAAACCGTGCGGCTTTGGTATTTTTCCCGCACTTCAGGCGTTACACTCGGCGACTACGGACGTGCCGTAGTTCGCTCTCGCTATGTCAGATAGGACGTGCCGTGCGCGGAGGTTGTGCTTTGTTGTTGCCAAATGTCAAACGAATAAACATGACAAGTGGAGAAAGAGTTTTATGATTTGTTTGGAACCGTCGACTCGACGGGGAAGGAAGTTTGAGTTTAAATGGTGAGATCGGGCAGATTCCCTCGTCGGCCATTGTGACCCCACACTAGAGGCTCCGACGGTCACTTACAGGTACTTTCGGCGCGAGGGGCTCCCCATCCCACCATACTGGTGACCCCTGACGACTGATCGTCTACGCAACAGTGTTTTCACCTAGACGCCAGTTGAAAACCACTGTTTTCAAGGATAGTTCTCATTAATTTTAAGAGATTTTTCGAAAAAAATCAATAGCAATTTTTTCATCAGGTACGTGAAAACTGTAGGTCATTATTTATATGCCAGTTGAAATTAGTCAGAAAGAGTTATCACAGGAGAAGCACGTTTCTTTACGTCGAAAACGGCGTAAATTTCTAAATTTTGGACGAAATTCCACGTGTTTGGCGCCTTTTCAAGATGGCGACCATGTCGGTTTCTCTAGAAGAATCCAGAAAATTATTCTCATAGACTTAGTCTATCATTTGTTAAATGTATGAGTTTGTTTAATGCCTTCATCCTATTAATGCCACTGTAGGCGAGTAGGAAGTGGGTATTTTCGGTAACTCAATTTTTATCGTTGATTACCATAATTGGGTGACTCGATTTCAAAGTCCATAGACGAAGTCACGTCATTTTTCTGATTTTTTTCAGCAAAATCGACAGAAATTATAAATATCGCTTCGACTCGGGTAACCTTTAATAGGTTTAGGGCCAAAATAAATTGTTTCCCTAAATGAATGTCAATAAACGGTCTTATTTGGTCTGTTTAAAATATCCCCAGGACCGTAGGTCAATATTTTGTACTATTATCATATGTTATTTCAGAGAATGTTGAATATTGTACATGTATTTGGTAGGTGTGCACCATTTTGGACGCTGGTGTCCCTCACTTAGCTGATCGCCCGCCGTGGGCACCCACGTGTTCCTCCATAACCGGCATGCATCTGGACAGTGAACCTGTGTTGCCACATTACATTAGCATAAATTAGGCCGCCATTTTGATTTTGGTGGAGATCATTTCTCACGTGTTCAAAATATTACACGGACTGGCTGTAATAATTTTTTTAAATTGTTTATAAATTTTCTTTTTCAAAACGATTGAAGGAGAGGAAATATAAATAAGTTGTTTCGAAAACAAAATTGTACCACTAATTGTGTGAGATTTTTGTTCACTTTGAAACGCCTTTCGGTGTTTGTAATCGCTCTAGACTATTTAGCGCCTTATTTGGGCACGCAGTGGGTAATGAATATGCTAATGTGAGGCGAGACGGGGATGCTGACCATATACTATGTACACACCGTTCCAAGCATGCCGTCACAGACTGTAAGCCACATGCTGCCTGCCGCACAGGTTGGAAGCACCGACAATACATCATACACACACCCACCACAGACGACATAAACACAACCGCTACGAAGACAGTAGGTTTATACGTCAATCAATGAATCGATGCGAGCGATTGATTCGGACGTTTATGAGAATGACTCGGTGATAAACGTACCATTGAAAAAAAAAAAAAAAAACGTGGAATGTTCATCACAGACATCATTTTTCAGCGAAAAAGTAATCAGCATAGACTACTGTCAGTCACGTTTTAAATATTATTCTAAAATCATAAATGTAACTGTTTTTCTTCGCAGTCACATTTAGTCTATCAGTTTGAGAACGAAATTTTCTCACGATAGTTTATTTCTGAAGTTTAAATTTTTCATAAATACAGAAATATTCGATTTGACAGTTGCGCTATTGCGAAACATTGCAAATATTTGAATGTGTTTTTCGACTTGCGTGAATTTTTTTTTTTTCACCCAGGTCGATTTACAAAATACTATTATCCTAGCTTAGCATAGCATGTCATAATTGTATCTGGCATATATTTTTTTTATGTACCACTTCGACCTACGGTTTTCACTGTACCATTTTGCATGTGTGTGAATAAGTGAAAACGTTTTATGTCAAATATAGACCTTCAGTTTTTACTTCAATCAATATATATCTTTGTGAATTAGTGCACAGCATTTAGGTGCAACCTCAGCGACGCATTTTCAACTAATCTGCAACCCCTGTTTCTTGCAACATGCGACATAGCATGAACATTTTCTACAGTTTACATTTCTAAGATTCAGCATATTACAGACATTTTTCATCTGATTTAGACGGCACTACCCCGCGCACGGCACGTCACGGACTTAGGCCACGGAGAGTGGCGACCGCATACCCTGGCCAAAGGCCTGGGGTGTGCACCAGCAATATGGGAACCTGCCACGACACGGTGGAGGTAGACATACGTCACTTCAACAAGGTGATTGAACATAATATTAACGACGGCCAATTACAGTTTGGCATTGTTCACATATATGACATTTTTATACTCGCTCAGGCCTGCACAGCTCACCAAATAGGTCGCAGACTGAGTGCTTCATTATTTAAATGACTTTAATAAATAAACGATTTCAATTTGATATGAACTATGTAACGTAACCCGATTTGACAGGTTTATTAATGCTGACAGTTTTGTGGCTCAAATCAGCATGTGTGATGTGGGCCGACCTTTCAGCGTGACCGTCACAGGTGCCGTCCACGCGTCCTGCGGCGCTGCTTAAATACGGTCCTGTCTACAACACAGCACACAGTGTATGCCGTATAAACCTATGCACAACGCATTTAACAGCACAGCCGACAGACTTTATAAACGTGATTGTCTGCTTCAGCCGACACGGCTGGCAATCAGCATCAGCAGTACATTCACTGGTAAGGCACAGCAAAGAACCAGATCAGCATCGACTTCAGAATATTCTACGATTTCAGCAGCCATAATAATTTCATATCATGCATATTTTCTCAGATCACTTATTATTCAACTCAATATTGAATTTTGTAATAATAGTGAATTTTTTTATTAATTCCATATTGTATATTTTCGTGCCTTATATCGCCTCCGACTTTTACAATACATCTCTACCGACTTTTAACATAATGCATAGGTCTGTTTTCTTTCACCGCACGTTCGGTGATCTGACACAGACATGTGCGTTTTTTAACTTTAATGTTTTTAATGTTTTGCCAACGCAAGAGGGCGACTTTTGCGTTTGGTGCGCCGGTCATGTCCCACACGTGACATTTCGTGGAACAACTAGTTCCACTGCACATCGTTCGATACATGTTATCATGTCTTTTTGCGACCAAATCGCAGAAGTATTTTAAAACATGTGGTAGGGCACGCGCCCGAGACAGGTACGAACATACAGCGTACTACCCTAAACAAACCATAGAGATAGACGGCTACCAGGACATCTAGTAAGAATCCACAGGGTCCACCTAGAACTGGTAGTGCGGACACTCCGACGTCCAACGGGACGAGAGTTAAAACGAAAAAGTCGACGGCAGTCAGAAGCACTCAAAAATCGGCCACAGTCCCAAAGCAAATATATGTTAAAGTCAACTTGTCTAACAGAGACAATACTTATGTAGCGCCGCATTCGCGAGCCCCCACCGTATCCCGCGCTAACGGGAACGGCGGTGGTTTACGAACGTATTCCCGCATACCTTTACATCTACGGGGTAAAACCCCGGGTGCTGCTGACGCCGTAATCGACTCGACCAAAAGCAAATATGCGAATATCGCTAATCGCGAAAAAATTTCAACCGACCAAATAGTGCGAAAAACTAGAGTCGGACGAATAATCCAGACTCCTGCCCGGTTCGTGCAGATGGTTCACGCCATAGTTGCGCCTAACGACATAATAATAATAATAATATAAAGCATTTGATATAGCGCCATACATCAGCCTTTTCGGCCGTTAGCAGGCGCTCTAAACAGTCAACAATAAGGCATCAGCAATAGGCTCGATTAAAAAGATAAGTCTTGACAGATTGTTTGAAAGTAGAAGTGGAGGGACAGTTTTTTATAGATATTGGCAGTTCATTCCATAGCCTGGGAGCAGCACAGGAGAATGCTCTGTCTCCGTGTTTCGTGTGTGTTGTTGGCACAGTCAACAGAGACGTATTGGTAGATCTTAGTGTTCTTGGTGGAATATAAGGAGTCAGCATTTCAGAAATGTAGGCTGGCGCTTCGTTATGAAGAGCACGGTATGTTGTCACAAGGATCTTGTACTTTATTCTGGATCTGACTGGCAGCCAGTGTAGATCACGGAGATGAGGAGTGATATGGTCACTGCGTAAACACTTTACAACTAATCTTGCGGCAGCATTCTGCGCTTTCTGCAATTTATCCAATAGGCCTTCGGAAATGCCATAGGGGGAAATGTTACCATAGTCAAGGCGAGGCATCACCAGAGAACAAACAAGCCTCTATGGCGGGCCCAACCGCATGCATCGTAA
The DNA here is from genome assembly GCA_964017125.1 of Flabesymbios commensalis. Lineage (NCBI taxonomy): Eukaryota > Metazoa > Annelida > Polychaeta > Terebellida > Flabelligeridae > Flabesymbios > Flabesymbios commensalis. Next base: position 71,211,815 of record OZ024909.1, on the reverse strand, counting down.
TAACAATGTTTTTAAATTGTAAATGAATATGCCAGGCCTGGCAGCATTGTGTACAGATATATAAATGTAAAGACATTTTTTTTAGCAAGTTCATTGCTAAAATACGAATAGAAATTTATGTTAATTAAATGAATGGGTTGATCGCAGCTTGCAGCAAATGAATACATACATAAAGGACAGTTAATTGTGTTAAGAGGATGGGACAATTCATGTATAATGCTGCGATTTCAACCACCCACGCTGTAACCACACTCGCTATATTTTTTAAATTATGCTTAGTTATAAGAGGTTACATATTTTTACAACCCCGCTACTTGCACGAAGCAGTCTCCTACACGTCAGTTGGGTCCTACGTTATCACTCACCCGGGGGTAATGTAGGATCCTGACTTAGTTCAGTTAAGGTGGTGGTTATCCCCGGCTTCTCGGACGCGGGAGGCTGTGGACGACCGCCTCGTTTCCGTACCTTGGTGACGGGTGCACACAATTGCAAACCGTGCGGCTTTGGTATTTTTCCCGCACTTCAGGCGTTACACTCGGCGACTACGGGAGTGCCGTAGTTCGCTCTCGCTAAGTCAGATAGGACGTGCCGTGCGCGGAGGTTGTGCTTTGTTGTTGCCAAATGTCAAACGAATAAACATGACAAGTGGAAAAAGAGTTTTATGATTTGTTTGGAACCGTCGACTCGACGGGGAAGGAAGTTTGAGTTTAAATGGTGAGATTGGGCAGATTCCCTCGTCGGCCATTGTGACCCCACACTAGAGGCTCCGACGGTCACTTACAGGTACTTTCGGCGCGAGAGGCTCCCCATCCCACCATAAGCCTACTCCTTATTTGCTGGGCTGACCATCAAAGCCTAAAAATCAAAGATGTTTGACCAAGGGAGCCAGGCAATGACTTGTTTTGATACTGTTTAGGCATCAAGATTTTAAGTCGCGCTTCATTGAACATCTGTAACGGGAATTAAAGTGCGTTAATTGTTCTTCACACGTTACCGAATTCCCTCGCATAGAAGCACATGCGCCTATAGGCGCATAAACCAGTTTAATCATTTTTGTTTCTTCATTTTTTCAATCAGTTTCGTTTCGCCAATTACAGTAAGCCTATTCGTCTCTATTGATGAATGATGTGATTGAAAAAAAACATGGTCACAAAATGTAATCCGAGACCTGGATTGTTGTTCTTAGGGTTTCATTTATAGACGCATGCGCCTAGCTTCAGATAGGGCTATAGGCGCATGAGCCTATATATCTGAAATCATTCATTTATTTGTTGTCTCCAACTAGGCAAGATTTTACATATGCGGCGGAATACGGTAAGCTGTATTAATTATAAACAAATAGGGCCTATAATGCCTGCAACTGACACGCCTCCCATCTATTAAGCATGAGATGTTGTAAAAAAAACTAATACAAATTATCATGATATTATATAATTACGCCTTTGAACTGACACATTATTAATTAAATATATTTGTAAGATTAGTGTAAGCTTAAATTGATGTGAATAATCAAGCGAAAATAGAACAGTGTAATATAAAAGTAATAGGCTATTATCAATTGGCCATCTATGACTATTACTATTTCTTTCATTTTTTCGCTACTATTACCGGTACCTATTATTATTACCCCATCCCTGGCCCATCGTCTGGCTCAGCATTATAACAGCATATCCTATCAATGTCGTGTTTGTCTTATTGGGGATCGAAATAGTAAAGATGGCTGTAAATTCAGGTTGGGTCGGCATTGGTCCAACGTTGAGAATGATGGTTGGGCAGGCGTTGGCCCGACGTTGTCACCAACAGTTGGCATAGGACCTACTCTAGTTGGCCAACCATTTGGCAATGAGCAAAAATAGTAGGTCCGACGTTGGCAGACGACGTTGGGTCAACACAACTAGGGGCCTACATATGTTGTGCCAACGTCGGCCCAGCCGTTGCATATTGTCTGTGTGGTAGGAGGAAAACAGCCTAGCTGTCACATGACAATGTTAGGCCGACGTTTTCCCAACATTGGAATAGATATAGTTGTAAACTCAGGTTGGACAGTCGTCGGCCCAGCGTTGTCACCAACGGCTAGTATACTCTAGTGGGCCAACCATGCAGTTGCCAATGAGCAAAAAGACGTTGGGCCAAAGTTGGCAGCCAACGTTGGGCCAGCCCAACTACGTACTTTAAACTTTGAATTTATACTCCAGCAGCACCTCCTTTTTGGAGTATCAGGCTGGAGGGGGGAAAGGGCTGGTAGACTTAGTCAACCAGCTGACTCTTGAACCCTGCCACAGTTTTTGATTCTATGGCAGCTGCCGGAAGAGAATTCCAATCACGGATAGTCCGATGCCAAAAAGAATTTTGTCCCAGTGTGGTGTTAGCTCTAAGATGTTTATAGGCCTGAGTGTACCCACCACGTGTTCTTCTGTCCGCTGGTATTAAACGGTCATTGATAGGAATTTCAACTAACATGCTTACAAGTCTAGAATTTTTACGTCTTGTTTTCAAGTCAGTCCAGCCCAGGTTCTGAATGAGAGATGTCGCACTGGCTGTTTGTCTATAAATTTGGGTGACAAATCTTGCTACTGATCTTTGATTTTTTTCCAATTTATCAATATCTTTTTGTTTAAAGGGGTCTCAAACTGCTGAAGAGTATTCTAAGGATGATCTGACCAGGGAGAAATAGGCAGTCTCCCTTAGTTAAGGGGGACATGCCTTCAGGTTCCTCCGAAGGAAGCCCAGAGTGGAATTTGCTTTACTTGTAATTTTGTTAATGTGGGCCTCCCATTCCAGGGTCTCGCTAAGGCAAACACCAAGATATCGTGTTGATGAGACGTTCTCTAGTGTTTCGCCTTTAAGGGTGTACTCAAATTCCAGGTTTTTTTATTTCGGCCTGGACACCCTCAGGACCGAGCATTTCGAGGGGTGGAAACAGATCCCCCATCGATCTGCCCAGTCCTTTAACGCAGATAGGTCTCTCTGCAGCTGCTCCTGATCTGCTCGACATTTTATCGGGCGATACAGGAGGCAGTCATCTGCAAAGAGACGAACCTGCAAGGAGACCGTGAAAGGGAGGTCATTAATATAGGTCAAAAAGAGTAGGGGTCCGAGAACAGTACCCTGGGGCACACCGGACCTCACGCGAGCTGATTCTGAAGAGCTGCCATCAACTACTACTTTTTGGGTTCTATTGGTCAGAAAATTTTGAATCCTCATAAGAGTTGTCCCCCGAATTCCATAGTGGTCACGTTTGTTCAAGAGGCATCGGTGGGGGACAACGTCAAAGGCCTTACTAAAATGCAAGACAACAACATCTGTTTGTGTCTTGCTTTCAAAATTTTGAATAAATTCATCAGTTGTAATCAAAATCTGGCTTTCGCATGAGTGTTTTGATCGAAAGCCATGCTGTACAGGTGGTAAAATTTTGTTTTCCGAAAAATGGGACATAATTTGCTTACAAATGATGTGCTCGAGTAATTTGGCACAAACACATGTGAGGGATATCGGCCTGTAGTTTGCCGGAGAGTGCCTATCCCCTTTTTTGAAGACTGGGGCAACATTAGCCTCTACCCAGTCATCTGGTAATTTGCCCGTCTGTAGAGATTGATCGAAAATAATTTTAAGAAAGGGAGATATTTCGTTGGCAGCATTCTTCAGAATCAAGTTCGGGAGCTCGTCCGGTCCGGATGCCTTTCCGCCGTTTAAACCCTCAAGTGATTTAGTTACACCTTGAACGGTAATTTTGAATTTAGGCATTTCAGTATTTGGTGGTCCTGGTAATTTAGGTATATTCGTGGTGTCTTCCAAGGTAAAAACTGAGCAAAATTGGTTGTTTAGTATTTCAGCCTTACGTCTGCTATCTGAATGCAGCTGGTCGTTTTTCTCCAAGGGAGAGACACCATTTCCATCCTGTCGTTTAAATTTAATATAACGCCAGAGTGGTTTTGAATTTTTTTGTTTTAAAGATGCAGAAAGTTTGTTTTTCAAAAAAGACCACCTGGCAGACCTGATGGCACGCTGGGTCTGCCGTTTACATAATTTAAATGTCAAATGTCAGCTTTATTCATACGCTTGGCTTTGCTATATAAATAAGTTTTTTCCGAATAGATGCAAGGAGTGGTTTGGATAGCCAAGGTAGATTAGTGGGGACCGCTTCGGTTTCGTTCGCCAGGGGTCAGCACCTGACGAGGAGCTGCACCCCCTGGCGGGCGCTACCGAAGACACTCAGCCACGAGGCACGCTTCACCCAGACACTTGTGATTCAACCAGCGGAGCCAGTGGTCGTCTCCACCCGCTCCCGCTGGATCAGCCACGAAGCTGCCGCCGCGTTCGACATTCCATCACCATCCTGGGGTCCATCTGAGACAGTGCACAGTTGAAGTTATATCAATAAAGCATCAATAATCATCATCGAGTCAAATACAAGTTATTTTCGCGTTAAAACAGCGAAAAATTTGATAGATTTTTCCATAAAACCTACGTGGTTTCGACATTTTCAAGATGGCGGATCTCGCAGACATCCAGCCTAGACCTAGACAAATTCATATTAGACGGAAAGGTCTACTTTCATAAATTATAACAGATTTCAATGTTATTCTCTCAATTACGCCACTGTCGGCGACTGAGAGGATGATATTTTGAAATTTTAGTATATTAAACCGTTTTGGACACCTCATTCGGGTGACGCGGTTTTCATGAGAATACCCGCTATAATTTTTAATGGATACGCAAAATTTTTCTACGGATCGAAATTATGCCTCGATTCAGACAGCTTTTAAATAGGATTAGATCCACTTAAAACTGTTAGCCTGAAATATATGTGAATAAAATGTCCTATTTGGTCTATAAAAACATCATTGTTAGGACTGTGGGTCGATATTTTATGACTGTAATCATAACTTTTATTCCAGTGGTAGCAGTGTTATTTTACTGTGAATCGGTAAGTGGCTGTCATTTTGGCAGCCGGTGATCTTCATTTAGCTCAATTGGCTGCGAGATAGCCTCGTGTTCCCCGTGTTCCCGCTCACCTGTCATGCATTGCGGTATCACCCCATCTGCTCAGATTGGCATAATTAGCATAAATTAGGCCACCATTTTGAATTAGCGACACGAACGGCCAATGGCACTCACATGTCAAGGCCACATAGACCTACACGGCGTCCGGAAATAAAATAAGACTAGAAATTTTTTTTCCAAAATATCTTTCTCAGTCAGAAAAGAGAGACTGATTTTATTTTAATTGTATTACTAAATATTGCAAATCAGGTCGCACATTGGGCAATATTTTTGTGAGTGACAAATCAGTAGTCTACCTTTTCCACACAGCCCTGAACTGCTAAATATGTTAATGAGTTCTGAGCCGGTGCGGCGCGCCAATGGACTAAACGCACACCGCGTGCATAGTGCACGGTAGCCGAGACACACACCAACCGACGGCGTACTGCCATGTATACAACACGCACAATATACGAGGGTACAGTCTAAATCGTTGGGCACTAGACTACAAGCACCAATACAAATCGAAGCGAGCGATCGATTCGGACGTCGATAAGAATAATTCTCATGGTGAACATTTAAAAAAAAAAAAAAAAGGGGGGATGTTCATTACGGGACATGTTCATCAATATAATTATTTAAGCAGTCTTTATAGACATCTGTCAGTCAAAATTTCAATAAGTGATTCTATAAGTTAAGACGTACTGTACACGCATTCAGCCTATTTTTAGCAAGAATGAAATTTTCTCCGGATGGGCAGGATTTAATTATTTCTTATTAAAACTTAATTGAGACTTGACAGTTGAACTACGGGGACAACTTAGATATACTGTGTGTTTTTCAACTTGTGTGGAAAATTTTTCCACACAGGTCGAATTACTTAATATCATTACCCTATAGACGTAGCTTAGAATAGCAATTTAGCATTTATTCTGTCATTTTTAAATACAATTCACGACCTACAATCATCACGATTTCTATGTATTTAATTCTATGTATAATTTAATGCATCAGCACGATTCATACAGCAGCAGACAGCTTCTGAACTGAACATACAATCATCACAATTTCAATGTATTTGTATACTTATACCTAATAGTTCAATGTAATAGCCTACACAGTAGCACGTTTTCTGCACAGCAGAGAACCTACTCAACTGAACTAATAGGCTACTCAGCATCCCAGCGTTCTACAACCAGACCCTAGTTTAACGAAACTACTTCAAGTGCTTCCAACCTCTCAACTTCATCATATTTCAAGAAATTTTTCGCTGTGCACTGGTTTGATCGAATGTCGAACGCGGGGGCAGGCAATAGCAGCCACATTGTGGCTAGGTGGCTGAGATGGTGAGAGAGGCATCACCACAACGTTCAATAAATAATGGCGACGGCTCAGTAGACTACTGTCACTCACTCACTGTCAGTACAACACAAGCGAATATTGTGTGAACATAAATTACCAGGCATAATATAAATGTATGCCGCATCAAACCCGCTCAAATATGCACATTTAGCAACAAAGGCCGCAATTTGAGTGTTTTACTATTTAATCATGTCAAATATAAACTGTTTTTACGTCAAAAGATTTTGACAGACTGTCAGACTCATCATTCTGCCAGGCTGGTATGATATATTGTGGCCAGACGGCATACTGAACCTGCACCTGCTGCACAAGCATACAGGCATTCAGCACGGTCTACACCGCACATCTCGAGCACACAGTGTAGAGCCACACAGCTCACAGTCAGCCTGTATACAATCGCCTGTGCAGCCAACAGATTAACCACGGGGATTCCCCAGTTCAGCATCAACCTTTACTGACACAGATTTTAAAACACAGACTCCAGCTTTCAATAATGACATTCCAGCCTCAAAGCATCTGCACCAGCCTAATTCATTTCATCAGAACTTTAGTCCAGCAGCATATTTTTTTTATTAATACTTTCACAGACATCCCGATTTAAGCAGTTATTTTATAATACCTACCTGCACAGTTATACAGTAGCCTACTAGGCTTGACGAACTTTAATGAATAATCATCCTGCATATTTTTGTCAATTTTAATGGTAGCTGACCAGCTATTCGTTATTGGTGTTCTGAGAGTCTGATCAGCTTTCATTGTCACCACCTTCAACCCGATATTTATTAATTTTTAGAACTGAATTTCAGGCCTAATGATTTTCTATGATTCAAATTTCTGCCGACTTTTACGATATGCGTATGTGTCTGCCTTCTCCCCGCATGCTCGGAGACGAAGCAGACATATGCGTGTATAGCCTATTTTTAATAATATAACTGTTTAGCCACCGCAAGACGGTGACTCTTGCTCGTATCGCGCCGGTCACGTAGCCAGTCATGCACTTCATGGGACGACGCGTTCCATGTTACATTTCACCCCGAAACATGTTGAAACATGTCTATTGCGACACATCGCAATTATTATCACTTTAAATCATATAGTACAGTACGGTTATGGTAGATGCACAGCGGACACCGTCAACCAGCGAGCCCGAAACAGGTACCCCACGCTTGGCTTATAATGCAACCATTGATACGGCTGATTACACTGTTTGATGCCAGCTGTGATCGCTCATATTAAAGGCACGGCCTGAACATGATCACTAGCAATTTTTAATCCTCGCGAAAACAGGGATTTGGGTTTAAATTGCATTAAAAAGCTATCGATAAACAAAACGAACTAAGACGTTGAAACGTAATCGCAGCTTCATTTAGGCATATTGTTGTCATCAAGCAACCACATAGACTAGGTCTTGTCCCATTATTTCACAAAGCAACCACACGAACGACGTTCGCTACAGTATTACATATACTGCCTTTTTAACAATCACGCACTGCGGCTTTACATCGTTATTATATTTAGCATATGTTGGACGACATATCCACACACCTGCTCGATTCGTGTTGCTGTTTCTCGCTATATCAGCGCCAAAATTGCAGGACCAGTCACACGCATCGCACTAATATTACATTGTATCACATGCATGGTACTAAATGTACTATTTTTAAATGTAATTTACATAAGTAATTTGCCAAGCATATTATGTAATTGATTTAAAACACGATTGTATTAATTAAATATGAATAGGGTTGGACGAACCACGCCGCAGCAGCATAATTTTTGAACACTGGTGTTATGGGGATGGGAACGGACTTTTAATATTTTTTATGCTGCGCACGTGGTGTTCGCCACCCACCCAACCTGTATTTTTCGCACTCAGCTATTTTTGTATTATTGTTGTTTTAGTGCACTGCTCAGACGGGCCCGGCGAAACCTTTGCTTTACCCACAAGTTAGCTAGGTTCAACGTTGTCACTAGGCCCGTGGGTAATGTGGGGACCGCTTTGGTTTTGTTCGCCAGGGGTCAGCACCTGACGAAGAGCTGCACCCCTGGCGGGCGCTACCGACGACGCTCAGCCACGAGGCACGCTTCACCCAGACACTTGTGATTCAACCAGCGGAGCGGGTGGTCGTCTCCACCCGCTCTCGCTGGATCAGCCACAAAGCTGCCGCCGCGTTTGACATTCCATCACCATCCTGGGGTCCATCTGAGACAGTGCACAGCGAAGTTGAAGTTATATCAATAAAGCATCACTAATCATCATCGAGTCAAATACGAGTTATTTATGTAGGCCTACAGTCGCCCAGGCAGGAGTTAGAATAGGCTAGGAACTTCGATCCAAGTTAATTAACCTATTAGATTTTCCCAAGGGGAAGTCATTTTTGTTGGTATAAATTTGTCCAGGCATTGATTTAGGATGGATTTAAGTTTCAACCAATTTTCATTAACAGAACAGCTGGGACTGTTTTCTGAAAAAGAGGTCCAGCGGCTCCTATTTTGTTGCCTGATAGCTTCCCATTTAGCCTTTTTGAACTGACGCACTGGGCGGGGTTTGGTACGACAGTAGGGTGGGTCAATGTCCAGTTCGGTCACAACAGCACAGTGATTCGAGATTCCAGGTACACTATGAGAAGATTTTATCAAACCGGGTTTATTTGTGATCAGGAGGTCCAAAATATTTTCTTCTCCAGTTGGTTCTTTATGAATTTGGGCCAAGGCATGTGTATCTAGGCTTGACAAAAGCAGCTCACATTGTGATTTGTTTGCTGCTTTAGGATTTACTACCCCATTGTCTCAGTCAATACCAGGCAGGTTGAAATCACCTCCCAGGACAATGGTCTGATTTGAATTTTTTGGCATCAGGTCTAAAGATTTCACAAGTTCTTCTGAAGTGGGCTACTAATTTTGAGGTTTGGAGGTCTATAAAAACACCCGAGGGTTAAGGATTTTGATGCCGATATTTGAACTTTAGCCCATAAAATTCCACAGTTGGTTTCTAAATCGATCAGGGAAGAGGGTCATGTCATTATGTTTTCTGACAGCAATAAAGACTCCTCCTCATCTGGCTTTCGAATTTCGATCTTTACGCAAAACTTGGTATTCAGAAGGGAAAATTTCACTGGTAACAGTTAGTGGTATCCTTGTCAAGCCAAGATTCAGTGCCGAGGATACAATCAGGTTGGTAGTAATTTAGAGATGCTAAAAAAATTGTTTTTTTCCCCTTTAGTTTTCTGCAATTTATTTATAAAGTAGGCCTACATCCAACGATTGCATGTTGCCTGAGACACGTCATGTGCAGTGTCCAAAAAGCTACCATCTACTACCTACTACTTTTGTTGTTGTAACAGTTACTTGTCAGTATAATAAACGAATTGAATTGAATAACATACAAAATAAAGCTATCTATCTATGGGACCACGAATAGTAACGTTAGGCCTATCGACTCATTAAGAGCTACTACCTAATCCGTCTATATAGTCTGTGACGTCTGTGGTACGAGCGATCTCTTCTGAAACCAACGTTTCTGGGCGTAACTATCTGATTATGAAAGTAGAAATATCCAATAAAATGGCAGAATTGCAAATTTTGTCTAATGTTTTAGACTCTCTAATCGATAATTTAAATGTTGTCATTGAAACTTTGAAAGGTTTTTAACTTTTTTTATGTGTAGAAATTATTATTATACGTCGTTGAACAAGTAAATTTTGCATAATCAGGCAGCAGTAATCACTCTTAAGAGTTTATTTTGTAGGGCCTACTCCTCCGTCTCCGAGCGATAATATAAAAAGTTATCTCATGACATGCCAGCCCTAAAGTCTGTCCGACGGTGTGCTATGCGGACTTTCAGGTTAACTGGGGGTAGCAAACACTGATAAGACGTGCTGAACACCAGAAGAAGAGAGAGAAAGAGCTCCAATATTTGAAGAAATGCTACTGTAGTTGAACAAGCACTCGCCAGGCTGTGGGAGCCATGTACCCAGATTTATCTGGTGCTATGCGGACTCTCAGCCTCAGGTTAACTGGGGGTACAACTCATGATCAGAGAAGAAACAAAGAAGAGGGAGAGGGACTGACCCAAGGGTGTGGACCCCATTAAAGCAAAATGGGCGGTGGGAGTAAAGTAGATATAAAAATTAGAAGGTGGGAGGGGGGACGGGAGTGGGGAAATAGGTGGATGCTCGCTTCTCCAGGCCCATGGAGGCTTGGTGTCGCTGTAGCCCTGCGGAGCAGGTCACCACAGACAGCTGCGTAATTAGCTCGCAGCGGGTCGATAAGATTCTATTCTATTCTGGTGGAGGATGGTCCAAAATGAAAGTTAGCTTTTTCGTATTCAGTCAGTCAATTCTCAAGCGATTGTCACGAAATTTTGCAACCATTACTATCTAGGCCTAGTCATTTGGCAAAAACCCTTAAAATTCGCGAAATTCCATTTACTGTCTATTTAAGACTATTACTATTAGCCTAAGTAGGTACTTTCAATAAATTTTAAAATTGTCCAATAAAATTATGCTGAGCCTGAGCCTTTTTTTCTTACTGCCCACATGCTAGAATAAATAATTGACCACATTCCACAGTTTTCACTGAGCAAGAAAAATGCTGTGCCAGATCAAAATCTGAGCTAATTATAAAAACATCCAAAAGCTGTGACCTTAATTTTGCAAATTCTGGCAGGGCTACAGAAGCCAAAGCATCACCCAGACACGTGAACTTTTTAAAGCAGCTGAATAAAACTACTGAGATGTTGTATCCGTATATATCAGGTTTTGGGATACATCAGGGCACCCAATAAGTGCCCCGCAATACTGTAACAGAGCTAATAGGTCACACACCAATCAGAAATTTTGGCATAGCCTCCGGCCCCAGTTTTTTTTTGACGAGGGGGTCATGGAAGAAAAAAAAAATTTTGATGGATTCTCATCCTTATAGCCATGAAACTTCCATTTTTACCCTCGGTGCGCCCCATGAGGAAGTGCAGGGTAGGCAAACAAAACTTCACCCAGGTTTTACCATGGGCAAACTAGTGCAGCCTTCCCCAGGCATCTCAATTCTTCGAGATGCCCACATTGTTCTGTCCAAATGGTCTTAACGATGTCCTCCAGAACTTCCTCATAGGGCAGTGGACATAGTCTATTTTCATTTTTTGCATTTTTTTACAAAAAATTTAAAATGGCACCTGCGTAAAAAAAATTAGCAGAAGGGACCACAATGATGCCTGTTCCACTTACCTCTTCAAGCACTTGTTGCAACAATTATGGAATTAAAGGCGAGAGCTGGCACCATTTTTCATAATTGCGAGAAATCTAATGATGGGAACCCTCGGAAAAGGTGATAAAAGTGTCATTCAAAAAAAATCATTTTTAATTTTTTTAATTCCACAATAATGGCTTCATTTCTACCAGTAATATGAGCAAGAAGAACAAACAAACAGAGAAAAATATGTCTTTTATTGCAGTGTATCACAAATTCACATAAATCCTGAAAATACACGAAAAACCCCATCATAATGACTGTTTGGATGTACCTACTATTAGTATTTCAAATTTAAAACGACAAAAGTTAGACCATTTGACCGTCAAATTTTCAAGTTGACCATGGCACAGTTACCTGTTTCCGTTGGCGTTGCTAGATGTATTATATAGACAAGTTGGAAATCTCACATTTTGAACAGTGATGTGTACCGAACTCCCTCATGGCGGCCGGTGATCATTAAATATATTGGCCAGGGACATCAGCGTGACCCTGGTCATAAATAATGCAAGCTCTTTAATCAGGCATTTCATAAGCTTTCCACAGACCTTTTGTAAAGCTTAGTTTAGGCTTTTTGCCATGTTATGGATTTGGCCTACTAAGCATTTCGAAGCTTGATTAGAGCTTTCTCTTAGGCTTGAATAAGCCATTAATAGAGCTTAATTTGAACTAAATATTTATGAGGTAAGCAGTCTGCATAAGGGTTAGCAAAGCTTAAGGAAAGCTTAAGGAAAGGATTAAGCAGTTTGCATAAAGCTCAGCAAAGCCAAAGGAAAGCTTAAAATAGCCTGCTAGGCATTTAAAAAAAAGACTAAGAATGGCTAATAAAAGCTCAAGTTACATGAATATTCATATCTAGAGCTTTAAAACAAAGCCTTAGAATGCCCAAGAAATGCTCAATATTTCGAATGTTGAATGGCCAATAATATTACAGTACCGGGTACATATGCACTATGGTTTTTCAATAATTATGTACAAAAGGTGTTCACTGGGGAAGTTGAACTGTTGATCCAGTCACAACTTGACACATGTCATGCAAGTGGGGCTCCAATGTGACTCGCTGCAGAATGACTGACTACATATAGGCCTACACTACAGTGTCTGTCCACTCACACATATTAACGTGAATGGTCTAAGAGCCAGGAAAACTGAGCTCATTGAACATCTGAAAGAGCACAAACCAGATTTTGTCACTCTCAATGAGACCAAAGTCTTGCCAAAGCATAAAGTGTCAATACCAGGCTATGAGTCTGTGAGGAAAGACAGAAGCGCCGCAGGTGGAGGCGTGGCAATACTAATCAAAAAGGAAATTGCCTATAGCATTGTGTATACTGATGATATCAATGCAGAAACAGTGGCTATAACATTCAAACAAAGGGACAAGGAAATAGCACTGGCAACTGTCTATAATCCTCCAGGCAAAATAGTCGAGTTAGAGACACTGAAACACCTGACTGATAAATACGAACATTGCATTATCACAGGCGATTTCAACTCAAAACATGCTTATTTTGGCAACGACAAGAGTGACAGCGCTGGTGACGCTCTTTTTAACATTACTGAGGAGCTGGACCTCACAATACTCAATGATGAGTCTGTGACATTCTGTCGGAACTATGCTGGCAACAGTGTGGAAAGCATCCTTGATCTTGCCCTTGCTTCCAGGAAGATGGGCCCTAAAGTCGCTGAATGCACAGTCAAAGGCGATGTAGGGAGTGACCATCTTCCAGTGCATATTAGATTGAATTCTCATGAGGTGGAGAAAGCTCTAACAAAAGCAGTTCACAGGCTTGACAAGGCAAATTGGCAGAAATTCCGCAAGGAACTAAAGTCAATTGAGATGGGTGACCTCACCACACCCGAGGAAATAGAAAAAGCTGTTGAACTGCTTGAAACCTCTATGATTTGTGCCCTAGACAAAAGTTGTCAATCTGTGAAACAAAAAACACAGGATTTCTTTATCTCTGAAAAAACGTCTAAGCTGATCAGAGAAAAAAGAAAAGCTAGAAGGCTAGCTATGAGATTCAGTGACGAGCCCGAGTACATGACTATGTACAAGAGCCTGACCAACGAGGTCAAGGAATCTATCAAAACGGACAAGGAAAGGGCTTGGCAAGAACAGATTGATAAACTTGACGGAGCCAGGGATGGAACCGAGTTCTGGAACTCGTTCTTCCGGCTAACAGGGGCAAAATCTAGAGGAACGAGAAAAACTCCCCTCATGAGAAGTGATGGTACTCACACTGAAAATGACAAAGAGAGAGCTGACACGTTCGCAGCCTCGCTTGAAAAAGTACACAACGTTCACCAGGGGACCATCTTTGACGATGAGTTCAAAGTGGAGGTAGAAAGCACTATTAAAGAGCACGAAATGCTCTTCAAGCCACTAGTAAGCCACGTCCCCGAAGAGGACGATGATCACGAGACACTAACCCCAATAACAACAGGGGAAATCAAGGCTTATCTGAAAAAGTGCAAATCTAGCTCTGCCCCTGGTCTGGACGGTATCAGATACGGTGTACTTAAGCAAGCAAATGACAAGGTTTATGAGGCCCTGGCCCAAATCTGTAATGCTTGTATGGCTACAGGATACTATCCTAAGCTATGGAAAAAGGCTGAAGGTATCATGATACCTAAGCCAGGCAAAGACGGAAAAATGCCGGGGAACTATAGACCTATCAGCCTGCTGAGCTGTATGGGCAAACTCTTTGAAAAAACGCTAGCTGGTAAATGAAATGAATCGGGCTTTAGGCCACCTTTGTGCACATATAGGCTAAACTGGGCCAGGAAAACCTCCTGAGGATGGTGAGATGATTGAGATGACACTGTCCTCCAGACACAGGATTCGAAATTCGAGCCCTGGCGGTCTGAGGCCGAGCACGCTACCTCTCGGTCACGGAGGCTCCCCACAATACTAACTTTCACACGTGGATGGGGAAGAAACAATTTTGTTTCTTTCAAACCGCCGAGACCGGGAACCGAACCCCGGACTCTGGCGTGAAAGGCAGCGGTGCTAACCACTACCCTAGGGCCCCCGCCCTCGCGCTAGCTGGTAGAATAAGGAACTTTCTTGAGAAAGAAAAGTTCTTTAACAAGTGGCAGAATGGCTTCAGGAGCAAGCGCATCGCCATGGAACATGTGTTCAGACTGGTAGAGGAAACTCAACTGGGATTCACTAAGAAATGGAAAGGTGGAGCAATCTTTATCGATGTTGAGAAAGCATTTGACTCGGTGTGGCATGACGGACTAAGATACAAGCTGATGAACGGCAGCTTACCTAGGAAGATGGTCAGGTTGATATCATCTTTCCTAAGTGACAGAACGATCAAAGTCAATTGCTGTAACAACTGCTCAGAGGAGGTGACCCTCAATGCGGGCACACCTCAGGGCTCGGTCCTAAGCCCTCTCCTTTTCATTATCTATGTGAATGATATCCCAGACATGAGTTCACTCAATGTCAAGCTTTCCCAGTTCGCAGATGACATGGGAATCTGGGCACATGCAACCAATGCCAAATGGGTGAAGGCAAAGCTATCAAAAGCTTTAAAACTCATTGAAGCATGGTGTTCCAAATGGCGGATAAAACTAAACGCAGGAAAAACTCAGCTGATTGTGTTTAGTGTCGGTCCAAAACCAGAACTTATAGATCTGGAACTGTTTGGTGAGCCTATTATTCAAACTCAAACAGCCAAACTGCTTGGAATCCTATTTGATCGAAGGCTTAGCTTCAAAGACCATATGAAAGACCTAATGACAAAGGTCTACAGGCGACTGAACCTGTTGAAGTTGCTCAAAGGGACAAACTGGGGCGCCAGACCATATACCATCTTAAAAGCCTACAAGTGCTTTATACGCCCTGTCCTTGAATATGGTTCACTGATAACTGGAGCTTTAAGGGAATCACAAGTGAAGGAAATGCAGATCTTTCAAAACAAGTGCCTGAGACTAGCACTTGGTGTAACCTACCTGGACAGAATGAGAACAATAGATCTGCATGACCTCACTAACGTCCCTATGATCAAAACTAGGATGACAGCACTGGCGGTTAAAACATTTAGATCACTTGAAAACACACAGTGTTTCAAGGATCTGGTGTTGAATCATGAGATCGTTCAAAAACGATCAGGCTCTAATACAATTCTGGATCAATTGCTGGCTGAAATCCAGGCTGACGCTTAAACACGGTTGACGGTTGACGGTTGACGATTGACGGATAACGGTTGAGCTCCTGTTCCCACATAGAACAGGGGCTCTGGGGGCGCCGTTCTGTGTGACATACCAAAAGCGGGGAGTTCCCTATCACTCCACTGCATGAGACAATGAGCTCTATATCATTACATTGCTAGCTTGGGTGATGGCACGGCGGACACGGATGGTTGGCTAACGATGACGGTTCATGATGGTGGTTTCAAACACACTGCTCAGAAAGCAGAGCACATTTCAAAGGGTCAGTCCTTGCCCTTACTCTGGTGGCTGGTCGCCTCTTCCCTGGTTCCTTGTCTCCTGGACTTCTTCTTGCCATTGCTTGTACAATCACCTACCTCACCAGGTGAAAAGAGAGAGGCACTATAAGGTTTATACCAGAACTAGTGCATAATCTCGCGTCAGCCCTCGCGCTGCGCGCTCCTCTAGGTCTGTCCACTCTTGTGACTGTGACTCTGTGAGTGCATGTGACTGAGTCTGTCTGTCTGTCTGTCTGTGTTTTGCAACAGCATGCTGAATCCACATATAAATTCCATCTATACATAGAACCGCATTGCTTCTTCTAATACGTTTTTGTATCTCATTAAGTGATATAGCACATAAAACAGCTTAATACATAAAAACATAGCCAAATACATTACATCAACTTACCAAATAACAATCAAGAACTCTGAGACTACAAAAACTTGTCTGCAATTCAAATCCAACTTGGGGATCGTGGGGATCATGGCACTGTTTGCCGCCAACAGTGTTGCCATAGTGATCATAAGTGGTGTGATATTAGGCTTTTTTAAAGCATTTTTGAGCTTTCTTAAGCAGTTTAGTTTAGGTTTTCCTTTAAACTGTTAAGGAATGACTAAGATTTAGCTTAGGCTTTTACTTGAACTGTTGATAAATGGCCAAGAAATATAAACTGGCTTTGAAAGCTTATGAAAGCTTAACAAACTGCTAAGCATGAATAGTCTTGAGCTTTTTAAAAGCATTTGAAGCAGTTTTTATCAGTTTGGTGAATATGAGCAAAGCTTAATAAAAATAAAAGCTTAGAAAAAGCTTTAGAAAGCTGTAATCTGGGTAAAAAGCTTTCTGAAAGCCTAATTAACTGCTAAAATAGGCAGTTCACTCTGACCAGGGGAGATTCCGTGCTTTTCTGTTTCTATCATAAACGGAAACAAGCAAGCTATACCTTTGACATTTATTTATTTGGTTTATCGTTGTATCGACTGTACACATTTTTCTTTATTATCTACACATTGTAGTGACAGTATGCACTGCAAGGCGATGTGTATTTTTTAGTTATCTTTATCATACAATATTATTTTATTTGTATACCTTTCTAAGATACAAGCACATCAAACCACATACTCTAAAAGAAATAGTAACATGTCCAAAGAACAAACTTTATTTTATCTTCAAAACATGCTGTCGTAACACTTTCAGTGTAGAAAAAACAAAAAATAATGTATCTTGATGAGGATATGCTGAAGAACTTTGGAGGGGTTGATGTAAATTCTTTTAACTATATAACTGGTGCTGAAAATGATAATCAGCATGAAATTTCTGAACCGTTTCCAGAAAACTCACTCCAATCAAACTATTTTAACCAGGAACATTTAGTCTCCATGTTTAAAAAACAAAAAAGAACTTTCTCAATACTAAGTGTAAATATTCAATCATTGAATGCTAAAATAAATCAGTTAAGAATAATTCTTGCAGACCTCGACCAACAAGGTTATCAATTTAGCGCGATATGTTTGCAAGAAAGCTGGCTGTCGCATGACTCTGATACAGCTTTACTACAATTAGATGGATACACACTAATATCTCAGGGCAAAATATGTTCAGCACACGGAGGTCTTCTAATTTACTTGAAGAAAGAGTATACTTATAAGATTTTATCATTGTACAAAGATTCTGATATTTGGGAGGGTCAATTTTTAGAAATTAGCGGGAACACTTTGAAAGGAAAAATAATTATCGGAAATATTTACCGCCCACCTAGAGACATTAATCAAAATAATATTAGGCTTCTAACTGAACTTGAACCAGTTCTACAAACTTTAAACAACAGGCGTGGCGAATTAATCCTCACAGGTGATTTCAACATAGACCTGTTAAAAGTAAATGATAAACAAATGTACAGTGATTTTTTTGATCTAGTCACATCTCATCATTTCATCCCACGTATAACGTTCCCTACAAGATTTTCTGAACACACAGCCACATTAATTGATAATTTCTTCTGCAAACTAACAGCTAAATGTGCAAATTCCCAAACAGGAATCTTTGTAACACAACTATCTGATCACCTTCCATACTTCATTTTCTTAAACACAGAAACAACAAAAATAACACCACCCAAATACATTGAAATAAATACAAATGACACAAACTCTATCGCACTTTTGAGGCAGAGTTTAGCAGCTGCAGATATATTTAGCTCACTAAATACAAATCAACTGTGTGATCCAAACGAAAACTATAATCGTTTAAATAATTTAATTATGAAACTGCAGTCTAAACATTTGCCTGTTAAATCAATGAAGTTCAATAAGCACAGACACAAACACTCAAAATGGATTACACACGGTATTATCAGGTCAATAAGATTTAGAGATAAACAATATGCAACACTGAAAAAAACCAATGTAGCTGATGCAGAATATCAAACATTAAAAAGTAATCTCGCTTCTTATAACAAAATACTAAAAAGAAGTATTTACAATGCAAAGAAATCGTATTACTGTCAACAATTTCATAAATATAAGCATGACATAAAAAACACATGGGCGAGTATCAAACAAGTACTAAATAGAGACCAGAAACAAAATACATTCCCAGATGTATTCTATCTAAAAGGCAAAGAAATAAAAAACAAACAAGATATAGCAGATACGTTTAATAACTACTTTACAAACATTGGGTCAAATCTCGCCTCCGAGATTCATGCGCCTGAAGATGCGTCTTTCAAAGATTATCTGAAAAATCCAGCAAAGTGTACTTTTCATTTTGAACCTGTAACTGAAGCATCCGTAATGAAAATAATAAAACAATTAAAGTCTAAAAGTAGTTTTGGCTATGATGGATTATCCACTCGGCTACTAAAAGAAATTCTTCCTGAAGTAATAAAGTCAATAGCTTTGATAATTAATCAATGTATGAACACTGGTGTTTTTCCTGACAATATGAAAGTAGCGAAGGTTATTCCTCTTCACAAAAAAGACGACAACAATATTATTATAAATTATAGGCCCATTTCATTGCTTCCTGCTATGTCTAAGGTACTAGAAAAAGTCATTTGCAATCAAATAAATGACTATTTCACATTAAATGGCTTATTTTGTAAGAACCAATACGGTTTTAGACCCAAACACTCAACCGAATTAGCTGCTTTGCATTTAGTTGACGATATAGCTCTTCAAATGGATAATGGAAGTATCCCTATCAATGTTTATTTAGACTTTTCGAAAGCTTTTGATACCCTAGATCATGAAATTCTTCTTGACAAATTAAAGTATTATGGTATACGTGGAACTGAAATAAAACTATTTAAAGATTATTTGTCAAACAGGAAACAGTACGTTCAGGTTGGAAATACAAAATCAGACTTTAAACATATCGTAACAGGAGTACCGCAAGGATCAATTTTGGGTCCACTGCTTTTCCTCATCTACATAAATGATATTGAACTTGCAAGTACTTATTTTAACATCCTTATATATGCGGATGATACAACACTATCAAGAAGTCTAACTGTTGATGATTTCAAGAATATTGTTCTGCTGAATTTAACTCTAAATGCTGAACTTGGAAAAATAAGCACATGGCTGAAGGTGAACAAGCTGTCACTAAATGCTAAGAAATCACAATTTATGCTTTTTCGTAGGTCCACCCGTAAATTTGACATACCTCAAATTAAAATAGATAATACACCTTTAAAAAATATAGATAGTTTTAACTTCCTTGGTATAACTCTACAAAAAGATTTAAAATGGGAAACCCATATAAACAATATATCTTGCAAAATTGCCAAAACATTGGGAATAATGAACAAATTGAAACACTATGTGCCCAAACATATATTGCTGACTATATATTCCAGTCTCGTTCTGCCTTATATACACTATGGCATTTTACTCTGGGGTTACAACAAAAACAGAATTTTCAAGTTACAGAAACGAGCAGTTAGAATAATAACTCTAAGCAACTATATTTCACACTCGGAACCAATATTCAAGACCCTAAATCTACTTAACATAGATGACATACACAAAATGAATCAATACAAATTTATCCATAAGCTATATAACAGCTCACTACCAGCATATTTTAATTCTTTACCATTAACCTCTCTGAGTGATATTCATCAGCACAATACAAGAAATAAATGTTCTCTTCTAGTCCCTAAAGTAAAACACGAATTTGCCAAAATGACAATTCGTTACGACATACCACATCTCATGAATAAAAGCCCGTCACTGATCCTTGATAAAATACACACACATTGTCTCGGTGGGTTTAGCTCTTACATAAAGAAATGTATGATAAACAATTACTCTGATACTTGTTCCCTATCAAATTGCTATGTTTGCCAAAGATTACATTAAATCACATTAAATTGCATTAGCCCCCAGAGTTCTTCCATAACCTCAGCTTTAACATCTTATATGACAAGTTTTTCAGTAAATAATAATCAGAGTTCAAAAATACTGTTACGAAAATGTCTGGTTATTTTCAAATCTATTCATTGTCATTTGAGTATGTATGCATGTATTTCTGTATGTATGTATCCCGTTGGCCCCCGTGATAGCGGTACAAATATTGTACCTTAACGGGGGTCTCCTGACACATTACAACAAACATGTACAACTCCTATAATTCTGATGTATAATTTGATGTCAAATAAAACTTTTGATTGATTGAATGCAATTCTGAGAATAAATCGGTCTAAAGTTAATAGGTTTATACATGTTATAGAGGAGCGTCATGTGAAGTTTTTTTTTTTTGAATGGCACTTTTATCACCTTTTCTGAGTTCACATCATTAGATTTCTGGCAATTATGAAAAATGGTGCCAGCTTTTACCTTTATTTCTAATTCATAAATCCCCATTTATCAGTTATTCCAGTATTTCTTATCTTGGACATGCATGTCCGAAATTAAATTTGTCCTTATTTCTTGCTTTTAAACTGGCAAATACGCAACATAAAATTTGGAAAACTTCTAGTCTTTGGACATGTTGACATATTATGGACATATCATGGAGCCAAGATTTTTTGATGATTTTAGCCTGATTCTGTCTCTTTAATGATATCACTGCAGTGGCGGATCCAGAATATACAAGAGGAGGGGGGTAAGCCACATTTTGGCTGAAAAAAGGGGTGTTAGCTTCACTTTAGTCCAAAAAATGCATGAAAATGCTATATTTTTACCAGAAAGGGGGGGGGGTGGCGTACGCCGGGTACGCCCTATGCTGGATCCGCCACTGCACTGTCTCGATGCTTGTATGATTGCCGGCAAGCAGGTTCAATCTACAATGTCAAATCTAAGAGGCCTGATTATGGGCTGTACACCTGCCAATGACAGGTTGAGCAGGTCCAGCTTCGGTTATATATACCTTACAAACTCTTAAATACCCTTACATGCCCTTAAAATCTTTAAATATCATTCATTACACTTACATATGTATGTACTTTACAAACCCTTAAATTCCCTTACAAACCCTTGCTTACCCTTAAAAAATAAAACAGAGGAAGAAGAAGGAGCCATTGCTGTTTCAACTGTGATCCACCGTCAATGTGGCTGGCACATCGTTGAAGCAAAACTGGCACCGTTCAGCGTCTCTTGTTTGTTAGCAGATAATGAGCATCACTGCACATCACCCTGACACATAAACATGATAAATGCCAGCATATAGATCTTATATTATCATGTTAATGTTGATCTTATTTTATGGCGATCGCCCATATCAGCGGTTATTGACCTCAGGTTCTACTGTACTGTAAACACATACCACCTCAGGTCATCTCACATTTTCTATGTTATAAGGGCAATCATCCTAATGTGACGCTGTGCCATTTCTAAAATGCTAAATGAAACACTGTGTACATGTAGGTATGGCCTTTGTTTGTAGATGGAGAAAGTAGCAGAGAACCAAGCGAAGATTTCAGCTTGCAGGAATTTTGGGCAAATCTTGGTAAGTCAATATATATCTTTAATCAGTTTATGGTTTTTAATTTGTTTTCCACTCCACCTAGCCTTTAGTGATTATAATTGTGATGGAATATTGTTCTATGACGCGATCATTCCGGATGTGTATCAGTCAAGGAGAGGAGCCACATGTACATGTCTTCCTTCCTCGGACAAGTTCAATAATTGAGGCGGGGTTTTGTCCAGAATGTGCTCTTGTAGATTTGTATATCTACATGTATAGCATTCTCATTCTTATAAAGCTATATTGTGGAAATTTTGTATTTGTTCCTCGATTGTTTCAGGAAAAGCCGTGAAAGCTGTGTCTGCAGAAGCAACTAAACTTTGCCTAGTGTTTCTGAAACCTCCATATCCAAGCGCCACAGTAAGTTGAGGACGACATACTTTCACAATCTACATGTAGTAAATTATTTCTAAAGGAGTTTAAATATCAAGTAATTTCCTTTGGCTGTAACCTGTATATTGTCACCTTGTTATTAAAGGGTGTATCTGCCACTTTGCAAAGTGGCAGATACATCCTCTAATACCAAGGTGATGATATGATATCTTAAGATTTGACAATAGATATAAATTATGAATTTATATAAATTGACAGTGCAAAGAACATTCACCCTTAAATCACTGAGATATTTAATGTAAATTTTCAGTCACAATACATAAATTCAAGTGACTGAAAATTTGTGTGTTCTGAGAAATTTAAGTCTCAACATAGATTATTGTTTCAAGATTGGAATCATATTTTACTTATAACAGCTGATTATACAGGTGCTAATAAAAACAGTCGACATCAGTGTTCTAAGGGCTAACATGATTAACTAAACTTATAAAAAATGACCAGTTGTAACAGACTGCAGGAGGATCGCTGCTGCGATACTGCGCTGTGAAGGCAAACATAGCATTACCCTGCTGTTATACTATGAAAAAGAGTGAGCCCATTGAACCACCATCTACATCTGCCTTTTGTATCTACTGTGTTATGTCCTCAAATATGACCCTTTTGGAAGCATTTAATCATTATTTCAAATAGTTCTATTACATATGTACAGTAAAAATAGCCACTCCCAACCCTTCATTACTTTTAGATACTCGTGTAATACATGTATCAAGAAGATCTTGATAATATCTGAAAATGTTGTTCAGAATGTTGAAAGTTGTCTGTATATTTTCAGGAATGTCAACCACTTATTACTGGTATAGAAAGAGCTACTTTAGCCATTGTCTCCATTTTCTACAGTCTGCCTAAAACCCAAGGTGATTGAATCAAGAATATGCAATATAATAACAGGACTCAAAATCCTAAATGTGGAGGAAAGGACCATGTTAAGATATTGCTAAATGGTGGGAATCAAGGCCACAAGTACCTATTAGTGAATGAGCATCTGGGACTTGCAGAATCAGCTTTCATGAATGATAAAATGATGTAAAATAAAAAAAATAGAGTAGAGTATGTCGACTGTCAGACACAACCATGGGAAACATTGGGAAAATATATGATTGACTAATCTACTGTAGTTACAAGCCCCCATAGTGTACCACCACTCGTCGGCCCTTTGTAGCAAGTGTGTGTATGCAGGCTGGCACCCTTTACAGCCAAGGGCCAATAGGTAACACAATTCGCCCACAAATAATCTTCACTTGTATGCTCATCTTCAAAATGACTTAATTCGTTCAAATTGATCTGTGATTGTTCTTTTAAAGCACGAATGTTATGTATCTGAAAATTGTCTTTGTATCAAGATGCATAGGAAAGATAGATATGCGTGGACAAAAAGTTTGAGGTTATCTTATAGAAAGGGGTAAAAAATGTTCACTTCACGACATACTTCAAATAATAACTAGTATTTAAACACTGTATTACCATGATTACAATGTCAATTTTTTTTTAATCTCCTGCCCAACTTGAGCATGTAGGTCTGTTGCCATTGGAGGATTTCTCTCATATTGAAGCAGTATTTTCAGTAATATATCATGCTAAATACATATTTAAATGTCATACATTACAATTAGGTGTTGATGTTGATTGTTGAATTATTTGTCACAGGGCTTACTTTGAGGAAATCTACACAGTCTGCTGTACTCGGTATTGTTGAATCTGTCCAACGACTGGTTTCCAGTGTCCGATCTAACGGTATACAAGGGTCAGTATAATAAACCAGTAGTAATCAACTGTTCTTGTAGACATGTGCAGAGGCTCTTGTGGTGTAAATTGAAACTTAAAAAAATGTAGGCTTTACTTATTATTGAAAATGAGTACATATCATAATTGTAACAGAATTGCTAAGGTTTCAGCATCGCCAACAATATTATGAGATTTTGAATCTATGCTTGACATTTTTCTCATATCACCACTGTAGGCCACACAAATAACTTGTGAACACATCTGTTTAGAAAAAAAATCACTTAAAATTACTATGTATTTTGGGGATGAAGAATTTTTTCCACAGAAAAATATTTAAATATTGAAATAGCCTCTTCAACGAATGTTTTGGAGGACGTACAAATGTTTTAAGGGAATCAGGTCGTGTTTTAAAATGAATTACATTTAGAAAATATTATTGTGTTAAAATGTCTTTGGGGATATGTGCAGGCATTGATTTACAACATACAGTACATCTAGTTCTATCAGCTCTTGCTGAGTGATACTAGGAATGCTTGTAATATTTTAGTGCATAACTGTTTAAATAGAGCCTGTTTTAATACATGTAGCTACATCCCTGTAAGTACCAGCTGTTCAGTCAATGCTTACTTAACCCTTAAGGTGCTAAATTTAATAATCTAAGTATCCACCCACTTAACCCTTTAAGCCCTCACGATGCATTAACCCTTTCACCACTGAAGCCGGTTTTTAAGTGCTGAATGCTATGGCATTCAGCACTTAAAAACGGGCTTCAGTGGTGAAAGGGTTAAAGCATCATTTTACATCTCTGAAAACAGACTTAATTTCCTGACAACCAAAGGTTTTAGAACGAAAATTTCCATGAAATTTATTTACCAATACATGGTATTTTTTTTAAGTCTAAAACCACATAAAATCATCTTCATCCACTACAAGTCGTGAATTGCGACTGCAATTCGCGGCTTGTAGTGGATTAAGATGACAATGGTAAATTCAAGATTGAAAGGGTTGAAGTGTTAAAGTGTTAAATTGAATAATCTAAATTTTCACCCATTTAAAGTTGTGTCTTGGTACCTTGACCCACAACTTCAATTGAAGAAACATTACTCACATTTGTTTAATCTGAAACCAAACATTTGTAAATCATGATGTTTGAACACTCATTTCATCCCAATAACTGATTTAGCCTGCTAATGAAACTGATGAAAAACAATTATAGTCGTGCTTAGCTAGTTGAGGGTTAACGTAGGCCCATCACCTACGATGCTAGCCCAACAGTAAGCCAACATTGATTTAACATCTGGTGTCTGCTGGGATGTAGCCTCAATGAAAATGTACTCCTGGTGTACATGAGACATTGATGTTCGGCTAATGTTGGTCCTCTGTCCACGATGTTGGCCCAGCATTAGGCGACCATTGGGTCTCATGTTTGCTGGGCTGTATTCAGCAGGTTACAGGAGCAGAGACAGGCAACAGGCAGTGTATGGCAATTATCAGAACGATTTAGGGACATACCCAAAGGTGACTTTTGATGGTGTTTGAAAAATAGAGTGGAATAGCTTCATGGAATAGCTCAAATACTGTACTTGTATAAGGTGACTCTGTGTATAATATTATGTCGTGACCTTGAAAGGGTGTGTCTGCCACTTTGTAAGGTGACAGGTAACACTTTCATATCCAAGGGTACGATATAAATGTCATGATAACATGTGGTGCCATCTGGTGAGGGTTCTAGGCTAAAATTTGCATATGTGTATCGCACTGTTTGGGGTCTGTTTTGGCTCATCACATAAGCAATTAATGATTCTGCTAAAAAAAGCAAAAAAAATGGAAATTGCCGGTCCCTTTCAGAAAATCTCCGTTCCATGTGTGAATGGTTCTCTGGCTAAGCCACTGGTCCGAGTTCATAACTATGGAGCTGTTGATATCTAATTCTGAACAGTTGAATACCTGGTGTATGGCCTGCCTTTATTGTACTGCACTGTGTTAGCTAGAGAGGTGTGTGTGCGTGTTTTGCACGCCCAAAACCGTCGCAACACTCTCTAGAATTTACTACCACGCCCTGTCGAATCTCTCCTGCTTATAGTAAAGGGGTTGTTACACACCCTGTTACACACCCTAAATTTTTTTTACACACCTTGTCAGCCCAATCCTAGCTAACACTGTGTTGTACTGTAACGCTACCCGGGCATGACCAGGCCCCCTAACTTCGCCGTAGGCCGGGTCACACTGACCGCCATTTTATATCCACAGCTTACTCGCGCCGCCTACCGGAAAACTCGGATAGCATGAAAATGAAACGAATATTCCAAGGGCCTATGAAAACTTGGCCATTTTCAGCAGGCGTAAACTTGTGTTTTTTTTTAAAGCAGCCCCTTGGGATGACATTAATTTTTGTTTTTAACTCCACACTGAAGTAGTGTATCCCACGGATCATGTTTTTATTTTTTTCAGAATTTCATATTTTTATAAATATTTTTAATCAACATTTCTATGAAACCAGAAGTAACCCAAACGAACTATTTGTATACCTGAAGAACGATTGAATGTTTTCACAGCATTGGGCCACATGCTGATGGCATCGGTCCAGCATCGGGTAGACAATCAGTACTGCAGGTGTGTCCTCCCGTGTCCTGACTATGAGACACCAATTAGCGGCGACTGCTCTGATCTTACCGTCTGATACGTGGGAATATGTGATGTAAAGTGCCTAATATTGCTGACTTGTTTTGTTTGCATGGCAATATACGACCTGGAAATACAACTTTTTCGCTCTTTTTCGGTGCTTCAAAATTGTTTTTTGACTTTTTCGTATTTTTAGTTAAGATCAGTAGGCTATATAGCTTCATATAAATTAAATTTTCAAAATTGACAACATTGAAAATGTCTCATCCCTTTAACTATTACATTTAAAAATGGAGGTCACTGTGTCAGAGCCTTGTGATGTCATTGGGGTACTGTAACTCTTCTAGCCTGATTGAATTTATCCCTGATGTCTTTGCTAGCAGCCTTACTTCATGTCTTAGTCCAGGGCCGTAGCCAGGGTTGGAAAACAGACTAGCCGGAGCCGGAGATTGAGCAAAATTTCTGAGAGTCCAAAAATTCTGAAATTTTTTGTAGTGGTAAAAAATAAGAAAATATGAAAAGTAGTCTCGAAACTGAAAACTGACCAAAACCAACTATATTTATTGAAAACAATGCTTTATATATCATTTTTTCAGACAATTGTCAAGTAGTACAAGTAATCTGTGAGCAGAATCAAGCCTTGGTATCAGATGCCGTAAAGGAAATAGAAGAGGTAAGCTGATGGAGACATCTTTGAATTGAGATAAAAAAAAGAATTATATGAAACACACAAGACTTGCTACTTTTGAATTTCGAGTGACAAAGTCATGACAAAATTGATAGATTGTACACACTTGTGTATAAGTCGCACAGTACAAAAAAGTGTGTACTATGCACCGCAAAATTCATATCTGTTTACAGCAAGTACATATATCCCAACTAACCCTCATCTGGGGGGAGTTTGATCCGCCTTTATGCCACCCAAAATATTGATTGTAGGTAAAAAACTAGAAAAAGTAAAAAACTCATTTTCCTCCACAATTGTTGATGAACTCCTTTTTGTTACCGCATGTGTGTCACAAGAAGTTGAGATAGTCATCTGCGGTGGATGTGAATTACATGGAAATGTACAGATAATTATTGATGTTATTTTTCACACCTGTATTTGTGTGCTCTGTAAAACGGTCCAAGCAGCATACAGGTGCTCACATGCAGAAATCATTGTACCTATGTGTACCTCAGACCGCAGGCTAGCACCAGCCTGTAGACAGGTTGTCCATCAGTTCATTCCATCTGTTTGTTCGAGCAAAAAAAGTTCTATAAGCCTCATCATCAAAAAGGACATAGTTTCACACCTTTGAGAATGTATATAGTATAGCGTCCCAGCACAATAAATTTGAATGCTAATTCCAGATGATATTTATAACAGGTTCAAGAGAATGAAGGTGATTGCTGGAATGATTTGGATGAAGCTTTCGGTGAGGAGGTTCAGCATGATAATCAGGAGACGTGGTCAGAGGCTGACAGAGAACTCATTGGTCCATCACTGGGACTGATGAAAGCCTCTCGCTCCTGTATCAAAAAACTGCATGGCGCCCTGAAAAAGAATGGTCAGCTAACCACAGAGGATAGTAGGCTACAACTGGATGATTTAGCTGATCGCCTGAAGGTTCTAAGTCCAGCAGTGGATGAAGTAGCTTCCTGCCTCTACCCTCCAATTATTCACAGTGTAGTATATGAAAATGTGAGCATATCAACTCTTTTAAATCTTTCTGCACGGGGACCATCTTTATTCGTTAGAATCGGACGTCTGTAGATGTCAGATTCTGACGTATAAAGACATTTATATTTGCAATGGCAGTAGACCCATAACACAGGTTTTCAAATGAAGCAGAATGATTTCAAATTGAAAAAAACTGTGGTTTCTGCGTTTTATGCAAAAATATTTCAGCGTTGTAAGGGTTAAACTACAAGCGTCGTGTAGATTATTTCAATATATACACTTGGTATAATTGCTGATTAACCCTTTGGCCAGGAAGTTATTTAAATAAAATTTTCACCCACTTGAAGTTGTATCTTGTTGACACGATCCACGACTTCAAGTGGGTGAAAAAATTCAAATTTGACAAAATGGTCGTCTACGATTTTGAAATCTTGCTGATTGATGTCACATATTATCTTTGACATGTTTAATAGCTTGCATTTAATGTGCTAATTAAAAAATTTAAGAAAGAAATTTTTATAATCAAGTCTGGCGGTAATATGGTTAAAGTCATTTTTATTTCACCTTTATGAACTATTATTTGAAACATAAATAAAAATTACAACTCCTGCTATAATCAGGACCGGCGTAAATATGGTTAAAATCATTTTTATTTCACCTTCATGAACATTATTTAAAAGTAAATAAAAAATACAAATCCTGTTTGTGAAAGTGATCGAGTGAGCAATCTCTCAGCTTATCTCTCACTTCTATGACATTTATGACGGGTCCTTTCCAATACACTCAACATTCTTTGTGAGAATCGCTCTGAAATTTATACCCCAGATGTAAGTTCCAACATTAACATGATTAACAAAATTCTAATAGAAATGAGGTCAAGCCTGCTATTTTTATTCTGAATATAAAGTATATTTCAATCATGTTATCAAACACTAATTTAATATAAATGAGAGCCAAAATCTTCATCAAAGTTTTTTTTATCTATGAAACTCATTTCTCGTGGGCCTCATTCCATATTACCCCCCCCCCCCCCTCCCAATGAAAAGATAAATCCGGGGTGCTCTCCTCCACAAACTATGTGTGATAATCTCATTGTTCACTATGGTGTGGAATAATATAATACTTTTAGTAATTGCCTCATAATTTTAGTCAGCAAAAGCCATTCTCCACAATGTGTTAACAATCATTCCATATCTTAACCGTAAGATTAACCATAAGATTAAGTTCCGCGATTGATTTAACCCATATTAACCCCCCAGAAATTTAGCTTAGCTAATTTAGTGACCATTTATGAATCCACTCAGCTGATTTTGAAACATTATATCATTTATTTATCGAGTGAGAGAATTTTTAAAGTGCATCCAAAAAAAATAAGGGGCTTTTTGACCATTTTGATGATCTTCCAATCCAGATAGTACATTCTGCATTCTAGCCCGAAATATAGTGGAGGGCAAGTTCCTTTTAACTACCTAATTAATTTTATTTTCACCAAAAGTGACTTGTCCGTTTGGACAACTCAATAAATTACCAACTTAACCTGGCAGAAATTATTTGAAATATTATGGTTTACAGTGTGTTACTTAGCCCATGACTGTGTGCTGCTGGGTTTTTTGTTTCTCTTTTTTTCAGCTAACATATTTCCAGCTTCACATTTGAAATTATCAACGCGATTTTCAGCTTCAAATATCAAAAAAATATTTCTATTTATGACAAAAATAGCATATATCAAAAACAATTTTTATCATTTTCAGTGATATTTTATTTTTAGTTTGAAACATTCCCGGGTTCAGCAACACATCTGTTAACCCTTCTCCTGCTAGGCCAGTATATACACCGTTTTAAGCATGTTTTGGATCAATAGAAATATCACCAATAAATTTTATAAAATCGTTTTTGGTAGATGCTTAGCGGATCCAATAATTCAATATTGGACATGTCAATACTTCATAAACAGTATTATTTTTCATTTATTTGAAGCTGGGAATTGCGTTAGCAATTCCAGCTTCAAATAAATTAAAAATACTCACAATTCAGCAGTACAAGGGCTAACAGAAAATGCGAGTTGTGTAATTACTCACTCAACTAACAGGGATGACATCAACACGATGTAATTGTGACAACTTTTTTTTCAGAGTGAAAAACTTATGTCTCACCTGAATGCCTTGTTACTCTGTGTAAGGTAAGGATATCATTTTACATAATTATCATAACACAATGTAAAACTATTTTGTAAAATAATGATAAACAATTATTTAAGTATGTGAAGTATGACGGCATTTAAGTTACATACCAAGATTTGCCACATTGCGGGGGAGGATTTAAAATATGATATGTGACAGTGATATTCTTTTTTTTAGTATTAAACACATCAGAAATCGGAGAAGAAAGATATTTAAATATTTATATGACTTACTTTTTATACCACTTCCTCTGCTTAATCTTGTTTTACTCCCTTTCGTGGTTATAGTCCTCTTATCTTGCAAGCTATGCATACATGTATCTCTTATACTTACCGAATATTATTTCTAGTTAGAGCATGATAACAAAGTATTTATTAGCTCATCCGGACTTTAGGCCTAAGATGAGCTTATGCCATCGTGTCGCGTCTGTAGTTTGTCCACAATTCACAAGAAATGCTTCTCCTCCCTCAATTCTTCTCTGATTTTAATTCTGTTTGGTTTGTTTGAAAGAGCTCAAGCCTGTGCATTAAATTTCCTCACGGTTTTCAGAAATGTTAATTAATAGTTAACTTATGACCTAATTATGACCCAATTAGGGCACTCTGTCCACAATTCACAAGAATTCACAAGAATATTTTGTTTAATCGCCTTCAAAACAGTACATATCGTGTTGCATGTCCTAAGAAACAAGGGTGCCCAGCCAACACAACTTGTTGATCTAATATTGTCATAATGTCGGGCCAGCGACGCAGATGGTGGCCCAACCATGAGCCAATATTGGAATAACAATATTGAATCAGCATATCGTGTTTACAAGATGGTACGCCCTATAGATATTATATAATAGGAGGGACGCTCCTCGCTATGATCAACTGTTTGCACAGCAATCAAAGTTGAACTGACATTCTAGTAGATTCCAATTGCAGTTGTTGTTATTTATAGTTTGCTATAGTATGTCAATATTATTAATAAGAATTTCTAAGATAATTTTAATCACCCGTAATCGTGACTGTAATCACGAAATATGATATGATTAATGTAATCGTAATCACAATCGTAATCGAAAAATACAGTGTTATCAAAATCGTGATCGATAATTTTTGATGACATAGAATCATAATAATAATTGTAATTATAATGACGAATAATCGTAATCGTAATCGATAAATAAAAATGACATGTAATGATAACCGTAATCGTAATCATCAATTGTAATCAACCCCAACCCTGTAACTTATGACCTAATTAAGACCCAAATATGGCACTCTGTCCTCAATTCACAAGTTATGCTTCTCCTCCCTCAATTCTTATCTGATTTCAATTCTGTTTGGTTTGTTTGAAAAAGCTCGGGCCTGTGCATAGACAGTCCTCACTGTTTTCAGAAATTTTAATTATTAATTAAATTATGACCTAATTAAGACTCAATTAAGACTCAATTAGGGCACTCTTTCCACAATTCACAAGAAATGCTTCTCCTCCTTTAAATTTTATCTGATTTCAATTGTGTTTAGTTTATTTGATAGATCTCGTGCATGTGCATAGAACTGCCTCATGGATTTCAGAAATTTTAATTCGTAATCAACTTAAGGATGAGCTTCTGTGTCATTGACACTCTGGTTTTTTTTCAATTATCAGATTATAATTTATATGCTTAGGTACAATTAAGATTTTTTCCCCATTATTATGGAATCCTTTTATTACGTCTAGACCATCATTATAATAATGCCTTTTGACACACAAGGATAACAGATGTAAAATTTCGCAGATGTAAAATTCAAAATGGCTGACTGCCAGCCATTTGTTTCGCGTTTGCCCTCCTTTCTCTGAAACTTTGCATTATTGATAGGGAGATTATTGATATAAAATAATCTGGCCCGTATTACATAACCTGTACTACAATGATTACACAATCATGACCCATAACTTTTTGTAGTTATGAGTTTGTTTTTAAAAGATTGTCAGTACTGCGAAGTTTAGAGTTGTAAGGTTGTTATACCAATTCATTATTAAAAAACAGTCTGTACTCAGACTCTGCAGGCTTTACTATTGTGTTGCCAGTAGTACAAAGAGTAACATTTTGTCGATGACATAAATGACTTCTCTTCTATGTTACAGACACAGTCATGTATCTACTGAAGAAGATTCGGCATGGATTGAATTTTTACTGAAGGCAGTAGATCATAATTTTGATAAAATTAAAGATCTTGTTACTAAAAATGCATAGAATATAATTTATATTTGTCTTATTTGAAAATAAAAAGAAGAACAATCCTAAGTCGTATATCTGTTATTTCTACTACCTTGGGCCACTATGTTTACTTTTTTAGCCCACCTTTTTTAATCAAAAGGCGGGTTAAAATTGAAATTTAGCGTCGTCGACTTTAACATTTACTTGTGAGCATGATAACTCATGTATCCTTTACCAAATTTGTTATGCATGTTACAAATGACCAGTTCTCAGACAAGTTAAATAATCACTAAAAAAAATTCAAAATGGCTGATTTATTGTGATTTTTTTATGCATCTTGCATCAATAACTTGACCTTGATATATATAACTTGATAAATTTTCCATGTATCCTGCTTAGATATGTTATGCATGTCACTAATATAAGCAATTCTCGAAGAAGTTCAATATTGGCTGGAAAAATGACCGATTTAGTGTCATTTTGGGTATTTTACCTCAAACATTTGACCTTATGGGTGCTATAACTTCAAGTCTAATAATGACCAAGTGCGCTGTTGTTCTGTTTTATATGAGAAACAAAACTAATGAGGGAGGACAGAAAAAAAGCATTTTAGAAAAAAATTGGACATTTGTAGAACAGTTTGGACAAATTTCTGGAAAAGATAATGAGGGTGACGAAATAAAAAAACTTTGGATCACTTTCTGAGTAAGTTATTAAGGGTGATGAAAAACAAAAATCATAGCTGTATCAATTATGCCTAAAAGCATTATTTTGCATCCTTTAAAACTGATTTAATTTCCTTTATACAGGGGATTTAGAACAACGATTGTTCAGGAGAAAGTCTTAACAATATATTACTTTTTTGGAACTTTGTCATACTCTTCAATGTTTTATTAAGATTACAAGTCATGAATTGTAACAGCACTTGCACCCAGCAAACAATTAGCGGTTTATAGTGGATGATGATTTTGATGGTAAATGCAGGCGTGTTAGGTTTAATCAGGGGATATTTATGGTATCAATCGGCCGGTATCTAATCCTGCTTAAAAAGGGAATGGTCTGAACCCTCCTCCCCACTTTGCCCATATCTAATATCTTGCCTTACTCTCATCTTTAGGCTTATAAGCAGGAGCATATGACATCAAACATGATGAAGTGCCACATTGACTGTAAAAAAATATGATCAAAATTTCTGCTGTACTACTAGTAGGGCAGGAAGGAGGGTCCCCGACCACCCGAAAGATATATTTTTTTAACTTATATTTTTGTAATCCTTAGGGTGCCTGGTAAATAAATTTTGATGTTCCCATTGCGAAATATTGTCCCATGGTGTTCGTGTTCAAGGTCAAAGGTCAATTTCAAGGTCAAGTAAGCAAAAATACCATTTTTATCAAATAAAGCTAGGAACATGTGTAATACCTCATTTTCATGTGATTTTGACTAGGCAATCCTTATCTGAAATAATTTAGATTATTCAAGGTCATCTTCAAGGTCAAAAGGCCAATTTCAAGGTCAAGTAAAATAAAATATCATTTTCAGCATATGAAACTAGGAACGTGTATAATACCTCTTTTCATGGGATTTTTGACCGAAAAATCCAATAATAGTATTATTCTGGTGATGCAAGGTCATATTCAAGGTCAATTTTAATTCAAGGTCACCGATAAGTCAATTCCAAGGTCAAAAATGGCAAAATAGCAAAAAAGTATAGTGCCTCTTTTTTA
Organism: Flabesymbios commensalis; assembly: GCA_964017125.1. Lineage (NCBI taxonomy): Eukaryota > Metazoa > Annelida > Polychaeta > Terebellida > Flabelligeridae > Flabesymbios > Flabesymbios commensalis. The sequence goes on along the minus strand of OZ024909.1, from coordinate 71,177,321 downwards.
TGTAATTTTGAATAAATAAATCATTAATGTTACTATTTCGATTATTAAAGGTCATTTTGAAGGCCAGTTTTTCAATTTCAGGGTCAGGTAAGAGGTTTTGTCAAGTTAAAAAAAATCCGAGAAAAACTCGGAAATGGGTGGGTGGGTCAAGCCCCAACTCGAATTTAATTTTTTTTCGGAATTTTTGTCTTTTTCGTGTTTTTTGTGTTGTTTTCATGTTTCCAAATGTGTCCAAAAAAAAATACAAAATTGAATAGGAGGGTGGGTGGGTGCGGTCTGACCAATCCGAGTTTTTCTTGGATTTTTGGATTTTTTTAACTTGACAAGACCCCTAAGCGAAGATATGATTATTAACAAATAAAGCTAGGAGTTTGTGATCGTGTGATTATGCCTAAGAAATATATTTCTGGTATTTTTTTGTAATTTGAGGTGATCCTCTAGGTCAAAAGGTAAAGCTCAGGGTTAAAAATGATTTTAAAATTATATTTTATAATCATATTTAACCTCGTCATATATTATATGCTACACATTGGACCACTTATAATACATTGTTTTGGTGTGATTTTGACTGGATAATCTAATTCTAGTAGGGTTTTAATTATTAAACATCATCCAAGTGAGATGAAGGCGTTAAAGGGTGATGAAGAGTCATTAAAGAGCGACAAAAACCGTAACAGATCAACGAAGATGCGTTAAAAGTCTGCAGAGAGGCATTGAAAGACAATGGGGCGGCGGTAAAATGTTGCAACGAGTCGCTAAAAGGCGACCCAGAGGCGGTAAATAGTGAATGAAAGGGGTTAAAAGGCAATGAGGAGGCGTAAAATGGCAATGAGGAGCCGTTGAAGTGCAACGAGGAGGTGTTAACAGGCAAAGAAGAGGCATTGAATAGCGACAGGATGTGTTTAAAGGTGGCGGGGTGGCATGAAAGGGCTATGGAACAGCGTTAGTGTGCGACAAGAAAACAATAAATGACAGTAGACAAGGCGTTAACGGCGACGGAGAATCCCTAAAGTGCAACGGAGAAGTGTTAAATAGTGACGGGACGACGTCACATAGCGACGGAAAGGCGTTAAGGGACGACGAAAAAGCGATAAAAGTGATGTAGATGAATTAGACGGTGGCGAAGAGGCGTTAAAAGGCGCTACAGGTGTGTTAAATGGCAATGAAAAGGTTTTAAAGGGAGATGGTAAGGCAGTAAATGGCGATGGGAAGGCAGAAAAGGGCAATGGGAAGGTGTTAAAGGGCAACTGCGAAGCATTAAATGAAGATGGGAAAGCGGTAAAGGCCTGGCGATGGGGTGCGGAGGAGCCTCCCCATGGCCTCCCCATGCCCCTTCAACACTTCCCATCGCTATTTAACGCTTCTGTGAAACTTTTAACGCTTCTCATTGCCCTTCAATGCTTCTGGATCAACCTTTTTTTTTCTTCGTCTTATAAAGCCTTTATGTCGCCCTTTAGCGCCTCTCATTGGCATTTAAAGACTTTCCATTGGCAAAACTCCTCTTCGTTGCCATTTACGCCTCTTCATCGCCCTTCACCACCTTCCTATCCCATCGCCATTTATAACTCCTTCCATCACCATTTACCACCTCCCCATCCTTTTAACGGATTTCCATCACCATTTAATGTGCCTTTAGCATCTCTCCATCACCCTTTAATGCATTTCCATCAACCTTTAACACTTTTTATTCCCCCTTTGATGCCTTCCCGTCGCGCTTTGATATCTCTCTGTCACGCCTCTCCATCGCCTCTCCGTCGTCTTTAACGCCTTATTTAGCCCTTACACGCTTATCCATCACACTTCACCTCCTCCCCATCGCCTATTGACGCTTTTCCATCGTCATTTAATGCTTTTTGGTCGCCCTTTAATGCCTTCTCATCACCTTTTACCGCCTTCCCATCGCTATGTAGCGCCTTACCATCGTCATTTAACACCTTCTCACCACCATTAAACGCATCTGCAGCCCTTTTAACATATTTACATCACTCTTTATGCATCTTCATCATTTTTTAACACTTTTTCGTCGTCCTTTATTGCTTTTCAGTCGGTCTTTGACGTTTTTCGGCTATCGTTTATCGCTTCTCCTTCAACTTTAACGCCTTCTCATAACATCTATCCACCTCCCCATACCCGTTAACGTACTTCGATTGTCATTTAACACTTCCTTGTCCCCCTCTAACGTTTTTTCATATCCCTTTCATGTCACTCACCACCTTTTAGTGCATCCCGTCGCTCTTTAACACCTCTTCTTTGTCTCTCGACGCTTCCTCATGCCTTGTCGTCTTTAATGCCTTCTCTTCCTCCTCCCCATCGCCTATTAACGCTTTTCCATCGTCATTTAATGCTTTATGGTTGCCCTTTAATGCCTTCTCATCACCCTTTACCGCCTTCCCATCGCCAGGTAGTGCCTTACCATTGTTATCTAACACCTTCTCACCACCATTTAACGTCTTTAACGTCTTTTCACCACTCTTTATTCATCTTCATCACTTTTTAACACTTTGTCGTATCCTTTAACGCTTTTCTGTCGCTCTTTGATGTATTTCCGCCACCATTTATCACTTCTCCCTCAACTTTAATGCCTTCTCATAACATCTATCCACCTCCCAATACCCGTTAACGTACTTCTACTGTCATTTAACACTTCCTTGTCGCCCTCTAGTGCCTATGGTTCGCCTTTAACCGCCTCCCCATTGTCTCTCAACGTCACTCTGTCGCCTTTTAATGCCTCTTAATTGACCTGTTATGCTTTTTCATCTTAACACCTCTCCATCAGCCTTTACCGCCTTCATTTTACTTTGATGATGTTTAATCATTAAAACCCCATTAGAATTAGATTATCCAATCAAAATCACACCCACACAATGTATTGTATGTGCTCCAATTTGTAGCATATATTTTTAAATCAAATTTAACTCTGACTTCTACCTTTTGACCTAGAGGATCACCTCAAATTACAAAACAATATCAGAAATATACTTTTTAGGCAAAATCACACGATCACAAATTCCTAGCTTTTTTGTTAAAAACATATCTTCGCATACCTCACCTTGAAATTAAAAAACTGGCCTTCAAATTTACCTTTAATCATCAAAGTACTAGCAGAAATGGATTATTCATTCAAAATTACATCAAAAAGAGGTACTATACTTCTTTTTCTATTTTAACATTTTTGACCTTGGAATTGACTTTTTGATGACCTTGAATTAAAATTGACCTTGAAGATGGACTTGAAACTCTCAAACAATACTATAATTTGATTTTTCGGTCAAAATCCCATGAGAAAGGGTATTACCGAGTTCCCAGTTTAATTTGTTAAAAATGATATTCTCTTTTACTTGACCTTAAAATTGATCTTTTGACCTTGAAGATGACCTTGAATAATCAAAATTATTTTAGATAAGGATTGCCCAGTCAAAATTACATAAAAAAGAGGTATTATACATGTTCCTAGCTTTATTTGTTGAAAAATGGTATTTTTGCTCATTTGACCTTGAAATTGACCTTTTGACCTTGAAGATGACCTACAATTATGAAAATAGTACAAGAAATAGATTGCCTAGTCAAAATCACATGAAAATAAGGTATTACACATGTTTCTAGCTTTATTTGATAAAAAATGTTTTTTTGCTTACTTGACCTTGAAATTGTCCTTTTGACCTTGAAAACGAACACCATGGGACAATATTTCGCAATGGGAACATCAAAATTCGCTTACCAGGCACTCTAAGGATTACAAAAATATAAGTTAAAAAAATATATCTTTCGGGTGGTCGGGGACCCTCCTTCCTGCCCTACTATACGTTAGTTTTCAGATAAGCTTGTCAATGGGATAGTTTAATATATCAATAGAACAAGAAGTGATTTTAGGCATGTCAACTTGCTGTTTTTTTGTTAATGTCACATTAGTGAGTGTTACTAGAAGCCGCTGCGCTGCCTAGAATTTATCCGCACCCACTCAGAAATATGTGTTTATATTGTTGGTTTCAGATTATTGCATTGTAGGATCATGCTAAATGAACGGTATTCTAGGATTGTAGGCTAATAAACAGCCACATCTAACGTGACAAATGTCAAGGACATTTGACAGATGTCAAGTAAATACTAATGGAGAATATTTAAATTTAAAATAGGTAGGGACAATGAAGCAGCCAAAAACTATGTACAAATGAAACTTAAAAGACAGCAGATTATTTTGCTGATTAAACAAAGACATACTTTATCGCTAAGTGTGTTTGTCTTAGCATTTAAGGCATGCAAATGTGATGCTAGTTTAAGCATGTTGCTAGTGTCACGTTAGCAACAGTGCTAATAGAATTGGCATCCTTGCCTAGAATTTATATGCACACATTTTACTTGAATGGCTGGTTTCATATCGTTGCATTGTAGAATGGCTATGGTATCTTTTTTTTTAATGTTTAAAATAAACATCAAGTGCTAACGTACGTAAAAAATGCCGATTAATGACATTCCCCAAGTATTCTGTTATTAAAGAACATTTTCCAACCACTGATATAATACTGGATATGTATACACAATTGGACTAAACAGAAAGAATCGTCATTTGGACCCCTTATTATTGAGGAGTGTGAAGAAGGATCTCGCTTACCCTATAAGTGACAATGTCACGTTGACAATTCCAGTGTCACACAAGCTGTCTCTTTGATACATGAACGTCTGACAATTTTTTTTTATATTTTGTTGAGGAAATGAAATATCTTTTATTTGTCGTATGCCTTCCCTATTAATGTAGGCTACGTTACCATTTAGTGTTTTTTTTCTGGTCAACGTATTTTTTATCAATTTCGACAGCAATTTTTTTCTGCCCACATTTTCAACAAACTTTTTTCAAAATATAAATAGTTAGGCCTATGTAGGCCCCTATAGTCATTATTGTCTGTAAATACAAAAATCGCAGCAATTTCTCAAGTTAGTGTGTCTGGATGCATTTGCCTACAAGTGCACTTACGGATACGTGTGAAAATTAAAGTGTGAAATTGAAACTGAAACACAACTCCGTTAATGCACTCACGAATTAGTGCACTAAGTGAAAAATCGCTGGTGCACTAGATTTTTACATGCAAAACTGCACTTAAAATAATTTACAATGGGTAACTGAAACAGGCCCCAGACAGAAAGCTTGTTTTGTCAAATTTCACAAAGTCAGCAATCATACACCCGGTATGCAGCTGTCAGAAAGTCAAGGGGGGGGGCATAAAAGTCAATATCTTGAAAACTAACTAAGTGATTAAATAAAGTAAAAAGTTTTGTAATCAGCTCATTGAGTTCTACATAGCTAAATGTCAATCCAGGGAGAGGTGAATGTTTAGGGGGAGGGGAATCAGCTTTATGAGAACTGGACACTTTAGGAAGAATGTATTATGGGAGGGGAATTAACGTTATGAGAACTGGACCCTTCAGGAATAATTCTTCTGGGGGAGGGGATCACTTTGTGAGATTTGGAACTTAGAGAAGAATTATCCGGGGGAAGGGAAAGTATAAGAACTGGATGCTTCATTATTAAGAATGCTTCGAGGGGGTGGGGGGGGGGGGGGGGATCAGCTTTATGAGAACTGCACACTTTATGAAGAGCACAGACTACCACAGTCTATGATGAAGAGTGCTTTATGAGATCTGAACATTTTGGGAAGAAGGGGATCCGCTTCATGAGAAATGAAGGAAATATTGGAAGGAGTAGCCCTAATAATATAGGGGTAAAGTAAAATTTATACTTTAGAAAGAGGGAAGGGGAATTAGGAGGGGAAATTGGTGGATGCTCGCTTCCTCTTGCCCAGGCACCCCTCGAGTAAAAAGGAGGCGTGGAGGGTTTGGCGGCCTGCATGGCCGGCCTCTACAGGCGGCCACTATTAGCTTGTGGCAAGAGGGCTGAATCTAATCTAATCAGAATCGTAGTGTCAATTTGCATGTTTTGGATGTTTAACAATCTAAACAAAAGCATACATTTAGTTCACATGAATTGAAGTAATAGACTTTGCAATACTGCACTAGACTTTTGAAATGTCATTCAATTTAAATGGTTCATTTACTTAATCAAGTTGCTCTTTAGGCGAGCGATAATATAGGAATATAAGTAGGGCCTACTAACGTTAGACTACTAGCCTCTAGGGCCTACTTTAACTGTTTACGTACTGTGTTGTAGGTCTAATCTGTATAGCTTAGTATAGGCCCCTATGCCATGTACATACCATGACATGAGGCTATGCCTTAGCCTAGGCTTAGGCCTAGCCCCAGACAGGGCACCTGTCTAGCACTTCGCTCCTAGACGGGGAGCTGGATGTTGTTTATAGACTCCAGAAATTCAAACAAAATGGCCGCTGTTTATACTGTTCATACCAGCTCGATTCGAATTTTCAATTGTTTATATTTTCCTCACACGACCTTAAAAACTTATCAACGGTTGCGTCCATACACTTTTTCCGCGTCACAAATTGATAGTACACCACTAGACAGTCAGATGAGGGTGTGCAAATATCACACTGGTGCCTCGTCTGTTTTTTCAATAGGCAGCTTGTCAACCGGGGGCGGGACCGGGGGCGGGACGGGTTGACAATGTTGACTACCTTAGCCCCAGTGGCTGAAACAGGTTTCAGCCACAGCCCAGCCAGATTGACCCCGTACAAAATCATGGACGGTCATATTTAATCTAAGACTAAGACTTGTCCCTGAATAATCAGATCGAAAATATTCTTTTAGAATCAGTAACAGTTCAGTTGCATTTCCTCATGCTCAGCTCACAGGTCGCACAGTCTTTAAAAAGTTATGGACATTTCTTAAACCATGGGTCGAGATCGCACTCAGTCACCGCCATGTTGAGCTTTTGGGTAAAGCAAATACATCAATCCACAGCGTTGGAGAGGATGACACTATTACCTATGCCGATGGTCTCACCCACAGGACCAAAGATCCAAGAAGTGTGACACCTGCAGGACAGGCGGATGTATCTATTGCTAACGATAACTAGTGTGGACAAGGCTGGAACCAACTCCCCTATTTTGATTCAAATTAGAGCAAATTACATTTTTTAATACAATTAGAATTCACACTAGCGCCGTAAGGCTTTGCTAGCGCTATGCAGTATGGGTGATCTTCATTGAGGTCTCGCACAACTAATTACACTTCCATAGACTTACATGTATTATCGCTCACACACACAGACCATATCAGGGACCGGAGTCGAAAGGTTACTTTCCAATGCCAAAAGTGGAAAATGCAATCTTCAGTGATTCTTATGGTTTAGAAAGATTTTGTGATGAGATCCCTTAGTTATATCAATACGCCACTCAGTATTTAATATTTTGCGTTTTAAATGAATTTCGAACACAAAATTAACAATTGGAAAAAAGAAAGTCACTTAAGTTGATCATGTTGATATATTATTATATACTGTATATCAATATAATATATTTTCATGAATTATTTCCACATCCCTGACCACAATAACTAAAGGTGTCTGGAAAATAATAAACTGATAATAGTGCAGACCAAACTTTTAATTGACATTTTCCATGCAGGCTGATTAGTTGAGTGAAATGTTTCAAAGGCAATTTTTATTTCATAGGTAATTTTTATTCATGAACACTTATGGAACTGAGTAGGACTTTTCTGAACAAATTGCAGCTGTTTTACTTGATTTGTTTATTAAATGTGTCTACATCGGTCTATAGAATTTGACATGTCATAGGGCCTACTGACGAACATGCCATTTTTCAGCGAAATTGATGGGAGACACATTCATGTATATGTAGACTCTATTCTAAGATATGTCATTACACCTCTCAAATCGACTTCATCTTGAAAAAAATTTTAGACCTTGAAAAAATATTCTCTAAAAAGTTTGTATTATTTTCCCATGGGGCAATACAGATATTGCGGCATGAGTCACAGTCGATACCACGTGTACTGCCAGGACTATACAGGCTGCAAACGGCGTCAGACGATCATAGAGGATCATGATTTATTGTGCACGTTAATTGACAAATACTATTTCTTCATTATTTTGCCAAAAAATGTTTGAAAAAAATCTCGATCTTATGCAATTATGTGGATGCTAGCCTGTGCAACGCAGTTGAATATCAGAATCGCAAATAGGTGTGGGTAACTTAAATAATATTTAAATGGGTAAGAACTTATAATTGGAACCTGAAATTATCTTAAAATTATCTCCTTTATGGCTATCGGTAATGAGTGGTTTTTAAAAAACATACTGTATGTGCCGAAACTTATTTATCCCTCATGTAAAGAAAGCCTGACTATGTTTCCCCTTTGATATGGTGACTGAAGGGCTGGATACTTAGTCTGTTCTTGATCACTGGACATTGTTTTCTGAATTACCCCTTTAAGACCTTACGATGCATTAACCCTTTAAGCCCTCACGATGCATTTAAGCATCATTTTACATCCCTGAAAACAGGTTTAATTTTCCTACAAATAAGGGCTTTAGAATGAAAATTTCCATGAAACTGGCTTTCCAATACATGGCAATTTTCTTCAATTTTTAAACCACATCAAATCATCTTCATCCACTACAAGTCGAGAATTGCGACAGCAATTCGCGGCTTGTAGTGGATGAAGATGACAATGGTAAACTCAGGCTTGAAAGGGTTAAAGGCCCCTTGTAGTCCCCAGACCTACTCTGCACAATGTCATATTTCATACTATTTAAGATGACTTTTTAAATATTAGAGTGCTCAGGGGGCAGAGCTAATTCATGTTGGAAAAGGTGGAGACATGCTTGGCTGGTTATAATACATGTACATGTAAATGTAGCTGATGATTTATTGTATAATTTTATAAAACTGACCAAGGTCAACACGGAACGCCGGTCCAACGCAGCCTGAATGCAGGTGCAGCACTAGAATTGATGGCCATTACCCCGACTGCTCCTGGCCAGCGTCTAGCTTTTACTCACCCCTTGTTCACCCTGTCGATGCGGGCATATTGAAATGAATAGAAATCTAGTTCAGCTCATGTACAAATACAAGACAAATGAAACATATACCCGATGCAGTTTCAATGTTAATTCAGATTTAATAATGGGCGGTTTTTGTGTGTGAAGTCATGTGGTGGGAGATCCGCCCAGCCTAAGAAATGTGCACATTTTCAGTTTTTACTTTTGAAAATAACTGATAATCAGTGGACTAAAATAATCTGCTATATAATATATACTTTAATTATATTGATGAACTGAAATCACTTCACAGGACCTTTGAAGCATCATTTTACATCCCTGAAAACTGACTTAATTTTCCTGAAACCAAGGGTTTTAGAACAAAAATTTCCCTGAAACTGGTTTACCAATACATGAGAAATATTTTTTACCTCTCCACTCGCTTTAAATCATCTTCATCCACTACAAGTCGATAATTGCGGCAGCAATTCGCGTATTGTAGTGGATGAAGATGATAATGGTAACTTCAGGATTAAAAGGGTTAAGAAGTAAAGGTACATACTAGCCATGGGTATTACTGGGGTTTGCAGTTGCCCTATGGTTTAGCTACTATATTATTGGGCACCGCCTCCTGTTGCGGTATTATAGCTAAATGTGTATGTCATAATGATTAAATCATATAAATTATAGTTTATGATTTTCATTATTTTTTCAGTTTTATCTCTTCCAAAGATTGCTCCAGAACAAACCAGCATGCTACGATTAACTCAGTGTTTAGTAAAAGTGCAGATTAAACCGACCATTTGGTTGCCATATTCTATCAGAATCCTGAAACAATGTAGCACATCACAAAGACGCACGTATGCTGCGAGGAGCACTCAGTTAGTTGAACCAGTGTTTTTGAAAGCTGATAATTTTTCTGATCGTATAGCTATTGTGGATCAGCATGGACCTCATTCCTACAGAAATCTATTAATGCTAACTAACTATCTGACAGACAAAATATGTGATAAACTTAAAGCGAAAAAAGATGATACAAATGGGAAGAGAGTGGCCTTTCTCTGTCCTAATGACATATCGTATGTTGTCACACAGTGGTCAGCCTGGATGAGCGGGAGTGTAGCCGTACCACTCAGTAAATCCACACCACCTGCCAGCCTCGAGTATTTCATACAGGATTCCCAAAGCAGCATAGTTGTTAGCACAGAAGAGTTTGCAGAGGTTATTCAACCTCTTGCTGACAAACTGAGCATAAAAAGCCTCATTTTGGAAAAATCTGACTTTTTGTCTTCAGAGTCCTCGTTAATAACAGATGGAGTAAATTATGATACTGCTCCTTATGAAAGGCATCAGCAGAGGTATCACAGATTAAAGCAGCTTTCACGATCTAATCATTTTAAAAACGGCCAATGTCTGATAATTTATACAAGTGGAACAACTGGTAGACCAAAGGTAAGTTTTTATCGTTCACTTTTTTAAATTTTAGTCTTTACATGTAAATGGAAGCTTATCATTTAATTTGTCACATAGTTCATATTTGTTAGCTATCCAACTAAACACAACACATTGATCCACCTGGAAGTGCTGACACAGATCACTCAATTATGTGTGATTCAGAGGAGACTGCACATGCTGTAATCATGGTAATGTTTTGGGTTTTTGCGTACTAAACATATTTACATACCACATGTACCATGCATACCATTGCTAGATTATGTAGTCTGAGACCTACTTGTCCTTCAGAGTGCAGAGATTTTCCCCCTACATTCGACTGGTGTGTTTGCCCCTAAAAATTCACAAATTTGAAAATAAAAACACTGGCCTGATGTAGACTATGCCAGACTTTCTGCGTTCTCAGTCGTTCTAATAAATAATGAATGGCTACACTGTGTTAGCCAGCGACCCGTGCACAAGTCTTATAAACGGGTATAAAGTCAAAATGACGGGCAAAAATTGTCAAAATTACACTATAAACGAAGAAATGCCCGGGCAGTAATACAAAAATTCGGAAAGAACACGGGCAGTTGCCTAATCCTAGCTAAGACAGTGGATGGCTACCCAGTAAACTCAAGACATTGACCAGAAGAGAGATTTCAAAAGTTTCTTATGTTCATAACTATCCAACTAGACATGCTCATAATCTACGTGATGCTTGTAAACATAAAACCAAATTATCTGAACAGTCTATTAGACCAGCTGCTATATCAATACAGAATCATATATCTAGGAATCTAGATACCAATTGTTCAATATTTACCTTCAAATATAAACTTTAAAAATATTTATTATACCATAATATTCCTAATAGTAGAACTCCTTAGATATGATACTGGCTCATGAATTTGTTAATTACTTAATAATTTTTAATTTCTTTTATTGCACGTTTTTATGCACATTGCACATGTATTGTCGTTTCTGTGGATCCACAGGGCTGTGTCTTCCACTTAGACGAGTGTGAGATACAGCCTTTTGCTTCCTAGGGGTCGACATATTATTATTGTAATTATTGTGAGGGCATATAATGCTGCCCAATATTCTCTCCTTTTTGTCATTTTGTTTATCAATCTTGTTCTGTATATTGTTAATACAGATATTTCATATTTTCTATAATTTTGCTCAGATTAATATGTTAGATTTCCTGATTTTCAGTTTATTAACAAAATTAATGTCAATGTTTGGTTGATATACAATTATGACAATAAATAATCTTTAACCCTTACAGTGCTGGGATCAACTTCAGAATCTGACGTCTACAGACGTCAGATTCTGCCGGCTAAAGTCGATCCCCGCACTGTAAGAGTAAACTATTTTTAAAGGTCGTAACTCCATATCATAGGTATTCAAATAAATCAGAAAGAGCTAACTAAGACATTTATGATGATTTCGAATTGATTAAAACCCTTTGATCTCCATGATTTATACAAACTTAATTCAGCGCTGTAAGGGTTAATCTCAAAATCTTGAATCTTAGATAGCAGTCAATGTTTGGCCACCATCTCTGATGCTGTCCCAACACCGCGATCCACAACTTCATGTGACTGAAAATTTAATTTTTTTATCTCAGTATTCTAAGGGTTAGGAGTGATATTTTCAGGGGGTAGTACACACACACGGCAGCATACAAGCACAGATGCAGGACATGGTGGAGGCCTGGGACTGGCAGTCACTGGATGTCATTTTACACGTTTTGCCTTTACATCATGTACATGGAGTCGTCAATGTCCTGATGACTTCACTTTACTGTGGAGCCACATGCGTCATCATGCCATCTTTTAATGCCAAAGAGGTTTGTAGAAAATGTAGGGCCTGCATGAATGTGAGTTCTAATTCACTCTTATTAAGCAGCCCTCCGCAGAATTCCACACGGTCTGCCGCCGCCGCAGTTATTTGTTTTTAAGATAGCTACTTCTATCTTCTAGCTTCTACTTCTATCAACTTCTGCCTCCTCTTACTTCACATAGTGATAGCCATCCCATACCACTGGGAAATTGTTTTGGTGACATTTTAATTCCCATATCATAAACCCTTTAATTACTATGGCCACTAATGAAAAAATGCTCATTGGTGCATTTCAGGGAAAAGTTGATCTTCTTTTAATCAGATCTCCTTTTAATTTGGCAAATATGCTCAGCTATGTCATTTTACACGTTTTGCCTTTACATCATGTACATGGATTCGTCAATGTCCTGATGACTTCACTTGACTCAAGAAATGCACAATGACTCGACCATGAATATAAAACAAGATGTGATGTCTCACACAAAGATAACCCATGAAAAATTTCACACTAAATAATCCAAAATGGCTGAAAATGTTTTTTTTCACTATTTCGGAAATCTTGCATGATAGCTGATCTATGAATTTCTGCTTCCTCATACTTCACATAGCCATCATATACCACTGGGGGATTTCTTGTGACATTTTGATCCCCATATCAACCCTTTAATTACTAGGGCCACTAACAAAGAAATACTTGTTAGCGCTTTTCAGGAAAAAGATTCCAGCAGATCTTCTTCTTATTTGGCAAATATAAACAGCAATGTCAGCCAATGACCTGGTTAACTTTTGGGAGCAAACAACTTAAAATAGTGGTCGAGCGATAACGGAGGGCTGCTTTGGTGCTTGTTTCTGAACAATTCTTTCTAGTTATATTTAGAAATACAATTTCAAAAATTTAGACTGTAAATCAATATCTTCAAGAGCTGCATTGGTATTGACTATTTTATTTTTCATTCATTATATCACAACAGAGTCATGAAACCTCACCTAGAAATATCTAATGGGGGTGCTTTTACACATCTAGTTTCAAATAGTTTTAACATTATACATGGTATATAATTCATTGAACAAAAAAGCACAATTAGACCAATTATGTAAAACTATTTTTATTTATTTTTTAAATGCAAAAATAAGTATATGTGCCATCCAAATTCTCCTTTTAATTTGTACTAGAAAGAAGTGATCAAAAGCCATGTACATTATAATAATTTCCAGTCCTGGCTGTGCGGGGTAGTAATGGCTAGTGATGGCTATTTATCAATCAGTTAGACTGAAAAGTATTCACTGTAATTTAGCTAATATGAACGGTTTTTCACTCTCTTAAAGGTTTGGTCACAGCTGCTGAGTCCAACACCTCCTGCAGGTCTTCAGCGTAGCATCAATCTCTTCATGGCCGTCCCCACTGTTTATGCCAAACTGATTGCTGAATATGAAGACAGATTAAAAAGAGGGCGTGGAACCAAAAGGACCAAAGAATTCATTCATGCTGTCTGTTCATCAAAAATCAGGTATACAGGTATAGAACACACCGGGGATGAGAATTCGTAATGTCTTGTTAGTGACAAAACATTACAAATACTTTTTTTGTACGTAGACTGAACCTAGCTCCTCACAGTTTTGAAAATATAAATTTTTATAAACTTTTTATCCACTGCTCCACACATCAGGTAGTGGGTGTAGATGTGACTCTGTGGATTGTGAACTTTGACATACATTTGATCTACATTTCTGAGCCAAATTTTTTGAAAGAGCATAACACTAAAACCTCTTGGGGGATAATTTTCATATTGCATTTTTGGAGTTGTGACCTTTGACTTACATTTTCATCTATATCTGAGCCAACTAAATATAAATAGCTTAGAGACATTGAACAACATCGTTGACGGAGCATATCTCTGAAAATCTCTGGGGGACTTCATTCATATTACACACATAAGTTCCCAAATGTCCTACTATAAATAGAAATTTACACATGTTCTTATTTCTTTACCACATTTCATAACATTTGTGCACTTTTATCATGAGTGCTAGGTGGTGAATGATGGTGGCCTTTGGCCTCTTGTTTTTACAACAGGTCAATATATTCCCGAAGCTTCTTGAGGCTTTGTAATTTGTTTAATTGTTTAATTTGGCTTAATTTTCTTTTCTTGACCTTAGATTAATGGTGAGTGGCTCGGCTGCACTGCATGAGCCAGTCATGACAAGGTGGGAGGAAATCACTGGCCACAGACTACTTGAACGATATGGCATGACAGAATTGGGAATGGGTTTAACCAATCCACTCAGTGGACCAAGACTACCGGGTAAAACGTTATATTCATGGTTAGCCTTAGGGTGTAAGTTATAACTCTAAGAAATAAATTCATTTAACTCGTTTACAACTCATTCTAGTGAAAGGGTTCATAATTATATTATACTTTAATATTGGTAACTGTTTCAATTATAAAAAGATGATGGCCTTGTGTTTTGTGAAATGCACCTCACTCTTAAAGTGTGATGTATTAAGACGTCTTGGCAATTGTACGGTTGTGGCTCTCTATTCATTCATCTATTATTTCAAATTTTATCATTATATCTGAATTCCAATTAATTTTGAATAATAAAGGGATGTTTTCTATTTTCTGCTTATGATTATGAAAATTATAATTCTATGTTGCATGAGGTGTTTCTTGAATAGTTGTTTTTTAAATAGTCCAAGGTGGTTTGTAATATATTCTCAGCAAACACAAGACATTAATTCAATGCTGGGTAAATGTTGGACTACCGTCTATGATGCTAGTCTAACATTGCCCTAGCATTGGGTCAATGTCGCATGCTTGTTGGGTTATCCCCCATTTTTTGCACTTTGTTATATTTTAACCAATTCAATGTGACATGTGATGTAAATACATGTATTGAGATGTAGTTTTCCTAAGGCTTTGTTGTGAATGGAAAATAAACACGGTTGTTTTCCTGAACAAAGCTACCTTTTTACTATTTTCCAAATTAAAAACTAATGCATCTTATTTTTCTCATTTGGGGGATTGTCACATGAATAGGCCGATTTATGAAATATATCATATAATATTACTGTAAATGTTTTTGATTTTATTGGGTTAACACAAATTATATCCCAGATAATACGAAACACTTTGGGTAATTACTGGTTTAATTTTGGGCCAGCATCACAGACGGTGGACCAATATTAAACCAGCATTTGGTGAACATCTGATGTTAGCAGGGATGTTTCGTGGGTAAAATATTGCAACTGCTATTTCTATATTTGAATATGAAATTGTTTACATATTATACACTTGTACACTTCATGTTTTATCTCTTCTCTACAGGATCAGTTGGTATGCCTTTTCCCCGTGTGGAAGCTTGCATTGCGGCACCAGATGTATATTCAGATAAAGGGTATGATGTTCTGGCACAGGGAAACTGCAGACGGACAAAAGTAAAGCCTGGTAAAGAGAGTGTTCTTTTATAAAGAGATGGTAAAAGTGCAAATAAGCTCTAATCTTAAAGATTTTCTGTGAGGCGTGGCTAAGCATATTTGTGCACTATATCAACTTCAAGCTGTTTAACGCTTAAAAACGAGGCTCTGCGTGCTGTTATACGTTGATTTTATATATTCTATTATTATTTTTGTGTGAGCATTGAAGTGTCATTTATTGGAGATGAAATATTTGTTTAATTAATCAAATCATTTTTTTGTAAACCTGATTTTCTCCCACTTAGTAGTGAAATATAACTTCTAGTGGTGTGGATATTTCAATTTCCAAATCTGGTGCATCAAGGCGTAAAGCTAAAAATTATGGAACGTATACAATCTTGTTTTAAGTCTAAAGGTCCTATGTCCATGCCAATGGCTCAGTGTTGGGCAGACAAATGAATGATGCTGGTTGTTAATTTCCCAATTTGACCATGTTTCAAATGATAATTAACATCTCACCGCATAGTGTTTCTTTAAGCTTGTGATAGATCTTTTACAATATACTTTACTAAGGACTCTTTTGTGAAAATGAGGGATGTGATTTTTTTCTTTTTTTTTTGGGACCAAACATATGATAATTGTAAAATGTATCTGGGGAGGGGGAGAGAGAAGCCACTAACACAATACAATACTCAGGATGGCTCACATTGCCCCCCTGCTCGTTGTTTTCCGTTTTTAACCCTTTTCCTTATGAATTTTCAGCCACTTGAAGTTGTGTCTCGCTACCGCGATCCACAACTTCAAGTGGCTGAAAATTACTTATATTTGTTTAATTTGACACCAAACATTTGCAAATTATGGTGTTTAAACACTCTTTTTAATCCCAATAACAGTTTTTTAATCGGCTGATAAACGGATTAAAAACCACAATAGTCGTAATCAGCAGGCAAAGGGACAATCACATTCCTGAAAAAATATAAGCAGTGTACAGAGAATTGTGAGCTACATACCCAGTATATATTATAGGTTCATAATGCTTAAAACCTCACAGTGGTAAATCATAATTTGCTCGATATTTGTCAAATTTAATTATTTAAATATTCTACCTTTTAGACTTTATCTTGTGCAGGATGTGAAGGTGCGGCCGGTGAATTATACATAAAGGGTCCAAGTATGTTCAAGCACTACTGGAATAAACCAGAAGCAACCGCCGATACTTTCACAGTAGATGGCTGGTTTAAAACAGGTATCACACTCGCATTCTAAGCACAGACAAGTGCCAGGCAATAACTAACTGAAATTAGAAAAAATGGGTCTCAATATAATTACCAGTACTATATTCACTACAAACAAACAAAATGACAAATTGTACCTTTTGTGTACACCACGCACCAAATCTGACTACTCTGCACTAACATACTCAGCCGCTACCTACATTCACTGACTGTTTACCCTCCTAATGGCACCTGTCTTAACTTTACAGTGCGGGGATCGACTTTATTCAACAGAATCTGATGTCTGTAGACGTCAGATTCTGACGACTATAGTCGATCCCCCCACTAAGAATCAACATATTTATGTTGGCCGTAGACCCATAACATAGGTATTCAATTGAATCAGAAAGAGCTGACTAAGGCATTTATAATGATTTCAAATCGAAAAAAACCCTTTGGTTGCGATGTGTTTTACAAATTGATTCGCCACTTTAAGGGTTAACCCTCAAAGTGATAAGTTATAGAAATTAACTTTTTGACACTTGAGAGTTGTGGCTTGCTGCTGCGATCCACAGCTTTAATTGTCAAAATCCGAGACCAAACCTTTCATTCCCAATGACAGTTATGTAACTTGCTAATAAAGCAGATTAACCCTTTCAGTGCGGGGACCATCTTTATACGTCGTCTGCTGAAAGAATTAAAATATCTATAACTACCGTACATCCATAACATAGGTATTCAAATGAAGCAGAAAGATCTAACTAAGAGGATTATGATGATATCAAATTTAGAAAACCCTTTGGTCTCCATCGTTTATACAGAAATGTTTTAACGCTGTGAGGGTAAAAATGGCCATAGTCATGCTTAGAGCTTTAAGGGTAAGCAGACCATTTATCTGTGTCCCGAGGTCAACTGCCTGCTGCACATTTCATTGTCCTTAGAAATAACCTGATTGAAAAATTACTATTTTTGCATTTTATGTTTATTATTTCAATATAGAATAAACGTACCAATTTGCCTCAGTCTACATAATACAAACTTTATTTAGACTGACAATCAAACTGATTAGTTTTTAGTATGATATATTATGCTTTTTGCTGTCACTCTTTGCTATTACTCAAGATTCATATCATAGAAATATATATTTTTTTTTAAATAGACACCTATCAAGTGTACTACAATGTATAAGATTGAATCACATTTGATTGATTCATGCTTGCTTACATAATGCTCTAGTCAATGTTTGTAAGAAAAAAATGTGCGCTCTGATAATTTTTTCTAGTAGAAGCATTTTCCATTCAGGTGACACTGCTTGCTTCAAAGATGGAACTTACAGGATTCTTGGTCGCACCTCTGTGGATATTATTAAGAGTGGTGGTTATAAATTAAGTGCTCTAGACATAGAGCGTCAGCTATTGAGTCACAGTGACATTAAGGAGGTGGCAGTGGTGGGCTTGCCAGATGTCACATGGGGACAGCGTGTTGCTGCAATAGTGGTACTTGTCACAGATACCACTCTGAATCTCAATGACTTACGTGAATGGTCCTCTGATAAAATGTCATCATATCAGCTTCCTTCTGTGCTCAAAGTGGTGGACTCTTTACCTAGAAATGCCATGGGAAAGATCAATAAAAAGGAGTTAACTGAAAATGTATTTTCTAAAGAACTGAAACAGAGATAGCGATAAAGTATTACCTTAGTACTTCATAACTATGAATTCTATATTTTGTGCAATCTGACTTAGTAGATAGGGAGCATCCACAATATTGCTGAGCCATAATATTAAAATATGTGTAGTAATGCCGTTGTATTGCTTTTTCAATGTTTTTCATACAACCTTTGTTGATCAAGTTGCATGTGTGTAAAAATATTGGCAAACTCTCTGCAACAAATACAAATAAGTTTTACCCGATTTGAAGTTGTGCATTGACAGCTGTGGTACATACTAAACATACTGAACCTGTATTGCTTCAATTGTAGGCCTATTGCACCCGGACGATGATTCAACAACAAAACAATGGGTCTAACGAAGACTTGTATTATATATTTTTAAGGTTTTAATTGGCTAATAAGAATACTGTTTAACCCTTACAGTGCGGGGATCGACTTTAATCGTCTGTATATGTCAGATTCTGACGACTAAAGCCAATCCCCGCACCGTAAGAGAAAAAAATTTGAAAGGTTGTGGACCCATAACATAAGTATTCAAATAAATCAGACAGAGCTGACTGAGACATTTATGATGATTTAAAATTGAAAATAACCCTTTGGACTCCATGGTTTATATAAAATAATGCAGCGCTTTATTGGTTAAACTAACAAGATGATTCAACAACAAAACAATGGGTCTAACGAAGCCTTGTATTATATATTTTAAGGTTTCAATTGGCTAATAAGAATACTGTTTAACCCTTAGAACACTGATGTCGACTACAGTAGACATTCTGCGTTTTTATTGGCACCTGTATAGCCAGTTGTTGAAAGTAAAATGTGCTTTCAATTTTGAAACACTGATATATGTTGAGACTTAAATTCCACAAATAACACAAATTTTCGGTCACTTGAAGTTGTGGATCGCGGTAGCGAGACACAACTTCAAGTGACTGAAAATTTAATTTGAATAAGTCAGTGTTCTAAGGGTTGACCCTTACAGCGTGGGGATCGACTTTAATCGTCTGTATATGTCAGATTCTGACAACTAAAATCAATCCCCGCACCTTAGGAGAAAAAATATTTCTAATGGTCGTAGACCCATAAGATAGGTATTCAAATGAATCAGAAAGAGCTTACCAAGACATTTATGATGATTTAAAATTGAAAAAAACCTTTGGACTCCATGGTTTATATAAAAATAATTCAGCGCTTTAAGAGTTAAACTAATAATGAAACAAAGCATGATTACTAAATTGTGTATACAAGGTAGTGAGACACTTTTTAACCCTTAAAGCGCTAAATTAACTTAATTAAAGTGTCAACTGCTTGAGACCAAGCATTTGCAAATCTTGATGTTTAAGCACTCATTTCAATCCCAATAACAGTGCTTTGATCAGCTAATCTAACAAATTCAAATCGCGCACAACTGCACCAGTGATATCATACTTGGTTATAATTGTGTAGGCCCCTATACATGGTAGCAAGACATATAAAATTGTGCACTTGAGAAGCTAACTGCATCAGTGATATCATACTTGGTTATAATTGTGTAGGCCCCTATACATGGTAGCGAGACATATAAAATCGTGCACTTGAGAAGCTAACTGCATCAGTGATATCATACTTGATTATAATTGTGTATAGATGGTAGCGAGACATATAATAGCGCGGAAGCTGGAAGCTAACTGCATCAGTGATATCATACTTGATTATAATTGTGTATACATGGTAGCGAGACATATTATAGCGCGGAAGCTGGAAGCTAACTGCACCAGTGATGTTATACGTGACTATAATCAATCTAATGTATTTATCATAAAAGTAAGTGAACCTCGCACACACTCTAATATCACCATGGTAAAGGTTTTCGATCACATTACATAATCATTTTAATTATCTAACCGTATATTAATTATCAAATTTTTCGGTCCATTCATCCAGGAATTGATCAATAATTTATCATGTTTATTGTTTACCAGAGACTTCAGCATGTTCAGTGTCTTTATCAATCTAAAATGTGTTAAACAGTGCTGATAAGCACTGGTGGTCAGTCAACATTCCAGTCGTCTCTGGTCTGTAATCAAAAAGAGTCACACCAGAATTGTATTATGCATTTCTGATTAAACTTACCTCCCTGAGAATTAGTAGCAGATACTCTTGAGTTCCGGTAGTCATGTTAAACCTCTTAATTAAAGGATAAATTGTTATATACATATGTGATATAATCACATCTTAAGTCATTCATGTATGTTTTGTTCAAATGTGTTTTCATTCATTCAATTGGTCTTTCACTCAGGCATTCATTCAATCATTTCAAAAGCAATCATGTTCTATTTCGTCATTATTTTATGAATAATTTATTTTAATGTAATGCATTATTTATTATTGTATGTATATATAAACGTTACATTTGCATAATAACAACAAAATGTGATCAAATAAACCAATGTCATATCATGTTAACATTTCTGTGTTGTTTCAGTCGATTTTTATTTATACAAATTGAAAATTACATTCAACATAATTATTGAGGTTAATAAATAGATAGATATATAGATCTTTATTAACAAAATTAAAAGTCATTACTGACTTATTTTACATACAAATATAAATAAATGTATATATATATATATATATAAACATGAACAACAGGATTAGGTAACGTATTTAAAATATGCATCATAGATACTTAAACGGCAAACAGCATCATCATGATATATATATTGTACATTGGGGCATAAATATATGTTTCCCACAACTAAAATCACAATTCATCGCGTAGATCCGGGGACTGCCCAGCAAACACAAAAAATTGTACAACGTCGGCCCAACGTTGGTCCAACATTGTTTAAATGCATCGGCCCGACGTCTTCGACGTTGGTCCCACATTGTACAAATGTCATACAAATGTTTTATGTTGGCTGGGTGTGACTTTAAAATCCGTGTTAGAAAAAACTGAGAGACCTAAAATGATTCCTTCAAACACAAGTTGAGGAAGGCTCCATTATTAAACAGAATTGCAACAATTGCTCATAATGTTAATAGTCATTCTGTGACCAGAGCAATCTCTCCCTATCGGCACGAGAGAAAGGCAAGAAGAAATAATAGTACACGATAACCCAGCGCCTCCAACTACGGTCTCGTGGGTGGGGCGCTGGTGACAGCATATTTAATAATATGTGTGTAGGCTTACTTGGATATCGACTTTCAGGTGTCAAGCATGTGTGTGGAATATGCTAAAAAAATATGTCTATGATATTGTTGTGTAATTGTTAGTAATATTTGTTATCCTACCTAAAATATATATTGTTTAGTCACAATTATATTGGGTATGCTTAGTTTAAAATATTGTTTCATCTTGAAAATTGCTTTGTCACCTTTACAAATTAACACAATCAGTGTCGCATTGCTTGTGTTTTTACCTTGGCGAATTGCCCTCGCATAAGGGTTGGTAACATGTCGCCTTTATAATTTAATTGCAATTTATCCATGCATTTTTAGAAACATATAATTGTTATTAGGTTAAACAGATAAATATTGTAATGTAATGACTAAAAAAAAATATTGTAATGATCAAATTTGATGAAACACGTATCTTTTATTTCAGTTATGCGTACATTATAATAAGGTGTTACAATAACCAGGAGCTGATAAGCTATATGATGAAATAAAAAATACACTTTTGATAACAAATTAGAAGATAAGTAAAAGTAATTTTCCACATTTAGCAGTTATTTAAGATCCATATGAATCAATACTAAAAAAGCAATGGCAACAACATAATCACCGTGATCACAAACGATAAAATATTTTTTACTGTACCGTAACAATGTTTTGAGTATATTTTCTCATCTTTGGTAATAGCGACTACACGTTGACATTCATGGCATTTGTATACAGCCCAGAGCGAGATTCAACTAGCCCTTACCATTATTTACCATACATTTCTAAGAAAAATCCACTAGCCTTTTCAAGTTTCCACTAGCCTCTGGCTACCGGGCTAGTGCGAATTTGCATCCCTGTGTATGTAAGCCTATCTTCAAACGTATTCACTGACATGAGTCTGCTAAAATTGAACAATTAATTTTATTACTTACAAATGAAAAAAAATCACTATGTATTTTTAAAATTAAATTCGATTTGTTTTTATCTGTGGGAAATAGTTCCTTCTAGAATGCATGTATCAGGCACTGGCGGTATTCCTTTCAATTTACAAAAAGCCTGTGCGTCAGATAACATGTCATTTGGCAGACACAGCCCAGGTGCAGATTTAGTCACGTTGTGTCTGCTCAGAGTAGAATACCTCTGGGAGTCACGATCCATTCCACGAACAGCTTTCTCCACATAAGCCTCAGGTAGATCACAATGCTTAAACACCTGCTGCATGGTGTATGCGGGGTCATTCACCAAATCTTCGTACTTTACAGCTGATATCGGCCATCCTTCTTGACGTAAGTCCAAATACTTCCTGCACATTGTCACCCACACAATCAATGTAAACAGTACTTGGTGTTTAATACGATATGAGAGGTCTTTAGCAGGCATTCCTGTGACAGCTTCAAATAAAACCTGAGTAAACACCTTGTGAATCCTTCCCAGTGTGAAGACCAGCCGTAATATGGGTAGTCTGTAAGATATCTTAGCTAAAGACACGGCCACATCCAAGCCTTCTCTGTACATGAAGAGGAACTTTGTGTCGGGAAACACGCGTTTTATCTGGTTCATCTCACACATGGCTGGTGAGCTGATTTTGATCAAATAAGCAGCTGGTTTCTTTTTCATCGGCTTACACAGCATCCCAATGCCATTGGATATATAACGATCCAACTCTTTCCCAGTGAATAGTTTTTCTTGGCAGGCAATCGCAACTGCTTCAAATGCAGCAGGCTCGCTCATTGATACTATTTGTTCTGTACTGTCCATTAGCTGTGAGAGTAGCGTGGAGCCGCACCTAGAAGTATTACCCAGTAAAATAAGAGGTGCTGCTGGCCTTCCAACATGCTCTGCCAGTTTATGGAATGATTCAATGGGCATGACATACAGTTTCCTCCCGTGAATAAACTGGCCTTCTTTCACAAAAGAGGCAACATTGCTGTCGTAAATATCAATATGAGTGGGAGATTCTATAAACACAGCCTGGCTTGGAGAGAGGTCATACAAGGTGATGTTGTCCTTAAGAACATGTTCAGGGTGTAGAAATCCACTATGTGTTGTCAAATAATCAGAACTAGACGGTTTACTCAGTAGGCGATCGAATCGATACCTGAACCAAATATTCAATACCTGCGTGCTCCTCTTGTAATTTGTAGGTTGTTTAGCATTTTGTAGCTCTCTGTATGTGCGGTTGAGTAGCCACACTACCTTTTGGCAGGTCGAGTATGCTGTGCGTAGTAAGATAAATGCAAACAATTTGAATAATTCAACGCCTATCATCTTAAACGCATGTGAATATTCTCACTCGGTTGGGTTTGCTTCTGATACTTCTCTGACCCTGACCTCCAATCTTCTAAATAGTGGGAACATTGATGTGGATTTTCATGCATGGTCATAGTAGTCGCCTGTACTGTAAACACAAGACGTTGACCCAATGTTGGCTTAATGTTGGACCAGTGAATTAGACGATGGCCCGATATTAAAACAGCATTGGGTTAACGTCTCGTGTTTGCGTTTAATTAATTGTAGAGGAAAAAAGCAGTAACTATGTTCTTCAGAAAATGATGAGTGCTCACTTTTCACCTTTGCCACGGTCTAGCTGGCACCATGAAGTTAGTTACTAACTCCATGCTGGCACGGTTCAATGAACGTTTTGAATATATGCTGTGGCGGAGAAAGATACAGCCTTGGAGTTACGGTACGTTACACCAACTGTATTATTACAAACTGCTGTACATACGACCTAGGCCCTATATATTATTTGCACAATATATATTAGCCCTATATAATTAGAGTCCGAGTTGCTCAATGGACAGAATCAGAGATTGTGACCCTTTAACATGGGAGGAGGGGTCGATATAGAGAGAGTTGTTAAATAACCTTAACCGCCAAGTTAAATAATTGTCATTTTCACCCATTAGAAGTTGTGTCTCGCTGACGCGATTCACAACTTCAAGTAGGTGAAAATTATTCAGAATTGGCGACATGAAGGTCAAGACTAAGAAACCTTGCTGATGCCATGTTAATTGTAACTGATATGTAATGTGCTAATAAGACATGTAGAAAACGAATATAATCGGGACTGGCGGTTATAGGGTTGAAGAATATCTGATGATGCGAACACTGGTGTCTGATAAGATAAATCCGATCGGATTGTCTTATCGGACATCACAGACACACGCCATCCAACCAATATTGTTTTAACCCTTTAACCGCCGGTGCCGTCCATATTCGTTTATTACATTTTTTATTGACATATTACATATCAGCTTTTCAACCTGTTGAAGATAGAACGTGACATTAATCAGCCAGATTTGAAATTTCACCATTTTGTCAAGTCCGAAAAATTTCCAGTCACTTGAAGTTGTGGATCGCGTCAGCGAGGCGCAACTTCAAGTGGGTGAGAATTCCAATTGAATAATTTGGTGGTTAAAGGGTTAATGCTAGACCACCGTCTGCGACGCTGGCCCAACATTAAAACATCATTATGTCTCCTTGCTGTGGTTTGGTGGGAGATGTGCCTGTGCGGAGATGTGATAATTTCCTCCTTCTTCCACGGCTATAATAGCGAGCAATCCGGGGGAGGGGGGGGGGGGGAGGGTCCTTCATGAATAAGTTAACGTCGGAACGGCACGCAATAAATTAAAAAAAGGTAAAGATGCAAGTTTATATGTACCCGCCGTCAGATTAACTTGTATCGCACGATTTCTAAGTTAATTCTCATCCGATTTGAATGAAATTTTGCAAGGACTATTTTCTATTTTCGCGTCACCCGCTAAATACCGTGAAATTTTCATAAAAAAAAATATTATATCGTTCAAAAGACCAGTTGACATGTAGTAAATTTGTAATTACGACGTCCCTCTATAAACCCTCTTAAATAAATTAAAATTTGTTTTAACACTGAATTGCTTTATATGGCAGCTGGTGTAACTTTTCAGCTATAGAATATTTTTCGTTTTTTTTTCGCGAAAATTGTCCTTGCGAAAAGTCATGAGAATCGGTTGAGAATTGCCTGAGAAATCGGCGAAAAACATGCGATACAAGTTAATCTGACGGCGGGTATAGTCTGGTATCAAGTCTGAAGATCAATCATCCAAAGTTTTTTTTACATTTCGCCCCCTGGTCACTGAACATGTTCATGTGTGTGTCATTTCAACTCCACGGGGGACATACATCCCTGCAGCCATTTCGGCACAGCGAACTTATTATCGTACAAATTACAATAGTCTTACTAGGTTGATCTACCCATTGACACATGAGTCAAGTGAAGCATGTAAGGGTAAAGTGCCTTGGCTTTGTTCAAAGGCATGGAAACAATGTCAAAATGTTGAGAAGAAGAGAAGCATCATATTTCATTGAAAACCTGCACCAAGCAGGGTTTGAACCCGCGCGACAGGCAGCGACAATAGGGAAGCGCCACGCTCTAGCGATGGTTAATCCTTATCTTGCTTAATTGAAAAAAAAATCTGCCACTTGGAGTTGTGTCTCGCTACCGCGACCCACAAATTCAAGCGGCTAAAAAATACTGATATTTGCTTAACCCTTTAAGCCCCCACGATGCATTAAAGCATCATTTCACATCCCTGAAAACAGACATAATTTCCCTACAACTAGTGGTTTTAGAACGAAAATGTCCATGTAACTGGTTTACCAATACATAGCAATTTTCTTTAATTTTTTAACCACATCAAATCATCTTCATCCACTACAAGTCGAGAATTGCGACAGCAATTCGCGGCTTGTAGTGGATGAAGATGACAATGGTAAATTCCGGCTTGAAAGGGTTAATTGGACACTAAACATTTGCAATTTTGATGTTCAAACACTCATTTTATTCCCAATTTAACAGTTATTTGGTTGACTAGTAAAACAACCCCTAAGTTAACGTCGGAACGGCACGCAATAAATTAAAAAAAGGTAAAGATGCAAGTTTATATGTACCCGCCGTCAGATTAACTTGTATCGCACGATTTCTAAGTTAATTCTCATCCGATTTGAATGAAATTTTGCAAGGACTATTTTCTATTTTTGCGTCACCCGCTAAATACCGTGAAATTTTCATAAAAAAAAATATTATATCGTTCAAAAGACCAGTTGACATGTAGTAAATTTGTAATTACGACGTCCCTCTATAAACCCTTTTAAATAAATTAAAGTTTGTTTTAACACTGAATTGCTTTATATGGCAGCTGGTGTAACTTTTCAGCTATAGAATATTTTTCGTTTTTTTTTCGCGAAAATTGTCCTTGCGAAAAGTCATGAGAATCGGTTGAGAATTGCCTGAGAAATCGGCGAAAAACATGCGATACAAGTTAATCTGACGGCGGGTATAGTCTGGTATCAAGTCTGAAGATCAATCATCCAAAGTTTTTTTTACATTTCGCCCCCCGGTCACTGAACATGTTCATGTGTGTGTCATTTCAACTCCACGGGGGACATACATCCCTGCAGCCATTTCGGCACAGCGAACTTATTATCGTACAAATTACAATAGTCTTACTAGGTTGATCTACCCATTGACACATGAGTCAAGTGAAGCATGTAAGGGTAAAGTGCCTTGGCTTTGTTCAAAGGCATGGAAACAATGTCAAAATGTTGAGAAGAAGAGAAGCATCATATTTCATTGAAAACCTGCACCAAGCAGGGTTTGAACCCGCGCGACAGGCAGCGACAATAGGGAAGCGCCACGCTCTAGCGATGGTTAATCCTTATCTTGCTTAATTGAAAAAAAAATCTGCCACTTGGAGTTGTGTCTCGCTACCGCGACCCACAAATTCAAGCGGCTAAAAAATACTGATATTTGCTTAACCCTTTAAGCCCCCACGATGCATTAAAGCATCATTTCACATCCCTGAAAACAGACATAATTTCCCTACAACTAGTGGTTTTAGAACGAAAATGTCCATGTAACTGGTTTACCAATACATAGCAATTTTCTTTAATTTTTTAACCACATCAAATCATCTTCATCCACTACAAGTCGAGAATTGCGACAGCAATTCGCGGCTTGTAGTGGATGAAGATGACAATGGTAAATTCCGGCTTGAAAGGGTTAATTGGACACTAAACATTTGCAATTTTGATGTTCAAACACTCATTTTATTCCCAATTTAACAGTGATTTGGTTGACTAGTAAAACAACCCCTAAGTTAACGTCGGAACGGCACGCAATAAATTAAAAAAAGGTAAAGATGCAAGTTTATATGTACCCGCCGTCAGATTACCTTGTATCGCACGATTTCTAAGTTAATTCTCATCCGATTTGAATGAAATTTTGCAAGGACTATTTTCTATTTTCGCGTCACCCGCTAAATACCGTGAAATTTTCATAAAAAAAAATATTATATCGTTCAAAAGACCAGTTGACATGTAGTAAATTTGTAATTACGACGTCCCTCTATAAACCCTTTTAAATAAATTAAAGTTTGTTTTAACACTGAATTGCTTTATATGGCAGCTGGTGTAACTTTTCAGCTATAGAATATTTTTCGTTTTTTTTTCGCGAAAATTGTCCTTGCGAAAAGTCATGAGAATCGGTTGAGAATTGCCTGAGAAATCGGCGAAAAACATGCGATACAAGTTAATCTGACGGCGGGTATAGTCTGGTATCAAGTCTGAAGATCAATCATCCAAAGTTTTTTTTACATTTCGCCCCCTGGTCACTGAACATGTTCATGTGTGTGTCATTTCAACTCCACGGGGGACATACATCCCTGCAGCCATTTCGGCACAGCGAACTTATTATCGTACAAATTACAATAGTCTTACTAGGTTGTTCTACCCATTGACACATGAGTCAAGTGAAGCATGTAAGGGTAAAGTGCCTTGGCTTTGTTCAAAGGCATGGAAACAATGTCAAAATGTTGAGAAGAAGAGAAGCATCATATTTCATTGAAAACCTGCACCAAGCAGGGTTTGAACCCGCGCGACAGGCAGCGACAATAGGGAAGCGCCACGCTCTAGCGATGGTTAATCCTTATCTTGCTTAATTGAAAAAAAAACCTGCCACTTGGAGTTGTGTCTCGCTACCGCGACCCACAAATTCAAGCGGCTAAAAAATACTGATATTTGCTTAACCCTTTAAGCCCCCACGATGCATTAAAGCATCATTTCACATCCCTGAAAACAGACATAATTTCCCTACAACTAGTGGTTTTAGAACGAAAATGTCCATGTAACTGGTTTACCAATACATAGCAATTTTCTTTAATTTTTTAACCACATCAAATCATCTTCATCCACTACAAGTCGAGAATTGCGACAGCAATTCGCGGCTTGTAGTGGATGAAGATGACAATGGTAAATTCCGGCTTGAAAGGGTTAATTGGACACTAAACATTTGCAATTTTGGTGTTCAAACACTCATTTTATTCCCAATTTAACAGTGATTTGGTTGACTAGTAAAACAGATTGAAAATGACAAAAGTCGTGATCAGCAGGATAAGAGGAAATTCAATTCAATTCGGTTATTATACTGACAAGTACAAAAATACAACAACAAAATATAATAAGTTTGCTTTCAGTATCTAGCCCATGAGGCTTATTAGCAGGTTTATATTATAATTATTTATAAAAATGAGGTGTAGAAACGAGGGGTGAAAGTATAAGCATATTGATGTACAACAATAGTTAAATTAACCATTTTGAAATTAGTCAGCGAATAGAAGCAGAGTGTCAATGACACAGAAGCTCATCCTTAATTAAAGCAAGTTGATTACGAATTAAAAAAAATCCATGAGGCAATTCTATGCACATGCACGAGCTCTATAAAATAAACTAAACAAAATTAAAATTGGATAAGAATTGAGGGAGGCGAAGCATTTCTTGTGAATTGTGAACAGAGTGCCCTAATTGGGTCTTAATTAGGTCATATGTTAATTGACAATTATTAATTTCTCAAATCCGTGAGGCAGTATATTGCATACATGTAGTTGAGGGAGGAGAAGCATTTTTTGTGAATGGTGGACAGAGTGCCGTAATTAGGGCTTAATTAGGTCATAAGTTAATTAATAATTAAAATTTGTCAAATCCGTGAGAAAGTTTAATGCGCAGGCCCAAGCTATTTCAAACAAACCAAACATAATTGAAATCAGATAAGAATTGAGGGAGGAAAAGCATTTCTTGTGAATGGTGGACAGAGTGTCCTAATTAGAGCCTAATCAGATCAAAAGTTAATTAATAATTAAAATTTCTCAAATCCGTGAGATAGTTTAATGCACAGGCACGAGCTCTTTGTAACAAACCAAACAGAATTGAAATCGGATAATAATTGAGGGAGGAGAAGCATTTCTTGTGAATTGTGGACAGACGACAGACGACAGACAACAGACAACAGACGACAGACGCAACACGATGGCATAAGCTCATCTAAGCCGGATGAGCTAAAAAGTGACTCCTGAAAATGCTAATGTCACGAGTCATGTTAAGCCAGCCCGAGCCATTCAGCAAATGTTAATTCAATATCGGTCCACCATCGGAGACCAGTGTTCAGCACAGGCCGCGATATCGCGTCAATTACGCACTTAGAGGTCAAATGTCTCCTATTTTTCCAGGGTAGTGAGACAAATGTCCCCACCTATTTATTGTCTGTGCTTAACACTTGGCGTCAATTACGCACTTAGAGGTCAAATGTCTCCTTTTTTTCCAGGGTAGTGAGACAAATGTCCCCACCTATTTATTGTCTGTGCTTAACACTTGGCGTCAATTACGCACTTAGAGGTCAAATGTCTCCGAGACGATAGCCTGGTACTACGCCAGCATCGGTTCAATGTGTTGTGTTTACTGGGATCAAGACGGGATCAAGACGGCGATAAATCGTTAAGGTAACACATGCTACATTCTGTGTTTCATAACAACACCTGAAGAAAATGTTATACTGCTGAATTAATAATAAATTATATCTTATAACTGCATTAATTGACCACTTTTCATTTAAAGGTGTTTGACTCTAATGGGATTGTTTTGTTGATAATAATGGTACGTCGTGTTAATGAGTACGTGCCCAGGTGATAGCGATGCGAATATATTTGCGAAGCAGATGAAACATTTATATATTTGTATTTTAATATGTATTAAATATTTTCATGTTTATGCCAGACAGGCAGACAGACATATTTTTCATAGACATAATAAAAGCGTATTAGGCCTACTAATTTTTTTTTTTAATACTTTTTTTATAATTTATATGTATAGCCTATGCTGAATTCTGTAAAATCAGAGAGGCTGTTCTGTAAAATCATGTGAAAATGTAGATGTTGTGTATAAACTTAAAATCAAGCTTGCCTTAACATTTTTAAACAAACACAGCATGCGAGACGTTCAGCGAGCACACCACAATCAAATAAACCCAGTACGACGCCCAGTATAGTTGTCACTGTGTCCGAGTTTGCGATGAATAGCAGATATTGTCAGAAATTTATTAGAAGAAATAAAATATCCCCGGTATATGCAGTAAGATTACATCGTTCCAAACCAACAAATATGTAACTGAATTATCATGATTATATGAAATATTAAATTTATCATAATTTATTTGTTCGTCATTTGAAGCCGAAATTTGCAATCCCAGCATCAAATGAACCTGCTGGAACCATATACACGGGTTCAAGCGGTTTTAGATCAATAGAAATATCACTACATTTGATAAGACAGTTTTTGATAGATGCTCAGTTAACCCTTTTAGCCCTCACGATGCAGGAAAGCATCATTTTACATCCCTGCAAACACACTCAATTTCCTACAACTAGGGGTTTTAGAATGAAAATTTCCATGAAACTGGTTTACTTATACGTGGTAATTTTCTTAATTTTTCACCCACTTCAAATCATCTTCATCCACTACAAGTCGAGAATTGCGTCAGCAATTCGCGGCTTGTAGTGGATGAAGATGACAATGGTAAAATCCGGCTTGAAAGGGTTAATCCAATTAATCAATATTGGAGATATCTATTTTTCATAAATATTAATATTTTTTGTTATTTGAAGCTGAAAATTGCATTAGCAATTCCAGCTTCGAATGGATGAAAAATAAATCAATGGCACAAGGACTGGTAGAACAAGGCTGTATACACCAAACACCCACTCAGAGAACACGTCATTCATGTGAATTATTGATTGCTTAGATTGTAACCATGGCAACGTTAAATATCCACTTTATGTTGATCATATGCCCATTTAGAATGTCTGTGTAGTAATTGTCGTTTACTTTGAACGTGGCGAACTGTATGTGATGATTGTGATGAACCGTCCTAGAATTATTGAGAGTGACGGATAGCCTGAGACCATTTATGCTCCCACACACTGCAAAGACTCCCCGCGATTGCTTAATACACGACCGTCGTGTCAGGTTTTAGAAAATCGCAGACAAGCAGCGTGTCTGAAATACTGTTACCAATTTAGCGTCGTCAGTTATAGCAGCAATCCCAGTGGTGACCATGTAGGCCCCCTAGTGGGTGTTCCGGAAGCAATATTGAGACATTACGATCGCGTCGCAGGACATGCAACACCACTACGACCGTCTAGGACGGCTAAGATGGGCCACGACTAAGCAATCGGGACAGTTCTTGCGGTGTGTGGGAGCCTTTAGAAGCTACGATCTGATACGATATGACCTGATACGATACTAAATACTACAATATGATACTAGTACGCGATATCCCAGACGACAACTGCAAACAAACATAGAAATTGAGCGTTAATACTGTCTACGGTTTGTCGCGCCTCTGAGCTCTGTGTGCTGAATTTATTACATATCCAGGAGTTTATTTTCCACCTGTGTCCATCTTTTCCGTCTAATATATCCATTGCCTGATTACAGCCATCTCAGTGCCACACGAAGAAAGTATAGATTTTTAATATAAATTATTATATGTGTGGCGTTACAAAACTATATCGTAAAACACACCAACGCGTTCGCGAGAGCGAATATGCACGCGGCGACAGCACTCGAGCAGGTGCGAAATTTGATGAAAATTCGACACGAAATTCTTTGCTTTCCTATGCGAAAACAGCACGACACGCTTTTCGTGTTTTCTTTAGCGCCCGCATCTGACTTCATGCTGCTATATTTTGGCAATGATAAAATAATGTATTTAATCATGTTCAGCGCAAATTCGCCCTCTCGTTCGTGCTGGTGTGTTTCACGCTTAACTCACAAATTGTACCTTTTCGAGGGGGGGGGGGGAGTTATTTCAAACCACTATTCACCAGCCACTGACCCATTGCTGGTTTAATGCTGGTCCAACGTTCGCGACGTTGACCGATATTAAAACAACATCGGCTTAATGTGCTTGCCTGCATGACTGATTGGTAATCTCCGTGTTTCCAAGAATCTGGACGGACCACACTTCTCTTCTCTGTCAGCGTTAAAAAATGTTTATCCGTGGATTAACCACAATATTGGGTCAATGTTGTCTCACCGTCTGCGACGCTGGCCGAACATTAAAGCAGCATTGGTTCAAAGCTTCCTGCGCATGTTTATGCTAACCCTGATCCTGCTGATCACGAAGATTGTTATTTTTAACCTATTTTATTAGTCGATCAAATCACTGATATTGGGAACGAAATGTGTTTAAACATCAAATTAAACAAATATGCATAACTTTCAGACACTTCAAGTTGTGGGTCGCGGTAGCGAGACACAACTTCAAGTGGCTGAAAATTCAAATGAATTACCTCAACAGGATAAGGGTTAGCTTGCTCAGGTGGCATGGATCGTGGAGCCCCAGGCTCAATTAAATAATTCAGTAATTAATTCTCCGCTCGCTATTTATTGCCCGCGGGTGCCCCTGGACCCCAAACTATATCCGCCCACTGGCCCTCCGTGCCCAGAAGACAAGAGATGATCAGCCAATGTTAGTGGGAGGTTGGGCCAGCGTCGCGTTATTGCGATTATCGGTCATTTATAAACATGGGGAAGTCCAACATGAGTTGCAAAATTCATTTTACTGGTTATTTATATTCAGGGAACATTGGTAGAGATCAGAGATACGAGGATGGCTATGGTTTGTTCAACACCCCTTTCTTTAGGACAACCCTTGGACCTCCAAGGATCAAATTGTAAATTCAAAATATTATTTTCCAGGTTTCAGTCCTCCATTCCATCCAGACATCTGCACAACAGAATGTAATTGGTAGGCTAAAAAGGACTCACCAATAGGATATCTCAATGCCATTATCTCGCAGTTCCTCTCAAGCGTCGCGTTATTTCAATTTTTCAGTCATTTGAAGCAGTGTCTCGCTACCGCGATCCACATCTTCAAGTGACTGAAAATTACTCGGATTTTTAAAATTAGGTCATAGTGTACATATCAGTTTCACAAGTTCTAAGACATTGTCACTTTTAGAACATGTTTACACAAAAGCACTAATAAAACCATAGAAATAATAATACTATATTCAGTACTCAGGGGTTAACAAATTGACCTGGTCACCGTGCTGGTCCTTCCACAACTTTGATCCTTCAACCGCAAATTATTTAATAGGAATTTTCACTCACTTGAAGTTGCGTCTCGCTGACGCGATCCACACCTTCAAGTGCGTAAAAATTATTCCGATTTGAACAATTTTAAAATCTGATTGATGTCACGTTTTATCTTTGAAATGTTCAAAAGCTGGTATTTGATGAGCTAATAAAAATGAAAAAAAAATATAATCGGGAATTAAAGTGACATACTTAGGCTAATATCGATTTTTGAAAAGAAAAACGAGAAATAAACAACCTCAATATGTTTGGGCTATATAACTAGAGACAACTGTGACAAGTAGAGTAATAAAATCTGGACGTACATTCAAACTTTTTTTTTTGTGAGTTTTAAGACATTCATGACTTTTGCGAATTTGTCACTTTTGCGACATTTGCGACTTTTGCGACATTTACGTCTTTTGACTTTTGTGACATTTTTGTCATTTTTGACATTTTTGAAAGTCATGACATATTTGATATTTTTGACATTTGGGATATTTGGGACATGTTGTGAACAATTGCGATATTTGCGACCATTTGTGACCAATCGCGACCGTTTTTTGACAATTTACGACAGTTTCCGAGCGTTTGCGATAGTTTCCAACCGTTTCCGACCGTTTGCGACAGCTTGCGACCAATTGCGATCGTTTCCAAATGTTTGCGATAATTTTCAACCGTTTGCGACCATTTGCGACAGTTTGCAATCATCTGTGACCGTTTGCGACAGTGTGTGACCGTTTGTGACAGTTTGCGATCATCTGCGACCATCTGAGATCGTTTGCGACTGTTTGCGCCCATTTTCAACTATTTGCGACAGTTTGCGACAATTTGCGACCGTTTGCGAGCATATGCGACCATTTGCGGAAATCGTACTTCCGCCTGACCTTTCTTTCTCTTCCTCCTATCTCTCCTCCACTGTCATATCATTCATCTCACCATCCTCAGGAGGATCTCTTGGCCAAGTTTAACCTATAGGTGCACAAAGGTAGCCTACAACTGCATTCATTCATTCATTCATTCATTCATTCATTCATTCATTCATTCATTCATTCATTCATTCATTCATTCATTCATTCATTCATTCATTCATTCATTCATTCATTCATTCATTCATTCATTCATTCATTCATTCATTCATCCTTCCTCTCCTCTCTCTACTCTCTCACTCTTATTTTAATAGTGAAATGTAGCATTTAAAGGTTTCCACAGTCCATATCAAACTCCCAATGTTGGTTCAATGCTGGGCCACTGTCTGCGACGCTGTCACGTCATTGCAACATTATTGGATATATGTATTTTAATTAATAAATGTAAATTGCAATCAGAGGGTCAAGCCTGTGGAGAAGCCCAGTACACTCCACCCTTATAACGCCGAGTGGGGATAACAAAGCCCCATTGTGAATGGCGACTCCAATCTATCAATGAATGGCCTATTAACCGTCATTTGCATCATTGCACCGACGCTGGTCCACATAGTGGATTTATAAAATCTCGGATAGATCCAGATCAGCGGATTTTTTTTACACTGGTACCTGTATCCATAAGGATCATTGTGGCAAGGCTTGAAGTCAATTACTTGTAAATTGAGTGAGAAACAGCGGCCGGAAAAAGATAAGATGAAGGAAGTTGCTTTAGGATTACAATAAGTTTGGACTTCTACGTCCGAACTTAATGAGCCATCGGCGCCGGTACGTCCAGGTGGCTGTCATCGGGACTGGTGTGTGGTACGTGAAGGTGGAGTGAACCATCGGGGCAAGCCTGTAGTACTTGCAAGTTAAATGAGCCATCGGGGCCGCCCTGTGGTACGTAAAGGTGGAACAAGCCATCGGGGCCGGCCTGTGGTACGTGCAGGTGGAATGAGCCATCGGGGCCGGCCTGTGGTACGTGCAGGTGGCAGGCAGACGGCCAGCCTGTGGTACGTACAGGTGGCAAGTGCTGGTAGCAGCCATTGTGGCCAGCCTGTGGTACGTGCAGGTGACAGCCATCGGGGCCGGCCTGTGGTACGTGCAGGTGGCAGCCATCAGGCCGGCCTGTGGTACGTGCAGGTGGCAGCCATCGCGGCGGCCAGTGGTACGTACAGGTGGCAGCCATCAGGCCGGCCTGTGGTACGTGCATGTGGAATAAGCCATCAGACCGGCCTGTGGTACGCGCAGGTGGCAGCCATCAGGCCGGCCTGTGGTACGTACAGGTGGCAGCCATCAGACCGCCTGTGATACGTGCAGGTGGCGGCCATCAGGCCGACCTGTGGTACGTGCAGGTGGCAGCCATCAGTCCGGCCTGTGGTACGTGCAGTTGGCAGCCATCAGACCGGCCTGTGGTACGTGCAGGTGGCAGCCATCAGGCCGGCCTGTGGTACTTGCAGGTGGCAGCCATCAAGCCGGCCAGTGGTACGTACAGGTGGCAGCCATCAGGGCAGCCTGTGGTACGTGCAGGTGGCAGTCATCGGGGCGGCCTGTGGTAAGTGCAGGTGGCAGCCATCAGGCTGGCCTGTTGTACGTGCAGGTGGCAGCCATCAGGCCGGCCTGTGGTACGTGGAGGTGGCAGCCATTAAGCCGGTCAGTGGTACGTGCAGGTGGCAGCCATCAGGCCGGCCTGTGGTATGTGCCGGTGGCAGCCATCAAGCCGGCCAGTGGTACGTGCAATTGG
The DNA here is from genome assembly GCA_964017125.1 of Flabesymbios commensalis. Classification (NCBI taxonomy): domain Eukaryota; kingdom Metazoa; phylum Annelida; class Polychaeta; order Terebellida; family Flabelligeridae; genus Flabesymbios; species Flabesymbios commensalis. The sequence continues at coordinate 71,140,587 of OZ024909.1, read as the reverse complement.
CAGCCATCAAGCCGGCCAGTGGTACGTGCAGGTGGCAGCCATCAGTCTGGCCTGTGGTACGTGCAGGTGGCAGCCATCAGAACGGCCTGTGGTACATGCAGGTGGCAGCCATCAGGCCGGCATGTTGTACGTGCAGGTGACAGCCATCGGGCCGGCCTGTGGTACGTGCAGGTGGCAGCCATCAGGCCGACCTGTTGTACGTGCAAGTGGCAGCCATCAGACCGGCCTGTGGTACGTGCAGGTGGCAGCCATCAGGCCGGCCTGTGGTACGTGCAATTGGCAGCCATCAAGCCGGCATGTTGTACGTGCAGGTGACAGCCATCGGGCCGGCCTGTGGTACGTGCAGGTGGCAGCCATTAGACCGGCCTGTGGTATGTTCAGGTGGCAGTCATCAAGCCGGCCTATGGTAGGTGCAGGTGGCAGCCATCAGGGCGACCTGTGGTACATTCAGGTGGCAGCCATCAGACCGGCCTGTGGTAGGCCTACATGCAGGTGGCAGCCATCAGGGCAGCCTGTGGTACGTGCAGGTGGCAGTCATCGGGGCGGCCTGTGGTACGTGCAGGTGGCAGCCATCGAGGCTGGCCTGTGGTACGTGCAGGTGGCAGCCATCAGGCTGGCCTGTTGTACGTGCAGGTGGCAGCCATCAGGCCGGCCTGTGGTACGTGGAGGTGGCAGCCATTAAGCCGGTCAGTGGTACGTGCAGGTGGCAGCCATCAGGTCGGCCTGTGGTATGTGCAGGTGGCAGCCATCAGGTCGGCCTGTGGTATGTGCAGGTGGCAGCCATCAAGCCGGCCAGTGGTACGTGCAATTGGCAGCCATCAAACTGGCCAGTGGTACGTGTTCAGGTGGCAGCCACCAGACCGGCCAGTGGTACGTGCAGGTGGCAGCCATCAGGCCGGCATGTTGTACGTGCAGGTGGCAGCCATCAGGGCGACCTGTGGTACATTCAGGTGGCAGCCATCAGACCGGCCTGTGGTACGTGCAGGTGGCAGCCATCAGGGCGACCTGTGGTACGTGCAGGTGGCAGCCATCAGGGCGGCCTGTGGTACGTGCAGGTGGCAGCCATCAGGCCGGCCTGTGGTAGGCCTACGTGCAGGTGGCAGCCATCAGGGCAGCCTGTGGTACGTGCAGGTGGCAGCCATCAGGCCGGCCTGTGGTACGTGCAGGTGGCAGCCATCAGGGCGACCTGTGGTACGTGCAGGTGGCAGCCATCAGGGCGGCCTGTGGTACGTGCAGGTGGCAGCCATCAGGCCGGCCTGTGGTACGTGCAGGTGGCAGCCATCAGGCCGGCCTGTGGTACGTTCAGGTAACAGCCATCAGGCCGGCCTGTGGTACGTGCAAGTGGCAGCCATCAGGCCGGCCTGTGGTACGTGCAGGTGGCAGCCATCAGGCCGGCCTGTGGTACGTTCAGGTAACAGCCATCAGGCCGGCCTGTGGTACGTGCAAGTGGCAGCCATCAGGCCGGCCTGTGGTACGTGCAGGTGGCAGCCATCAGGCCGGCCTGTGGTACGTGCAGGTGGCAGCCATCAGGCCGGCCTGTGGTACGTGCAGGTGGCAACCATCAGTCCGGCCTGTGGTACGTGCAGGTGGCAGCCATCAGGCCGGCCTGTGGTAGGTGCAGGTGGCATCTGCTAATCAGGTATAACTAGCAGTTTTCAGTTTTAAAAAACATGAATACTTGAAGGAGGGTTGAGCATTGAATTGACCTGCGTAAATATAGCGTTGCCATTATATGGGTCAACTGGTTTGATAATTGACACTACAGCACCCTGTTCGAATGAATGTCCACTTACATGTGGTAATAAATGGTTAAATAGTCTCTACACTGTATATTTATATATATCGTTCCCGCGGCTATGAAAGGCTCTATTTGTCACATATTAACCCTTTCACTGCGGATGTGGCACTAATGCAAAGCAATCAGGCCGACCTGTTGTACGTGCAGGTGGCAGCCATTAGACCGGCCTGTGGTAGGTGCAGGTGGCAGCCATCAGGGCGACCTGTGGTACATTCAGGTGGCAGCCATCAGACCGGCCTGTGGTAGGCCTACGTGCAGGTGGCAGCCATCAGGGCAGCCTGTGGTACGTGCAGGTGGCAGTCATTGGGCCGGCCTGTGGTACGTGCAGGTGGCAGCCATCAGGGCGGCCTGTGGTACGTGCAAGTGGCAGCCATCAGGCCGGCCTGTGGTACGTTCAGGTGGCAGCCATCAGGCCGGCCTGTGGTACGTGCAAGTGGCAGCCATCAGGCCGGCCTGTGGTACGTTCAGGTGATGGCCATCAGGGCGGCCTGTGGTACGTGCAGGTGGCAGCCACAGGCCGGCCTGTGGTACGTGCAGGTGGCAGCCATCAGGGCGGCCTGTGGTACGTGCAGGTGGCAGCCATCAGGCCGACCTGTTGTACGTTCAGGTGATAGCCATCAGGGCGACCTGTGGTACGTGCAGGTGGCAGCCACAGGCCGGCCTGTGGTACGTGCAGGTGGCAGCCATCAGGCCGGCCTGTGGTACGTGCAGGTGGCAGCCATCAGGCCGGCCTGTGGTACGTGCAGGTGGCAGCCATCAGGCCGGCCTGTGGTACGTGCAGGTGGCAGCCATCAGGGCGGCCTGTGGTACGTGCAGGTGGCAGCCATCAGGCCGACCTGTGGTACGTGCAGGTGGCAGCCACAGGCCGGCCTGTGGTACGTGCAGGTTGCAGCCATCGGGCCGGCCTGTGGTACGTGCAGGTGGCAGCCATCAGGCCGGCCTGTGGTAGGTGCAGGTGGCAGCCATCAGGCCGGCTTGTGGTAGGTGCAGGTGGCATCAAGTTTTTTAACCCTGAAACTGCTAATCAGGTATAACTAGCAGTTTTCAGTTTTAATAAACATGAATATTTGAAGGAGGGTTGAGCATTGAATTGACCTGCGTAAATATAGCGTTGCCATTATATGGGTCAACTGGTTTGATAATTGACACTACAGCACCCTGTTCGAATGAATGTTCACTTACATGTGGTAATAAATGGTTAAATAGTCTCTACACTGTCTATTTATATATATCGTTCCCGCGGCTATGAAAGGCTCCATTTGTAACATATTAACCCTTTCACTGCGGATGTGGCACTAATGCAAAGAAAAATTGAACTGACCAATACAGCCTTAAAAAACCTGTGCGACACACATAGTTCCAGATTTGTCAACAATGACAATTTCTTCAAGCTGGCCGACAAGACTGTAAACGACTGCCTATTGCAAGTCAGTAATAAAATAGCACTAAATCTGAAGCTCGAAACAACTGAGAAATGTGTGTCGCTGTACAGATCAAGAGGTAGACCAAGACAGACTAGATATGCCAGTAACTACAGGCGCTCTGAGGAAAACCAAACCAGACCGACAAAGAGAAAATACAAAGGATTAAAACATTCCCAGCAAGATGAACGACAAAACCATAATAACAGACATGATTCCTACCATCACAGAGGTAACCATAACAGAGACGACCACCAGATACAAAGAGATCGGCACCAGCACAGAAGTAACGCATATCATCCTAGAAAAGATCAACACGGATATGACACCAACACTCATAAAAACACTAGACATGACACCAATAACCGCCAATGTGACTACTGCTGGCAATTCGAATGTGAATGCTATTGGAAACTACAGGAGGAAAAAGGAAATCAGGACATAGGCCTCATGCTGTCAAATGTGAAACAACCTTCTAGTAGAAAAACTTACATGGATGATAACAAAATAGACAATAGTGACACAAATAATATACAAATGAAACACTGCAACACCAAGACTGAAATATATAATCAAAAACAAAACAAAGGAGTGAAAATTGGACGTTTGAACATACGAAGCTTATTGAAAAAAATAGATGAAATTAAGATTTTAATACATCAGAATAGTTTTGACATTCTAGTTATATCTGAAACATGGTTATCGGACAAAATACCGAATGAACTTGTAAATATACCTGGTTTTAATGTATATAGAAATGATAGACCGAGTCATGGTCGGGGTGTTTTAATATATATAAAGGAGACTTTACCTCATACATATTGTTCAGATCTCACCAATTTTAATAATGCTGAAGTGGTCTGGGTTAGGATTGACAATAAATATTCCCCTTCTTTTCATGTATTGTGTGTGTATAACCCCAAAGCGGACGATGATAACTATTACCAATGCATGTTAAATAATTTTGAAAATGTTTTAGCAAAGAATAAGGAAATAGTTATCCTTGGTGACTTAAACATTAACTACATCTTTTGTGTGAAAATCAAGCTCACTTTATAGAAACACTCCTTTGTTGCAAACAATTGATAGTTGAGCCTACTCGTGTTACACAATCATCTCAGTCAGGCATTGATCATATATATACCACGATGCCTCACAACCACTTGGATCACAGGATACTGAAATATACTCTTAGTCATCATTACTTGATATTTAAAACTCTAAAATTTAAACGCCAAGCTTCTCCTTCAAAAATTATTCACAAAAAAAAATTACAATGAAATAAATATAAATGACTTTATTCGCGATTTAATGAATATTGGACTATATAGTGCTGTTATTGATGCTAAAACAACATCTGATGCCTGGAGAGATTAACAAACATGTCAAAATTAATGAAATTAGAGTCAAAGATAGGTCAAATCCATGGATGACCAACGAAATTTTAGCCCTTATATATAAACGTGATTATACTCACCGCATGGCTGTTCATCTTGGCTCTTCTGACAAAATGAATGAATATGAAAACTGAGAAATTTGGTCATATCAACAAACGATTCTATTATAAGAAAACAATCACAGCCAATAAACCCTGTGACGTTTTGAGAGCAGTAAACCAATCCTTGGGAAAAAATTGAAAAAGTTCCATCAGATCTGTCACCAGATGCGTGGAATGACCACTTTGCTTCCATTGGAAATAAACAGTGTAGTAATTTAGTGAAAATGATGAACTAATATGGAGAAATAACTTGAGTATTTATAACTTTAAATTTAAAAGCCTTCATGAAGATGTCCTAGCATTTATAAACAAATTGCCATCTGAAACCAATTTTAATATTCTAGGCTATAATTCTTGTATTCTCAAACTTAGCAGTGAGATTATCTGTAGCAGTCTAACGATCCTATTTAATATGTCACTTTCTAATGGAGAAATTCTAAATGAATGGAAGAAAGCTCGGGTTACTCCAGTTTACAAAAACAAAGGCTCTAAACAAGACCCTAACAGTTTTCGACCAATTTCTGTAATTGGGCATATTCCAAAATTATTTGAACATTTAGTTGACTCTCAATTGAGACAATATTTACAGTCTCCTTCTTTCATTACACATTCCCAGTCAGCTTTCATGAAGCTCCATTCAACCCAGACGTCTTTGCATAATGTGATTAAAAATGTGCTTGACGATATTAACGAAAATGAAATCAATGGTATTTGTATGTTTGATATTGCTAAATGTTTTGACACAATTGATCTCAAATTACTTTTAAAAAAATTAAGCAAATATGGCCTTAATGGCATTACAATGCTTTACAAATTATCTCAATGAACGAACTCAAGTTGTTACCATAAATGGTAAAATGTCTAATACAAAACTCATTGACAAATGTGTTCCACAGGGATCTATACTTGGTCCTCTGCTTTTTACTATTTTTAATAATGATTTCCCCTCATATCTATCTAATGCCTTCTGTAATATTTTTGCTGATGATACTATGATAGGTGTTAGTGATAAATCTATAACGAAAATACAGCAACTACTTCAGAATGCTGTCAATGAAGCTATTAAATCGTTTGGACAAAAATTAGTTATTTGAAACATAGACAAGTGTAATGTATTAATTATATATAACAAAAATATATAGTAGACAGCATAGATATTTTTATAAATGGTGTTAAGTTACCCTTTGTTAAGTCTGCTAAATATCTTGGTGTAGAAATAGAATAGTGAATTATCCTGGTCTAACCATATAGATGGATTGTGTAAGAAATTGTCTTCGCAACTTAATATCTTAAGAAGGTTAAAACAAAGGGTAGTGGTTAGCACCGCTGCCTTTCACGCCATCCACGTGTGAAAGTCAGTATTGTGGGGAGCCTCCGTTACCGAGAGGTAGCGTGCTCGGCCTCAGACCACCAGGGCTCGAATTTCAAATATTGTGTCTGGAGGACAGTGTCATCTCAATCATCTCACCATCCTCAGGAGGTTCTCCTGGCCCAGTTTAGCCTATATGTGCACAAAGATGGCCTAAAGCCCGATTCATTTCATTTTCATTTCATTCATCAAGTGTGAATGGGTCTAGACTTTGGAATAAGCTACCTTTAGAAATTAGAAATAAGAAGACATTTTCTGCTTTTAAACATAACCTTAAATTATATATGGCTAATAATTAAACCCTTACTCAATTATAGTTAGGGTTGCAATAATGATATGGCTGTACATGTCTTATCGCTTTCACCAATTTTTGTAGGTTTTTGTTGGAGTTTTAGTGCGGGGACATTTGTGTTTTCTTTTCTTTACACTTTGCTATAAATGTACATGTATATACATTTGTAAACCTATTCAATTAACGCAAATGCATATATCATCGGATTATGATCTAAAATGTCTAATGTACCTTCTATTTTAGTTATTGTAACCATTGTACATATGATAATTATTGTTTAAATATGTGTTTTCATTTTTTATGCAAATGCTTGTCATAAAACAGGGCACATATGCAAAATAGCCAATGGCTAATAATGTTTTTACCCTGTGTAAATATGTTTGAATAAATAAATAAATAATTAAATAGAAAATGCGACATTAGGCTACACTGCGGATGTCGCATTACTGCGACATTATATAATACGCAGCGTGATTCACTTCGTTGTGGCTGTGACGGCTCCCAGTCACCCTTAAGCAGCATGCACATGTCACCGCTCAGCTGAGCGGCAGAGCGCCAGAGTGCGTAACGCCTACGGATGATCATGCAGCGAATTTTTTATATTAATGTAATTGTATATTTCCATTTTTTTATGTTGTCGAAGATGCGGTAAGCTCAAATATCTATTAATGTTGTATATTAGAGATATGCTGATCAAGGGGTTTTAGTATGTGTAATTAAACTGTGCAGTCTAATAATAATAATAGTGATGACAAATTAATAATAATTACGCAATTCATGGAGATCGGCATTTTCTAATTAATGATCATATCAGTATATCACTAAATAGACATTAATGTGTGTCAAATGATATTATTTTGGGGGAGTCTATCTCACTAAAGATGTCATATTATAAACCAGTAATAATAAGAAATCCTGTATGATTTAAAAAATACAGAACTGGTATAAATAAATAAAAAAAAAATAATAATTACAGACTTTTATGTATATGTAAACTTAAATGATATCAGGATTAATAACAATTTTAAGTTGGCTTCATAAAGGATAGTACGCCTAGCATTACCTGTACTAATGTGGTCAACTGTGTGGCTTGACAACGCCTGGTCAGAGGCCTGCGAAATTAGGCATCACCTTGCTGACAGCCTACTGTCCACGCATTGACCGTGACGTGTCAGCAAGTGTGGAAGTGTGAACAGGAGCATATCACCAAGGAAGTATAAGCGATATTATAGTAATCGTGGTAAGACTTATGAGAACAATATATGAGTAGAAAACAATATGACATATATGAATATCGAATTACTTTTGTTCACTGATCATTATATAACAATATAACAGTATTACATGTATGCCATAGATAACAAGAGATAAAATAACAAATATTAGGATAAATTAAACATAAACTAACAGTGGTAAAATGAGGAACACATCTGATTGATAAATTAAGCATGACTTGACAGTGTCAACAGAGACTGTTTCTCTGGTGTCAAAATTAGGAATGCGCCTAGTTGATAAATTAAACATGACCTGACAGTGATCAATTAGGAATGCACTTGATTGAATCATGACTTGGCAGTGTCAAAATTAGGAATGCGCATGGTTGATAAATTAAACATGACCTGACAGTGGTAAAACTAGGAATGCGCCTCATTGATATTCTAAGCATGACCTGACAGTGTCAAAATTAGGAATGCGCCTGATCGATATATTAAGCATGACTTGACACTTGTAAAGTTAGGAATGCACCTGATTGATATATTAAGCCTGACCTGATAGTGGTAAAATTAGGAATGCGCCTGGTTAATAAATTAGCATTAGTTAATAAATTAGGGATTACATGACAGTGGTGAAATTCGAAATGTACCTGCTGAGTTAAATAATCATGACTCGTCAATGAATTAGGCCCACCCGAATCATGTGAATGTCATAAAAAAGGAACTGCTATAGCTATGGCATTTTAAAACATGAGCAAAACACTTCAGTTATAATTAACATTATTAAAGTATGCATTATCTTACCTCCAGTGTCGTATCTGTAGTGTTGGTGATATTTTCTCAGTGATGTTCTCTTTCCAAATTGTCTAAGACAGCTTTCAGAATACTCAGCGTATTTTGAAATGTGCCTAACATCCTTGAATGGTATTATTGGTCTGATTATTTTGTTTTACGTTATGTGATTTGTCGTTTTACTTGTTTCAGCTTAAATATCCAGGTTGACAAACAATCTAGATGATAATCATTCACCACTGCTACACTAACAGTACTTCCCGTTGCCACCCACCCCTCCCCAACCACTGCGCACCCCACCCTGCGCATATACCTGACCCTGACTTGACACCCCATGCCTGATATAACCCCATTCCTAATTAGGCTCTTCACCGGCCGACGACTCTGCCGATCTGCCGCTCACCTGCTAGCATTTACAACTCGGACGTTCGCAATTTGTTCCGTCAATATACCTGACGGCGTCAGGTATATTGACGGAGCAGGCTGACGCAACAGTTCCTGTTAGATCCTGACGTTCGAAACATACAAAAACTTAGACATGTTATTCACATTAGAAGTTGGTTCGGTACGCAATCCATGCAAATTATGTTTGGAAAAGTACGACAGCAAAACCCAATAGTCTGTTAATGCTATAGACATAGTATATGTTGCGATCGTCAGATATTTGATGGAATGATGTAAATAACTATATAATAATGTAATGCTTAAAAAGACAACCATCTTGAAAAATCGGTGCCATCTTGAATTTTCGGTCTTGCAAAATAAAAATTCTAATTCGTCATAACCAAAAATATATGATTTCACACCAAGATCATTCAAATAGGACAATTATTTGTGGTTTTATACAAAAACGTATATTTTGATACTCAAAATGGCGGCCATCTTGAAAAATGGCGGCCATATTTAAATTTTGATTGGCTAACGTCTTTTTCCAAAAAGTAGCCCCCAGGGAGTATTCATGCCATTTCTGGTGCTTGTATCCGAATTTGAAGATTCCCCAGAAAAAACACTCAGCTGCCCCACTATGAAAACTTTTTGTCGGTCTCCGCATATATTTACCATGTTCAGGCTACATTGCAAAAAGCTGTTGGGATGTGTGTTAAAAGTATAAAGGTATACCAGTCATGCTAGTCCATATGTCGCACTAATCCATGACGGATGTACCCGTCATGTTAGACCTGAAGGGGTTAAGCAAATGTTGTTTTGGTTGGGTGAAAATCGGCTACGTGCCCCATTTAAAGCCTGTTTTAACCTTATCAGACCTAACAAAATGGCCTTGACCTTTGACCTTGACTTCAAAATAATTTTTAAATGTCATAAATGTATTTATGGCATTTGATTTGATAGAAATCGACCCCAACATAATCACATTTGAACAAGTAGATCCAGATATATGTCATTTTATAGATTTGAGCATAGTGATTGGCGGCCATCTTGAAAATATGCAAATAAAAAAATTGCCACTGGGTGAAATTTATTACTCCCGGTGGAAATGATGACTCTAGCCTCTACTGAACACAAATCAATCAAAATATAAACTTCTGCATGATTTTCCAGGTTATATCAGCATTCTGCCTGACTATCTGAACCAATCAGCGTGAGGCAATCATCAACTTAACCATGACTTCTTGGATAGCGCTGACACGGCTAATATATTATGCACATTTATTATATTCCTATTAAATATTTACAATGCTCGCATAGTATTCCATTAATGCCATTAATTCATTAAATCCATGTATGTTATATAAGTAATTATACACTGCACACAATGACACATATAATGATGTAACATAAAGCTCAAATATAATTAATTCGCCACTTATCTGCTACATAACGATGTGTAAATTACTGTTATTTTTTATACAGTGTTTAATTGAGTTGGATGTCTTCTAAGGTAATCCAGCAAACTCGAGGCGTTGATCGGGCATTGGCTTAATGTTAGCTCACCGTCTGCGACGCTGGCTCTGCATTGGGCCAATGCTGGCTAGACATATCCCGGTTGGTGGCCTAGTTGTTCAAGTTGATATCCAGTAGGTCTATACTGATGTGAATATTGATTTTTACATTTTTTACATATCTCATTCTGACTGGTAGTGTTCACACTAGCTCTGCTGTCAGGATGAGATCACTATAGAATAATAATTTATTTTGTTCATACGCGTTGTACAGACACACCCAGACATACATAACAGATTATAATAATAACACACACTTTGTGAGAATCGGGCTTATGTACCTGTGGTCAAATGGCAGCTTATGTAATGTCAAATGCTATAGACATATTATATGTTGCGATCGTCAGATATTTGATGGAATGATGTAAAAAACTATATAATATAATATAAAAGCTTCCATGCAACGACCAAATTCTTCTCAGGCACCATTATGGCGGTTGTAAAAATATGTCTTTGAAAATTTATAACAACGATAAGACAGCGGCGATTGTCAGCATATTGAAGGAATATATTTCCCTGCCCATGTACAGTACGTGCTCCAAACTGTGTAAAAGCCTGGAGTGTGTAGTGCCCTCTATCGTAGGCCCTATACTGTACACAATAAAGAACTCTTCAAGTCATTCGATAAGAGTAGGGTGTATAGTCCCCACTTCGGGCTTTCTTCTGTCGCGATATGATCATGATTGTGCTGACATCGTAAAGCAATATTCACCCACTAATTCAGAATCCTTTGCTTGACAGTTAGGTGGTTTTGCGCTGTCAGAGGGTTTTTTTTTTAACTTATGCGCCTTAAAGTTAATATTCATTAATAGTATAATTACATCCCTTAAACATGTTAAAAAAATTGACAGATAACACAAAATTGGCAAAATACGAAAAATACCTATTTTGCAGATAGGGGGTCATCTATTATCTAAAAGATAGAATGTTTTGCGTTTTCTTCATCTTTCTGATAGATAGGTGGTTTTGCGCTTACACTATCAATAATTATTATCCCAGAGATATCACAACCAGGACACCTGTCCTTCTATAATACTATTTAATTTATGACGTCACATAATGGTTACGGCAAAGTGTTGATAATTGGTAAGCCTGCTATACCCTGCTGTAACCTGATAACAATGAAAACAAAGATAACATCTTGCATACAACGTTTTTATATTCGCCGGATATAATGTACTTAACAAGATTTTCATGGAACCCATTGATTCCTGGCTCACCGCGAACTAAAATTTATTTAAAAGGTGAGCGCCCACCGCTCTGCCGCTCAGCTGAGCGCCAGCACACACATGTGAAAGCTCTAATCATATTACATAGGATTTATTTGACAACTGCACCGCTCTGCCGCTCAGCTGAGCGGTGACATGTGAAAACTGCTTTATGGGCACGCAAGCGTGATAGGGGGGGGGGGGACCTGGGGCCGTATTCTCGAAAGAGATAAGAATTGCGTAAGTCCAAGAATTGCGTAAATAGGCTAATAAGTTGCGTAACTTTGAGAATTTTTCTTAAGTGCTATTCTCGAAATAGTTAGGATAAGAAATTGAGTATATTATTGCGTAACTTTACGGCAGCTTCAGAGGTGCCGTAACTTTACGCAACACAGTGTATTTTGTGCCAAAACAAAACAGAAAAGCCGTGTTTACAACCAAAAACTACACACATGTGAAACTTACACTTATATGAACACTATACAAAAGACCGTCAGTACATATTGATGTTTTTCAATAAGAAATCCGACATTGAAGTTTGCATGCGAGAGAAGCTGTCACCATAGTCTGGGCATAGCCATATGCCTAGAATCTGAACCAACAAGACTGATAGACTAGGCTAGCTTTGTGACGTCATAGTAAGATGACGATGTTGGCGCTGTTGCAGTTGCAAATGATACAAAGGATACAAAGGATACAAAATTTTTATTAGCCCTGGCCTATTGAAGGCATGGGGCACAAACAAAATTGCAATGTAACAACATTCAATGAAAACAAGACAAACAAATCAATCAGATATGGTGTTTAAATATACATATTAAAAGTGCTGCAAGGGATACTGTTTAAATATACAATGTAAATAATCAAATATACATAAAAGTAAATATATTATAAATATACTATGTAATTAAAGTAATTATATTATAAATATACTATGTATAACAATTTTAATTCCATACCTATATAACACATTACAACTTAAATGCCTGTGACAGCATTGTGCCGCTCCACCTCAGTACTGCGCACGCTGGCTGCAGACCGAGGTCTGGACACAATGCTGTCACAAGTAGCGTTGCAGGGTATACTATTCAAATATACAAATAAATCAACTATATATAATAAATATTATAAATACTAAACGAATGTAACAGCATTCAAATAGGTTAATTAAGTCAATCATATTTTATGAATTCATGTGAAACAGATTAATCATCAATAGTTATTGTTTTTAAATATGCCATATACGTCAAGAAATCCATATTTAAACTACACATTACAACCTAAATGCTTGTGACAGCATTGTGTCACTTCACCTCAGTACTGCGCACGCTGGCTGAAGACCGAGATCTGGTCACAATGCTGTCACAAAAAGTGTGTTGCAAGGTATACTATTCAAATGTACAAATAATTCAAATATATATAATAAATAGTTTAAGTGCTAAGTGAAAGTAACAGCGTTCAAACAGGTTAGTCAAGTCAGTCATATTTAATGAATTAAAGTGAAACAGATTATTCATCAGTAGATATTGTTTTTAAATATGCCATATACGTAAAGAAATCTATATTTAAACTACACATTACAACTTAAATGCTTGTGACAGCATTGTGTCGCTTCACCTCAGTACTGCGCACGCTGGCTGCAGACCGAGGTCTGGACACAATGCTGTCACATAGGAGCGCTGCGAGGTATACTATTCAAATATACAAATAAATCAAATATACATATTAAATCTATCAAAGTAAAGAAATTTGAGTAGCAAAGGATGTTCCAATTTTTTTCGAAAATAGCAATTTACGCCACCTCTTATCTTAAATAAGCAAATAATTGTTCTTATCTTAGCAATGTACGAGAATACGGCCCCTGGATGTCTTCAAGCCTTCCAAACTCGATAATGACGTCATAATATAAAATAATAACTATGGTTGGGAATCCCCAGTTATGACGGATCTGGTAATAAAAGGGTCAATTTTAAATAATTACACAATGTGCCGTCATAATTTTGAAATAATTTCGTAGCGAAAGAGTTAAAGCGATAGACACACCCTCTCATATCCAAGGGGACGATATCTTTTACCAAGTCGTGTAGGATGTTGCATCCGTTCAGCATATTGTCTGAAATAAATCTTTGGTGTTACTTTTTTTTTATTTATACTATTTCTGCTACACATAAGGTATAATACCTTTCTTCTTTGTAGCTGTATTATTGTTAGCGTAGTTGAAATTGTCGTGGTATAGTCTAGGTTTGATTAATAAAGAATCGATTCTTTTGAATTTCAAGTTGATTTGGAGCCAGAAATTGTCTCGGCAACCCCAGTTAATGAAAGATAATAACCGATGACTAAGTAGCATATCATCGTGCATATTGACCCGAACTTCAATTCAATTATAAAATTATATTAAATGTAATAGATATGTTGTGGTATATTAAAAAAACACTTCTTTTTTAATGTGATTTTGTATCAGACAGACAAATATTTTATTGATATCAATAAAAGTCATTACTGATTGATATAAAAGTCATTGTTGACTTATTTGTCATAGATATAAACGTCTCTTTTGGTTAAACCTTCTTTTCGGACGAGAAAAGACTTAACTAACTAAAACCCATCAGGACCTTTTATTGCTGATTTATGACGGTTTCTATGGGTCATTTTAATTAGTTTCGGCGGCCCGGGTTGTCAAAATTCCACCTGGTAAAATATTAAACCTATAGATATAACTTAGGGCTCACTCAAATCAACAGACAACCATTTGTAAGTACTTGTCGTATACAGGGTCATATGGCTGGGCCAGGAATAGGCCTAGCCGACTGTAGACTGCAGCCGAAGATATGCAAACGGTGTTTATTTGAATGCGATATGGAAAATACAGCACTCATCCAATGAATACGGTGTGAGCCTTTAGGCGAACACCTTATTTATTGGATATGTGTTGTATTTTCCCATATCGCACAAAAAATGAACAACGCTTGTATTTCCTCACGCGATCAAGTCACACATGACATACCAACCATACAGTGCAGCTCAAAATAGGCCTACAGCAAGAGTGCGATATGGGCTGATACCGATATATGTCTCATAGTGAAAATCACTGCACAGAGTGTGAGAATGTTGTTCATAGACTCGAGAAATTCAAACAAACCGGCGACCCCGCCAACCAGGCCAACTGCACGCGTAGGCATAACCATGGTTTCAACTCACTCCACCTGTCAGTCACATAGAACTCATTAGATTTGGGCGTTCATTAAGTTTGGCGAGGTACAGGGCTGGCCAAGCAATATCAAGCATACGTGATCGATATTCAACTTTTTTATTGGAAATTTAATTCTTTACGAAATTTCGTTATTGGCAAGTTATGAATGCCCACATGTGGTCGGCTGGGCAATAAATATAGATATTTATAAATTAGACACTTTATTTATTTTTTAATAGAGCAGCATTCCATTTCCAGCCCTCAACATTTCAAATTAATATTAATATATCAGTTTCATGGAACAAAAAATTAACAAAATGATTCGTGACAAATTGTCAAGGCATAAATATCGACGCGGAAAAAAGTTGTTCATTCTGGAAGAGACTCCCCGATTGGCAGGTGGTATTCTAGTATTGTATCAGTTTTCAAAAGTTTTCAACTCTCAACGTGTTGACATATTTTGATAAATTATATTGACTGCAAATGGTTATTCCTTTAAATACGTCATAAATATCTCAGTTAGCTCTTTTCCCTTTTCCTACATCTAAATACGTATTTTATCGCTGCACTACTGTAACGTTAGTCTTTCAAATCAGCCATTGACTCGTGACGTGAGATTGTGAGCAATAATTTTATTTGAGTTTGTTTTCTTTTTAAGAAGCGGTGATTATTATTAATGTATTTATTAAAGTCAGAAGGATGGTCTGGAATAGTGACGAAAAGTGAATGAATATCAAAGAGGGGGGGGGGGGACCACTAATATAAGGTGGGCGGCAGGGGTGGGGGCTGTAATGTTCATTTTCTGTCAGGTTATTTTATTCGCCAGACCTAATGCCGTAACAAATGAAATGAATCGGGCTTTAGGCCACCTTTGTGCACATATAGGCTAAACTGGGCCAGGAGAACCTACTGAGGATGGTGAGATGAATGAGATGACACAGTCCTCAAGACACAGGACTCGAAATTCGATCCCTGGAGGTCTGGGAGGAGGCTCCCCACAATACTGAGTTTTATACGTGGATGGGGAAGAAACAATTTGGTTTCTTTCAAACCGCCGAGACCGGACCGGACCGAACCCCGAACCGAACCCCGTGAAAGGCAGCGGTGCTAACCACTACCCTAGGGCCCCCGCCCCATGCCGTACGATACTGGACGCAGTTGAGGTACCCAAGCCATTTTTTCAAAACTGTGTGAGGTTATAATTTGAGTATACATATGACAATTGACGATATTTTTTATTGATTTTTGTCACCCTCGACCCCTTACTGTCTTATATTTATTTTTATAGCTTTTTTATATTTGTAATCAGCATTTAATTTAATATTTATAATTATTACTGTTATATTTAGGACCAAACAAAGTTTTATTTGTTTGATATTTTCGACATTTTTAAAGATTGTTCACCTTGAAAATTTCACAAATGGCTTAGTAAGCTCTCCCCACTTCGTTTGAATGCCTATTTTATGTGTGTATGCCCATTATATATTCATATTTTTAGTTCGCATGCAGAGATCGTCAAAATAAAAAAGACAATCCCATGAGCTGTAAGGGAAATTGATAATGTCCTATATCATGTATATGTGCATACATATTCACTAGCTGTGATAACTTTCGGTTTTCATCTTTTGACAGGTGCCGTGGATTGATGTGGATTTTTCTGGTTATATGTGCACAGATATTTACTGGCTGTGATAACATTCGGTTTTCATCTTTTGACAGGTGGATTGATATGGATTCTTCTAGTTATATGTGCACACATATTTACTGGCTTTGATAACCCTCGGTGCTATGCTTTTGACAGGTGCATTGATTCATCTGATTCCGTAGCTTCTGTAGATGATCATGTTCCAGACAAGGTGGTTCGTCATCTTATTCGCCACATTGGTGACAGCATGTGCTCAACAGCTGACTGGATCCTTAGAAAACCAATCTCGCTATAAAGCCTTGTTATTACATGATATTGCCAGCTGTGTTTCCCAAGCACACCCTTTATCTCTCACACAGAGATACAGAGATATGATACGGTGTGTGCAAAAACAGCTGTCACATTGTATATCAAAGCGACCGTTACCCTATTCAACAAGTTTGACGTTTCTTACAAGAGGAAGGAATTCATATTGTGGATCTATTTGGGCAAAAGACGAAAAACCAGGAATGAATTTTATGGGGAATATATCAATAACTGTCATTGATAATCATTATTTACATCTCAACTTTCTGAATTTTAACTTTTCGCTTTTCCAACATGTACACTGTTCGCAGCATTCCTTGATTCTGGTGTCATGGCCTAATGAATATTACTGTGGCACCAGAATTCCTTGGACACTAATTCTAAGGGAGAACAACGTTATTTTATTGTTGGCCATACACAAATACATGGCATATAATTTTAAACTGGTATACAGTAGCTTCTCTCCCAACTGGGGTCAAGAAATGTCCATGTTAAGAAAAAGGTATTTTGCTACAAGCCAAATAGTAGTAATAGACTTAGCAATAGATATATTGGACGTAGAAATAAAAAACTATCAATATTATATGATAACAAATTGGGACAGAATCTTGCGCATCCAAACTTCAATCATTGACATATCTAACACTATTTTAAAGATATACGACGGACCTGGAACTCGCTCAAATAGTATTTTTGATTCGAGTAAGGCCATCAGTTCTAATAATTTAAATATTTATTCTACTAGCTTTGCAGCGTTTTTGACAATGGAATCAATTGGACTGCGTGTAAATACTTTGACAAACTTTTATTTTGGAGTATCAGGTGTGAGGTTTCACCACGACAAAGCTTGTCATGACTTTTATAAATCCAACGATGACACAATGAGGCAAGTTCTTAGGTCTAGCAATCAAAGAAATGTATATTGTTTTATCAACATCTCGAGTCCTTCCATCCGGCATAGCATACGTTTAACATTATACACATTTAGATTTTCTGGGTCTAACATGATGACTAATTTATCACCATATCACTGTCAGTATGGAGGATTGCAAATATATATCAATCAGTTGAGAAAAATTAGGCTTTGTGAGGACTTGAATAGTGCATTTTTATTTTCGCCAACAGTCTCGTGGCTCGCATATGTATTTGTGTCGCTTGTTGGATATTCTCAAGCTATTCTAGCTACTGCGATTTCTACCCCACCATCTTGTAACGTATATTATGCTGATGATTTGACATCACATAAGTGGGATACAGAAGTGAAAATGACACTTCAGAAAGCTACTGGTTGTAGTGTTTACATATGTCAACCACCTCTACCAGATAGGGAGACGAGATGCGTTATAGAGCTGGGTCCTTCACTGGGACCTACAGAAATAACAGTGGGAAGGATCGATAATTTTAAATTATGTGATAACAACATTGAATTAGATATGAAATATGTGGCATCGGAGGACTGGCCTTTTAACGCCGGAGACAATTTAGCATTTAGGCGTTATTCTATATCGACACGATTGCAGATGGATTTTTTTTATTTATACAATTCTACTCTGACTTTTTCGCAAACACACTGCTGGGATGACCTATACTTGTTGAGGGTCTTTGTCAAAATGATGATATCTAGTTGTGAATTTGAACCTGATCCTAGGAGTGATGGCCTTTATTTAGTTAATAATATATATAGGATAAATCATTGTGAAAACACTAGAGATTTCTCCAGAGAAGATATGTTAACATACGTATCTACTAGCGGTTCTAAAACGCTATACTTTGATTTAATTTATGACAGGAATTCTGGTGAGGAGGGACAATTTATTCATGTGGGATATACAACGTGTGTCATGAAGTGCAGACAATATAAATATCACACATACTTCCTAGATGCTGACGGAGAAACAGTAGTACGATATACAACAGATGTTGGCAATAACGTGTTGACACATAAACCACACAAGGGATATAGAATTACAGTATTTTTATTTTCAAACAACAGACATTGTTATGAAGCTGATTGTAAGATGTTTTTTAACGTGGATGTCTTTTATGTCCCAGAGAGGCCAAATTTCAGTTTCTCAAAACGAAGGTAAGTTGATTTACACGATAGCCTACATCAACTAATCAGTAAAGCATCAGACACCAAAAAGGAACCATATTTAACCCTGGTAGCGCGCAAATTGTATTTCCAAGACCAATTTAGTTTTCAATTTGAAATCATAGCTGTCTTAGTTAGCTTTTCCCGCTTCATTAGAATACCTATGTAGCATGTAATGAGGTGTGGTTGCAGCAAGGTGTGTCAAATAGACATTCATTCCTTAGGCAATGTAAACAAAGACTACGAGACATTTATATTCAAAATTGTTAGGAGCTGATAAATTTAAAATAAATGTCCGTAAGTACCCTTACAAACCCTTACCCCTAAAGCGCTAGAATACTTTCAAGAAATCATGGAAACCAAAGTGTTTTTTTTTAATTTGAAATCAACATAAATGTCTTAGTCACCTCTTTCCGATTCATTTGAATACCTGTGTTATGGGTCTACGGTCATTAGAAATATCTTCACTCTTACAGTGCGGGAATAGACTTTAGTCGTCAGAGTATGACGTCTACAGACGTCATACTCTGACGACTAAAGTCTAATATCATTAGGTACCCTTCGATACATTAGAACCTTTGAAATACCCTTAAATATAATAAAGTTCCCTTAAAACCTTGTACGTACCATATGCACTAACAGGAAACCAGTTTCGACGATTACGGGAAACCTGTTTCGTCGATTACAAGAAACCTGTTTCGTTTCGTCAGTTTCGTTTCGTCGATTATAGGATACCAGTTTCGGCGATTACAGGAAACCAGTTTCGTCAGTTCCGTTTCGTCAGTTTCGTTTCGAGTTCGTCAGCGTCGTTTATTTTCGTTCCGTCGATTACAGAAAGCTACAAAATTCTTGCATGTACAAATTCATACAATTTTTATCAAGCGACAATCAACAGATCAAGCTGTCATTAGAAAATTAAACACAATTTCATATGGATGGTAAATTAGCTAGCTGGATGTCGAATTAGCTAGCTAGACAATGAGCATGCCGGGGAATCACTTTGAAAAAATAATTTAGCCAAATTTACTAATACGAATATGATATTACCATAGCAGATAAGATATAATTTGTATTATTCATGTTGTTGCAATTAAGTTTCTTTATTTCACAGGTTGATATCATGGACTGGAGCAGATAAAGATTGTACATCTAAAAAAATGGCGCTACCACAAACTATTAATCCTGCTCTGAACAAGCAAGTGTTTCTTAAAGCCGCTCCTGGAGATGTCATATTCTCAGGTCTCACCAAAAATACACAGGTTTGATACATGTAGTCTGCGTCCACAAATACCATTACTTATAACTGTTATATTGGGTATCATACATCATCATCACATCAGGTGGTGTTCCCTAGTATGTCACCGTAATTTTAAAGATGTTACAAAGTTAAAAAAATCCAAACATCCAAATAACATTTGGAAGTGGGTGGGTGGGTCCAGGGCCATTTTGGATAGAAAATAGAAAATTAGAAAACCATAATTTTTTTTAAAATATTTCATGAATATTAATTTCCAGAAAAAATAAATTGGATAGGGGTGTGGGTGGGTGGGGTAAGCTCTATCTTGACGTGCATTGGCCTACCTTTGATCACTGGTCCGCATTTGCTTTTCTTAAGCTCTGCTTGAAACTGAGAAGAACTGCTGGTCGTTGGAATCAATCTATGATCACAAAAAACATTTTACTTACATCTAATAGAGAAAAGAGCACAGATGTGACAACACAATGTAAAATTAGAGTCAACGTTGATTATGATAGTCACATATTGTTTGATTTTGGTCAACTGTGTCAATCGGTGACCTGTCCTGGCATGTTTAAATGCTCAGACCATTACTGTATTTATTTATCATCTGTTTGTGATGGACAATATGACTGTAAATGGGGAGATGACGAACTGGTTTGTCCTTTGTCATCTTGTCCAGGGTTGTTAAAATGTCGAGGAGAAAAACGATGTGTGAGTAGGGAAGAGATATGTGATAAACATGTAAACTGTCTATACTCTATGGATGATGAAATGGGATGTTACACCTTGGTTGTAAAATCTTTTTATGTTGCTGATTATAAAAAGTATTTTTTCAAACAACTACATGTATGACATGCAAGTTGTCCCTAAAATGTAATATTCGATTCGTTTATTTATTTGTCGGGTGTTGCAGTTAAATTAAAGGTAGCTTCATCAGTTTTAAATATGAAAATACATAATGTTTTCGTGCAGTTAATGTACGTTGAGTTAATGTAGGATTTATTTATAACTCATTCAGATTTAGGTTTTCAGAATTGTGGATACAGTATCGTTGTGAAAACATCGGAAAGCCGAGCGTATACTATTTCTTATATTATACAATTTCATGAGATGTCATACAGATCTACACAAGTGTGCCAATTTAATTATTTGTAGTAATGTTGCTATAGGCCTACACTGACAGTCCGATAACAAATGAATAGTCGAGCTTGCAGCAAAAATACCTATTGTTAAGCATGTAAACAATCAATCAATCAATGAGACTATCTAGACTGTAGACCGTACACAGTAGACTAAAGCAAGTTAAAGTTATATAGTATGCCTAGGCTGATTCAGGCATAGGGACCCACACATGTAATTTTAAGAGGCATATTAATATACAGCATTATATCATACCGAGGGGTGTACTGTACCAGATCCAGGCTTTTTTCACCCGGCTGATACGGATATGAATATTTAGAGAAAACAATTGTATTCACTAGTAAGAATAGGCATACACTCATATTGCCCGGCGGTGATTTAGTGTCAGGATCAGTTATCTATACAGTCTTTATTTGTAAGATCAGAATTAATCTACGTCCACCACGCCACAGAGTACATCGTCACTGATCAAGTGGGTACACTTGCCACAAGAATGTACACAAAAATGGTTCATTGCTGGTCCATCGTGTAGGACGTCGGCCCAACACTACATCAATATTGGGTCAGTGTCTCATGCGCACACCTGCGTTTTTGTTGAAGTAACTGGCGCCACCCTTACCGGCATGCTGATCCCCGGAGTCCTGGGATGATTGCTAGTAGTAATACTTTTCGCCACCATCCGGGGAGGCTCATTAGGGATCTGTTCCGTCTATTGAATGCTGTACGTCATTGTACGGAAACACTAGTCTACAGCAATCATCCAAGGGAAGCTGCAGCCTCTTCGTATCTGGCCATAATCTTCGTGCAGATTGCCAGTGGCACACCCCTGGTTCCTCCGCTCAACAGCGGCGCCAATGCAGCACCCGCATCAGTGCAGGCGCTGGTGTAGACCGTAGTAGCCTTAAATAACCAGCAATAGAGAGATGAATGGAGTTACACTTCTTATTGTTACTCTGAGGACTATCCGAACCAAGGATAGCGGAGCTGTGCGAAATGCCACAGAGTTTCAGCATTAAATTGCGTAGCAAAACTCAAGTCTCCGGCCGTCCAGAACCCCTTATCAGGCGAGCGGAGGAAAACTCTCTCAATAACCCACCATGCCCTATCACCCCCACCCTCGCGTCATCATCTGTACATCATTCATCTCATCAATTGACTACAACGTTTTTATTGTGTTACAATATCACTTAAAGACCATTTGTGCCGAAAAGTCACGTAAAGCAATGATTTACTACTACTACTACTACGCTGACCCCCTACCCCACACCTCCTCTGTCACTTTGTCGCCCACTGGATGTCAGCATTGGGAAGAGTGATATTTGGAGAGAAATGTATAAACCTACATAATTGAATCAGATCACAGGTCATGAATTGCAAGACAGTAATATTATTTCGATTTTAAACTCGAAAAAATGAATATAGTGGACTGCTGCTATGCTAATCTTAACTAGATTTTAAATAATTTGAGAATGAGTCTTCAAGCTATACAAGGCCCTTGACCCTCTGGAGAATACAACTAGGTCAGGCTGATATGCGAGACTATACAACTGTAGCCATAGTAGAATCTATGAGAATCTAATGTTTCAAGCTGATATGATGTTTTGTTTCAGGGCCATTTTACGCACTGGGAGAATAGTTTGCCGTTGACATATGCTACTTGGTATGATTCTTCCCAAAAATACGGTGACCAAAATATGACAATATATAAATATCATCTTGGTCAGTACACTAAGCAGAAGATTAATAATACACAGTATACACACGCCACTGTACAGCCAGACATGTCACAAGGTAAAAACTGTACAGCACTGGTAGCAATCCAGGCACAGGATGGTACATATCCAATGATAACAATTCACTGTGACACTCAATATGAAACGTCTTATTTTTGTCAAGGCATACAACCTGTGCCACCTCCATCACCACTACAAACGTCCTTATTAAATACACATGATTGCGATGATGGCTGGTTCACGGTGAAAGGTTCTAGTATGTGTTTTTCATGTGTTACATGGCCAACACGGAAGCTGTCATACAATGATGCTCAAGATATATGTGCCTCACGCGATGCTTCCATTTTAACGTTAGAAGTTAGACCACTCACATTCAAAAACATGATACCAGCCGTTAAAGCACGAATACTAAGTAGTGTAGCACCTTATCAGAGAAATGCTGAGCACACACCAGCACACATAGTGTATGAGGCATTTTATGGACAAACTCTCTCAAGACAATCACCGCATAGTGCAATACCAGAGATGGTACATCTTCTGACAGGTAATTCTGGCTTCTCCAATTATTTTACTAACGTAAACGACAAGTGTAGCATAGTAACACAGGATTTTTTTCAGGCAATCAAATATAATGATCAAAAATACAACAGAGACACACTAGGTCGAGTCCTGGATTGGGGCGTGAGATGTCAGTCCTGTGAAGCTTCTATTGGTGTAAATGGTGTAATATGTGAGAAAACAAGCCATCCGTATAACATGCAGTGTCAAGATAGGTATTTTAAATGTGATGATGGAACATGCATACTGTTGATTTATAGGTGTGATTATATATCAGACTGTTTTGACAAAAGTGACGAAGCCATATGTAATGGTAATATTAGCAGCAGCTGGATAAATTCAACTCTCACACTTTCATGTTATAATGGTGTTTTATGTGATCATCAAGAGCAAATTATTTTACCAATTCATGCTATATGTGATGGATTATACTCCAACATCACACTTATACAAGAAAAATATGCCTGTTGGGAATTTGAATTGAAAACTATTAATTTATTTACATTGCCAATTAGTTATAAATCATACAATTGGTCACACAAAATATCTAGTCAACAAAAAAACGTGCATTGGCCTACCTTTGATCACTGGTCCGCATTTGCTTTTCTTAAGCTCTGCTTGAAACTGAGAAGAACTGCTGGTCGTTGGAATCAATCTATGATCACAAAAAACATTTTACTTACATCTGATAGAGAAAAGAGCACAGATGTGACAACACAATGTAAAATTAGAGTCAACGTTGATTATGATAGTCACATATTGTTTGATTTTGGTCAACTGTGTCAATCGGTGACCTGTCCTGGCATGTTTAAATGCTCAGACCATTACTGTATTTATTTATCATCTGTTTGTGATGGACAATATGACTGTAAATGGGGAGATGACGAACTGGTTTGTCCTTTGTCATCTTGTCCAGGGTTGTTAAAATGTCGAGGAGAAAAACGATGTGTGAGTAGGGAAGAGATATGTGATAGACATGTAAACTGTCTATACTCTATGGATGATGAAATGGGATGTTACACCTGTCCTGATGGCTGTCAGTGTGCAGGTTACAGCATATCATGTAATGTTAATAACACATTAGGCCAAATAATAGGTTCCAATGTCAACCACGTTAAAGCATTAATTCT
Source organism: Flabesymbios commensalis (assembly GCA_964017125.1). Taxonomy (NCBI): domain Eukaryota; kingdom Metazoa; phylum Annelida; class Polychaeta; order Terebellida; family Flabelligeridae; genus Flabesymbios; species Flabesymbios commensalis. The sequence continues at coordinate 71,116,000 of OZ024909.1, read as the reverse complement.
GAACGGTGTGCAAAACAAACTTATCTTGAACCAAATAAATTTATCAGGTATAATTTATTTGAATGTTTCATTTTGTAATATAAAAAATGTTGATGCAACAGACGTTCCATCTAAATCGTTTATCGTAATTACAGATTTTAGTTATAATAAACTCACAAACATGTATTTCTTTCAAAATAGTATTCTTAGAAACCTCATCTTTCTTGATATTTCGTTTAATCTAATTACTCAAATTAAACATGTTTTTCTAGACCATTTAGTATTTCTTGGACTAAAAGGAAATCCACTACGAGAAATCATTCTACAAACATTTCATCATTCAGCCAAATCACTGGTTGATATACAATATGTTTTTTATCAATACAATCTCATGATGCAATTTCCATCAGCAGTGTTTGACAAACTAGAAGTAAAAGTGACAGACTGGAGAATATGTTGCATTCTCCCTAAACTCACCACCTGCACGTCATCTGGGATAAAGGTCACTTGCTTTGGTCTGTTCAATATGAAAATAGAGCAGATCTTTATGTATTGTATCAGCAGCATTTCATGTTTTGTAGCTATGATTTTGATAACTAAACACATTACAGTTTTCTGGTTATCACAAAAGAAACTGTCGAGTAAAAAAAGATATTTCACCATAGTTCTTTTGAATCAATCAGGGGCTACTTTGCTAAGTTCGTTATATGTATTGGGGATATTAGTGGCAGACATAGCCGATGTCAATAATATTCTGTGGAGAAAAAACAATATTTGTCTTTTGTTAAATATCATTCTGCACATATCACTGGTAGCAAACATGGTATTTAAAACCAGTTTGTTAACATTTGTTTCTTTGCAAATTATATATCCCTTTAAACATCAGTGTTTGTGGCTTCGTTGGTCAGCTATATATTCAATAGCTGTCTGGTTATTTGTTGCGAGCACATATTCAATAAATGTGATTGATCAGCTGATATTACATAAGGATAGGTATAATTTTGATTACATATGCTCGATCGCACAGTGCGGTATAAAAGGATCGATTTATCCCCTATTAAGTACCATTTGTTTATCAGATTTTTTACTAATTTCCTTATCCATCTATAAAATGATTGAAACATACGTTTCTTTGATGAAGTCAATACACACAAATAATTCGTCATCAGGTAGGCCACATGTTTTAAAAAATGTTATGGTCGTCTTAAAATTGTCACATCCTGTAACTTTAGAAGTACCTTTTCGATTTAGTTTGCTGTGTATACTAGCGATTCAATTTTTGAGTACATCACATGACGACTTTTGCAACTACACCTTTATATATTCCTTACCAATACATGTCATATATACGTCACTTTTCTCAGTGTATCTAAGCTAATATTACAAATTGTAACAAGAAACATAGGAAATGATTTGATTAAACAAAAAATTGGTTTGTTGAAACTAGCTTCGAATATTACCCTTCATACTGTAATATTATTTTCGTATTTTAATGTTTTCACCAGTTTGAAGTTTGTGACTCGCTACAGCGATCTGTAACTACATAGACAACAGGGTGAATATTACTGATATTTCTTTATTTTGAAACCAAACATTTTCAATCAATACTGAGCAAATATCAATTTGTTTGAGACGAAGCGGTTAGCAGACCTGGGTTCAATTCCGTGTACGCGGGATGGCTACAATGTTATTCCAATGTTGTACCAACATTAGGAGGGTCAGTGTGCGGTTGGGATGTGGGTGGTGCAGTGTATGGTTAAAAATGGTCGTGGTACAACGTTGTGCCAACATTAAAACAACATTGGGTCCTTGCCAACATTGCCAACCGTCTTACAACCAATTCTAGTGTACGGTTAGGAATGATTGTGGCACAACATTGTGCCAACGTTGTACCAACATTGTAGTGCCAGTGTACAGTAAGCTCATTGCTGTCATTATCTTCAATTACTCTTTCTATGACTGAAGCTGCAGTCGGCCTACTCTCTGCGCTTTATATGATACAATCATTGAACTACATAATATATGTAAGTACATAGCATATATATTACCAGCATGTATAATATCATACAATATGGGATGTTTTGGCTGAACATGGAGATGATTCTATCTTGTTTCCATAAATATTCTAGTAATTTCACAGCAAGTTCATCACTGATTCTGTGAATGCCCCAACATATTACATCAACACATATTTGAGTAATACTAACAATACAATATTATGTTGACTCTAAGTTTTAATGGCGGCGATATAAACATAATGGAGTGATCTAAATGTTCATGTGGGAGAGATTTGTGTTTGAAAATGGTAGTATATATTTATTTTTTAGTGCGTTGTTTCTCAGCATGTCATTTTATCAGCTATATATTTGAAACTTAACAGTAAGTTAGCTATCACTTGTTTACTGTGCGTTTTATTGCTATGGTATTGTAGTAGAGTATCGTGTCAACAATAGATTCCAAACTTAACTCCTACAGCGCGGGAATCAACTTTAGTCGTCAGAATCTGACGACTAAAGTCGATCCCCGCACTGTAAGATTAAAAATATGTCGACTGGCCGTAGACCCATAACATAGGTATTCAAATGAACCAGAAAGAGCTAACGGAGACATTTCTGATGATTTCAAATTGAAAAAAAGGGTTAACCCTTTAAACGCTAAGCACAGCTACAGTTTTATTTTATTTTATTAGTATAAAATTAAACAAATATAACCCACTTTCCCCACGTGAAGTTGTGCTCCGGGATAGCGTACACAACTTCAAGTGGGTGAAAATGAAAAAGAAGGTAAGGTGGCGGGTGAGGGGTAAATATTGAGTTATATATCAGATCAGTTGGTTTTAACAGTTTAACCCTTTTAACCCCGGGTCCTTCTTTATCAGAATCTGACATATATAATGATTTTCAAATAACCACAATATTACATCTTGCCCACAGCAGGGCTATGCTCGATCTCGGGATGCCTGGCCTTGCTGTGGGGATGATGCAATTTCAGTTTCTTATTATGTCTATAATAAAATCATCAAGCATTGGTATATTATATGTATTTACTTATGTGCTTCGGTTACGACACAACCTTGTTTATATTTGCACTTAATAATATAATATGTTATCTTTGCTTTAATTACATTTATGGTTTTTTTTGTGTGTGTACATAATAGGGATACAGTCATAATATAATAATATAATAATATATTATTTATCCATTCTTTATTTGATTGGTTATATATATATATATATATTTTCGTTGGTTTCCACGCCAGCGACAATTTAGTCTTAGTGGACGGCTCCTTTCCTCGGCTCCTGTCCTCTACTTTATTTACAAATGTTTTGTTTTGTTAACAGCTTCACCATTTGGAAAACAAAACAATAAATCTGAGTATAAAGAGGATCACCGCACTGAAATAATTACCAACATTTAATACTGCCATAAACCCATAACATAGGTATTCAAATGAAACAGAAACAGCCAACTTCGACATTTATGATTATTTCAAATTGAAAAAGCAAACATATTTCAGCGTTGTAGGGATAATGTAATGGTTTTGTAGTATAGTATAGTATCAACAATGTAGCTTCCGAACTTAACCATTTAAAGGTGATCTATCACCCCTTATATGGTATGAATAATTATGTCCTTATATCACCCCATATAAGGAAACACATGTGCCCCATCTTGTGGTCACTTTGATTTATTTGTCACAAATTTATTCATACTATATAAGGGGTGATAGATCACCTTTAAGCGATAATCACAGCTATATTTTGTCCCCTTGGATAAGAAAGGGTGTATCTGCCACTTCCCAAAGTGACAGATGTACCCTTTCATATCCAAAGGGACGATTTGTTTTTTATTCTATTGGCCGTTGTTGAGAATAAAATGTGTTTTTAAAGACCAGTATTTGCAAATCTTTGGTAAAACAAAAATAGGTTTTTTTCACACACTTGAAACTTTGTGGGCTAACAATTTTAACTAGCGGGGAATTGTGACTTTTCAAGTAATAATAATGTTTGGATTTGGTTTTATTAGTTTTACAAGTTTTTTGTATTGGAATTTTAGACTTTAGAAGTCAAAATTCGGACTTCAAACTTCTAATTTCAGTGATCAGAAATCCCTACTAAGTGTTTTTTTATGTAGATGTAAATTTTTTTCTCAAATGAAAGCACATTCAGAGGGCTCAGAAAACACATCGATTTGCCTCTCTGTTGGCTGAATGTTGTATCACTGTGTGAGAATCTGGCTCAACATTGAAACAACATTCGATCAAAGTTTCGTGTTTTGCTGGAATTACAACTGTTATTTTTTTCTAAATGTAGCATTTAAAAAGTTTCTACTTGGGCAAATGAGCTATTTACGCACTTGCGCAAGTACTTGCGCACCTGCACCTGCGCAAGTACTTGCGTACTTTTGCACTTGCACACTTGGGTACTTGCACAAGTACTTGCTCACTTGCGTACTTGCCTATTTGCGCACCTTTTGCGCACCTGCGCAAGTACTTGCGCATTTCTGCACTTGGACAATTGCGTTCTTGCGCAAGTACTTACTCACTTGCGCACTTAAGCAAGTACTTGCGTCTTCACTTACACACCTGTGCAATTACTTCTGCACTTACACACTTGTGTAAGCACTTGCGTACTAGCGTACTCGGGCACTCATGCACTCACACACTTGCGGAAGTACTTGCTCACTTGCACACTTACCTACTTGCGCACCTGCGCAAGTAGTTACGCACTTGCGCACTTGTGCACTTGTGCAAGTAGCTCCACACTTACACACTTGCGCAAGTACTTGCGCACTTACGCACTTGCGCAAGCACTTGTGCACATGTGCACTCGCGCAAGTACTTGCGCACTGACGCATTTGCGCAAATACTAACGCAAGTACTTGCGCACTTACGCACTCGCGCAAGAATTGGAGTGCCCAGTGAGCCCAACGTCTTGTCTCTATGTTGATTTAATGCTGTATCACTGTCTGCGACGAGTTTGAATGGAAATGCAACTGTTACATTAATTGTTGAATGAAGCATTTAAAAGGTTTCTACTCTTCATATCAAACACGCAATATTGGTTCAATGTTAGGCCACTGTCTGCGCCGCTGGTCCGACATTGAAACATTACTGGTTAAATGTATTTTAATTTTTATTTAAAAATGTGCTCAAAGGGTGTCGGTATGGAGTCGCCTGTTACAAAAGACCTCTATCGACTGGTCAAAATTTTATTGCACAATGAATGTACATGTAGAGCCCCTACATATTTGAACTGACATTGATTTCACATAGTGATCCAGAAAATCATGAATAAATCCGGAAGAACAACTTGGAATTCTTAGAAAAGATATAGCTCACCTCCCCAATACTAATGTCAGAATTACATTTACATGGAACCATTATTGTCTTTATTTAACATATTTCTGGAAATTAGTTCTCATGAATGATCAAAGTCATTAGAGTTATTACATTGTTTGATGTTGTAAAAGTGAGGTGGCTACTTGATAGCGGCACCACAGTGCCTCAAGGTGGTTTTCTAGACTCAGATTCTATATATGGATATATTGCTATAATGTCTTTTCTGTATATGTTTGTATATTCTTGGTGAAAATAAATCTCTCTGTCTGTCTGTACCTAATGATCATTTTGCCAAGATGTAAAGTTGATTGGATGAAAACTCACGAAGAAATAACACGCCAATTTTAGGTTATAGCGAAATAAAAACGAGAAAAAACCGTTACTAACTCAATATGTTTGGGCATATCCCAAACATAATATCACATGATAAGAATGGAGCAAATGTTGTTTAAAAAAATGATAGTTTAAGTAAAGTTTAATATATTCTTTCAATTCTAAACCGATTTGTTTCAAATTTTGCAAAGGCTACTTTCTATTAAAATCCTAACAGCCCTGAACATTAAGTACAATTATATTTCAAAAGTTAGACCATTTGACATGTAGTAAATTTAAATCACGTCCCTCTATAACCCGATTTAACTAATTCGAGAATTTTATTACATGGCAAGTGGGCTAACTTTTATAAGATTTAATATTTTTTCGAATTTTTCACCACTGTTTGGATTTTAATAGAAAATGACCTTTGCAAAATTTCAAGGAAATCAGTTCAAAATTGACGGAGAAATCGTCGAAAATCATGCGATCCTGGTTGATCATTTTAATTTGACTGCGAGTATATATAGTTTTCAATAATAACCATTATCCTGCTGATCACGACTTTTGTCGTTTTTAGTCTGTTTTATTAGTCGACCAAATCACTGTTATTGGGAATTAAATGTTTATCAGCATATCAAGCTTTGCCAATATTTGTGCTCAAATTAAAAAAATATGAGTAATTTTCAGCTACTTGAGGTTGTGGGTCGCGGTAGCGAGACACAACTTCAAGTGTGTGAACATTTATATAAATTAACTAAGCAGGATAAACACAAATGATAGGGCTATAAACTGCACTGGTAGGTAAAGCATCGCACGAATACTGGAAATGGTTTTCGGTGCAAAAAGTATTTTTTGTTTTCAAAGCATCGACTCGACATATTAATTGTCCAACACATTTCTAAATGCGCAATTGCGTTCCCGTGCTTTTTTAGGATTAAAGAAAGCTGCATTTAAATTGAAGAAGACGTTTCTCTCATGATACATTTTCTCACGCAAATATCTCATTAAATATCCCTCTTTTATTGTTTTCCTGCTATGTGTTTTCAACAGAAGCAAATACGGTATCGGCATATTAATCACTGCTTACTGCTCAGCATCATTCCGTGCAAATATGGTAACCCATGGATCGTTAGGTAATCCTAATTATGTTTTTTGCAAACTTAAACTAGATCTAGATCTAGATCTTAAATCATAGGTTTTAAAGACATGTTTGTTTAGATAATTACGCCTTGAGTAATAGGTTTCGAAGGTGAAAATTTATATTCATATAGTTGGGCATTAAATAATTGGTTTTGAAGGTGAAATATTCACATAATTGCGCATAAAATGTCAGGTTTTAAAGGTGAAACGTTTAGATAATTATGGCTGAAATGTTGAATTTTTGAAGTGAAATATTTAAGTTATTAAGTGATAAATAATAGGTTTTGGGGTTGAACTATTTAAATAGTTATGTGTCAAATTATACAAATAATAATTAAACGCAACTGGTTGATGTCAGCCTGTACTTGATGACACGCATTTGTTTGGCTCTGAAGAAAACAATTAATCAGAGAAAATGACTACGTCAACATTTTACTGACAGTAGTTAAAAAATCATTCGTCATTGTTTGAATACAATCAACAGAAAGAACAGCACACGGTACGCATGACAGCTGTGGTGCACATGTTACTGGCATCGATTGGACAGTTAAAAACAATAACCAACTTGGTTGATCCAAGCGTTGCCCAGTAAAAACTAATTATTTGCATAACATTTGTACAATGTTGGTCCAGCGTCAAAGACTGGTAAAGACGAGATTTCTACTTTATAAGGAGACCAAGTCACGGAGCATATCCCCATCAAGCCACACCTTGGGTAGAGTACTTGAACGAGTTCAGCTTCAAACTCTCCTCCGATTGCACATTTTTTACCCGTATAGTAGATCCACATATCACATATTTATGACTCATACAGCTTATAGTTTGTTTTGTTTGTTTGTTTGTTTGTTTGTTTGTAAACTGAGCAAAACTTTCTAGTTTGGAAGGCTAACGCACCACGTTGTGGATTTTCTGAGGTCTCGCCGGATGGAAACTGCGCCTACGTCCATTGAGGTTCTTTTACGTCCAACTCTAAGTCAATCAGACGAGCTATCTGATTTACGTGGTTCCCTTAGCCCCACGACACGACATCGATGCATGATTGTCCTAGTGTTTACAGCACCTGGTAGCCCCAGGCGGTCACCCATCCGATTATGGACAGGGACCGGCGTTGCTTAACTTCAGTGATCGAGCCGATGTGAAAATTATGGTTTTTATTCTAATAGGCTAGAAAACATGGCGGGGGAATCTAATTTTCCACTATCTGTCTTGTTCTTCTTATTGCAATATTAAGCATCCCCTCATTTGTCTAGGATGGATAGTTTGCTAGCGACCACAAGCTGGGATACGGATTATACTTTCTAACACATAATTAACTTAATTCACTTTAAGTGTGTGTCAAACTATGTTTGCTACTAATAAAACTAAGTATTAAAACTAAGTAATTTTAAAAGAGAATAATATGTAAGTGTGGTGGATTGCTCAAGACACCTTTGTGTGACTTCCGCTGCGTAGACACTCACTGCGCATGCCCACACAGTCACGTGACTTTTTGACTTGTCAGGGATGCCTAATATATGGGGATGCTTAATATTCGTTGACACCGGCACCGATGAGCTAACGCCGTATTCCGTAAATAATAGTTTCAAGAGTTCATCCTACGTTGTACGCTCCCCCAGAGCAAATCGTTATTTCCCGCAAACCAATATATAGCCTACATCCCATGCAGCAGCTACATTAATTCTGGAATATGTGCTATATTGGAAGCTCTTATAATTTGGAAATTATTAATATCGACAGTAGGCCTACATCCAAAAAATATGTAGACTATTTCACACAACGCCGCGCACCACAATATATATGCGCTATATTAGAAGCCCTTGTCAGATGTTTTTGTGTCGTAATTCAGCATTTATTAACCCTTATCCTGCTAAATTGATGAAAAAACCAGCCACTTGAAGTTGTGTTTCGCTACCGCGATCCACAACTTCAACTGGCTGAAAATGACTGATATATGTTTAATATGACACCAAACATCTGTAAATCTTGATGTTTAAACACTCGTTTCATTCCTAATAACAGTGATTTAATCGGTTAATAAAACGGATTAAAAACGACTATTGTCGTGATCAGCAGGCAAAGGGTTACCATGGCAATATCGCGATAGAAGGGAACCCGTTGAAGCGTTGAAAACAGTGCATGGCCCAACATTAAACTAACTTTTTTCGACTCGTACATTTTGCACTGTTTAATGCTAGTGTATAATGTAATATGTTTACCAAAGCATACATTATCATAATTGAAGTGTTTCTGCTGAACAACGGTGCATATCGAATACAAACTATATAACTAAGGGATTAATTAGAAATTAAAGAAGGTAATAACCCGAACGTAGAATTTGAAACTGATACACATGCTTTAAATGGTACGAGACTTAATGCGGTGTTTAAATAAATGTTTACATTTTTATTCATTTAGTTTATATTTGCATGATTGGCTGCTTAATATTCACCAAAAACAAAACAATAACGTGCTTAACGTGGTTAATCAGTCCTAAACAGTTAAATGGCCATTAAAGCATCACGAGATGGAATCACAGAAACCACGGGGAATGAATAAAGGAATGAAGGAATAGAGGAATGAAGGAATGACTGGATGAATGAATGAATGAATTGTCCACATATATAGGCTAAACTGGCGAGTCGAATAAGATGACACTGCCTTTCAGACACATAATAGGAAGTTGATTGGCCCGTGATAAGCAGTATCATTGGTCAAACTTCTTTACTGTTTGTTATATTAAACTTTAAACTATGATGGACATATTACTTCCAGGGACATACAAGTAACATATTGTTTTTTTGTAATTAAACCGTGTTTTGTCGCTTTCGAATCAACCCTTTCAGTGCGGGAACCGTCTTTATACGTGAGAATCTGACGTCTGTAGACGTCAGATTCTGACGCATAAAGACGTATAAAGACGGTCTCCGCAATGAAAGAAATAAAATATGTATAATGGCCGTAGACCCATAACAAAGGTATTCAAATGAAGCAGAAAGACTGAAAAACACGCTTTGGTTCCCATGGTTTATACAAAAATAATTCAGCGTTATAAGGGTTAAAATGAGCCACTTTATTGAGTGGCAGCTAGCACATTTTAAATCCAAGAGGGACTAGTAGAAACACGCAGATCGATAAAGATGATAAAAGGTTCAATTTCAAAAATAATTATTATAATAATAATGTGATGTGTTCAGAATACCTCACTTACACTAGTAAAAAATAGAAAAAAACATTTGTGTAGCAATGCTACACAAATAAATGATTCAGAATGAATGGGGTTTTAGGCCACATTTGTGCACATATAGGCTAAACTGGGCCGAGTGAATCACCTGAGGATGGTGAGATGAATGAGATGACACCACCCTCCAGAAACAGGATTCGAAATTCGAACCTTGGCTGTCTGAGGAAGAGCTCGCTACCGCTCGATCATTGAAGCTCCCCACAATATTAATCTTTACGAGTTAGCAGGAAAGAAAGATGTTGCTACTTTGAAACTTGAATGCCATAGCGGGGTTCGAGCCCGCGATCTCCGACTTTGCAAGCATTCAGCTTTAACTACTGCAATATCCCCCCTCCGCACCCCTATTCGCATTTAATTTGTCGTTCACAATGATGCCTTAAACAACTCAACAGTTTGTGTTGTTCAGGTTTGTGATAATTCACATTTGAAATTGTATATTATTGTTTAAAATCAGATTTGTATTTTACATATTATATATGATGCCTATTTAAAGACCCGAATAAACTAATCCCAGCTGATTCCATGTCGATTTCGAAACCACCAGGGTGAATGACTCCTTGCCTGAAATGGACAATTACGTCACTATATCGTCCAGCACTCACGTAACGAGAACGGTATATATGTTTTAATAACAAAAAGTGTACATATACGTAAAGAGAACGGTATATATGTTTTGATAACAAAAAGTGTACACTCCTCATCCCCAGTAAGGGTGTGAGCGCGTCTGTTCACAGCTATTGCCAACATTTTGACGACAGCTGAGATAGAGATAGATAGTGATGACAATAGTGTAAGATGGGACGGGTATTTACGCCTGACTGATTTACGATCAAATTTAATACTATGTATAAACATAATGTATGTTGTTACTAATGTAATGCATAAAGTTATGCCGTGCTAAATAATAATAATATGATAATGATATAGTAATGTATGAATTAAGCTGTGATACTCTAGTCATCAGAAGGTTAACATAGAAATCTTAAGATAGTGTAGTCCCCAGAGGGTTAAGACATTAGATATGTGATACTCTAACCATCAGAAGATTAATATAGGAGGCATGTGATAGTCGAGTCCTTAAAGGGTTATTACCCGAGAGACGTGATACTCTAGCTTCCGGAGGGTTGAATCATACGACAAGTGATGTGACAACCATCAGGTTAGAGCATGGGATATGTGATACTCAAACCATCAGAAGGGTAAAATCAGAGACATTTGACAGTCTAGACCCCAGACGATTTATATACGAGATATGTGATACTCTAGTAGTCTAGCACTCAGAGGGTTAAAACTTTTGCCATGCGATACCCCAGGGTATATTCCAGATTATACCCGGGTATAGTCCAGAATATACCCGGGTATAGTTCAGTGGGGGGGGGGGGGGTAATCTGGGCGGTTACACCGGCTCCCTGTCGACGAAACTGTTTTGGCCTGGATTGTGACACATGATCATGATAAGGGGATGCGCGCCTCTGAGATCGGTCCACTCAGGATTTAGGCACAATAGAGGTTTTATTATTGATTGCTTGATTGATGTCACTTGATAGACAAATAAAAGAGTCCTAGCAAAGCTACACAAATAATGTCAGGTAATGTATTTCGATAGACAAATAAAGGAATCATAGCAAAGCTACACAAATAATGTCATGTAATGTATTTCGATGGACAAATAAAGGAATCATAGCAAAGCTACACAAATAATGTCATGTAATGTATTTCGATAGACAAATAAAGGAGTCATAGCACAGCTACACAAATAATGTCATGTAATATATTTCGACTGGCAAATTAAGGAGTCATAGCAATGCTACACAAATAATGTCATGTAGTGTATTTCGATAGACAAATAAAGGAGTCATAGCAAAGCTACACAAATAATGTCATGTGATGTATTTCGATAGACAAATAAAGGAATCATAGCAAAGCTACACAAATAATGTCATGTAATGTATTTCGATAGACAAATAAAGGAGTCATAGCAAAGCTACACAAATAATGTCATGTAATGTATTTCGATAGACAAATAAAGGAGTCATATCAATGCTACACAAATAATGTCATGTAATGTATTTCGATAGACAAATAAAGGAGTCATAGCAAAGCTACACAAATAATGTCATGTAATGTATTTCGATAGACAAATAAAGGAGTCATAGCAATGCTACACAAATAATGTCATGTAATGTATTTCGATAGACAAATAAAGGAGTCATAGCAATGCTACACAAATAATGTCACTCAATAGACAGATAAAGGATGCATAGCAGCTACATCAACAATGCCATGTAATTTCACTCGATAGACAAATAAATGAGTCATAGCAATGACACATCAATAATTTCATGTAATGTAGGAGTCATAACAATGCTGCACAAATTATGTCATGTAATGTCACTCGAGAAAAAAACAGTGGTGTCATGACAATGCTACATCCATAACGCCATGTAACATTCTCAAAATTGATTAAATATCACCTACTAGTATTTGATCAGGCTTTCCCACCCTAGCTCTTTGGTGTCCCGGCTCCCTGTTGACGAATCTGCTTTGGTCTATATTGTGACACATGATGCGCCTCTGAGCTCGGTCAACTGAGGATTTAGGCGCAATGTAAGTTTTATGATTTATTACTTGATTGATGCCACCCGATAGACAAATAAAGGATGCATAGCAAACCTACATTGATAACGCCATGTAATGTCACTCAGTATCTTATCTTACGAATCTCAGCAATCACAAACGTTCACAAGGCTGGTTGCTGTTGGGCCAGAATCGCAGACGGTCGGCCACCATTGAAACGACGTTGGTTGAAAATCTTGACTATGCTGGGATGGAGCCGTTAATTTGACCTTCATTTGATTTGAATTAGGCAGCTTATTGGTCGAGATGGTGATCTTTGATTAATTTCGTGGCTGGTTGGTGACCCCGAGGTCACTTAGTTGCCATTCACTCTGTGACTATGCAAATATATCACGTGAGACACACATCCGCTTCTAATCAACACCACATCTAAACATGCTAAGCCATGGTTAAGGCAATTGTCAGGTTGGGATCCATCACGAGCCAGTCACAGTATATGCCTCCTGGGGGGTGGAGCCATGGGTGATAGTTAACACTACTACCTGAGTGAATATACAATTTAAGGGTCCTTTCACTCACTATTTTTGATGAAAAAAAGTCTTTCAAAACTAGATATACCAGCGTCAAATATTGAGGGTATGATATATGTGAAACCCATTTTAAATACATCAGAGCTAATTAATTTTTTATTAATCTTTTTTTTGATTTTTTTTTGAAACACGGTAGAAATAAAAACTCAGCAATGGAATATATATATAGATTTTTAATCATTTTCAAATCCTAAAGATCGTAAACTCCTTTGTATGGTGGTTGTACCTTTAGTGATATGCTAGTATTTATAGCACTTTTGAAAATAAACATTGTTAAGATAGAACCGATATTTATTGTGAAATTAAGTAAAGTTGAGTTGACATTATTGTTTCAGAGTTGACAATACACGATAATTTGATGTAAACGTCTATTTATATCCAGCTACAAAAAAATGTGGTAACATATATCTTTGCAAATTGTACTTATTTAAGGAGGCAATAAAGTAAATCAAATAATAAATAACAACATTTATTGATAAGCAAAAATATGCCAATGAAATTATAGCAAGGATACAAGTAAAATGACTAATTTTGTTCATAGCGGTATTGGGAAAATGCTTGTTTTTTCACAATGCAAAGCTGACAAGTCCCATCTGCGGTCAATATTATATACTAAACATATTCATGTAAATGTATGCAGGCTAAAATTAAGGTAGGCAACTTGACTAGTGTATTTCAAGATTTCATCGCTTATTTTCTTCCATCATGTGTTATATACCAGGCGCATCTGCCTGATCTCTGAGCACTTAGGAGCCCCATTTACTGAAACAAATTGTCTTGGCTTTGGTTCAGCGTTAAAGACAAAATGGAAATGGAATCATAATAGTCCTAATAATAAACATTTATTTCGTAAAATAGTTGCATGCCAATATAATGAGTGATTCAGAAATTTAATTAAGTGTTATTTGCAATTTCATTTCTATAAAAACTTTAAAATACTCTCTCGTTTTTTTTTAAATAAAAACAGCATTTCACATTGATGGAGTTAACATTTCAGTTGTATTTACAATAATGATACAGAAAGCAGAATTCAGTCAACTCAGCAACGGTTTTGAGTTCAACTCAGAAACGTTGTTTTTATTGTTGTAAAAACGTCTACTTGAGCGAATACTCTCTCAATCTAATTTAATTAAAAGCAACTTTTTTTAACTGCATTTTACCTTTAGGGAAATACAATTTCAGTCCTATTTACAATAATGAGACAAAAGGCAAATTTTAGTTAGCTCAGCAACGTGTTTGAGTGGACTGGATGACAGGAAACGTTGTTGAGTTGAGCGAAAAATGTTGTTGCCAAGTTTACTACGGACAACATGGAAAGAGCATTTACCCTTAAAGCGCTGAATTAATTTGTAAAAAAACATCGCGACCAAAGGGTTTTTTCAATTTAAAATCATCCTAAATGTCTTAGTTAACTCTTTCTGATTCATTTGAATACCTATGTTATGGGTCTATGGCCATTAAAAATAGTTTTACATTTACAGCGCAGGGATAGACTTTACTCGTCAGAATCTGACGTCTACAGACGTCAGATTATGATGACTAAAGTCTATTCCTGCGCTGTATGCGTTAATGTATTTAAAATAGATGTAGTATTGCCCACCGATGCGGCAGGGGGATGGCCATCATTATCAAGCCCTTTATTCAGTTTAACATGTTTTCAATTATTTTTTGTGCTGAATTATGAGCGTTTCTGAGTAGGCACAGATAATGAATACGTTTCCCGGGTTATTGCTTTAGTTGTGAAATATCAGTTTAAATTGAATGTTTACAGATCTTTACCTACCTCAAAATCTGCGACTTTTAAGCTCTCTCTGAATGTATCAAATAAATTGAGTGGTATCACACCACAATTTGAGGAGTTTAGATAACACAGGCGTTGCTGAGTTGACCGTGTGACATAATAAAACTAAAAACCCTCTGTAAATGTATCCTTGGCAATTTTTTGTTATTGTGTGTTTATGAAACAATTCCGTACACAACAATTTTTGCGCTACGAAATAACTCGGGGGTAAGTTTTGTCCAAGGGATGTTCCATGTTAAAACAGTCGATGTCTCAGGTGTTAGACATTCGAAGACAATGCATTTGTCTACAAAATTGTGTGTGTCAAAATGATTTAAAGTGAGTGAAAATTAAAGAAAATTACCATGTTTTGGCAAACCAGTTTCATGGAAATTTTTATTTAAAAACCCCTATTTGTGTGAAAATGAAGTCTGTTTTCAGGGCTGTAAAATGATGCTTTATTGCATCGTAAGGGCTTAAAGGGTTAAACTGAAGGGTTCAGCCACAGATTGCGCCTAATCAAAACGTGGGACAATAATTTGGACGGTCGTATAGAGACCTGGCCTCGACTAATCAAACCGACAATAGGTTTATTCCCAGCAGATACGGGGCATTCACCCAATGCTGTTTCAATGTTGGGCCAGCGTCGAAGACGGTGTGCCAACATTGAAACATCTGTGGGTGAATGCCCCGTGTCTGCTGGGTAGAGCTATAAACATTTCTGCTACATGATCGAATACTCAAATTATTTTCCACAACCATTAAAAGTTATGGACATTTTTCTGCCCTTGAGGTCGAAATCGCTCTCAGTCACCGCCATGTTGAAAAACGTTGATTTTCCCGAATTTGTCCACGAAAGAGTCGTCAACAAGCGTATATGACGACTAGTGATCCAGTTTTTCGCACACCAGCATTTACCTATAAAGAAGTAGTAGTGAAGATTTATGTGTGTATGATATTATATACATTTATAATCATGATAAAATTATGTGTGATAATTCAATTAATTATAAACCCAATGACGTATCGTTGTGTTTTTTCCAAAGGGGCCTTTAAGGGCAACAGTTCTGTGTTATATCATCCGGATTTTTTTTATCTCACAGTTTTTTTTTCAATATTACACGTCAAGTCATGAATGCATGTAGGCCTGTTATGTAAATGAGAACAATTATAGAATAGATAGAAGAATATAGAAGAACGATTATAATTTGTAATTTTAAATTAATGATGTTGCTGACAATGGAAAATAAATGCAATACAGTATGCCAAAAGAATGGAACAGTTGAAACACTCATTTCGGAAGCATTTTTTCGTACTCTTTCCGAGTTGCTGCCGAGCAATATCACGATGTAAGTGATATTGTTAATTCTAAAACTGTATTCTGTTTCGCTGTCGGCGTCATCCATCTTTATTACGAGATTTTCCGTGTCGCTGCCGGCGTCTTCTTGGATCCTTTGTCGGGATATACCGCTTTGCCTCCGAGTTATCCGTGTCAGATCTATTTTGACCCCGTAAGGCATCCATATCGACTGCGCATTGCCTCCGTGTTTGTCAATTACCTGATGAGATTCGTGTTCCTTCTGTGACTATAAAACGGATGACACCTCCGGGATGATCAAGTCCGGCAATGTGGCTTGATCTATATCCGGCCATTATATGGCTTTTGCCAGGTCTCCCAGGCAACATGATATAGTTTATTCACGGCTGAAAAAATGTCAAAAATGTATGTGTCTGAAAAAAGGTGGTCAAATATCTGAAATAAACGACACCAGCTTTTTCTTGTTGAGTCTGAGTGGGAAAAATGTACATGATTTGCGAGCAAGTAAACATATAGCACTGTACTAATAATAGAAACACAGGGAACATAAAAATATAGCACAGTTTATTTTTTAGTGAAACCTTTATATATTGTGCAGGTACTGTGACACACCCCTAGGTTGATCTTACGTCATCATTAGGCGATAATGGAAGCTTTTACACTGCATTACGTGCGTGTTATACCTGTCAGATATATGAATACACACGGCAGGGGGAGTGGTGATCTTAATAGATAGAAATGATGCGGGTGCAGTGGTTAAAGCCGCCTGCTTGGAAATTCGGAGATCGCGGGTTCGAACCACACTCTGGCCTTCAAGTTTCAAAGAAACAAACTGTTCCTTCCCTGTTCACTCGTAAAGATTTAATAGTGTGGGAGCCTCCGTGATCGAGAGGTAACGTGCTAGGCTTCAGACCGCCAGGGTTCGAATTCCGAATCCTGTGTCTGGAGGGCAGTGTCACCTCATTCATCTCACCATCCTCAGGAGGTTCTTCCGGCACAATTTTTTCTATATGTGCCCAAAAGTGACCTAAATCCCGATTCATTTCTTTTTATGAATATTACTTTACGTCGCTCTCTGCACAATCAGGACAATATCACAACAGAATTGAGGAAGCCCGCAATCGGTACTATACCCTACTCTTATACGAATGACTTCAAGGGTTTTTATAGTACACAGTATCATAGCCAGTAGAGCACATCGATCTCAAATTTACCACGCGAAATTAGCATTCAAATGGTAACATATGAAAAACTAGGACAAAAAGGGTAATTTTTTTATGAAAAGTAGGGCAAAAGTAGGATTTCACAAAAAAAAAAGTATGACAAAGCTAGAAGATTCGCGAGCTATAAATGCCTATACCATTGTAGAGTATATGCATGTTTTGTGGGATATTTATACACCTTACACAAGAAATTAACCATATAATTGTTTAAGTGGTGCTCACTATTATCAGAATGTCTCGTTTAGGGAGGTGCGATAAATATCCAAGTATGGTGTGGTACTGTTTCCGAAAAGACTCATTTTACAGAAAAGCACACATTCTATTTTCGCACCAATCACTTTATTAAAACATAGGATAAAGTAAGTAAAAGTAGATTTTTGGATGTATTTTTGGATATATATTTGGTTTAAAAAGTAGGTAAAATTTAGCTATGTAGGTACGTTTGAATGTGTAAAAAAGTCGTGTTTTTGCAATATATTCCCAGCAAGCACGAGACGTTAAGAAACAATACTGTTATAATGTTGGCCCGGCGTCTCTGACGGTGATCCAGTATTCAAACAAGATCGGGTCAGCGTCTTGCGTTTGCTGTGTTAAATCGTAGCAAACAACATCGGTAGAATGTCTAGTGCTTGGTGCATTATAACCTACCCAGATACGTAATTAGTTGATTTATTAAACTAAAAATAAACTAGACTAACGTTAGTGATTACTGTTACTTTGGCGTTAAGTTGCGGAAGTGATTGAAGCCAATAGGTGTTGACATTACCTGAGCTGTCATATATCACACCTCATTTGTCCACACCTTGCAGCTATCATACCCATAAACTATCGCTTTCACGGCTTGCACTGCCGGCGCATATCTATGTTCTCTCCTAATATCTACCAGTTAATAAATGAAAATATTAATGTAGTCTGCGCTCACGCTCGACATTATAAATAATTTAATTATTATTGACATATACTAGTAGGGGTTTCTATAAATTGATACATATCAATAATAGTCTCACCTGCAGTATATGTTTGAGTAGGCCTATATAGTTACACAGAGGTGCACGTAGTAAATGTCGAATATAAGTGCATGCACGTAGTATTCGAATTTAAGTGCATGCACTTATGAATGAACAAGAATATTTTTGGAGCCATGCCTAAAACAGTCGATTTTCACTTATAAGTGCATGCACGTTTATGCGCGGGGATACGGTATATATAATATATAATGTCGCAACCTCGGTATTAAAGGGTCGTGTCTGTCGGCCGTATCTTGCCCCTTTAATACCGAGGTGATTATTTGAGCCATTACATTAAATAAAGTGCTAAGTAAAAGCGAAACCGGTAACACATTACTTTTGATCCAGAAATCGCTGCACATTTTAAACTGTTTATCTTTCGGGACTATTATGGTTAACCCTTTAACCGCCAAATTATTCAATTTGAATTTTCACCCACTTGCAGTTGTGTCTCGCTGACGCGATCCACAACTTCAAGTGAGTGAAAATTATTCAGATTTGACAAAATTGTGGTCAACTTTTTTCAAATATTGCTGATTGATGTCATATTTTATCTTTAACATGTTTAAAAGGTGTTACTTAATGTGCTAATAAAAAATGAAAACCCAAGTATATGCGACACCGGCGGTTAAAGGGTTAAAGTGGCGCGGGAAACATGTGGCATGTGTATGATCAGAAATGCATAACATGTATTCCTGGTATTATCCAAGTAACCAATACTTTAACACTTTGAGTTGATTTCTAATTTGTTAAGTGTAATTATGACGTAGTTCTCTTTGAGCGGTAAGCATACATCTTTATCATAGCTAATGAGCAGTAAGATGTGTAATTAATTATGTAATATTACCTTAGATTTACACTCTTCGGCAAGTTGTTTTTATCTACTTTTCTCCTTTGCACATTTGCATGAAAAATATTACCTTATGGTAATATGGCTACTACCGTAAAATAAAAAGATAGGCTGATTTATTTATTAAAAATATTACTGAAATAAAATAAAAATATATATATTTAAGAAAATTATATGTACAACAATTCAATAATTTAAATAGTGAAGACCCACCGCTGCCACGAACCATGACTCCATGGACAAAAGATACCCATAATAGAGACTACAATGAACAATAATTATGTCATCAAATGAAAAGCTAACCACGCACACTGGGAGGTTTTATGACATGGTGGCTGACGTTTAATTATTGATGATGTTCTAAGTTAGAAACCTTCATTAGTAAATGACAACTGTTAAGTGCAGTTGTATTACACGTAGAGGTATATCATCCACAAACAAATCAATTATTACTTTATGTTCACATTTCGTCGACACAATCCAATAACCCCTAAGCTTTGGAGGAGGTTAGATGCATGTAAACAACATATTTACGAATAAACGCTATGTTGGAAATATCACGGTTTTAATGACATCGTCAATACATATCTATATATCTATAATATGTGGTATCGCACCTAAAGGGTGCGTTCTGCCACTCCTTACACCCTTTAAATCCGAAGTGATCATATGTATCACTCACTCACTCACTCACTCACTCACTCACTCACTCACTCACTCACTCACTCACTCACTCACTCACTCACTCACTCACTCACTCACTCACTCACTCACTCACTCACTCACTCACTCACTCACTCACTCACTCACTCACTCACTCACTCACTCACTCACTCACTCACTCACTCACTCACTCACTCACTCACTCACTCACTCACTCACTCACTCACTCACTCACTCACTCACTCACTCACTCACTCACTCACTCACTCACTCACTCACTCACTCACTCACTCACTCACTCACTCACTCACTCACTCACTCACTCACTCACTCACTCACTCACTCACTCACTCACTCACTCACTCACTCACTCACTCACTCACTCACTCACTCACTCACTCACATGAGCCATGCCTGCGTTGTGAACCTGAATCCCTTGCTGAATGAATGAACTGGCTTTTATGACACCTTTGTGCACATATAGGTTAAACTGGACCATGTAGGAAAACCTCCTGAGGATTGTGAGATGAATGCCATCCAGACATAAAATTCGAAATTCGAGCCTTGGCGGTTTGAGGCCGAGCACGCTACCTTTCGGTCACAAAGACTAGCCTATACTACTGATTGATTGATTTTTTATTGATAGGCCTATCCCAGCAAACACGAGGCGTTGGCCCAATGTTGGGCTGACGTTGGCCCACCATCTACGACTCTGGGCTAACATCAGCCCAACATTGAGCCAACGCCTCGTGTTTGTTGGGGTGGCCCTTTCAAAATCATACAGGAATACATCGAAGTGTGCAGTAATACAAAATGAAAATATATACAATCCAAATGGAACAATGGATAATTATGACATTAATAATAAATACATAATAAATAGAATGAGTTTAACAAAGCAGATTATGAAGTAGACACAAGACGCCGAATCGATGCCGGTTTAACGCTGGTTCACCGTCCGCGCCGTTGAACCAGCGTCAAACCAACACCGACCCTACGGCCCGCGTCCGCTGAGTAATTATATACATACTCACATGGTATCAGAAGGCGTAATTAAATTATTATTTCGACGTTTAAAGGCATGGTGAAGAAAGAGGCTTAAATTCTGTAAATATGATGATCCGTCATTGGACATCATTCTTATAAATGCTTGATTATTTGGTTCATTAAATGGATATAAATATCTAATACGTAAATATTGGTAAACGGGGCACTGTAACAAAATATGAATTTCATCCTCTTCGTTGTCCATACAGAGTGGGCATACGTTATCCTGGATATTAGTAAATCTTAACTGATTCGAATTGATACAACATGCTCCTATTCTGGAGCGTGATAAACATAAATTCTCCTATAGATAGTGAGGAATTACATTAAGGTAAAGCTCTTTCTATCTGCATGGTTTAAAATGTCCATATATGTGGTACCTTTCTCTTGTTTGCAAATTTCAAGCCATCGTAGATCACTAGCTTCCATTAACCGCTGTTCAAAGTATTGAGAAAGCCAACTTCGTTACAAACATTTTACGACAACCAATATTCTCCAAGGTATTGCCTGTAAAGTACTTCTTTAATTTTATTTGGCCAAGAGGTTGTGTTATTTTCATGTTCCATCATGTTGTAAGCTTTCTTGACATACCGCAAATCACTCATTTTCAAAATTTCACACTAATGCTTCAAACTAAACGATATTGAATATATGTACAATTAATATCCACACAGCCTAATAGATCAAGCGAAGAAGAGTGGCATCGCCACGAGTGAAGATTGAGCCGACACGAATGCAATATGGCCGAAAACGCCACAGATCTCGCCGATTTTGTGCAAATTCAACACATTCAACATCAGTGACCAACAAATTAATACCCGCACGAAACCTTTACATATTTAAAGAGTATAATGATTCATTTTCACGATCATTTTCACGATCAAAAGGATTTTTACAAACCATTATTTTTCATCTTTACACTCTAAAAAAATCCCATAGCTGGAATTAGTCATTTTGTTTAAAAACGCGATTTCATGGTACAGACCTTGCCTTTTTTTCTGATCGTGCTCGGAAGAGTGAAGGTTGAGCCGCGGAAGAGTGAAATTTGGATAAATGGATATAGCTTGCTTTCTCAGACGATCCCATTTGAAGACTACTATATAAATATTTATTATTTGTCTAAATTGTAATTAAATGTCCATTACTTTTATAAAGTTGTTTTACTTGTCTATTCTTCGTTAAACAAAACAAAAAAAAGCCTCGGTCTATCTATCTATTAGTACTATTAATCACGTCAAACGTGGTGCACGACTTTAGATGATTTGTCAGTCAATTCTCAACCAATTTTAATGAAATGTTGTCGTGATCCGGCGTCTACCCTAAAAATGTCATTGAGAAATATTGATGTTATAAGCAGTATCAAGTAGCGTATATGATTTAAAAAAATAGGTAGTTCATCATGTGAATTATTTTAGTTTCCCCGAGATAAGTAAAGTCACCAAGATGCCAATACTCAATGTGCTTGATGGGGACCATCTCTTCGTGAACAGTCGTGTGCAGGTTTGCAAATATGGTTTCGATGGCATATCAAAGCTGGCATGGCACAAAGTAGCAAATCATGACAGTAGAATTATTAGTAAATCTCTTGTTGTGGACCTAGTCGACCAGCAAAAAAAAATGTCTATGCATGTCACACATTTTCCAAGGATGTAGAAGAGGCTGAACGCTTGCTGGAATATCAGAAGGAGGCAAATTTCACAAGAATATTGCGACCTTGGTATGAAGCTAAAGACAAGCGCGCGATCTCAGCGTTAGAACGAACACAGAGAAGGCTTGAATTACGTACCTGGCTTTTGCATGATGTTGATCTGCAGTACTTTCCTCCACTTGGCAGCCACATCAAGGGTATTCCCCAGGTAATGTTTGAGGGATAACTTCAGAGCATTGACACGATTATACAGCTGTATCCACAGTGTCGCAATGGTAGGGCCTACATACAACCAAAGAAGCACCTTAGAACATGAAACGTGGTCGTTTCATAAAGAAAAATGCTGATAATAAAGCCAGAAATATGCCCACGTCACCTAGCTGAATTGATGCACATTCGTCAGAATCCGGACCCCAGCTGGGGTTGTGAATCCTATTTTATTATGAAAAAATACCATGGTCGATAACAGTATCCAAATTATTTTAGATGAAAACAATTTAAAATAACTAATACCACAAATGAAAGTCATTTTTAATTTTATCGGTAGAGTTGCAAAGCTTACTTACTCATTGTCCATGCTGCGTGGTCGTTTCATAAAGAACATTCCTGATAATAAAGCCAGAAATATGCCCACGTCACCTTTTTATCTAGCGAATTCATCTGGATGTGCACATCACATTATCTAAACGGACAGATCAATAAGACAATAATTTTGCTCCCTAGTTTTTCGTAAAGTGGCATTGCTTCCCCCCATCCATAATAGTACAGTGTAATTATGTTTTGAGGTGGAAAAAAATCAGAGAGTTTTCAAATTAATACCACAGACAGAACGACTACTGTTCTTTATGAAAAATCCGATGTCAGCAACATTAATAAAAAATAATATCAATTTTTGGTATTACCGTTATAAAATTGTAGCTTTGCGGTTTAAACAAATAACCATGTATAAGATGATAATCCATCCCTTTTCAAATATTATTCAAAACCGATGTATAAATTGTTTAACAAAATAATAAACACATATTAATAAACACATATTTTGTCAATAAATAATATGATAAAACATAACATAAAAGGTTTATTTATACGTGAAATATACAAATATAGCGAACCTTGGTTAGAAACCTAAAATATGATCTGCTTTGCATCATCTACTAAATCAAAAATACCAAGAATACATAAGATATGTCTGATAGTATGTATTCTTGTTAATACCTATGTATGAGTTTATAATGTGTTGACCCATTTCAGATCGGATTAAATGCATATAGATAGACTTATTTACTGTTAACTGGATAGCCAATATCAGCTACATCGAGTCAAATTTGGACACCTTAGTTAAGTCAATCATTCAGCTCTGGTGTATTGCTGCATGCTAGTCCTATACATTTACAGATTTGTGAGCAGGATATGCTTGATCTTCGACAACCACAACCACCTGTGCAGCCAGCCTTGAAGTTACATGATACAATGTTCTTCACTTTGTCCGGTGCTGGAGGTAAATCTGTCGCCACGGGTTGTAGAGAATCCATCCCCATTTTGTTGGTTCAATATTGTTTTCCATCCATTCCTGAACTTGATAGTATGTCCTATATGAATGTCGACGAGCAGCAGCACTTGTGGGTGGGATATTTGTCATTTAAAAAATACGCTTTGTCGTCTTTGTAGCATTTTTTTTTTAAATGATACAACTCTAAAATCATTAAAAGTATTGAATGCAGAAGCACCATACAAAGCCAATAAAACAGATTCACCTGCCTTAGCTATATTACCAGCATTAGCATCTGGTTTGTAAAGATCTTAACAGTGTTTGCCAACTGCTCATTTGATGTCAGCACTTTATATCCATTCTTTTTACCTGGCTGGTATCGTGCTGATGTTGTATCAGTGCCAGTTATAGCATGCAGTTATAGCACAATATATTATTCTTGAGATGTCCAATACCTTTCTGGATAGCGGACACGTCAAACACCTTCTGTGGGGCTTTACTGTGGCCAGGATTGACCTGATAGATAGTACTTTCTGGAGGGAATCGAGCTACAAGCATCACCAGGAGATCAGTATCAGTTCCTATGACCACAACTTTCTGAAAACTGGTTGCACATTGCAGTGCGATACATACAATCATTGTGTCTGAATCACCGATTGCTTATTTTACATTAATGCTGACAGACTGCATACGTTCAATGGTAATTTTTATAAGCCATTGTTTATAGTAGGAATTTCCTAAAAAAGTCGGCCTGACATAGACTGGCTGCTGTCACCTTCAGCTTCATTAATGTAAGCAGACATGCGCGTTGTGAGTCGCCACTTCTGTTCTTCTGACTTTGTTATGGGTGGTCCTGCATAACCATCAAAAATCACAACTGCACCATTTCCATACTTAGCGATAATACACCTCACATATGAGTCATAATGACTGACAAATTTCTGCATAAGTAGCTGGTGAAGGTCATACAACACTGTGAAGAAGGTGACCTCCATCAATTACATAAACTGGATTTTGAGGTATAACAGTTGGTCCGGGTGGAACAAGAGCCAGACGCAAAGATGCTAATGCAGCTTTTGCGGGTCTTCTGAACGAAATAGCATTAAAGAGAGATGGTGGCCTCGGTGAAGTTCATACTTCATTTATGCTGCTAAATCAGTACCAAAGGCTAAAAAAAGAAAGAATGCGGTTCAACATTTGTTGAGGTAGAACGACCATTTCTTTTCCACGTATCTTGATTAAGTTATTTACAGAAGCCAGTGATTTCACTCCGCTTTTACGATGAAGTTTTACTTCTGCAAAGTTTTGCCCGACCATGTAGAGTAGATGGTCCGATAAGAAGAGAATTTTCATATCTTAGTGCTTCAGTATAGCTCCCTGCTAATCCAATATTGTGTAGAAGATCTTTATGACCATTTTTTTTTATGTATATACACTGCAACACTCAAAAGAATTTGTGAGACAAAGGATCTTGGGCGACTAAGCAGCCATGATAGCATGCTGAAAAGCTGCTGATTTTCTGTTTATTTATAGTTTTGTTTCTTCCTTCTTTCTTTCTCGTGGCTGAATGACAATATCAACAAAACGTTTGATTGTTCCCGGAACCATTTCTTCAGCTGTTTATTCTAGTGAAGTCACTGATGGATAAATATCGCCATCATAAATATAGGACATGACATCCTTGGACAATAGCAGCTGCGGTCTCCACAATCCTTTTTCATTCAGCCTTTACGTCTTATGCTTTATCAGTATACCACTTGCTGTGAATTTTTTTTCTGCAGTATCTCTGAAAAGCATAACTCTATTTTCACCTGACAGCTGTGTGATGGTGATATTGTCCCCAAAGGTTTTCCGTAGTTTTTCTTTCAGATAGGCTACTTCCTACTATAGGCATGGCTGCATTCTTCATTAACATTTTTTTCAAGCTCTGCAGTAGAGTATGGCATTCATCGTTTTCATACAAAAATATACAAAGCTCGTTAAATACATTTTGTTTTTCATCACCTGTTGACGACCTCTACTTTTATCAGATAAGTTCACAGAATAACAATGTTCATGATACTTTGCTTCAGCTGCCACTAAATCAATGACACTCTTTGTTCGAACTAGGACAACATCACCCCATTGGTCTTTCCTTTCTTGTGCTCGAACAATAACTTTGTCTCTTATTTAAATGGTTCTAAATTCAAAAATTTCCGGCGAAGTTTAGCCCCTTTATTTTTTTCAACCCTTGTGCTGGCTTCCTCACCAATTGCCTTTTGAAATTGAATTCCTGCACAAATGAGCGTAGTACTGCAAATGCTGTTTCTTCTACACTCTGTTTTCTTTTTTTTGATCCTGGACGTGTGTATTGTTTTCGACATTCCACATGCACAATAATGGAAGAAATATTTCTGAGTTTCTTATGCAATTCATCTTCATACTCTATGCTTTTCGAAATAATACTTTTATGTCCTCTTGAAACAGTGCATGTAGGCTTGTTCTGCCGATTGAAGCTTTCACTCCAAAACAAGCAAAACTTTTGCCAAAGATATTTAAATTAGCAGTTGGTTTGTCTAGAGCTGCTAATGTGAAGGGATAATCCAGAAGAAAGATTGACTTGCAGACATGGGCTACACATTAGCATACTGGTACCATGTGCCATTGAAAACAGTAAAATTCAACCAATTGCTGGGGCAATGTTGGATCAGCGTCGCAGAAAATGGTATAACATTGACCCAACATTGGGTTGATGTCTTGTGCTTGGTGGGTGCAGACTGCTACTTCGCGGGACGTCATGCTGTTTGTACACACTGCATGATAAAACCATGCTACGATGATGGTGATTATAAAATATGTGGGCTGCTCCCTGTTGTATGCAGAATAATCAGGTTAAAATAGGGATCTGTACCCCTAAATAATCTACACAGCGACATGGCCTTTTTTTAATAATTACAGGCATCATTTGGGGGTCAACAATCTGTCACATGCTTTGCGATAAGCGAAAAACTCGTCGCATTAACGCAACAAAGAAACAAGAGCCTTATTCAGTTAGTATAAATTCAAAGCTATTTCTTACAAAGTGCGCATTAATACTAATCAGTACGTGCACTTGTGTTTTATAGTTTTTCGAATATTGTGGCTATTTAGACATGTGGCTGTCGGCACTTTATTCATGTGTTTTGTTAGCGAATTTCAAATAAAAATGGTAAAAGACCCTCCCCTAGACCCCCTAATTATATCGTTTTACTATCTTTAGACGATTTGTTCACCTTCCGCACTTCCGAATTGTGGTCATTTAAAAAATATGGTGACAATATCAAATGGCTGTCGGCACTTAGCTGTGTTTTCTAGGCAGTGAAAAGTTAAAGCTCCTGTAGAATGCAGAAAAACGCCCAAGGATCCCTCCCATTTAGACCCCCTTTAATCTAGCTTTTTTGCTATTTTCTAGATTATGTGTGCACCTTACAGGCTAATATGATTCAATTTTCGAGCTGACAAGACTTAACTTGAAAAAATAAATTATTGTCATTTTGTACTTTAAACACCCCCCCCCCCCCTTATTAAAATTGAATTTTGACCAAGTTGCTGACACTGGATTTTTCGGGAACTTTCAGACATTAAGCCATGGATATTATACTATATGTATGAACAATTTGAAAACTCTATGATTTTTTTCCGGGTGGTCCTCCATTATGACCTAATTACACTGTACTATAAGTTACATAATGCACACACTTGCTAGAACTCGCACTATGCCGGTTTCTATAGGCCTGGTGTAGATGAAAAACCATTCACATGCTTTCAAAATGTCACCCTTCCGTGGATCAACCTTGACTCTTCCGAGGACGATGAAACCACGTTTTTGAACAAAACGACTGATTCCAGCTATGGGATTTTCTTAGAGTGTCAAGATGAATAATAATGGTTTGTAAAAATACTTTTGCTATAACTACAAACTGTTTTGTCTAGTATGGCTAATTACATCGCCATAAAATCGTAAACATGTGTCATTATACTCTTGAGATATGTAAAAGTTCAGTGCTGGTAATGATTTGTTGGTCACTGATATTGAATATGCTCAATTTGCACAAAATCGGCGAGATCTGTGGCGTTTTCGGCCATATTTCACTCGTGTCGGCTCAATCTTCACTCGTGGCGGACTATTTCACTCTTCTTCGCTCGATCGATTAGGCTGTGTGACATCTTCCTGTATCACCGTAAACCGTAACATTGGGAGTTAATATAGGTACATTCAAAAATCTCTTCAATGCAAGCAGATGAACATTTTTAATAGCTGTAGTGTTACCACTCTTTCTCCAAATTTCTGCGCCATATAACAGTATCGGTTTAATTTGGGTATCAAATAAATTAGGGAAAACATTTAAGAAAATGCTTGGAACATTTTTAAACTTCTATCGATGCGGATGAATGCAGTCTTTGCTCTTGTAGCCAGATAATTTTGGGTACAAGTGTGTCTTAACCTCGTTGAAAACACAATACCTAGATAGGTGTATTCCACTTCTACTTTTAAAGGTGTATTATTTGTCAACCACTTCTCGTGTGCTGCCAAGTGACCACAATTTCTAAAGACCACCTTGGATTTCCCAGTATGTAGGGCCTACGGTCAAACCCAGCAATTCTGAAATTTGAAGCAAGAGATTAATTTTCCGCTGGAGCCCCTGGACGGTGGCAGAAATAAGAACAATATCATCTACTGAATCTTGAGTGAGAGGAGAAGAAACATTTTGTTTCCTTGAAACTTGAATGCCAGAGCTGACGAACGATCTCTGACTTTCCATGCGGGCAGCTTTAACCACTGCACCAGGCCCCCGCCCTAATTTGATAATGAATACACGGACAGGTAAGCACCTTAACATTCGCATTGGAAAAAAAGTCATTAACACAATATTGGCGTAATGCTCGTTCATCGTTTACGACTCTGGCCCAACAATACCCCAACGTTGTATCAATGTCTTGTGTTTTCTGGTCTAAGCGCCTTATGCATCATTTATCAACCCACCTGCAAACACGTACCAGACGTTGAGCCAATGTTGGTTTAATGTTGGCCCAACGTCTACGCCGCTGGGCCAACATCAAGCAAACATTGGGTGAACATCTGGTGATTACTGTCAGATTACTGGGATCTTTGGTTCTACGTAATAAAAAATTCAACTAAGACCGTTTTTTTATATCCAGCTAAGAACTATTTACTGAGTCCGTCCTCTCGCTAAATATTTCCCGCGGCACGGCTGGCCCGTTGACCATGGACATGTCCAGGATTATAAAGTATATATAGCACGGTGTTAGACCTGAGGGCTTTGAGCTATAGTCAACCGTCATTTCCAGTAACACGAGGCTCTCACAAATTTGAGACAGTTTTTTTAATTTAGCGAATGAAACACTGATACACTAGTATAGTCGGCATCAGTGCTCAAGGGGTTAAAACAAAGAAAAAAACTACTTAATTTGGTATCAGTGTTCTAGGGATTAAAACAAAGAAAAGACTAATATAATCATAATGATGGCAAACTTCCTGCTGTAGTTTTGAATTTTCTGAAAATTGAGCATTGTAACTCATTTATTGAGAATCTGAAGAATGAAATACCCATGTGACTGAGTGAAATAGAAAATATTTTTGATGTCGCCCCCCTGAGAGCTTTGTGATATTAACAGCAATTGTGCGCGGTCTAGTACAGCCTCACACAAATTGCAATAGAATGTCCGGCAGTGTTTTTTTACTCAATAATATATGTTCTTTAACCAAAAAAATCTTCAGTAATTTGAGTGGTGGAAAGTATTTTAAAATGTTGTCTTTTGACCCCACCCTCTGGCCATCTTTCATTAGGAGATCTAGCCACTTTGCAAACATATAGCTCATACTAACACATTATTTGAATAAGAAGATCAGATCGCATTTTATTAATAAGATCACCAGTGCTTTGTCTAAATACCTCTAGCTAATGTTTTGCTATACTTAATCTAGCGTGACTAATATTAATGTGACTAAGTCTATGCTAAGCATAAGCGTTATGAAGAAACTATCAAACAAAACAACCTTACTAAACGAGTGGTGAACATAATCTGATATTTTTACCAATATTTATATCAGGCAGTGATATAGTGACTTTATTAATTCCCAACACATATAACCTTACTTGAAGATCAGACATTGTGTAGTGGACTGGATTCAGATTGGTTGGATGTTCACTCATCGTTTTCATGATCTTCTAGTTCTTCTTTTAGGAAGGTCGCTGTGTTTCAAATAATGTCTGGCATGAAACAATAATTGGAACATTGTCCACTTTCCAGCATCTTCGGAATCTCTACTTAGAGACCTCCTTCCAGATTCTCTGCCATAAGTCACCTCTTAGTAGGGATCTACTTCTATATCCCAGCAAACACGATACATTGAAACAATGTTTGTTTAATGTTGGGCCAGCGTCTCAGACGGTGGCCCAACATTACATTAGCATTGGGTCAACGCCTCGCGTTTGCTGCGGATTGACGATGAATGATGGCAGAGACACCTGGTGACTCTAATATGCACCATCCATCTCTTCTGTGCCAGACAGCTGTCATAATATAAATTACATTATTATCCTGCGCTGGTAACGTTACGTGTTGTCTGCTGAAACTGAAATTTAAATGTCAGCTATATTCCATGCGCGCCTGCATATATATGGGGCCTTACATGCAGTGGGGTGAAGTAGTGTGGTTTGATTAATTAATTAATTTATTAATTATACACGTTTGCAGGGGTACACAGCAATGATCGGACTCTATGACGTATGTATAGATTATACATAGGGCCTACGTCACAGAGTCCGATCATTGCTGTGTACCCTAGCAAACGTGTATAATTAATTAATTAATTAATTAATTAATTAATTAATTAATTAATTAATTAATTAATTAATTAATTAATTAATTAATTAATTAATTAATTAATTAATTAATTAATTAATTAATTAATTAATTAATTAATTAATTAATTAATTTATTTATTTATTTATTTATTTATTTATTAAAAATTAATTATTTAATTAATTAATTAATTAATTAATTAATTAATCAAACCACACTACTTAATTAATTAATTATTTATTTAATTAATTAATTAATTATTTAATTAATTGATTAATTAATTAATTAATTAATTAATTAATTAATTAATTAATTAATTAAACCACACTACCCCCCCCCCCCCTCCCCCCAGTGGGCGCACCATCAAATTACTTGTGTTGGGAATGTTAGGTTGGAATGTTGACTTAATTAAAGCCATCATAGTGTTTGTCCAGCAGCGGTGTCCATTCCATGATTAGATTGCTAAGAAAACATTGACGGCAATAATCACAGCTAACTGATTCGGAGACAAAGCTTATCACGGCCGCCGCATTTTATAAATATGCTTTTTTTCACCCCTCCTATGTTTAGTGTGGCTGATTTCAAATTAAGCGAAGTCATAATACGTAATTTTCAATTGTTCGCGTGTTTAAATTTTAGCGAATTTCTAATTTGAGATTTCTCACGAAGTTTAGAATTCGCGAATTTTCATTTTTCTTTAGTAGTGCTTTTTGAATTTGCAGATTTTGACGACTGCATGTCATGTTAAAGCAGCTGGGTTATTATACCTCACTGAACCATAACATTTACATTGAGGCTGACCCCACTCCAGTGGACGTTGACCATGTTGCGCACGGGGGCCATTGTAGGCTATTGTGTATGTTTATTCAGATAATCATGACGACACACCTACTTAAACGGATGGCGATATTGAACTTTGTCCTGTTGTATTGTCTGCTAATAAAAACACCACTAAATTATTTGCTTTGCCCGGCCACTACATTCTAAGCAGGGAATGGAGAGTTATTGTTGATCAAGTACAGACCAATTTTCACGGTAGATCTATGGTGCTATAATCAGTCAGATGTGACCGAGCTGTTGATTATGAGGGATCCTCATTATGGTCGGATGTGTTTCAAGTCAGTTAAAACGCTCGGAGCTCTACATTCTTAGCTGTGAAAAAGGCTTTGGCCTTGTCCTCGGGTTTTATGGTATATATACGTAATACCCCTGTCACACTTGGCCGGATAAGCTCGACGGACAAGGAACGAACGACATCCGTTGGTGTTCGTCAGTGCTCGTTTTTTGTTCCGTCGTTGTCCGACAAATACGCTTCATGTTTGGTGATGTTCGTAATTAAGTGTGTCAGAAATTCATTTTGTCCAGTATTATGTCCTGAATGTGTTCGTTATTCTTCGAATGGTGTAGTCCGCTGCTCAGCTCGACCAAGTGTGACAGGGCCATATGATATGCAAACGGTGTTCATCTGAGTGCGATATGGAAAATACAACACTTCTTCAATGGATAAGGTGTGAGCCTTTAGGCGAATACCTTATCCATTAAACGAGTGCTGTATTTTCACATATCACACGAAAAATGAACAACGTTTGTATTTTCTCACACAATCAAGTCACACATCATGCGCATGACATACATACAAGGCTACTACCATACATTGTGCTCAATCTACAGCTAGAGTGCGATATAGGCTGATAGGCCTACCGATATACCGGTACGTCTCATGGTGAAAACCACAGAACAGAGAAAATACACATAATATGACTTCCCAGTAAACACAACATATGTTTATAATGCAGGATTGATGTTTGGCCAGCGTCGTAAGCGGTTGACCAACATTAGGGTGGCCCGAATAGAAGCGGCCTTTTACATAGCCTTTTGCGGGTCTTCCTTGCATCTATTATTTAAAAGAAAATACTTCAGACAGATATAATAAATGTACCTGGAGCTTCATTTCTCAGATGCTGAACCACTGTTTTATTAATGTTGGGCCAAAGTCGCAAACGTTGGGCCAGCTTTAAATCAACACTGGGTCCACGTCTATTGTTAACCGGGACGAAGCTGAAATTGTTTAATAGTTATACGCAATTTCCGTCGTGTCGGGTCTGTCTGGTCTTCTAAGCATGTTCAAGGCGATTAGACTGCTCACCCCAAAAATGAAATGAAATGAATTGGGCTTTAAGCCACCTTTATGCACATACAGGCTAAATTGGGTCAGTTTAACAATATAGCAAGTTTGGGAGAATTTTATATTTTCTCTCACATTTAGGTTTGAGCCATGAAAAGTCAGAAAGGAAAATTATTTGTAGCAATACTGAAGGGCTCTCTACAAATAGCATTTGGAGCTGTAGTTATTTTGGACTGTGTTTCGGCAAGAAAAGTAACATAATATTCTCTGTAACGGATAATGTACACTCATGTACTTTGTCACTTGGCTGCAGTTTATTGCCAGTGACAGGCAGCTAAGCTTCCACTCTCCAAAATGATGGATGCTTTTATGCCGCTATTTATGTGGATTGGCCACTGGCAAGATTTGGCGCTGTGTACGTCATACTCTAAATGTCAGTTCACACTCAATACATAACAACTTTTGCGCGAAAACTCAGCTTACGATTTTTTTTACAAGGCATATCAGTGCTTCTCAACTCGTACGCTTTTGTTATCTCATATCATCATTCATTTCACTTTTACCTTTTCCCATTTTTAACATTTAAAACAAATCATCTTAACTGTGTTGTGTTTCGCTACCGCGATCCACAATCTCAAGTGGTTGAAAGTTACACATTTTTGTTCAATTTGAGATCAAACACCAGGCTGAAAGCATAAAAAAATCGGTAATTTTATTTTGGCTTCTTAATATGACCATATGATGTAAACATGTGTATAGACTAGAACTGCAAATGTTTTTATATTTTTTGTGCTGCGCATTTACCAGTTAAGAGAGATATAAATTCCCGTATTTCTTATTTTGGACATACATGTCCAAAATAAGAAATACAGTCATATGGTCATATTAAGAAGCCAAAATAAAACTATCAATTTTTTATGGTTTTAGCCTGATTGTGTCACTTTAAACGAGACAATAAACGATTTCTTACTATTATCAACAAGATCTACATGCAAGATTAAAATTATATCCCTGTTGGTCTGAGGCTGGGTCGCGGAAACTTCCCACAATTCTGGATCTTTACGAGGAAAAGGGAACGAAGCATTTTGTTTCTTTGTTTCTATATGGTTGATGTTAGGTCAGCGTCTCCGATGATATTAACCTTTTCACTACCATACATGACGGAAATTTCCGTCGTCATTCGTCAATGAACGTAACCATAAAATGACACAAATTTTCGTCAAATATATACTACATTCATGTATTTTTCGTCATTTGAAGCTGGAAATTGCGTTAGCAATTCCAGCTTCAAATGACGAAAAATAGAACTCCTACACCAGTATATCTGGATCCTGGCATGCACTCCGGCCTGGAAGTCAAAGGGTTAACCCGTTGACCGCTAAATTGTGACTCGCCACGCGAAATGGGCAGTGATGTCCACATTTTTAAAGGTGATTGTTTTAGTTGATTTCATAGCCCGTTTCATTAACTAAAATCATTTTAGAAAAATCTTTAGTACTTTTTGTTTTATGAGATTTATAATATATTATATTTATTATTATAAATTTATTAATTATTTTAAATTATGTAAGGCTAACCATTAAAATTACTTTTTAAATTACGTCCTAAATAATTGTAACAAAGCCGCCGGGATGTACCTTCTCGCATTATGTTATACATGGTGGCTCATTATTAATCAATTGGAATTTTCACTAACTTCAATTTGTGTCTCGCTGACGCGATTTACAACTTCAATTGAGTGAAAAATGTTCAGATTTAACAAAAATAAGCGCAAACGATTCAGAAATCTTGCTGATATATGTCAGGTTTTAGCTTTAACATGTTTAAAAGCTGATATGTATGTATTAGATAATTGGTGAGGCTTCTTTCTAATAATACCAGTGTTCTGAACTGATCATCGGACATAGTCTTTACCAGAACCCCTCCCTTGTGTGTACCCCACCCCACCTTTAAACTCCAGAAAATTCCATGAACCAAAGTTTTGTTATCGTTGAAATTTGGACACGCCCATTTATAGGAGAGGGGTTGTGTGCGCATATAGAAACTGATAAGAATAAATCTGATAAAAGTAAATCTGGTGTCATTTAGAAAAAATAGTACTTGCTGGTGGTGAGACGTACTTCATCATAGTAACTTGATTCTTGATGTTTCCCAATCATTAATAAATATTTGGTATGTACAATATAACTTTTTCTTTATACATTATTCAGCAATTTATGTTAATTTGACATTTTTCAATGTAATATTTATATATATATTCTTAATAATTTATCATGTTTATTTTCATGTTTATATTTCTTTGACATTCACAATCAAACTAACAGTCAATGGCTCATAACAAATCATACCAAATCAAGAGAATAAAATATAATTTCAGGTATTGCTCAGCATACAAATCAATGCTGAGTCAATATCATATCCCATGCATCAAACAGGATTCATTCAAATTATGTCAGTTTAATGTTGGGTCAGCATCGCAGAAGTTGTACCCTTATTAGCCCAACATTGTTTCTGACGTAGATAAGCACCGTTTATAGGACTACCTCTGACTGTGTGGAGAAATACGGCTTCAAAAGGGTGACAAATTATTATAAATATTTCGGCTATTTTTTTTTGGGCACGCTGACCAGAGGAGGATGGGTACCCACGGCGACCTCTCTCGCCATCCGTCACAGAGCTGTGTGTTTAATGCGGTCGTCTGTTCAAGTGACTGAGCAGCTCACAGAGACCAAGCATTAACAGCCAAAAAACATGCAACCTTGGTTCGAAGCTGGTTAAATATTGGCCAACGTCAAAAACGTTGGAAATACATTACGTTGATGCTGGACCAATGCGGCCTAATTGTAACGTCCAGATAGTGCCTCGTACACGGCCAGATAGAGCTCAGTAGACAGTCAGAACAATTGTCTGGTCGTCTAATAATACCTAGGTCAAATCTAATAATGCTGTGTGAACTGAATCAAGACGGCATTATTTCAGAGAATGCCCAGTAAACACAAAACCTTGGTAATGACTATTGTGTTAATAAAAATGTGGACCACGAATATAATGGGGATTGGTGGTTAATTCAGTGTGTGCTGTTTGATGACATTGAATCTTGGATTAGCCGGGATGCTACTTCTAAAAAATAATAGGCTAAGCTGGACTGGATACGGGGCCTATACGTCAGACAAATCAACAATGCATGACACTAACCTGTGGGCACGATAAGACAGCAGTATACTTGTTCAAGTTGGCTAATATTCAGATATTATACTGTTTGTCTTTACTTTGTAGCGCAGGACAAGCACTTCACCTCTCAGTCAAAGGCTCACCTACAACTCAGCAAACACGAGGCATTCACCTAATACTGCAACGATGGCCCAAACTTAACACTTACAGCGCGGGGAGCGACAGAATCTGACGTCTACACTAAGATTGTCATGTTGCTCTTGTCCTGCTGCTGCTTTTCTGTTGTTGCCGTCTGTTGTTGCTTTCCTGCTGATGCTTTCTTGTTACTGTTTTTCTGCTGTTGCTTTCCCGTTGCTGCTTTCCTGTTACTGCGTTCCTGTTG
Organism: Flabesymbios commensalis; assembly: GCA_964017125.1. Classification (NCBI taxonomy): domain Eukaryota; kingdom Metazoa; phylum Annelida; class Polychaeta; order Terebellida; family Flabelligeridae; genus Flabesymbios; species Flabesymbios commensalis. Next base: position 71,079,268 of record OZ024909.1, on the reverse strand, counting down.
TTGCTTTCCTGTTGTTGCCGTCCTGCTGCTACTTCCCCGTTTATGTTGTCCTGATGCTGCTTTCTCTTTTCTGTTGTCCTGCTGCTGCTTTCTCGTTTCTGTTGTCCTGTTGCTGCTTTCCTGTTACTGCTTTCCTGCTGTTGCATTTCTTTTGCCATGTTATCCTGTTGCTGTTGTGGGCGGGGCCCTACGGTAGTAGTTAGCACCGCTGCCTTTCACGCCCGGTCTCGGCGAATTGAAAGAAACAAAAAATGTTTCTTCCCCATCCACTTGTGAAAGTCAGTATTGTGGAGAGCCTCTGTGACCGAGAGGTAGCGTGCTCGGTCTCAAACCGCCAGGGCTCGAATTTCGAATCCTGTGTCTGGAGGACAGTGTCATCTCAATCATCTCACCATCCTCAGGAGGTTCTCCTGGCCCAGTTTAGCCTATATGTGCACAAAGGTGGCCTAAAGCCCGATTCATTTCATTTCATTTTTTTTGCTGCTGTTCTGTCGCTGCTATCATGCTGCTGTTGTCCTATTGCTGCTGCTGTGCTGTTGCTCTTGTTCCGTTGTTGCTGTCCTGTTGCTGCTGTTTTGTTGGCCTCCTGTCCTGTTCCTGATGTCCTGTTGCTGTTGTACTGGTCTGCTGTTGTCTTGTTGCTGCTGTCATGCTGCTGCTTTCCTCCTGTTGCTGTTCTGTTGTCAAGTTGTCCTGTTGCTTCAGTTGTGTTGGCCTGTCGTTCTGTTGCTGTTGTCCTGTAGTTGTTGTTCTATCGCTGCTGTTCCGATGTTGTTCTGTTTCTAATCTCCAGCTGTTGCAGGCAGACAGCAGAAGACGCTTACAAGATCAGCAGCATCGTGATTACCACAGCGCAGACACATCCAACAACAAGCCACTCATTTGCTTTGTGTCAACGTTAAGCAAAGTTACATTCAATCGCCTACGATACGGTACGATTACATTTGTCATTTCACAAGACTGTCTCACAATAGAATACTTCACTGCTTCACTTTAGATGGTTTATGCCAGTATGGATATACGGGGAATGATAAAATGCATTTGAACATTTTGATGATAGTTTGGTGATGGATGTCTACATATAGCCTACTGTTTCACACGGCTAATTACATTTAGCACTCAAGTACAGATTAACACTGCTGCTGCGGAATATGATATCACACGTCATCCTTGGTACAGATATCCATAACATCTATGTCTACAATTTTTCACGGAATAATAATTATTTGAATTAGGATTGATTAGAGGTAAGTTATTCTTACTTTATCTGTTTAATGCATACATTTTTTCTATGTTCGATAGCCTGTAGGTCCGCTAATAGGTCGTATAATGTGCCAGGTTAGATTCTATGACAGGTGAGGTTAAGCTTACATTTTATAACAGAAACATACCATGTAACCAGAATTCGGTAAAATGTCACCGTTTTTTATTGGCATACCTGAAATGAAATCATTCACATTATAAATGAAACCTTTTTTTCTAAATAGAGCCTAATTGCCAAAAAAATAATAAAAAATGAATCCTTGCAATTAAGTAAGGGATGGATCACACCCTCCCTTATTAACTCCTAGACCACTGTTGTCGACAATAGTGTTATTTCTGTGACTTCACTCGCATTCACTTAGCTATATTATCAGCATTAGCATCTGGTTTGTAAAGATCTTAACAGTGTTTGCCAACTGCTCATTTGATGTCAGCACTTTATATCCATTCTTTTTACCTGGCTGGTATCGTGCTGATGTTGTATCAGTGCCAGTTATAGCATGCAGTTATAGCACAGTATATTATTCTTGAGATGTCCAATACCTTTCTGGATAGCGGACACGTCAAACACCTTCTGTGGGGCTTTACTGTGGCCAGGATTGACCTGATAGATAGTACTTTCTGGAGGGAATCGAGCTACAAGCATCACCAGGAGATCAGTATCAGTTCCTATGACCACAACTTTCTGAAAACTGGTTGCACATTGCAGTGCGATACATACAATCATTGTGTCTGAATCACCGATTGCTTGTTTTACATTAATGCTGACAGACTGCATACGTTCAATGGTAATTTTTATAAGCCATTGTTTATAGTAGGAATTTCCTAAAAAAGTCGGCCTGACATAGACTGGCTGTTGTCACCTTCAGCTTCATTAATGTAAGCAGACATGCGCGTTGTGGGTCGCCACTTCTGTTCTTCTGACTTTGTTGTGGGTGGTCCTGCATAACCATCAAAAATCACAACTGCACCATTTCCATACTTAGCGATAATACACCTCACATATGAGTCATAATGACTGACAAATTTCTGCATAAGTAGCTGGTGAAGGTCATACAACACTGTGAAGAAGGTGACCTCCATCAATTACATAAACTGGATTTTGAGGTATAACAGTTGGTCCGGGTGGAACAAGAGCCAGAAGCAAAGATGCTAATGCAGCTTTTGCGGGTCTTCTGAACGAAATAGCATTAAAGAGAGATGGTGGCCTCGGTGAAGTTCATACTTCATTTATGCTGCTAAATCAGTACCAAAGGCTAAAAAAAGAAAGAATGCGGTTCAACATTTGTTGAGGTAGAACGACCATTTCTTTTCCACGTATCTTGATTAAGTTATTTACAGAAGCCAGTGATTTCACTCCGCTTTTACGATGAAGTTTTACTTCTGCAAAGTTTTGCCCGACCATGTAGAGTAGATGGTCCGATAAAAAGAGAATTTTCATATCTTAGTGCTTCAGTATAGCTCCCTGCTAATCCAATATTGTGTAGAAGATCTTTATGACCATTTTTTTTATGTATATACACTGCAACACTCAAAAGAATTTGTGAGACAAAGGATCTTGGGCGACTAAGCAGCCATGATAGCATGCTGAAAAGCTGCTGATTTTCTGTTTATTTATAGTTTTGTTTCTTCCTTCTTTCTTTCTCGTGGCTGAATGACAATATCAACAAAACGTTTGATTGTTCCCGGAACCATTTCTTCAGCTGTTTATTCTAGTGAAGTCACTGATGGATAAATATCGCCATCATAAATATAGGACATGACATCCTTGGACAATAGCAGCTGCGGTCTCCACAATCCTTTTTCATTCAGCCTTTACGTCATATGCTTTATCAGTATACCATTTGCTGTGAATTTTTTTCTGTAGTATCTCTGAAAAGCATAACTCTATTTTCACCTGACAGCTGTGTGATGGTGATATTGTCCCCAAAGGTTTTCCGTAGTTTTTCTTTCAGATAGGCTACTTCCTACTATAGGCATGGCTGCATTCTTCATTAACATTTTTTTCAAGCTCTGCAGTAGAGTATGGCATTCATCGTTTTCATACAAAAATATACAAAGCTCGTTAAATACATTTTGTTTTTCATCACCTGTTGACGACCTCTACTTTTTTCAGATAAGTTCACAGAATAACAATGTTCATGATACTTTGCTTCAGCTGCCACTAAATCAATGACACTCTTTGTTCGAACTGGGACAACATCACCCCATTGGTCTTTCCTTTCTTGTGCTCGAACAATAACTTTGTCTCTTATTTAAATGGTTCTAAATTCAAAAATTTCCGGCGAAGTTTAGCCCCTTTATTTTTTTCAACCCTTGTGCTGGCTTCCTCACCAATTGCCTTTTGAAATTGAATTCCTGCACAAATGAGCGTAGTACTGCAAATGCTGTTTCTTCTACACTCTGTTTTCTTTTTTTTGATCCTGGACGTGTGTATTGTTTTCGACATTCCACATGCACAATAATGGAAGAAATATTTCTGAGTTTCTTATGCAATTCATCTTCATACTCTATGCTATTCGAAATAATACTTTTATGTCCTCTTGAAACAGTGCATGTAGACTTGTTCTGCCGATTGAAGCTTTCACTCCAAAACAAGCAAAACTTTTGCCAAAGATATTTAAATTAGCAGTTGGTTTGTCTAGAGCTGCTAATGTGAAGGGATAATCCAGAAGAAAGATTGACTTGCAGACATGGGCTACACACTAGCATACTGGTACCATGTGCCATTGAAAACAGTAAAATTCAACCAATTGCTGGGGCAATGTTGGATCAGCGTCGCAGACAATGGTATAACATTGACCCAACATTGGGTTGATGTCTTGTGTTTGGCGGGTGCAGACTGCTACTTCGCGGGACGTCAGGCTGTTTGTACACACTGCATGATAAAACCATGCTATGATGATGGTGATTATAAAATATGTGGGCTGCTCCCTGTTGTATGCCGAGTAATCAGGTTAACCTTTTCACTACCATACATGACGGAAATTTCCGTCGTCATTCGTCAATGAACGTAACCATAAAATGACACAAATTTTCGTCAAATATATACTACATTTATGTATTTTTCGTCATTTGAAGCTGGAAATTGCGTTAGCAATTCCAGCTTCAAATGACGAAAAATAGAACTCCTACACCAGTATATCTGGATCCTGGCATGCACCCCGGCCTGGAAGTCGAAGGGTTAAAATAGGGATCTGTACCCCTAAATAATCTACACAGCGACATGGCCTTTTTTTAATAATTACAGGCATCATTTGGGGGTCAACAATCTGACACATGCTTTGCGATAAGCGAAAAACTCGCATTAACGCAACAAAGAAACAAGAGCCTTATTCAGTTAGTATAAATTCAAAACTATTTCTTACAAAGTGCGCATTAATACTAATCAGTACGTGCTCTTGTGTTGTATAGTTTTTCGAATATTGTGGCTATTTAGACATGTGGCTGTCGGCACTTTATTCATGTGTTTTGTTAGCGAATTTCAAATAAAAAAGGTAAAAGATCCTCCCCTAGACCCCCTAATTATATCGTTTTACTATCTTTAGACGATTTGTTCACCTTCCGCACTTCCGAATTGTGGTCATTTAAAAAATATGGTGGCAATATCAAATGGCTGTCGGCACTTAGTTGTGTTTTCTAGGCAGTGAAAAGTTAAAGCTCCTGTAGAATGCAGAAAAACGCCCAAGGATCCCTCCCATTTAGACCCCCTTTAATCTAGCTTTTTTGCTATTTTCTAGATTATGTGTGCACCTTACATGCTAATATGATTCAATTTTCGAGCTGACAAGACTTAACTTGAAAAAATAAAGAGTTTAAGATTACCCAACATGCTAATTATTGTCATTTTAACTTTAAACACCCCCCCCTTATTAAAATTGAATTTTGACCAAGCTGCTGACACTGGATTTTTCGGGAACTTTCAGACATTAAGCCATGGATATTATACTATATGTATGAACAATTTGAAAACTCTATGATTTTTTTCCGGGTGGTCCTCCATTATGACCTAATTACACTGTACTATAAGTTACATAATGCATACACTTGCTAGAACTCGCACTATGCCGGTTTCTATAGGCCTGGTGTAGATGAAAAACCATTCACATGCTTTCAAAATGTCACCCTTCCGTGGATCAACCTTGACTCTTCCGAGGACGATGAAACCACGTCTTTGAACAAAACGACTGATTCCGGCTATGGGATTTTCTTAGAGTGTCAAGATGAATAATAATGGTTTGTAAAAATACTTTTGTACATGTCAATTTGACCGCACTTGAGTGCGCTGCTATAACTACAAACTGTTTTGTCTAGTATGGCTAATTACATCGCCATAAAATCGTAAACATGTGTCATTATACTCTTGAGATATGTAAAAGTTCAGTGCTGGTAATGATTTGTTGGTCACTGATATTGAATATGCTCAATTTGCACAAAATCGGCGAGATCTGTGGCGTTTTCGGCCATATTTCACTCGTGTCGGCTCAATCTTCACTCGTGGCGGACTATTTCACTCTTCTTCGCTCGATCGATTAGGCTGTGTGACATCTTCCTGTATCACCGTAAACCATAACATTGGAAGTTAATATAGGTACATTCAAAAATCTCTTCAATGCAAGCAGATGAACATTTTCAATAGCTGTAGTGTTACCACTCTTTCTCCAAATTTCTGCGCCATATAACAGTATTGGTCTAATTTGGGTATCAAATAAATTAGGGAAAACATTTAAGAAAATGCTTGGAACATTTTTAAACTTCTATCGATGCGGATGAATGCAGTCTTTGCTCTTGTAGCCAGATAATTTTGGGTACAAGTGTGTCTTAACCTCGTTGAAAACACAATACCTAGATAGGTGTATTCCACTTCTACTTTTAAAGGTGTATTATTTATCAACCACTTCTCGCGTGCGGCCAAGTGACCACCATTTCTAAAGACCACCTTGGATTTCCCAGTATGTAGGGCCTACGGTCAAACCCAGCAATTCTGAAATTTGAAGCAAGAGATTAATTTTCCGCTGGAGCCCCTGGACGGTGTCAGAAATAAGAACAATATCATCTACTGAATCTTGAGTGAGAGGAGAAGAAACATTTTGTTTCCTTGAAACTTGAATGCCAGAGCTGACGAACGATCTCTGACTTTCCATGCGGGCAGCTTTAACCACTGCACCAGGCCCCCGCCCTAATTTGATCATGAATACACGGACAGGTAAGCACCTTAACATTCGCATTGGAAAAAAAATCATTGACACAATATTGGCGTAATGCTCGTTCATCGTTTACGACTCTGGCCCAACAATACCCCAACGTTGTATCAATGTCTTGTGTTTTCTGGTCTAAGCGCCTTATGCATCATTTATCAACCCAGCTGCAAACACGTACCAGACGTTGAGCCAATGTTGGTTTAATGTTGGCCCAACGTCTACGCCGCTGGGCCAACATCAAGCAAACATTGGGTGAACATCTGGTGATTACTGTCAGATTACTGGGATCTTTGGTTCTCCGTAATAAAAAAATCAACTAAGACCGTTTTTTTATATCCAGCTAAGAACTATTTACTGAGTCCGTCCTCTCGCTAAATATTTCCCGCGGCACGGCTGGCCCGTTGACCATGGACATGTCCAGGATTATAAAGTATATATAGCACGGTCTTAGACCTGAGGGCTTTGAGCTATAGTCAACCGTCATTTCCAGTAACACGAGGCTCTCACAGATTTGAGACAGTTTTTTTAATTTAGCGAATGAAACACTGATACACTAGTATAGTCGGCATCAGTGCTCAAGGGGTTAAAACAAAGAAAAAGACTACTTTATTCGGTATCAGTGTTCTAGGGATTAAAACAAATAAAAGACTAATATAATCTATGATGGCAAACTTCCTGTTGTAGTTTTGCATTTTCTGAAAATTGAGCATTGTAACTCATTTATTGAGAATCTGAAGAATGAAATACCCATGTGACTGAGTGAAATAGAAAATATTTTTGATGTCGCCCCCCTGAGAGCTTTGTGATATTAACAGCGATTGGGCGCGGTGTAGTACAGCCTCACACAAATTGCAATAGAATGTCCGACAGTGTTTTTTTACTCAATAATATATGTTCTTTAACCAAAAAAGTCTTAAGTAATTTGAGTGGTGGAAAGTATTTTAAAATGTTGTTTTTTGACCCCACCCTCTGGCCATCTTTCATTAGGAGATCTAGCCTTTTTGCAAACATATAGCTCGTACTAACACATTATTTGAATAAGAAGATCAGATCGCATTTTATTGATAAGATTACCAGTGCTTTGTCTAAATACCTCTAGCTAATGTTTTGCTATACTTAATCTAGCGTGACTAATATTAATGTGACTAAGTCTATGCTAAACATAAGCGTTATGAAGAAACTATCAAACAAAACAACCTTAATAAACGAGTGGTGAACATAATCTGATATTTTTACCAATATTTATATCAGGCAGTGATATAGTGACTTTATTAATTCCCAACACATATAACCTTACTTGAAGATCAGACATTGTGTAGTGGACTGGATTCAGATTGGTTGGATGTTCACTCATCATTTTCATGATCTTCAAGTTCATCTTTTAGGATGGTCGCTGTGTTTCAAATAATGTCTGGCATGAAACAATAATTGGAGCATTGTCCACTTTCCAGCATCTTCGGAATCTCTACTTAGAGACCTCCTTCCAGATTCTCTGCCATAAGTCACCTCTTAGTAGGGATCTACTTCTATATCCCAGCAAACACGACACATTGAAACAATGTTAGTTTAATGTTGGGCCAGCGTCTCAGACGGTGGCCCAACATTACATTAGCATTGGGTCAACGCCTCGTGTTTGCTGCGGATTGACGATGAATGATGGCAGAGACACCTGGTGACTCTAATATGCACCATCCATCTCTTCTGTGCCAGACAGCTGTCATAATATAAATTACATTATTATCCTGCGCTGGTAACGTTACGTGTTGTCTGCTGAAACTGAAATTTAAATGTCAGCTATATTCCATGCGCGCCTGCATATATATGGGGCCTTACATGCACTGGGGTGAAGTAGTGTGGTTTGATTAATTAATTAATTAAATAATTATACACGTTTGCAGGGGTACACAGCAATGATCGGACTCTATGACGTATGTATAGATTATACATAGGGCCTACGTCACAGAGTCCGATTATTGCTGTGTACCCTAGCAAACGTGTATAATTAATTAATAATTAATTATTAATTAATTAATTAATTAATTAATTAATTAATTAATTAATTAATTAATTAAATAATTAATTAATCAAACCACACTACTCAATTAATTAATTATTTAATTAATTAATTAATTATTCAATTAATTGATTAATTAATTAATTAATTAATTAATTAATTAATTAATTAATTAATTAATTAATTAATTAATTAATTAATTAATTAATTAATTAATTAATTAAACCACACTACCTCCCCCCCTCCCCCCAGTGGGCGCACCATCAAATTACTTGTGTTGGGAATGTTAGGTTGGAATGTTGACTTAATTAAAGCCATCATAGTGTTTGTCCAGCAGCGGTGTCCATTCCATGATTAGATTGCTAAGAAAACATTGACGGCAATAATCACAGCTAACTGATTCGGAGACAAAGCTTATCACGGCCGCCGCATTTTATAAATATGCTTTTTTTCACCCCTCCTATGTTTAGTGTGGCTGATTTCAAATTAAGCGAAGTCATAATACGTATTTTTCAATTGTTCGTGTGTTTAAATTCTAGCGAATTTCTAATTTGAGATTTCTCACGAAGTTTAGAATTCGCGAATTTTCATTTTTCTTTAGTAGTGCTATTTGAATTTGCAGATTTTGACGACTGCATGTCATGTTAAAGCAGCTGGGTTATTATACCTCACTGAACCATAACATTTACATTGAGGCTGACCCCACTCCAGTGGACGTTGACCATGTTGCGCATGGGGGCCATTGTAGGCTATTGTGTATGTTTATTCAGATAATCATGACGACACACCTACTTAAACGGATGGCGATATTGAACTTTGTCCTGTTGTATTGTCTGCTAATAAAAACACCACTAAATTATTTGCTTTGCCCGGCCACTACATTCTAAGCAGGGAATGGAGAGTTATTGTTGACCAAGTACAGACCAATTTTCACGGTAGATCTATGGTGCTATAATCAGTCAGATGTGACCGAGCTGTTGATTATGAGGGATCCTCATTATGGTCGGATGTGTTTCAAGTCAGTTAAAACGCTCGGAGCTCTACATTCTTAGCTGTGAAAAAGGCTTTGGCCTTGTCCTCGGGTTTTATGGTATATATACGTAATACCCCTGTCACACTTGGCCGGATAAGCTCGACGGACAAGGAACGAACGACATCCGTTGGTGTTCGTCAGTGCTCGTTTTTTGTTCCGTCGTTGTCCGACAAATACGCTTCATGTTTGGTGATGTTCGTAATTAAGTGTGTCAGAAATTCGTTTTGTCCAGTATTATGTCCTGAATGTGTTCGTTATTCTTCGAATGGTGTAGTCCGCTGCTCAGCTCGACCAAGTGTGACAGGGCCATATGATATGCAAACGGTGTTCATCTGAGTGCGATATGGAAAATACAACACTTCTTCAATGGGTAAGGTGTGAGCCTTTAGGCGAATACCTTATTCATTAAACGAGTGCTGTATTTTCCCATATCACACGAAAAATGAACAACGTTTGTATTTTCTCACACAATCAAGTCACACATCATGCGCATGACATACATACAAGGCTACTACCATACATTGTGCTCAATCTACAGCTAGAGTGCGATATAGGCTGATAGGCCTACCGATATACCGGTACGTCTCATGGTGAAAACCACAGAACAGAGTGTGAGAAAATACACATACTATGACTTCCCAGTAAACACAACATATGTTTATAATGCAGGATTGATGTTTGGCCAGCGTCGTAAGCGGTTGACCAACATTAGGGTGGCCCGAATAGAAGCGGCCTTTTACATAGCCTTTTGCGGGTCTTCCTTGCATCTATTATTTAAAAGAAAATACTTCAGACAGATATAATAAATGTACCTGGAGCTTCATTTCTCAGATGCTGAACCACTGTTTTATTAATGTTGGGCCAAAGTCGCAAACGTTGGGCCAGCTTTAAATCAACACTGGGTCCACGTCTATTGTTAACCGGGACGAAGCTGAAATTGTTTAATAGTTATACGCAATTTCCGTCGTGTCGGGTCTGTCTGGTCTTCTAAGCATGTTCAAGGCGATTAGACTGCTCACCCCAAAAATGAAATGAAATGAATTGGGCTTTAAGCCACCTTTATGCACATACAGGCTAAATTGGGCCAGTTTAACAATATAGCAAGTTTGGGAGAATTTTATATTTTCTCTCACATTTAGGTTTGAACCATGAAAAGTCAGAAAGGTAAATTATTTGTAGCAATACTGAAGGGCTCTCTACAAATAGCATTTGGAGCTGTAGTTATTTTGGACTGTGTTTCGGCAAGAAAAGTAACATAATATTCTCTGTAACGGATAATGTACACTCATGTACTTTGTCACTTGGCTGCAGTTTATTGCCAGTGACAGGCAGCTAAGCTTCCACTCTCCAAAATGATGGATGCTTTTATGCCGCTATTTATGTGGATTGGTCACTGGCAAGATTTGGCTGTGTACGTCATACTCTAAATGTCAGTTCACACTCAATACATAACAACTTTTGCGCGAAAACTCAGCTTACGATTTTTTTTACAAGGCATATCAGTGCTTCTCAACTCGTACGCTTTTGTTATCTCATATCGTCATTCATTTCACTTTTACTTTTTCACATTTTTAACATTTAAAACAAATCATCTTAACTGTGTTGTGTCTCGCTACCGCGATCCACAATCTCAAGTGGTAGAAAGTTACACATTTTTGTTCAATTTGAGATCAAACACCAGGCTGAAAGCATAAAAAGATCGGTAATTTTATTTTGGCTTCTTAATATGACCATATGATATAAACATGTCTATAGACTAGAACTGCAAATGTTTTTATATTTTTTGTGCTGCGCATTTACCAGTTAAGAGAGATATAAATTCCCGTATTTCTTATTTTGGACATACATGTCCAAAATAAGAAATACAGTCATATGGTCATATTAAGAAGCCAAAATAAAACTATCAATTTTTTATGGTTTTAGCCTGATTGTGTCACTTTAAACGAGACAATAAACGATTTCTTACTATTATCAACAAGATCTATATGCAAGATTAAAATTATATCCCTGTTGGTCTGAGGCTGGGTCGCGGAAACTTCCCACAATTCTGGATCTTTACGAGGAAAAGGGAACGAAGCATTTTGTTTCTTTGTTTCTATATGGTTGATGTTGGGTCAGCGTCTCCGATGATATTAACCTTTTCACTACCATACATGACGGAAATTTCCGTCGTCATTCGTCAATGAACGTAACCATAAAATGACAAAAATTTTCGTCAAATATATACTACATTTATGTATTTTTCGTCATTTGAAGCTGGAAATTGCGTTAGCAATTCCAGCTTCAAATGACGAAAAATAGAACTCCTACACCAGTATATCTGGATCCTGGCATGCACTCCGGCCTGGAAGTCAAAGGGTTAACCCGTTGACCGCTAAATTGTGACTCGCCACGCGAAATGGGCAGTGATGTCCACATTTTTAAAGGTGATTGTTTTAGTTGATTTCATAGCCCGTTTCATTAAATAAAATCATTTTAGAAAAATCTTTAGTACTTTTTTGTTTTATGAGATTTATAATATATTATATTTATTATTATAAATTTATTAATTATTTTAAATTATGTAAGCCTAATCATTAAAATTACTTTTTAAATTACGTCCTAAATAATTGTAACAAAGCCGCCGGGATGTACCTTCTCGCATTATGTTATACATGGCGGCTCATTATTAATCAATTGGAATTTTCACTAACTTCAATTTGTGTCTCGCTGACACGATTTACAACTTCAATTGAGTGAAAAATGTTCAGATTTAACAAAAATAGGCGCAAACGATTCAGAAATCTTGCTGATATATGTCAGGTTTTAGCTTTAACATGTTTAAAAGCTGATATGTATGTATTAGATAATTGGTGAGGCTTCTTTCTAATAATACCAGTGTTCTGAACTGATCATCGGACATAGTCGTTACCAGAACCCCTCCCCTGTGTCTACCCCACCCCACCTTTAAACTCCAGAAAATTCCATGAACCAAAGTTTTGTTATCGTTGAAATTTGGACACGCCCATTTATAGGAGAGGGGTTGTGTGCGCATATAGAAACTGATAAGAAAAGTAAATCTGGTGTCATTTAGAAAAAGTAGTACTTGCTGGTGGTGAGACGTACTTCATCATAGTAACTTGATTCTTGATGTTTCCCAATCATTAATAAATATTTGGTATGTACAATATAACTTTTTCTTTATACATTATTCAGCAATTTATCTTAATTTGACATTTTTCAATGTAATATTTATATATATATTTTTAATAATTTATCATGTTTATTTTCATGTTTATATTTCTTTGACATTCACAATCAAACTAACAGTCAATGGCTCATAACAAATCATACCAAATCAAGAGAATAAAATATAATTTCAGGTATTGCTCAGCATACAAATCAATGCTGGGTCAATATCATATCCCATGCATCAAACAGGATACATTCAAACTATGTCAGTTTAATGTTGGGTCAGCATCGCAGAAGCTGTACCCTCAGTAGCCCAACATTGTTTCTGACGTAGATAAGCACCGTTTATAGGACTACCTCTGACTGTGTGGAGAAATACGGCTTCAAAAGGGTGACAAATTATTATAAATATTTCGGCTATTTTGTTTTGGGCACGTTGAACAGAGGAGGATGGGTACCCACGGCGACCTCTCTCGCCATCCGTCACAGAGCTGTGTGTTTAATGCGGTCGTCTGTTCAAGTGACTGAGCAGCTCACAGAGACCAAGCATTAATAGCCAAAAAACATACAACCTTGGCCCAAAGCTGGTTAAATATTGGCCAACGTCAAAAACGTTGGAAATACATTACATTGATGCTGGACCAATGCGGCCTAATTGTAACGTCCAGATAGTGCCTCGTACACGGCCAGATAGAGCTCAGTAGACAGTCAGAACAATTGTCTGGTCGTCTAATAATACCTAGGTCAAATCTAATAATGCTGTGTGAACTGAATCAAGACGGCATTATTTCAGAGAATGCCCAGTAAACACAAAACCCTGGTAATGACTATTGTGTTAATAAAAATGTGAACCACGAATATAATGGGGATTGGTGGTTAGTTTAGGGTGTGCTGTTTGATGACATTGAGTCTTGGATTAGCCGGGATGCTACTTCTAAAAAATAATAGGCTAAGCTGGACTGGATACGGGGCCTATACGTCAGACAGATCAACAATGCATGACACTAACCTGTGGGCACGATAAGACAGCAGTATACTTGTTCAAGTTGGCTAATATTCAGATATTATACTGTTTGTCTTTACTTTGTAGCACAGGACAAGCACTTCACCTCTCAGTCAAAGGCTCCCCTACAACTCAGCTAACACGAGGCATTCACCTAATACTGCAACGATGGCCCAAACTTAACACTTACAGCGCGGGGAGCGACATAATCTGACGTCTACACTAAGATTGTCATGTTGCTCTTGTCCTGCTGCTGCTTTTCTGTTGTTGCCGTCTGTTGTTGCTTTCCTGTTGATGCTTTCTTGTTACTGTTTTTCTGCTGTTGCTTTCCTGTTGCTGCTTTCCTGTTACTGCGTTCCTGTTGTTGCTTTCCTGTTGTTGCCGTCCTGCTGCTACTTTCCCGTTTATGTTGTCCTGATGCTGCGTTCTCGTTTCTGTTGTCCTGTTGCTGCTTTCCTGTTACTGCTTTTCCTGCTGTTGCATTTCTTTTGCCATGTTATCCTGTTGCTGTTGTGGGCGGGGCCCTAGGGTAGTAGTTAGCACCGCTGCCTTTCACGCCCGGTCTCGGCGGTTTGAAAGAAACAAAAAATGTTTCTTCCCCATCCACTTGTGAAAGTCAGTATTGTGGAGAGCCTCTGTGACCGAGAGGTAGCGTGCTCGGTCTCAAACCGCCAGGGCTCGAATTTCGAATCCTGTGTCTGGAGGACTGTGTCATCTCAATCATCTCACCATCCTCAGGAGGTTCTCCTGGCCCAGTTTAGCCTATATGTGCACAAAGGTGGCCTAAAGCCCGATTCATTTCATTTCATTTTTTTGCTGCTGTTCTGTCGCTGCTATCATGCTGCTGTTGTCCTATTGCTGCTGCTGTGCTGTTGCTCTTGTTCCGTTGTTGCTGTCCTGTTGCTGCTGTTTTGTTGGCCTCCTGTCCTGTTCCTGATGTCCTGTTGCTGTTGTACTGGTCTGCTGTTGTCTTGTTGATGTTGTCATGCTGCTGCTTTCCTCCTGTTGCTGTTCTGTTGTCAAGTTGTCCTGTTGCTTCAGTTGTGTTGGCCTGTCGTTCTGTTGCTGTTGTCCTGTAGTTGTTGTTCTATCGCTGCTGTTCCGATGTTGTTCTGTTTCTAATCTGCAGCTGTTGCAGGCAGACAGCAGAAGACGCTTACAAGATCAGCAGCATCGTGATTACCACAGCGCAGACACATCCAACAACAAGCCACTCATTTGCTTTGTGTCAACGTTAAGCAAAGTTACATTCAATCGCCTACGATACGGTACGATTTCATTTGTCATTTCACAAGACTGTCTCACAATAGAATACTTCACTGCTTCACTTTAGATGGTTTATGCCAGTATGGATATACGGGGAATGATAAAATGCATTTGAACATTTTGATGATAGTTTGGTGATGGATGTCTACATATAGCCTACTGTTTCACACGGCTAATTACATTTAGCACTCAAGTACAGATTATCACTGCTGCTGCGGAATATGATATCACACGTCATCCTTGGTACAGATATCCATAACATCTATGTCTACAATTTTTCACGGAATAATAATTATTTGAATTAGGATTGATTAGAGGTAAGTTATTCTTACTTTATCTGTTTAATGCATACATTTTTTTTATGTTCGATAGCCTGTAGGTCCGCTAATAGGTCGTATAATGTGCCAGGTTAGATTCTATGACAGGTGAGGTTAAGCTTACATTTTATAACAGAAACATACCATGTAACCAGAATTCGGTAAAATGTCACCGTTTTTTATTGGCATACCTGAAATGAAATCATTCACATTATAAATGAAACCTTTTTTTCTAAATAGAGCCTAATTGCCAAAAAAATAATAAAAAATAAATCCTTGCAATTAAGTAAGGGATGGATCACACCCTCCCTTATTAACTCCTAGACCACTGTTGTCGACAATAGTGTTATTTCTGTGACTTCACTCGCATCCGATTAGCCGGTTAATAGAAGTGAAAATGTAAAACCGATAGACGATATGCCTTAATTTTATAAATCCGTGTCATTTTCAGTCAGTAGAAGATGTGGATCGCGATAGCGAGACACAACTTTAACTGACAGAAAATTAACATTATATAACTCAGAGTTCCGGGGGTTAAGGGGGTACACACCATAATAGCTTTCATTCTATTATCGCCGTATTATGATTATCAGTCCTGTATTCTATTCATCTATTGTATATTGTTTATGAAGGAGAACAACTCGTGGCACTAAGTGTTGTCCTCAACCATTGAAAAATCAATAGGATATTGTTATGTCAATAGTGTATTGTCATGTCATAACAATCAGTTTATTCTGTGAAATAGGTTCTTTTGTCACATCAGCAGAACATGTACAATATACAACATAGATAAACATAACCAAGCGCGACAAAGACAAACTGACACCCATAATGATAGACAATGGAAGCGTCTCCTGCGAGGAAAGATAAAAACATTAACTTTTTCATTAACTTTCCATGTCAGTAGAGCTACGAGCAATAACCGCTCACGTTGTACCGTAGTATCCATGACACACGGCCAGAATATACACGTAAAAAGGGTAGACATGAAGATAAAAAATAAATCTAATGACAAGGTTAGCCTCAAAGGATCAAATAAATAACAAAGGGAGCAAACGAAGAAGCATATTAATAATCTGATTAATAACTAAATTATTATTGCAAGTTTAATTACATATTTGTAATATAAATGTATTAATAAATTCAAGTCAGCAAAAAGCATGAAAAGGGGACGCAATGCCTTCATTTAATAAATATAATATTGCGTTTCGGTAAAAAAAACGTCGGTAACATATTTATTCCAACCATACGTGCCAAATTGATATAATGGTAAATACAAATTATACCAGGGCATATCGGATGTATCATTAAAAAAACCTCCACATTCTCTAATAATTCCATACATTTTCGCAGTTTATCTTTTATATTGTTCACCAAGCAAACTTGTTATCATGGTTACATTTTATCAAGAATAATAACACAAAAAAAAATTGCGTACGTGACCCACAAGATTGTTTGATAATACATTACATATATAATGGTTTTCATTTATAATTCATTTTTCAGAATTTTGTTTAGTTTTCCGACATTTAGCAAAATTGCTTTTTTAACTCTCTGTTTGTCGAATCAAACTAATCATTTTTTGGCTAAAATTGAAAAAAAAATCGGTTTTATTTTGGCTTCCTAATATGATCATATGATGTAAACATGTCCATAGACTAGAACTGTAAGAGGTTTTTTTTTCATTCTTATGCTATAAAGACGAGATATAAAGACAAAATCCCCGATTTCTTATCTCGGACATGCATGTCCAAAAAGCAGAAATACGGGAGTTTCGTCTCAATATCTAGCCTAACTGGTGAGTGCGCAGCACAAAAATTAAAAAAGACTTTTGCAGTTCTATCCTATGTACATGTTCACATCATATGGTCATATTAAGAAGTCAGAGTAAAATTACCAATTTCTTATGATTTTAGTCTGATTGTGGCGCTTTAATATAAATGATTTGGGTAGTCCACAATGACCTCTCTCACATGGAAAATCAGAATTAATAATAATATAAATGATTTGGGTAGTCCACAAGGAAAATCAGAATTAATAAATGATACATATTGCTGTAGGGTATGAAGGTAATTTTCAAACCAATCATGTGCCATGTAATATACTTATACAATTCACCTATAATTTTTTAAGATTTACTGTATGAATATAATAAGTTAAAAACATCAATAATGATGTTACCCCGATAAAAGCATAACGTTTTATTTTTGCCATGAATTTTGACAATAAGTGTGCATATTTAGATTTTAGTATGATTACCAGTCATCTCTCTTCTATTTTTATGGAATCGTTCCTTTATACTTGTTCTAATTGAGGGGTATCGCTCTTTCACTGTCAGCAGCTAAACAGCCGACTAATTAGGCCTATTTAAAAAAATTAGTGGAGTTAAAACAAGTGACTGATGGTTGATATTATCATTTCGAAGACACATATTACACGTGTATGTTTCACAAAACTATTATTTCACATATTGATCAACTCAATGGTCCAACTGTAAAGATTTACATAAATTACAAAAAGCATTTGCAGCATCTTGAGATAATGTAAAATTATTAAAAAACCTTGCTTGCTTTTATACATGGTAAATAGTTTAGAAGCACGCGCATTTTTTGCAAGTGCTAGTGCTGTTTTTTTGATTAACACATTGTTGTGCATATCACATTTGCATTGTCAGTAAATGGTGCCGTGACTCTAATTTAAATTCGAAGAGCTGACATCAATAAACATTAAATATAATAGAATAGCGTAAATCATATCCGAAAGATTCAATCATTGGAGATGCGATACTTCCCATTTACTTTTGACCGATGGCCCTCAGATAATACATGTATTTCCTGGTGGATTGGTGTCCATGATTGATATGAGCAGCTGGTTCAGGCACAATCATAACCAAGGTCAAAGGTTATTAATCATGTGTTCTTGTGAGAGTGACAGCTCAACTGACATATCTAGCGTTCTCATTCTGAGAATAAACCAAGCGTTCGTATCTCGGTAGAGGAGACGTGCGACCGGTGTTCCACTCTAAATACAAGGGCAAATCTCAGCAAATACGACGCATTCACCCAATGCTGGTTTAATGTTGGTCCAGC
Organism: Flabesymbios commensalis; assembly: GCA_964017125.1. Classification (NCBI taxonomy): domain Eukaryota; kingdom Metazoa; phylum Annelida; class Polychaeta; order Terebellida; family Flabelligeridae; genus Flabesymbios; species Flabesymbios commensalis. The sequence continues at coordinate 71,060,911 of OZ024909.1, read as the reverse complement.
GTCTGCGACGCTGGCCCAACATTAATCCAGCATTGGGTCAGTTTTCATGCATATTACCTGTGATGTGTGCTCCACTAGCGCTGGTTAATCGGCCCATGTTTGCTATTATACCCCCTGATTTAAATAACAACTGAATGACGTGATTGGCCGATTTCATCATGTGACAGGCTGAAGCAATCTTAGATTGGTCGGAGTAGAATACTAGACTTGGTTCGGTTCATCTCACCATGTTCAGGAGGGCCTTCTGGGTCAGTGCAGCCTGTATTAGCCCTGACCGCCCTCCAGCGTATGTGCGCAAAAGTGGCATGAAGCCCCACTCAGTCATTCATGCTATCGCTTATAGTACTCTAGTTCTAGTTAGAGAGGGACATGGCGTAATGATTAGAGCGTAGCGCTCTGCCGATGTCGCTGCCTGCCGTGCGGTTTCGAATCCCGCTTGGTGCAGGATTTTCAGAGAAATATCATGTTTCTCCCCTCTTCATCTTGGGACATTGTTAAGATGGTGTGTCCTTGGGCAAGACACTTCACCCCCAACAATGCTCAAATGCTTCACTTGACTCAGGTGAAAATGAGTACCTGGTAGGACAGAGATGGCAATGTGTACGATAAGTTCAATGCGCCGAAAAGGCTGCAGGACTGTATGCTCCCCGGGGAGTTGAAATGGCACATGAATGAACAGGTCCAGTGACCAGGGGGTAAAATGTAAAGTCCGATGATAGGTTTTCAGATTTGATATCAGGCTATAAAAAACCTTTACCTTCACCTTCGCTCAGGTTCCATAGTAAAATTAGATTTAAAGCGGTCGGAACCAAGCCGGCACCCTCAACAATGCCCAAATGCTTCACTTGACTCAGGTGAAAATGAGTACCTGGTAGGACAGAGATGGCAATGTGTACGATAAGTTCAATGCGCCGAAAAGGCTGCAGGACTGTATGCTCCCCGGGGAGTTGAAATGGCACATGAATGAACAGGTCCAGTGACCAGGGGGTAAAATGTAAAGTCCGATGATAGGTTTTCAGATTTGATATCAGACTATAAAAAACCTCTACCTTTACCTTTACTCAGGTTCCATAGTAAAATTAGATTTAAAGCGGTCGGAACCAAGCTGGCACCCTCAACAATGCTCAAATGCTTCACTTGACTCAGGTGAAAATGAGTACCTGGTAGGACAGAGATGGCAATGTGTACGATAAGTTCAATGCGCCGAAAAGGCTGCAGGACTGTATGCTCCCCAGGGAGTTGAAATGGCACATGAATGAACAGGTCCAGTGACCAGGGGGTAAAATGTAAAGTCCGATGATAGGTTTTCAGATTTGATATCAGACTATAAAAAACCTCTACCTTTACCTTTACTCAGGTTCCACAGTAAAATTAGATTTAAAGCGGTCGGGACCAAGCCGGCACCCTCAACAATGCTCAAATGCTTCACTTGACTCAGGTGAAAATGAGTACCTGGTAGGGCAGAGATGGCAATGTGTACGATAAGTTCAATGCGCCGAAAAGGCTGCAGGACTGTATGCTCCCCGGGGAGTTGAAATGGCACATGAATGAACAGGACTGGGGGTAAAATGTAAAGTCCGATGATAGGTTTTCAGATTTGATATCAGACTATAAAAAACCTCCACCTTTACCTCCACACAGGTTCCATAGTAAAATTAGATTTAAAGCGGTCGGAACCAAGCTGGCACGAGCCGTCGATCCAACTTCTATTTATAGTTATTACCGCTCACGCTTCCTGGTGTTTCACCCAATGATGCCCACATTTATAAAATATTCAGAAAACTTTAAAATTATGTATGGTGCTGCGGCTGCTTCGCCAGTTTTGTTTTATGTCAGTGTATATTGCATTTTGTAGCGCAAATCAGTGAGCACTTTAACCACGAAATTATTCAATCTGAATTTTCAGCCACTTGAAGTTGTGTCTCGCTGACGCGATCCACAACTTCAAGTGAGTGAAAATTATTCAGATTTTACAAAATGGTGGTAAACTGTTTTCAAATATTGCTCATTGATGTCACATTTTATCTTTAACATGTTTAAAAGGTGGTACTTGATGTGCTAATAAAAAAATAAAACCCGAATATATGCGGCACCGGCGGTTAAAGGGATAAAGCAGCTGAGTCGTTCCGTTTCATTGATCTATATTATTTACTTCCCGACTGACCCCACTCTATAGAGCGTTGACCATGCTGCAAATGCAGGTGGGCCTACAACGAAGCAAATCGTGATGGCCCACCTAATTTAGGCGGATATACTATATCCCATATATACACAATAATAGCGCCTTTCACAATTTTTAAGTAACTGAAAAGTGGTGATTAACACTTTAAGTGCTTCATTACTACTTAACATTTTCCTTTCATTTGAAGTTGGCATTGCTCACGCAATTGCCAACTTCAATTGAAAGGAAAATACCTCCTCACTTAAAAAATAAACCTGCTAAATTTCACAATGGGGGCTTTACTCGAGATTTATACATGCATATTTGTTCAATTTCTGTCAAATTTTAGTTGTGGAAAAACAGTATGAATGCGCTTAAAAGCGTCGCCCGCACTCAAAGGGTTAATTAAATACAAAATATATTAAAATACGTTGTTGTGGCATCAGTATAGGCCTACTAATATAGCAGATGAGTATATTTTTATATGTATTATTTTATTCTTATTTACTTTATATTGACATATTTATATTGTAATCATCATTAATACATATTTACATGCTGAAATAAATAATGAGTATACGGAAATCCGTCTAAATTTGGATATTTCATTTAAAAAGGTGGATAACACACACCTAGGCCTACGCAACTTTCCCAAATATGACATGAATCTGCAACTAGAGATGTGATATGTGATCTCTAAACATTCGATTGGCGGCACAGCATATAAAACGAAAGCCGTCACAGCAAACACAAGACATTTGCCCAATGTTGTTTTAATGTTTTACATCGGAGTTTGACCTCTAAAAATCCACCTACGTCCAAATAAACATGAATCATACATGCATCACATGACATACATGAAATAAGGGTCCGCACAACCTAAACAAGGGCGTTACAACCCAGCAACACGAAACGTTCATCCAAGGTTGGTTCAATGTTGGGCCAACATCGCGGACGGTGGGCCGACATTGAACCCATCTTGGGTGAATGTCTCGTGTTGGATAGAGAGGTTTCAATATAGATTTTTTTTAATTAGTAGTTTCCTTGCACATCGAAAAAATGAAATGAAATAAATCGGGCTTTAGGTCACTTTTGTGCACATACAGACTAAATTGGGCAAGAAGAACCTCCAGGGGATGATTTGGTAACACTGCCCTCTAGATACAGGATTCGAAATTCGAGCCATGGCGGTCTGAAGCCGAGCACGCTACCTCTCGGTCTCGGTCACCCCCTTGCACATCGAGGTGCTGCATGGTGAATTACAAATGCTTCGTCATTAAACCACCGGGAGCTGCTCCAAAAGAAGAGGATAATGGTATAGTGTTACACAATGGACATCACTAGACATAGTGAAACTAATAGAAGGGATTAGGTTTAGAGCCTGGTACACAGGGGAGCCTCTCTGATGGACGTAAGCCAAGAAACGGTAGAAAACAACGGGATTGCCTGGACTGTAATATTAAGTATCACAAGAACACCTACGTGATTCACTGAGCTGCTTAAAGGTTATATAAAGCTAATGGGACGTGTTCACATGAGTGTGATATGGGACAGGTGACAGGTTTAGTTGGCTGTGGGTAGTTGATCTACTTGATCCACGTTGTCATTTGGTGGGTGCCGAGAACTGTACTTAGTTATTCTGCTCAGGTTATTAAAAGTCACCCCATTCTTAGGGATGTTGCAAAGTTAAAAATATTCCAAACATCCAAAAAAATTGGAAGTGGGTGGGTGGGTCCAAGGCAATTTTGAATAGAAAATAGAAAATTGGAAAACCAAGGAAAAAAATTAAAATATTTGATGATTATTGGTTTAAAAACAATGTGGATAGGGGGGGGGGGCAGGTGGCTGGGGTGAACTCTATCCAAACATTTTTTGGATGTCTGGAATTTTTTTAACTTTGCAAGACCCTTTATTTCGTACAATTTACGATATAATGTAGGCTTCAGATTAGTCGAGATGGTATCTCAACCGAGCCGAAGCCAACGATCGTAACTTATACGAGAATACGGGTCATAATCAGGGCCCATTTTTCAAAAAGAGGCATTCTTAAAGTTTGTAAGGCATTTCTTAGTAGAATTTGTCATGCAGTTGTTTTCACACAATTCGGATATGCTTATTCCAAATCTGCCCCATGCCAAGCTCTATTTTTAGTTTTTCCCTGTCAAAATTGCAAAACAAAATGGCCGCCAAAATAGCAGATAAAGTCTCAATTATCATGATTATACATCATGTCTGGGTGCACAGCGGACACAAAAACTTGACTTTCGTGTTCGAAATAACATTTTTGTTTTGAGGAATTTCATCTTCTAAGACCTGGTGAACTATAACGCAAAAAATCCAAGATGGCCGCCAATAATACAGAAAGTATCATAACGTTTTTCTAAAAGTCATTTTGGTGATTAAATATAGGTTTTTGATACCACTGAATCTAGTACAATACAGTAATAACCTCTAATTTTATATTACATGTAGTTTCAGGGAAAAAGCCAAGATGGCCGCCAATTATACAGCAAGTACTATAATCGTTTTTCTAAATGTCGTAGGAAGTTATTTTAGGCGCTTATATAGTTTTCTGATAGAAACAATTTACATAGCATCGAAAAACTCGCCTTCCATGTTACATGTAGTTACGGGGAATGCAAAAAATATGATTATTTAAAAACAACACATCAACTATGAGGAAATTGCACACAAGTAGCATGTGTTACTTTCATCACTGTAGCTACAGAGGCTTGCTGTGTATATCTCAGATTTGCATGAAGGCCATCATCTTGCATAATGATAATGCTAGAATCGTCACCCTCATCAATATATTCATCATATATTTGTGCAGCTTCGGAATTGATGTAGCGACTCCTTGATAGGACGCCATTGGCTACTTTCTCGTGGTCCTAATTCACACTTAATCAAACTAAATGTGATAGCTCTTCAGGCTGAGCAGGAAGCTTTTACACGAGAACTAGTTGCATTTGACCATCAATGAAGCTCCAACCACAATCTCATAATAGATGTTTATAATATTGTTATCTGGCCTGAGCTGTATTTATTGCTAAACAGGCCTAATAAATACAACGGAAACAATATCCACTTTTTGTGGCAGGGGTTATTGACGAAGAGGATAGCCTACATTGAAATACTCCACTTGGCTTAAGTTCTAATTCTGGGTGTTTATGAATTAATTTAAATGTCTTCCTTTTAGAATTGATGTGCTGGTGTTGTGGAAGCCATTGAGACGGTTGAATGGTACGATAAATATCACGAGTTCTAGGTTTACACAGCTAGGCATTGCTCTGATGAGAAAGTTTCGAAAGCAGAATGAGCAAGTTTACATCAGTTCCTCTGACTACCACATTGTCAGTATCTAACAGCATGATTGCCGTAATAACATTTAACGTCCCATCATGTACCTCAGTATTTTTCACACCTAAATACCAGTGTTCATTGAATAGTTGGTGAATTTGAACATTGAACTGAAACTGTATTGCCCTCCTCCCTGATTCTGTACTTTATCTGTTATATATTTATCTGAGATGACATCGCAGTGTGCATGGAAATGTTTTTGATGTAGGATACATGTGTCTTGCATGGATTATTATATGATCAATGTTTATTACAAAATAGTTAATAGATAAGTAATAAATACTCTGTATGAATGATAATTATTCTACTATGTCTGGAGGAGACATATAGTTATTAGGAACCTAAATATCTTCACGTCCATCATATGATTTCACCACTTTATATATGATAAGACTTATTGTCTTTAACATTGATACCTCCTCCTGCAAAATAGGGTGGTCGCTCCCATACCACTTCAAGAGACAACTGAACCTGTTGGGTTATTGTATATTATGTGAGAGTGAGAGCTTATATCTGATTAGAAGCATGCATGACCAGAATCTACTGATTCCTCATACATTCTACCATATCACGACCATATCTAGAAAGTTTCTGTATTTTATGTTAATCTTCATAAAAACATCCTGATCGTGCTACGAACGGTATTATTGCCCCAATTACCACATAGTCTGCATCATATCTATAGCATTTAGTTGCCAAGACTAGGTTAGTTACTAACATCTTCTGAAGATGGTGCATGCTCATACTATATTCATAAAATAAACTCATCGTATTTTCAACATTACCGTAGCGTGTCCTCAACCATCAATCTTATATGCCCAAAACATATATAAGTCAACTTCTGCACCAAATTACAGATTTCCGATATCGTGTAACTGTATTTCATCATAGTTATTGATGGTGATATCATCTATCTCATTCAAGTTAGGGGAGTGGAAATATGTGTGGCCTACATTACGGTTTTGTGTGTATCTCTGAGCCGATGGTTGGGACTTTATTCGTTCAATTATGTCTGAAAATTGTGTTATCAGCGCATTACCAGGCTTTTGTACGGTATATATTCTTATCAAAAATATAACAATTAATATGATACTATTTTGCTTTTCATTGTATCTTTAATTAACTCATTCTTACTTATCATATTCTGTATCATATTCTGTATTTTTTTCTGCGGTTTGATATTGTATTTGCTAATATTAATAATATTTTTCTGTATGTATCACGTGTATATATGACCATGTATGTATGTATGTATGTATGTATGTATGCCTGTATGTAGGAAAGCAACTTGTGGCAATATTTCTGTTTGCAATCCTTTGAAAATAAATCATGTTTACAGAAAAAATGATACTATTATCATGATTATGTAAATTGTCAATCCGATTGAGAAACATAATTTTTATGTGTGTACGTTTTAACCAGCTAACACAATATAACTAGTTACTACAATCATAAACTGTTAAATTTGAACGACTTCTTGTCGCAATAGGAACGGAACATGTATGTGTGTCATTATTGCCATGGTCATGCAGACCACCTTGATGGATTACCTTCATGTTTTGCTTAACCCTAGTACAGGGCTTGGGCGGGAGGGTGCCACCCGTGGCCAACGCACATTTAAATTATTGTTTTCTTCCTTACGGTACTGTAAAAACACGATGCAGGTGGATATCACATAGGCCACATACTAATAGGCCTAAAACGGATATATGGTGAGCGACAGGTTATCTAGTGCCGGACAGTGATCAACAATCATAAAATGTTTTTTGTCAATTGTCTAAACATTTTTACAACATGCCGGATATTCTAAATGTGAAATAATGACTTTATTAAATAAATCATTATTATTACACTGGCCTACGATGTGTCGTTTTCCTGGCGCAACATTTGTTCCACCCCCCCATAACTTTGTTAAATATTGATAATAGATGTTATCACGGCCCTGAATTGGTTTCCGGGGTGTGAGAAACCTATATGTAGACACCAAAAACACATTTCTACGGTATTTTGAAGCAAAGTTATAGCACATTGCCTTGCAGTGGCGGCCATTTTGTATTTTGTCTTCTAGCGGCAAACGCACAAGGTGAAATTCAGGATAATTTAAGTATGTTGCTCAGGTGGGTTTTAATACACCGAAATGATGTTTTTGTGTTCATTGTAAGCCAAGCCGTGATGTAAGGTTGTGACATTTCCAATAATTTTGGCGGCCATTTTGTTTTTGAATTTTGAGTAGGAAAAACACAAAATATAGCTTGGCATGGGGAAGATTTGGAATCAGCGTTTCCGAATTGTGTAAGAATAACTGCATGCCAAATTCTACTAAAAAATGCCTTACTAAGTTAGAAATTTCGAAAATGGGCCCTGACTATCAACTCAATTATCCAAACGTCACTATTTATACGTACTTTTTAGTTTTGAAATAATGACAGGCCTACAGCACGAAAACGTCATCATACGGTAATATGCACATAATTATTTAACCCACCCTTTAAGTGCCAGGTTATATATTTGTAATTTTTACTCACTCACTGAAGTTGCATCTAACTGACGCAATGCACAACTTCAAGTAATTAGTGGCAATTATCAAAATGTATTAAATCGGAGGCCCGGTATTTATATATGTTTCTCATCTGAGACAGTTTCACTTTCAAATGGTGTTATTGTAATAATCCAATGGCCGAGGGGGGTCCTGTGTGCATTTTTAGGTCCCCTAAGTCTCTATTAAATTTCGTTTAAAGGACCACCCCAGGAGTAAAAAAAACTTGGGTAGACATGCTGGATCATGGTAGCAACTCAGGAAAATGATTATCAAAATGGCCGCCAGAAGCCATTCTGTAAAACCTATATGTCAATATGTTTTGCACCAGTGTGCCAATTTTGATGATGAAAATGTCCAGTAGGGGGGTTTTCAGGGTGCTGAATTGATTGGAAAGGATTTTATTATGACCTGAAGTCGGGATCATGCGAAATTCAAAATGGCCGCCATTTTTACTTGAGCAAATTATATTTTTTTTCATGCTGATTTATAATTGACACAGGTAGTCCATGGGCCAGAATTGGTCACCATGCACCCCCACCACTCTCCATTTTGATCAGGAGCATCCTGGGAATGTTGTTAGCGATGTTACGAGAAATAAGTTTGAAGCGCGATATGGGTTAAGGCCACTTTTTTTTAAATGGCCGCCATGAAAATTTAATTTAGGCAATATTTCCACTTCTAAATGACATGGAATCATATTTTCGGTGTCAACACCTATGTTTTCAGAGTAAAAAAATTAGAAAAATATTGGGTCATTCCTATATGGCGAATTTGAAAAAAATCAAGATGGCGACTGGTGAAAATCATTTCATGACAAAATCTGAATGTTTATATTGCAAACAAAATTTGTTGACATGTTAAAATGTTAAAGTAAAGAAGACAAGTATGGTTATAATGGATGGCTTTGTGTCTCTCGTGATCTTGTAGGCCTATATTGTGCAGTTATCGTCCAAAATTACGTAATATTGATATCCTAAGTTGCAATTTAACCAATATATCGAGTTCTAATTGACATAGAATCACAATTCTGATGTCTACACCTATGTCTTATGGGGTCAACGAATTGCGTGAAATCAGTTAAACATACTGGAGCCATACCAAAGGGCAAATTTGAACTATTGGGGAATTTATGTGTGGCAAACTCGAAAATAGCTCACATAACTATATTTTGTTTTGACAAAATCAGAATGTATGTACATTGTATATTGAAAACCAAATTATTTTGCTGACATTGTATGAAAAAATATTATAGGACTGAAGACTTGCATGGTTATTGAATATTCCTTGTGGTTTCTGAACTTGTACATTGCGTGCAGTTACCAGCCTGAAATCCAGAAATGAGTATTGATATCCTGGGCCATGAGTTGCAATTGGAATAGAATCACAATTCTGGTGTCTACACCTATGTTTTCTGTGTTAATGATTCGAATGAAAAAAAACCATACTGGAACATTATTATGGCGGATTTGAATAAAATTCAAGATGGCCACTGACGAAATGTTCTTTGTTATTGAAGACATCCACATGGTTAAAAAACATTCCTTCGTGTATTTGAACATGTATATTATGTTACTCCCTTCCCAACCTGTCATAAAATTTGAGTTTTGATACCCAATGTTCACAATCTAATGTTGGCATTACCCCGAGTTTTAATTGACATATAGAGTCATATTTCAGCTGACCACGTTACACCTTAGTATCCGGGTCACCGGGAAAATTAAACCACTAATTTACATAATGGGATTATACTAAAAAGGCTCAACTACAACAAATGTGGAGCTAACTCTTTGATGGACTAGATGGTGTGGATGACCATACGCAAATTGCGAGCCGTGCTGGAGAAGGAACGCGAAAAACAACACGAATCAGTATAAAATACCGTATTTATTGTAATTAGCGCCGGGGGGGGGGACATCAATTAGAATAGCTCCTGAGAAAACATGGCGATGGGCCCTTATTAGAGTAGTGTTTCAAATAGACATATAGTGCGCACTATCGCAGGTTTTATTTAAAACAAAACAGGGATATAATTATGCACACCATATAACCATCTGATATTTAGAACATTACATGTGTAGCAGAACAGATGCGCATAGTGCAACAGAGAACTCAAATCCGCATCTGTGAATGATGCACTTCTCTTTAATGACTCTGATGGCCCAACATCCTATTTGCCGCCTGTGTTGTTGCAGTGTGTATATGGTATATATTCAACATACAAAGGAATTATTCATAAGTAACTATTATGAATAATCAGATATCCATACTCTTTTTATCGGATAAATTTACAATAAATGATAACCTGTGGTACTGATTTTTTTTGTCACAGAGTGAGTAGCTGCAAAATATTAAAAATATTTTATGTGTATCAACTCATAAAATATATAGTTGTGAATATACACATATTCTATAAAGCCGAAAGACGCTGATAAGCTACATATCTTTTGTAGTTGATGGTAGTCATATTGAACGAAAAACAGGATTGCCATAGTGGGAGGGGTGAATTAGTATGAGTGTACTGGACAAAGACTCCACAGCACAATACTTTACAGGACTCGCAGATTTCCATATGTTCACATACTGTGACACCACCAGGGAATTGAAATGTCCAAACTGCTTCAGCACATTTATCGTGCTATTTATCAGATGGAAGAGTGTGTATATTTCTGTAATCATGCATGTATGTATTCATTCTTGCTGTAGTTAAATTGGACGCCCTTTCACCAAAAGACTCCTTGGTTCACATTGTGAATCGAAACTCATCGGTTGAAATCCATCGTGGATTCTTTCAAATGTACCTTTTATGGTATTGCTCTAGTAGCCTCTGTTGTAAGAGGTTGCAGTCGATCCTTTGACCCAAAAACATGAAACCCATAAACACCAGGATTAAGATTCTATGTCAATTAAAACTCGAGATAATGGCCCAGCTATATTTTCACTATAGGATATTAATATGTATTTCTGGACGATAACTGAATAAAAAAGAAGCTCAGATACACAAAGCACAAATCATTTATAACCACACCCGTCCTTATTACAATACCATCGATTATTTTTTATAGAATGTTAGCAAATATAATTTGGTTTTCAATATAGACATCGAGATCTTTTTCCTGGCAGCCATCTTGGATTTTTCCAAATTCGCAACATAGGAATGACCTTATCTTTCGATTAGTGGTTTCATTCGATTCTTTAACCATAAAACATATGCGTAGACACCAAAATTATGATTCTATGTAAATTAGAACTGGAGATATTGTCCAAATTAGATTTTCGTTGCGGCCTGCAATTTTGAAAAATGGCCGAAACCCATATCGCGCCTTAATTTTTTTTTTGGTTACATCGGTAATATCATTCACAGCAGTCCCCTGATCAAAATGGTACCACTCGTGGAAAATAGTGGGGATGCGCGAGGACCAATTCTGGCACATGGACTACCTGTGTCAATTATAAATCAAGATAACAAATAAAAATAAACCTTAATGAATCAGAATGGCGGCCATTTTTAATTTAGCATGATCCTTATTTCAGGTCATTTCAAAACCCCTTCCAATCGATTCAGCACCCTAAAAAACTTCACACTGGACATTTTGATCATCCAAATTGACCAACTGGTGCAAAAGATATAGACATATAGGTTTTTCAAAATTGCTTCCGGCGGCCATTTTAAAAATGGTTTTCCTGAGCTGCTACCATGATCCAGCATGTCTACCCAAGTTTTTTATACTCCTAGGGTGATTCCCTAAACGAATTTTAATAGAAACTTAGGGGGCCTTAAAATGCACACTGGACCCTCCTCAGCAAGAGGACTATAAGTGATAATTTATATTACAGTGTCAATAAAAACGTTTATAAGCGCTGCTCAAAGGTTTGGTGTTTATATTTTTATTTAACAACGGTTAATTACACTTTAGCCTTGGGTTCATGCAGAGCCTTCCTGAGTAAAAAATATAAAGTAAACATAAAAAATATACGTCACAAGAAGATTAACATTTCTCTATTACATCTAGTATGCAATAAATGTCGTCCGCCTCTTAGATGATTCATTATCCTAGACTGACAGCAGATTAATGATAAATGCTAATATTAAAAGATAAAAATCAAATGAAATGAATCGGGCTTTAGGCCACTTTTGCGCACATACAGGCTAAATTGGGTCAGGAGAACCTCCTGAGTATGGTGAGATGAGTGAGATGACACTTTAAAACTCTGGAAGTCTGAGGCTGAACACGTTACCTTTCGGTCACGAAGGCTCCCCACAATACTGAGTTTTACGAGTGGATGGGGAAGAAACATTTTTGTTCCTTTCAAACCGCCGGGACAGGGAAACGAACCCCGAACTCTAGCGCGAAAGGCAGCTGTGCTAACCGCTACCATAGGGCCCCCGCACAATTACAAGATAAAATCATTGAAAAACATCGTATTTAAAAAAACGGGATCTGCAGAACCAACAAGAGAACTCGCGTGCAGAACCAGAATTTTAAAGGTTTACGGAACCTAAATTGTTAACTCTTATCCTGCTGAGTTCATCTATTTTAATTTTCAGCCACTTGAAGTTGTGTCTCGCTACCGCGACCCACAACTTCAAGTGGCTGAAAATTAGTCATATTTGTTAAATTTTAGCACAAATATTTGCAAATCTGGATGTTTAGACACACATGTCATTTTCAATAACAGTGATTTGGTCGACTAATAAAACAGATTTAAAACGACAATAGTCGTGATCAGCAAGAAGAGGGTTAACGGCAAGGTTGATCTGGTTTTAACATAGTGACTTTCTGGGCGGGCGTCCGGTGAGCAGGGATGTATCCCTAATGCTCCCAGGATTCCTTGTTTCTGACTGAATCTATTGGGATCTGGCCCCTGCGTTAACGCATGACCTTCACTTCCGTGAACTCACATCCCTCAGGACTGTGGTCCTAGGAAACGTAGGACATTGAACCAATGTTGAGTTAATGTTGGTCCAGCGTCGCAGATGGTGGACCCATATTAAACAAATAGTTTAACGTCTTGTGTTTTCTCGGGTGATATGATATGTCCAAGAAAGGTATCTCTAGTATTTTTTCGTAGGGAATACAATCTGCATTTGCAATGTGAATCACGCGAGATTTATAAATTGATTTATTGTAGTTCACGATTTCCCATCCACTCGTAAAACTCGGCCTCAGACCTCCAGGGTTTAAATTTCAAATCCTGAGAGAAGGTTCTCCTGTATGTGCGCGAAAGTGGCATAAAGCCCAATTCATTCCATTTTTTTAGTTTATGATTGGTAGTTCAAAAAATGGTAGTTCAAAAATTAGTTGTTCATACTAGTAAGTTGGTAGTTCAAAAATTGGTGCTTCATTAAATAATGTTTCATAAACTGGTAGTTCGCACATAATTGGTATAAAGTGATGGTTCATATATTTATCCATTGGTAGTTTCAATGGAAGCTATTATGTCAAATAACGGCTTCACGCATCGCAGCTGTGATCGGCTAACTCAGTGACAGGAGAGATGAATTCTTTACCCACTATGCTATTTAATTCAAGTATTCACCCACTTGAAGTTTGAAACTAAACATTTGCAGATCTTAATCTAAGCACACAATTATTGTAATTTTATCACGGTCTATTGAAACGGAATTAAAACGCTTATAGTCGTTGCTAGTGGTGAGAGGGTGATTCCTTTGTTGATTAGATCAAGGAGGTCTTTTTAACCTCCTTGATTAGATGTTGAGTGTCACAGACAACCAATAAATCAGCCAAGGCTCGACATCTCGTGTTGATTGGCCTACTTGTGACCCAGCCAGGGCAATCTCACACCCCTACTCACCACTCACGCGATATCACATGCTGAGACTGTTGTTAGGGGGCTACCATTTAATATCCAGGGGGGGGGGGGGGCAGGGATATTGGGATGGACCAAAATATTTTTTTCAATATGATCCAGCTCATGGTTATTTTTTTCCAGCTGTACGGTTAACAAATTATTTATTTCAACCACTTTTGGAACGACTTTCAGAAATTGCCAGTGTATTATTTATTAAGGCTATATAATATGATATTAGCCTAATATTTTGCAATGTGAGAAACTGAATATCTCCAGAATCTTCAAAATTTCATCGGCTAGAAAATAGTTTAGTACGCCAAAACATGTGGGCTTGCCCGATATGCCATAAAATATTTATTTCAAATGGGATCGACATCAAATTATTTTTTTCACCTTCTCCCTGCCTTTAATTATTTATTTCGAAAATATCCCTGCCCCCCCCCCCCTGGATATTGAATGGTTGCCCCCTTAAACTTATTCGGATCGTGCCATTGAGAAAATCAAGCCTTTACCCACTAAGTTATCTAATCTTAATATTTACCGACCCTGTCTCGCTACCGCGTCCCACAATTTAAAGACTCAAACTTGTTTAATTTGAGACCAAACATTTGTATATTATTGATGTTCAAACACTCATTCCATTCCCAATAACTGTGATTTGATCGGCTGATAAAACAGACTAAAAATGATGCTTAGCGTATAAATGGTTAACCCTTTGACTTCCAGGCCGGAGTGCATGCCAGGATCCAGATATACTGGTGTAGGAGCTCTTTTTTTCGTCATTTAAAGCTGGAATTGCTAACGCAATTTCCAGCTTCAAATGACGAAAAATACATAAATGTAGTATATATTTGACGAAAATTTGTGTCATTTTATGGTTACGTTCATTGACGAATGACGACGGAAATTTCCGTCATGTATGGTAGTGAAAAGGTTAACCATTAAAGCGCTGAACACTTTTGAAACAAACATAGAGACCAAAGGGTTTATTTTTATTTGAAATCATCGGAAATGTCCTAGTTAGCTCTTTCTGATTCATTTGAATACCTATGTCAGACCTACTACATATAAATAGAGGTCCAGGAACACGCGTGGCTCCTGACTGCGTCCCGGGAAACAAGTGCGGATAAAGCAACGTTGTTTTATAGTTGGGCTAACGTCGAAGATGGTGGGCAAACCTTAAATCAACGTTGAACCAACGTCTCGTATTCGCTGGCTGATTAGTATAATTCGTAATCTCACACACTGGGTCTAACAGTTTATCTGGACCTTCACATGGGACCTACCCTACACTGTTATATACGGTACCAGGATTCAGCATGAATTTCGCTGATTCTCAGTTAATTCTCAACTAATTTGCATGACATTTTACAAACACTATTTTCTATATGTCTACTATAGTGATGCGGTGACTTCCCTTAAAATTTAGTTGAAAAATACTGTATAATTTAAAAGTTATTCTATATATGGTATGTGGTAAATATTTTCCCTCTATAAACCCATTAACTTAATTTCGGAATGTTTAATGGTCTAACTCATGAAATTCTTAATAAATCTTCCTGCAATTGTCAGGGTATTGGCAGCATAATTATTGACAATAGTATGTGTAAGATTTCATGGAAATTGGTTGCGAGTTAACTGCGAAATCAGCAAAATTCACCCTCTCTGTTTAGCCCTTATGCTGCCGAATTGTTTTTCATTCATTTGGAGCTGGAATTGCTAACGCAATTTCCAGCTCCGAATGACGAAAAATAATTATATTTATGGAAAAATAAATGTCTTCAAAATGTATTTATTAGACTAACTAAGCATCTACCACAAAACATTTCAGCAACTTGAGATGAATTTATTTGGTGTAAAATTTGCTTGGAAACACATAACGGTCCCGGCAGCATAAGGGTAATGTGTATCCGGGAAAAGTATGGCTCATAAACAAGAGACATTGACCCATTGGTTTTAACCCTTGTCCTGCTAGACCCGTATATATACGGGTTTAAGCATATTTTAAGCAAACTAATATGTCACTGAAATGGATAATATAGTTTGTGGTAGATGCTCAGGTGGTCAAATAACTCAATTTAGAAGATTTATATTTTCAAAACATATAAATATTTTTCGTCATTTGGAGCTGGAAATTGCGTCAGCAAATCCAGTTCCAAATGACGGAAAATACAATTGGAACAATTCAGCAGGACAAGGGTTAACATGTTGGGACAGGGTCGTAGACGGTGGTCCCGATTATCAGTGACCCAGCAATAAATCGTGTTTGTTTGTGTTTGTGTTTGTGTTTGTGTGTGTGGGTGGTTGTGTGTGTGGGTGGTTGTGGGTGTGAGTGGTTGAGCAGCTGGTGCGTTGGCGGGACCAGTGATGGCGAGCACTGTGGATTCCCAATGGACATATTACACGAATGAACTGGGCTCAAGAACAGCACGACGGCCAGGCATCGTGCTACCAATGGGACCGTCTAGCTATCCATGCGTGTGACCTATCATTTATATAATGCCGGAATAACAGATTTTTTGTATGTCGTTTTCATTTATCACAGACACAGTATACAATGCAAGAAAAAACCCTCGCCACTATAAAGCCTGAGACTCATACTCTTTTATTTGTATGTATCTAATAACACTTTATTGTGGAGCAGGGGAGGTCGCAGGGGGGGGGGGGGGAAATAAAAGTGGCTGGAGATGTGTTCATCTTGGACAAGGTTGAGCAGTGCCAAGAATCTGTAAATGCCTATGCCCTTAATATAGACTACTCTCAGGTGATCTGTCCCTGCTGCATATTTAAGTCCTTACTGCCTGGATATACCAATGCAGTATACTCTATTATATTATATTAGAATCCTCACCAGAATCCACACTAAGATTTCTCCACTGCATGGCCTTGAACCTGCCTGCCGCTTGCACTGAAATCTCTATCTGGCTGACTGCTTCGCCAGTCATGCATGCGTCCCGGGTTCGAACCCCTCTGAAACCTGCGTGGGTTTTTCTGAGAAATATCGTTGTTTCTCCCTTCTTAATGTGACTAGGCGATCGCGTTGATGGCGGCCTCATCTAGTTGGTTAAAACCATTGTATCGACGGTAAATTCGCGCAGGTCCACGCGCTGCGCGCTCCTCACACGACGTTTCCATAGTGACTTAAAGCGGATTATAAACTTAGGTGATACTCCTGTATGTCTATTATTATAAGCCTAACACTAAAATTTATATATAATACTAGAATTTACACAGAGCACTTAAGTCTATAACTGACACTAAAGTTGACACATAGGTTTCTACATATACCTAGCATAGAAGATGAAATTTAACACCCGAGTGTATACGTAACACTAGAGTTTTTCGAGAGATATCTCAACAAATACTAGACAGTGACTTTATGTTGGTTTAATGTTGGCCCAGCGGCGGAGACGATGGGCCAACATCAAAACAACATTGTAATTGCTGTTATATCATGATTAGTATGAGAGTCTGTTTAACACAGAGTGTTATCAGGACACATATCAGCTAATTCTCTGGTCACTGCGTTCATTTCATCATCATGAATTGGGATGAGATGCCCGATGAATAATAGGCTTTTATCCTTATCTTTTGTCGGTCGGTTATTTAATGATGCAGACAGTGACATACATGACAGCCGTATGAGATCAAGTGACAATAACAGTAAGATGGGGGGATGGGGGGAGGTTACACAACCTCGTATCTGAAAACGTCAATTTAGCATAGGGCGGGGGCCCTGGTGCAGTGGTTAAAGCTGCCTGCTTTGTGCAGTGGGTAAAGCTGCCTGCTAGGAAAATCGGAGATCGCGGGTTCGAACCCCGCTCTGGCCTTCAAGTTTCAAAGAAACCAAGTGTTTCTTCCCCGCTCACTCGATTCAATATTGATGGGAGCCGCCGTGACCGAGAGGTAGCGTGCTCAGCCTCAGACCATCAGGGTTAATTTCGAATCCTGTGTCTGGAGGGCAGTGTCATCTCATTCATCTCACCATATTAAGAGGTTCTCCTGGCCCAGTTTAGCCCTTATGTGCACTAAGGTTGTCTAAAACCCCATTTTTTCATTCATTCATTTTTGTATTCATTCATTCATTCAATGTATCATTCTTTCTTTTAATTAATTCTTCAAATCGAATTAATTAATTAATTTGTTTGTTGAGATATTATTATTTATACATGTATACATAATATGAAGAAAGTGATAGACGTTAAAATATATGTCCTGTTATAGTACCTTTACATGAAATAATAATAAAAAACAATGCTGTACTGAAATTGCAATATAATTATGAGAAAGTGATGTATTTGCTTCGTTTGCAAGAAAAATACAATTTTGGACTGAAATTTGACCAGATATGAGATATTTTCACCTATCTGAAGTTATGCATCGCGGTGCCAAGACACAACTTTAAATTGATAAAATTACAATCAGTTACAATTGTGTGCTTCTATTCTCCTGCATTTGAAGCTGGAATTGCTAACGCAATTTCCAGCTTAAAATGCAGGAAAATAGTTATATTTATGAAAAACATAACAAATTGTAACACATAATATGAGTGTTTTAAAATTTAAGGCATATTTTACTTTTAGCAACTGGTTATACAGGTGCCAACTAAACACAGAATGTCTACTGTAGTCGACATCAGTGTTCTAAGGGTTTAACCTACATAGACTAGGCATATTTTCAGAATATCAGAAACCTGTAGGCATTTTTGAGGAAAAGTTGGCAAAACAGCTTTCTAACTTAATTTGGGGTATGGAAAACTCCAAAAAAGTCATTTCCAAGCTGGTAATTGGAGATTAGTTAGTAAAAAATTGAAATCAAAATGGCCGCCATTTTTTACCGATAATTTAATTATTTTAAAAAGTATCTTCCTTTTTAACAGTTTTGGTGTTGGATTTTTTTTGTTAACAATTTCCCTAACCTAAAGTGGGCTATGCTGAATTGACAAAAGTGTGAATATTGGTAAAAAAACACGAAGTTTGGCACAGGGACTCCTTATTAAAAAATCTTAAAATTCAGCTTGGAAAGGACTTTTTTTCGAATTCAGCACATCCGAAATAGGTTAAAAAATATGCTTTCCAACTTTTCCTCAAAAATGTCAACAACAATTTTAATACAGACATTAATCCCATTTTGTGCCTAGTCTAAGAACTACTGCTCACTCATTTATCTCCCTTTAGCTTGACAAGTGAATTGCTGTCACAATTGACATCTAAATGAAAAAAAAAAAATATCATGACTTTGATCAAATACGCAAATATAATAACTGAAATGAAAACTTAGAAATCCTTATAATGGTGTAATGTTTTTTCTTAAATTAATTAATTTGACTGAATAAAAACATTGAACCCTAAAGGACAATCAAACTGTATATTTGGCTGACTTTCTTATTCGGCCGAACTGTTCAAAATATCTACTCCCCACAAATTCAAATAGATTTGTTGTTCCTCGTATAAAAACCAAGACTGCTTCAAGAGCTCTCTCTTTATCTGGTCCAGCCTTATGGACGCCCTGCCTGTACCAATACGTAATGCCGAAACAATTTTAGCATTCCGGAAATTACTTAAATCTCACCTATCTGACCTGGCTTTCCCACCCTAGCCCTTCAGCAGCTCGGCTCCCAGTTGACGAGCCTGCTTTAGCCTCGATTATGACACATAATCACGCTTAGGATTTGTGTGCTTTTGAGCTCGGTCGGCTGAGGATATAGGCGCTATAGAAATTTTATTGATTGATCGAATAAAAATATGTGTTCCGTTCTTCAATGCAGCGAGGGAGTTCAGAAGGTTTGTCAGTAATGATTGTCAGGTTGAGCCGTTTTTGAGATCTCTTTTTGATGTTCTTCTCACGATGTAAATACATACTCCTTTGTTGCTTAACAATTCTTCCCCATGAGTGAGTGAGTGAGTGAGTGAGTGAGTGAGTGAGTGAGTGAGTGAGTGAGTGAGTGAGTGAGTGAGTGAGTGAGTGAGTGAGTGAGTGAGTGAGTGAGTGAGTGAGTGAGTGAGTGAGTGAGTGAGTGAGTGAGTGAGTGAGTGAGTGAGTGAGTGAGTGAGTGAGTGAGTGAGTGAGTGAGTGAGTGAGTGAGTGAGTGAGTGAGTGAGTGAGTGAGTGAGTGAGTGAGTGAGTGAGTGAGTGAGTGAGTGAGTGAGTGAGTGAGTGAGTGAGTGAGTGAGTGGGTGGGTGGGTGTGTGGTTGAGTGAGTGAGTGAGTGAGTGAGTGAGTGAGTGAGTGAGTGAGTGAGTGAGTGAGTGAGTGAGTGAGTGAGTGAGTGAGTGAGTGAGTGAGTGAGTGAGTGAGTGAGTGAGTGAGTGAGTGAGTGAGTGAGTGAGTGAGTGAGTGAGTGAGTGAGTGAGTGAGTGAGTGAGTGAGTGAGTGAGTGAGTGAGTGAGTGAGTGAGTGAGTGAGTGAGTGAGTGAGTGAGTGAGTGAGTGAGTGAGTGAGTGAGTGAGTGAGTGAGTGAGTGAGTGAGTGAGTGAGTGAGTGAGTGAGTGAGTGAGTGAGTGAGTGAGTGAGTGAGTGAGTGAGTGAGTGAGTGAGTGGGTGGTTGAGTGGTTGAGTGGTTGAGTGAGTGAGTGAGTGAGTGAGTGAGTGAGTGAGTGAGTGAGTGAGTGAGTGAGTGAGTGAGTGAGTGAGTGAGTGAGTGAGTGAGTGAGTGAGTGAGTGAGTGAGTGAGTGAGTGAGTGAGTGAGTGAGTGAGTGAGTGAGTGAGTGAGTGAGTGAGTGAGTGAGTGAGTGAGTGAGTGAGTGAGTGAGTGAGTGAGTGAGTGAGTGAGTGAGTGAGTGAGTGAGTGAGTGAGTGAGTGAGTGAGTGAGTGAGTGAGTGAGTGAGTGAGTGAGTGAGTGAGTGAGTGAGTGAGTGAGTGAGTGAGTGAGTGAGTGAGTGAGTGAGTGAGTGAGTGAGTGAGTGAGTGAGTGAGTGAGTGAGTGAGTGAGTGAGTGAGTGAGTGAGTGAGTGAGTGAGTGAGTGAGTGAGTGAGTGAGTGAGTGAGTGAGTGAGTGAGTGAGTGAGTGAGTGAGTGAGTGAGTGCGTGAGTGAGTGAGTGAGTGAGTGAGTGAGTGAGTGAGTGAGTGAGTGAGTGAGTGAGTGAGTGAGTGAGTGAGTGAGTGAGTGAGTGAGTGAGTGAGTGAGTGAGTGAGTGAGTGAGTGAGTGAGTGAGTGAGTGAGTGAGTGAGTGAGTGAGTGAGTGAGTGAGTGAGTGAGTGAGTGAGTGAGTGAGTGAGTGAGTGAGTGAGCTAGTCAGGCAGGCAGGCAGGCAGGCAGGCAGGCAGGCAAATCCAATGAAAGTGTTATTTATTACATTTCAGATCATCTAGACCTCTAAATCCAATATGGTTGCCATTAATACGATACATTTTTTTCAACTAAGCAAGACATACGCATAAATATGCAGATATAATCACAGGTGGCGCCACTCGCATGAACTGTATTGTAGGATCCTTCAAGCGA
The DNA here is from genome assembly GCA_964017125.1 of Flabesymbios commensalis. NCBI lineage: Eukaryota > Metazoa > Annelida > Polychaeta > Terebellida > Flabelligeridae > Flabesymbios > Flabesymbios commensalis. Next base: position 71,039,593 of record OZ024909.1, on the reverse strand, counting down.
GTGGCGCCACCTGTGGCAAAACCAATGAAATGTTGTTTTTTTGCTTTTGAAACATCTTGCCCACTAAATTCAATATGGCCGGCCATCTCCATTTTTAAAAACAAAATACGATAACTTTGGAACTAAGCAAGACATACGCATAAAGATGGAGATATGATATATTAAAATCAATTGGAAAATAAAATATGTTTCTAAATATATTGAAATCCAATATTTTAGGCGTGACAAAACAAATGAAATGGTTATTTTTCGATTTTGAAACATCTTGATCTCTAAATCCAAGATGGCCTCCCATCCCCATTTTGAAAAACATAAAATATGATAACTTTGGAACTAAACAAGTTATGACGATACATAATATACCAAATTGTACTATTTATATGACAAACCAATGAAAAGATCCTTTTTTAGAATTGGGACAAGATGGCCGCTAAGCATTTTGAAAAGACTGAGACTTACTTAATGTATCAAATCCCACTATTTTTGGCATCCAAGGGAAGCTGCAACCTCCACGTGTCTGGCTATAATCTGCGGGTGGATCGCCAGCGGTATACCCTGATTCCTCCACTCAATAGCTTTAGCATGTTAAGTATCAGTGCAGGCACAGATGATGGCCGTGGTCAGGTCCTAACTTACCAGCAATAGTGTTTGACATTAGGTCTCTAACGTGAGATGAGCTATTTTTACTTTGGGGACTATCCGACACGAGGGTAGCAGACCTGTGTTTTGTATAGCGAAACCCAAGTCTCCAACCGTCTGGGCATATCTGGGGAAAAATCCCTAGAACCCCTTATCAAGGTTATTGGCAAGTGACGGAGGAAATCACTCTCAATAATACATCATGCGCTGTAACCCCACCCTCACGTCATCATCTTTACATTCATCTCATCAATGCACTGCACTGTTTTATCATATTACAATGTCACTTAAATGACCACTATTACCGAAAGGAGTAGTCCACTGTGTACGAACTGTGGGACATAGCTGTACCCAGAAAGCACCAGGCTAATTACAGAGAGAGCTGGTACAACCAAGTACAACCAAGACCAGAAACATACACATAGTGGTCCATATCTTTAAGCAATATTCTAATACTACTGTTATTTTTAGCGTCACCAAACCATGAAATAGTTATGTGTTAGATTTGACAATATATAATCTAAATATAACACGGCTCTCATTACCCGGTAGGCTCTCATCACATGATTTTCAAAACTAAAAGCTAGATGTTGCATTTAAACCTTTTAGCATAAAAAGTCAGTGGAATAGATAATTTTAGATTACAGATTACCCCGGCCTCTAAACCCAAGACAATATCACTCAACCCATTTTAATTAAATATAAAAAGGTCTCCTCTCTGGTGTCCTTTAACGACGCTCCGTCGCCTTGTAATGGAGTAGTCAACAGCGGGCCACACCTGTAACCAGAAAGCGTCACTCTGATTACAAGATAGAGGCAGCTGGGGTAAACCAGAAGCATACATAGAGTGGTCTATAGCTTTAACGCCTCCATCTACATTGCCCAAAACTTTTCAACGGCCCGGAGTGTGCAGTGTTGTCTATGGCACTGTGCTCTACAGAGAACCCTTGAAATCATTCGATAGAAGTATGGCATAGTCCCGACGACTTCGGGCTTCCGTCTGTCTCGATATTGCCATGATTGTGCAGAAAGCGACGTAAGAAATATTCACTCACTCACTAATGCCTCCCCTATTCCCTTAATGCATGGTTGTCTCCCTTTAATGCCTCCCTGTTGCTGTTCAACAGTTCCCCGTTCTATTTAACAACTCTCCATTGCCCTTTAGCGATTCTTCGTCGTCATTCACGTCGCATTTCCGTCGCTTTATAACATCCATCCTCCACCCTTTAATGTATTTATGGTATCACATCTCCAAATGCCGTCCCATTGAAACACATGTATAATCAGATAATGCCAACATTCTGAGCGCGGAATTACCCATTTTCGTCCCTAAGTTACTTACGCCCACATGATCACACTGCAGAATCAAAAAGACGCCTATTGGCGAAGTGCAACGCTTCTCGGCGCCAAATTGTCAACTTTTTCAGAAATCTTTCAAATATCGTCCGAAAAAAGGCCAAAATGTTCAATTTATGTCAAATAAAGGTGTGCACGGAACAATAGTACATCTTACGAACCTCCACACATGGAAATTACATGGAAAAGTTTAATACATTTCTCAGACTAGTGAAAACAGTTTTGGTACCCTACCTCAAAACTGGACACGATTCTATTCAAATGTTATTATTTTAAATCTATTTGCATATAAATCTTCTACAATGTGATAGATTATGTTACATTAAGTCTGTTCTACGCCACTGATATATGATTTATTTGTCTAAATGACCTGCGTAGACAATAAACCGCTGAAACGTTGTAAAATCAGTGTTGCACGCCTATTGGAGCAATGTGAAGACGGCTATTGGTACGACTATGTATAATTATGTTAGTAATGGTAGGCCTATATGGCTATATTAGGTATGAATTTGTTTTATAATCTACGGCTATTTCTTTAACGGGATATGCCTTAAGATCATTGTTCTGTGTAGCCTACGGCTGGAATAAATACATTTAAATGATATTTATATTATCATGATTATAACCTGATAGTCTAGACTATAGCCTAACAAAATGTGAGTTTATAATTAAGCAGCCTCCGCCACCAGCGCAGTTATTTGTTCTCAACATAGCTACTAATCTATCAATATAATCTATCTGTACTTCACATGGCCACCCCACACTACTGGCAAATCGTTTTGGTGACATTTTGATCCCCATATCATCAACCCTTTAATTACTATGGCCACTAACGAAGAAATGCTCGTTAGCGCGTTTCAGGAAACAGTTTCTATCAGATCTTCTTTTAATTTGGAAAAAATGCTCAGGTATGTCAGCCAAAGACCTGATTCCCTTTTGGGAGCAAAATTTTAAAAATGGCCGTTTAGCGGCCATTATAAATTTAAGTAATTTTGAGATATTGAAGTGACTGAAAGAAATGCAAAATAGCTGGATCATAAATATGAAACAAAATAGAAGGTCTCACACAATGATAACCCATGACAAATTTCGCACTAATAAAATCCAAAATGACCGCCAGTCGGCCATTACAATTTTTTTTCTTCAACATCTCGGAAATCGTGCATCATAGCTGATCTAAGAACTTCTGCTCTCTCATACTTCACTTATTCATCACATTCGACCGAATAATTTTTGGTTACATTTTGATTCCCATATAATCAACCCTTTAATTACTAGGGCCACTAACAAAGAAATACTCTTTAGCGCGTTTCTGGAAAAAGTTTCCAGCAGATCTACTTTTTATTTGGCTAATATGCACAGCAATATCAGCCAATGACCTGATTAACTTTGGAGCAAACGATTTTAAAATGGCCGTTTAGCGGCCATTTTGAAATCGAGAAATTTTGTGATATTTGCGCAACTCAAAAATAAAGCAAAAAAGCTGGACCATGCATATAGAACAAAATGTGAGGACTCACACAAGGATAACCCATGACCAATTTCGCAGAAATAAAATCTAAAATAGCGAGCTGGCGGTCATTCTCAATTGTTTTTATATGGCAGTATAGGCCTAGACATTAGTAATTAAACTTACGTTAGTATTCTTCTGCGCTTTTGAATATTATATCCCTGCCCAACAAGCTAGGTTGGGGGCAGATGGTAGGCTTGCCCCCCCCCCCCTCCTCATGCATCACTCCGGACGTGACGCAACATGAACTTCCTTTGGCCAAAAAAGCTTTATTTAGGCCTGATAATCCCCATCGTACCTTATTACCAGACAGGTAGCTTAGCAAAAAAAACGATATTTGGCGGATAAAAGCACAAAATTTTGCATGACACTCCCATAAGACCCATTAATCAACATTGGCATAGGAGCCCTCCTGAGTTTTTAAAAGTGTTGACGTGAAAACGTACAAATTCAAAATGGCCGCCGTTTTGACCAAGGTCAAAGATTAAATTGATATAATTTTCGATATGATATATGCAGATTCATGATTTTGGTATCTACCATAGAGTTTTCATGTATGCCCCTGGTGTGGCCAAAAATTATTTTGGACATTGCATTTGGGCAAAATCTAAGATGGCCTCCTTTTCTGCAAGGTTAAGCTATTGATTGACATCATTTTCGACAGAATGGACGCAAAAGCGTAATTTTGGTGTCTACCATACTGTTTTCAGGTATGCCCGACACAATTAATTGACCTTGCACAAATGGCGGCCATCTTGTATTTTACTCACAATGAAATGGCGAAAGTACGTTCTGGCCACACCCGTATGTCAGACATCATTGAAAACCCTATTGTACACACAAAAATTAAGCTTGTGCTTCTATTCTGTCCAAAATGATATCAATTCATTGTTTTATCTTGCCTAAATGCCGACCATCTTGAATTTTATTCACAGTGCAATATCTAAAGTACTTTCTTACTACATCACTACTTGAGCCATAACTGAAGCCCGTACGCTAGACACCAAACTTAAGATTTTTCGTCTATTCTGTCGAAAATAATATCATTTTATTGTTTTATCTTGTACAAATAGCCGTCATTTTGGATTTTGTCACTTTTCGGTGTCTTAAGTGGAAAATAGTTTTGGGCTCCTAGGCTCACTTTGATCAGGTTAGGCTACTGAGCCCTCAAAAAAATTTGGTGCTTTTATCCGTCCAATATCGTTTATCCTAAAATTTGATGCTAAGCCACCTGACTATGGTTATAGTGATAAATATTATTTATATTACAAATAAATGTATATACAAGACTTCCTCCATTTTATTTTTTTTAAGTGAATGTTCCCAATATAAAGTGTGGGCTGTGGGGATTTGATAATAAACATAAGCCTTATCATCTAAATGTGTTGATAGACTTATATGACTAGTCTTAGCAATATAACTTTGAATAGGCCTACCACATTTATCGATAATGCGTGATAGAAAACAGTGTAGGCAATATAACAGAAACATCTTAGGGGGGGGGGGGGAGACCACTGAATCCGCCACTGTGCACATTGATCCAATAGGCGTTCAACTAGACAAGAACTTTAATTTTGCCGAATAATTACAAAATAAAGCTACCAGTTTGCTCTCCAGTTGTTTAGTTGTATAGTCTGTACTCTTATCTCTACCATTCGATTATATTATGACGTTCATATAGCTACTTACCATAAAAAATGGGTTTGAACAGGACAATAAGTCCGGAATATCAGGATGGGTAGCCAACTGTTTTCATTCGTCTGAACAAACTACAGTCGCTATACGAGTAAAATAAACACCAGCGTTGTCCTTATACAATTTAGTGTTCCGTGGATGGAGTCATTACACTAAGTAACTGAACTTAATGTATTTTTTTACACTTTTTGTGAGCCGTCAGTGCTCTAAATTGACATTTTGCGCCGAGAAGCGTTCATCCTTCGCCAAGAAGCGTTAACTTTGCGCCAATAGGCGTCTTTTTGATTCTGCAGTGTGATGATATACACCATAAAAAAAACTTAAGCTGTCCTTTTTCAAAAACAGGTTTGAAAATAGTATGCTATCAAATACCGTTTTGAGCTACTCTCGCTTGAGGGTAAAAAGGTCAAGCTTGCCCAGATCTCCCCAAATCTTTTTACGCCTATTCACAGAAAAGACACATCAATCTCACCCCCCCCCCTGTAACGACCCGAAAATCTCACAACACAGTTATACCTCATGTCACCCATGAACAAAACAATGTGTACTTGCAAATTATACACAAAATTACAACATTCCCGTATTCCCGTAACAGTTGACCTCCATTTTGCCAAATCTGAATAATTTTCACTCACTTGAAGTTGTGGATCGCGTCAGCGAGACACAACTTCAAGTGGGTAAAAATTCCAATTGAATAATTTGGCGGTTAAAGGGTTAACACTTCTCTGTCGCACTTTAGTAATTCCAAATGAGCTTGGCAGCTTGTACGTTTTTTCGTTGCACTCTGACGCCTCGCCGTCTCTCATTAGCGTCTTTCTGTTTCCTATTAGCTTGTTTCTGTCGCCATAGACCGTTTTTCTTTTGCCGTTTAATGCCTCTCCAACGCGTTTAGCGCCTCCTCATCCTTGCCCTGTGTTAGTTTGAATGTGACTTCTACCACTATATGTTAGAGATCCTTGCATCAAAAAGCCATAAAAATACGTTGACGGATACAGGATATTGTTAAGAGTGATGAAGAGGCGTTAAAAATCAGGGGAACCTGTCAAAAGAAGATGGAGACGCTCAAAAGATCAACGATTAGGAATTAAAAGGCAACAAGGAAATATTGAAAAGTGATAGGGGGTCCTAAAATACAGCAAATACAACACGTTAACCCAATGTTGGGTTAATGTTGGGCCAGCGTCGAAGACGATGACCCAACTTTAGGCCAACATTGGGTCAATATCGTGTGCTTGCTGAGTATGTGGCACAGAAAACAAAGTTGACAAGGATTCACTAATGGGTGACAGAGAGGCACTAAATGGCAACGGAGAAGCATTAAAGGGGTATGGGGTGGCGTTCGATGGGCGACAGGGTGGCGTTAGATGGCAGCGGAAGACGTTAAAGAGCGACAAGAAACGTTAAAAAATACAGGGAACTGTTTTACAGGAAAACTGGTGAAGGGCAACAGGGAGGCGTTAAAGGGGGTCAGGGAGGCGTTTTCACCCAAACTCCACCACTATGCATGGTGGCGGAGTTTGTCCAAACTAGGCATATTAGGCATTTAAAATTTATATAATTTATTTCTCTTAGTTAACCTAATTTATTTCCAATGAACATGGCCAACAAATTGTCTCTGTTGTGAAAGTACGATACAGGCGGTGGTGATGATTTTCCCGTAAGCCACACGGCAAAATACCTCTGGTGAGAGCATGGTGAGCGACAGGTTATCTTGTTAAACATAATTGAAAAAGTGTTTCAAATACAGAATAATTAATATTTTTTTACTATAAAGCTATAGGCCTACCTGTATGCAGTTAGACATTACTTTTTTTGCCATATTAACGTGTGTAACAGAGAAGTCGAAGCCTAAGCTAAATATTATTGTGATCATGGAATGGCGATTGCTAATTAGTATATTGTTTTACAAATTATAATTATCTGTTCCAGGTGACAAATAATAGGTGAACAGAATGTTAATGTAAGACAAAGCATGCATCACATGTATAAATGAAATTACAAAAATTGTCAACGTTTGCCATTTTATTTATGCTAATTAGATAACCTAAAAGTGAAATTTAGGAATGCTGATTTAAATTTCGCATTACTTAAAAACTCACTTTCACAACATTTTTGATAGACTTACCCAATAACAGTCTCTATTTTACGTGGTATGTTAATGTATTTTCTCACAAAATGCCTAAAAGCGTCAATTTGCTCAAAAGTGCTCCTATCATTTTAAATGAGCTGCTTTTCCAAAATTTATCTAGTCTAGAACATTCTTCTGCATTTTACTGTAAAATATTCACTCGCGCATTTATTTTATAAGGCACTGGGCCCTTTTTACATAAGTATCTTCCCAATGCAAAATTTACGAATAAATGGCCTCCGATTTGAGAGATCGAAATAGTTTTAACTTGCTTAATCCTGTGATCACTAAGCACGACCATAGTCGTTTTAAATCTCATTTATTACACAGTTATTGGGAATGGGAGGTGTGCTTAAACATCATGTTTTGCAAAAACTTGTTGGTCTCAAATTAAACAAATATGAATAATTTTTACCTACCCACTTTAAGTTGTGGATCGCGGTAGCGAGACCCATTTTCAGGTGTGTGAAAATTACAAAAACATAACTTAGCGGGTAAAGTTTTAAAGAGTTATGTAGTGTGTCTCGTCTGTAATGCACAACTTGAAGCCAATAACCATTATTCATTGATACACCGGTACCCTTGATATACTGTAGATCTGGTAATATTCACGAGGTTTTAACTTTCGCGAATTTCGCGAGGAGAAATTCGCGAATTCAGGTATCTCGCTCGCATTTTTATTATAATAGCGCTACTATCATCGAAATTTAGAATTCGCGAATTCTAAACTTCACAATAAGTCCCAAAATAAAAAATTCGCGAAAATCTAAACACGCGAAAATTACCAGATCTACAGTATATGTTTGCGCCTAAAGAGCAAAGGCACTGTGCCTCTTTGATATATACATATATGCTAAACCGGGCTTGCAGAACCTCTGGCCCGGATCATGTGATAGTCTGGGATAAGCTGGGGCAGGTCGCCAGATCTGGGATTTCTACTCGGATCCAGCCACTATCAGATCGCGGACATTACCTACATGACCTGCTGGATCGCTCAGCAATACTGTAGATCTGGTAATTTTCGCGTGATTAAATTTTCACTAAGTTTAGAATTCGCTAATTTTCCTTTTTCTTTAGTAGCGCTAGTATAATAATAATTGCCATGAGATTTTTGAATTCGCGAATTTGTCCTTCTCGTGAAATTCGCGAAAAATAAAATCTTGCTAATATTATCAGATCAACAGTAAACATACGGGCGACATGGCCTGATGAGTGCAAGCCCCTGAATCAGACACAACAATAAACACAGTGAATAGTATCAACCCCTAACCCTTTGCCTGCTGGTCACGACAATTGTCGTTTTTAACCTATTTATAAGTCATCAAATCATCGATATTGGAAACGAAATGTGTGTTTGAACGTCAAGATTTGCAGATGTTTCATCTCAAATAAAACAAATATGCATAATTTTCACCCACTTGAAGTTGTGGGTCGCGGTAGCGATACACAACTTCAAGTGGGTGAGAAATTTAAAAAATAAATATAGCAGGATAAGGGTTAAAGCGCCAAGTTATTTTTATTATTATTTTCATCCACTTGAAGTGGTTTCTCGCTACCGCGACCCACAACTTCAAGTGGGTGAAAATTACTCATATCTGTTTAATTTGAAACCAAACATTTGCAGACATTCATGTTCAAGCACTCATTTCATTCCCAATAATGTGATTTAACTTGCTAATAAAACAGACGAAAACGACTTTAGTCGTGCTTAGCGTTTGACGGGTTAAAATGACAAATGAGTCTGACTTATTTGTACATGTGTGTATAGGTCAATAAAACATTTGTCTGACTGATTGATGAGCATTATTCGTCCCGTGAAAGGGGAAAAATCGTCGCACAATTGCCCTCTTATATGGATTTTTCATTATTATCCCATTTACGAATAATTCTGATTGATTGTGCACTACTAAAGGGACCCCTTGGGATGAGAATTTTCAATGTTGTGAATTTTGAAAATTTAATTTATATGAAGCTATATAGCCTACTGATCTTAACTAAAAATACGAAAAAGTCAAAAAACAATTTTAAAGCACCGAAAAAGAGTGAAATTGTTGTATTTCTAGGTCGTATATTGCCTTGTAAATAAAACAAGTCAGCAATATTCAGCACTTTACATCACATATTCCCACGTATCAGACGGTAAAATCAAAGCAGTCGCCGCTAATTGGTGTCTTATAGTCAGGACACGGGAGGACACACCTGCAGCACTGATTGTCTACCCAACGCTGGGCCGATGACATCAGCATGTGGCCCAATGCTGTGAGAATATTCAATCGTCCTTCAGGTATACAAATAGTTTGTTTGGGTTACTTCTGGATTCATAGAAATGTTGATTAAAAATATTTGTAAAAATATGAAAATTCTGATAAAAAATAAAAACATGATCCGTGCGATACACTACTTCAGTACGGAATTAAAAACGAAATTGATGTCATCCGAAGGAGCTGCTTTAAATAGAAAGCTAGATGGATAAATAGATGTTGTATTGACATTTGGAAGTCATTTGAGCATGTTAACCCATTAACTGCCCGATACCATCATCATATTATTCAGCCAAAGTTCAGTGTTTCATGATAAAATGGAAGCTCAGATGGGATATGTCATTTTCTACAAAATTACTCTGATTCAATATAATGGCCCATGCCGTATACAACGATTATACAAGTACCGTAAATCACTGGTGAAACTGTAGGTGAATTAACGAAACAAAACTCAAAAGGTATCACATAACGGTAATTAATAATACATTATTATATGATAATAGATCTACTGGGGTAAAAATATACTTCGAGTCGTGTAATACATAAATCTGGAACTACTTACAAACTACTGATTCTTATTTTGCACTATACGCAAAATATGGTGAGATCAGCCATCAGCCCATGAATTTGTAAACACACCGGGCACGAGCATAACGCGGGACGCTAACGTCAGGTGGGCGACAAAAATAAGCATTTTATAAAACAAAACTCACTTCATGCTGTGCGGGCGGGATGTAGAGCGATCCCACTGCGGCCACCAAACCACCTGCTGCATCCCAGTAAACACGAGACATTTATATAACATGTATACAATGCTGGACCAACGTCGAAAACATTGGGCGGACGTTGTATAAATGTTATACAAATGTTTTGTGTTTACTGGGATGCCATCACTTGAAAAATAACGTATAATGCTGACCCCAGAATAGGGTTACCCCAAGGTCAGCATAGAAATCCCAGAAACTATATCATTTTCGCGTGCCGTTCGGCTGCAATGTGCTTTAACTGGGGTTTTATTAACGCATTACATTTACTCACACTTTGCGTGCCACGTCCAGTGTCTTAGTCTTTAACCTTTAAAGCGCTAATCGCGTCTATAGTCATTTTTTTCCGTTGTATTAACTGTTATTGGAAGCGAAATGTGTGTTTAAACCTGGGTTTAAACATTAACATTTGCAAATGTTTGGTCTTAAACGAATGTGAGTAGCTTTTACCCACTTGCAGATGTGGGTCTCGCTGGCGAGCTAGGCTACAACACACATTTTCTTATTATATATAACGTAGTAATATAAGGGTTAAACCTAGCACTAACGCCACTGCGCACTGAGTTATCGGCGAGAAAAACCTTAGCGACACATTATAATAGTCTAATTGTTTTCCGTTCAACTGCTTCCAGCTAGATGCACACTGCATCATTTGGTACAGCGAGCTGGGCTTATTGGAGCAGTCGTCACCACATCGAGACCTCGAGGTTGATGTAGTGACTTGTGCTGAGATGGGCCCTATGCGTATTCTAGTAGCACTAATTATGGTGGTGACCTTGTAGCTTTATTGTAGATGACCGTCATTCAAATGAACCCAATAAACATTGGTCATTGACCCTGCACTGGGCAAATGCTGGGCCAGCGTCGCAGACGATGGTCCAGCATTGAACCAGCTCAGGACGAGTACCCTATATTTACTGGATAGTTCAGCAAATATCACAGGAAACCAAATTGCTGTGTGAATAATAGACCTAATCCGACTTAACCCTTAAAGCGCTGATTTTTTATGTAAATTATGAAGACCAAAGGGGTTTTTTCAAATTGAAATTAGCATAAATGTCTTCATTAGCTCTTTCTGATTCATTTGAATACCTATGTTGTGGGTCTACGGCCATTAGAAATATTTTCACTCTTACAGTGTGGGGATCGACTTTAGTCGTCACAATCTGACGTCTACAGACGTCAGATTCTGCCGACTAAAGTCGATCCCGCACTGTAAGGGTCAAACCTTTATCCGCTATGGGCGACTATAGACGTATTTATGAGAAGAACAAATCACTGTTGGTCATATAATGAGTGTTTAAACATCAAGATTTGTAAATGTTTAGTCTCAAATTAAACTAATAAGAGTAGTTTTCACCCAAATTGTATAAGTCGCGGTAGTGAGACACAACTTGAGGTAGTTGAAAATTCAAACTAGATAACTTGGCCGGGCGAGGGTTGACCCTTATCCTGCTAACTTATTCAATTTAAATTTTCACCCACTTGAAGTTGTGTCTCGCTACCGCGATCCACAACTTCAAGTGAATGAAATTTACTGATATTTGTTTAATTTGACATCAAACATTTGCAAATCTTGATGCTTGAACACCTATTTCATTCCCAATAACTAACTTGAAAAAGTTTGATTTAATCAGCCAATGAAAAGGATTAAAAACGACTATAGTCGTAATCAGCAGACAAAGGGATAACCCTTACAGTGCGGGGATAGACTTTAGTCGTCAGAATCTGACGTCTGTAGACGTCAGATTCTGACGACTAAAGTATATCCCTGCACTGTAAGAGTAAAAATATTTCTAATGGTCGTAGACCCATAACATAGGTATTCAAATGAATCAGAAACAGCTAACTAAGACATTTATGATGATTTCATATTGAAAAAAACCCTTTGGCCTCCAAGGTTTTCATAAAAAAAATTCAGCTGACAAAGGGTTAATGCCGGGTCGTTGACTCTGTAGAACGGCAGTTGATGGACAGCTCCAACAATCTACCCGTGGGGCTACCTACATCATTTGAATGATAAATGAATCGGGCCCACATATAGGCTAAACTGGGCCAGGAGAACCTCCTGAGGATGGTGAGATGATTGAGATGACACTGTCCTCCAGACACAGGATTCAAAATTCGAGCCCTGGCGGTCTGAGGCTGAGCACGCTACTTCTCGGTCTAGGAGGCTCCCCACAATACTGACTATTACACGTGGATGGGGAAGAAACGTTTTTGCTTCTTTCAAACCGCCGAGACCGGGAACCGAACCCCGAATCCTGGCGTGAAAGGCAGCGGTGCTATCCACTACCCTAGGGCCCCCGCCCTCTTTTGAATGGTGTAAATATAGTGATTAAATGAATGATGACAAATACTGCACGTGACAATTAATTAAGATGTCATGCGCGAATTGATTTTCTTCCTAAACTAATTCGCCAACATTACACCAGCATTTGGTCAACGTTTTGTATTTGCTGGGATGCTGACGAATCGATGGCATTGCAATGCTTTGGAGAGCTTCTGACTCTCACATCTTCTGACTCTCACATCTTCTGACTCACATATCTTCTTACCCTCACATCTATTATAACGCCTAAAAATACCATGGTTATTTTTAATAGATTCCGGTGCTTATGGTAATTAATTATTTCAAAATGATTAGTTTCCCAAAAAATGGAACAAAAAGGTAAACACAATCACGAAAATGATTAATCACCACTAATATTTATTGTAAACAAACTTTATTGAAGTTTTCTGTTAATCACCATTGAGGGATTTGCACTTTCCTACAGTGCAGTTGATCACAGATTGCTGTCAATCCAAGGTAAAAGTTCCATGTACATGTATATCCGTTCATTACTTTGTAAGTAATCCTACATGGATAGCCAAACAAACAGACAAGCAAACAGGCAAACAAACTAACACGACCAGAAACATAACCTCTTTTGGCGGAGGTAAAAATAAACCCAGGTTGAATTCGCCGAAGATGAGGGAATTTAAATACAATTTCAAGCAGTAGTATACTTGAAAATTATTTAAATGTTTGTGTTAAAGAAACAAGAATAATTATGATAATAATTTTAGGCAGAATATACAGCCTTTCAAGTACGCCAGAAACGGCCCACTTATAATTAATTACAATTTAAATTGACCCCAGCCTGATGTTGGCCTACCCTGATGACATCGCAAGGCTCTGACACAGTGACCTCCATTTTTAAATGTAATAGTTTCAATACGATCACAATTTTAGCCCTGCTGAAAATGGCCTAGTTTTCATAGGCACTTGAAATATTCGTCTCAATTTCTTGGAATCCGAGTTTTTCGGTAGGCAGTGCGAGTGCGACCAAAATGGCGGTCAGTGTGACTGGGCCTCGCGTATTAAATGAGTTAGGCGGCCTAGTCATACCGAGTAATGTCGGCCTACCACTCACTTGACATACAGCTTCAAGTGAATGTTGTTTTGAGTTGTGAAAATGTACATCATTCGTTTTTAAATGTAGCTGTTTGAAAAAGAGGTGTTTTTTAAATGCAGAAAAATAACTGATTATAATTATATAGTCGCGGTCACCAAGTATTCCATTGAAGTCGAAATAAGTATTAAAAAATTTTGTACAAAAATATGTGTTCCATTTTGTCACAGATTTTAAAAAAAGTTTTGTTTTTTCAGGTGACAATGGACGTCGCTGTTAACACAACATGGGGTTCTTTTCTTGGAGCCGCTTCATATTACGATGATAATATAACAGATGGATTCAGTCCAGATGACGACGAGAACGGCCCACTTCACACCGGAAAGAGCGCCATATATTACCTAGATGCCGTCATAATCCCCGCCATAGGGGTGTTTGGAATTCTTGGGAACTCGATGAACTTGGCTGTTTTGTCGTGGTGTTATGGTAAATCAGCTATTGAGACATTAGAGCGGCGGGCGTTGGTGGGCCTGATTGTACTCTCTGTGTCTGATCTCTGTCTGTGCATCCTTTTCTTGCCCCATGCCGCATTCTCAGAAAGTAAGACGTTTTTCTCTGATCACAGTCTAGAGATGTACTACAGACTATATGGTAATTACATCCACAATGTGTTCATTAAGATCAGCACATGGCTGACTGTGATCATAGCTGGCGCCAGATATGTTGGGATTTGTCACCCCCTGAAGGCTCGTATAATGCTGGGATCCATGGCCACTAAACTAGCCATAGCTCTCACTTTCCTCTTCTGGATGGCTCTTCTATCTCCTCTATTACTATCATACAAACTTTTAGAGGTGCCAATAGATAACAGTACAGTGGTATACATTCTAGACATTGGCATCTTCAATACAAATCATTACCTGCAAATGATAATGACCTACATATGGGCGATATTAGGATTTTTCATGCCTATCGTTTTCCTTTTTTTCTGTAACGTTTGTCTCATCCGGGCTCTCCGGGCGTCACACCGTCTCCGCCAATCAGCAGTGAGGAATCGCGCCACGGCCTGTGACCACAGCTCACGTATTACGGTCACATTAGTCGCCTTGGTCATCATGTTTCTCGTTTTAGTGGCACCTTCAGAGCTGATTCACTTCTACACAGATCTAGTTCCTGAATCTTACGCCACCATGGAGCTGCTCTTCACCCTGGGTAACTTATTACAGGCGGTTAACTTCTCCTTTCATTTCATTCTCTATTGTACAGTGAATGTGACGTTCAGGAGAGCTACAATCATGCTGTTCTTTATAGGTATGGCCAGAATCCGCTGTTATAAAGTGATCATAAATTCAGACACAAGAAGACGAAGCAGTATCTCTGTCAAAACCACTTTCTCAACGCTCAGCCAAGCTCGGAAGAGCAGCACTGCCGTGGATACCAAGGTCTAGTGAGGCCGGAAGAAGATCTGACATAATCTTATTGAAATCAGGAATTATATAATAATAATAATAATAATAAATTTTTATTTAACGAGGGTACATATATAAGCATACAATGATATAAAAATCTGTAAAACTAAATATTACGAATCGCATAAATGAACATGCTTATAGGCCTATACTAACCCACTGGGCATAGCTCATCCGCCGTGGAGCCCTCACTTACGAGCATACAATGAACTTAATAACTTTAAAAATTACTCTAGTTTATTCTATTGGTCTGTTTTTATTTTTTGTTAACTTTCTATTATTAGGCCCACTTATTATCCTATGTGCTAGACCTGTGTATATATAGTTTCAAACCAAATAACATGCACTTAAATTGGTAAAATATGTTGTGGCAAATGCTCAGTTGATTACGGCCTAAATATTTTACCTTGGAAAGTGTCAATTTTCATAGATATACATATTTGTCGTCATTTGTTTGAAGCTGTGAATTGCGTCATCAATTCCAGCTTTAAATGAATCCGCATGACGTACGAGTGTTATTATCTAAAATAATACATGGTGGTTTGATACATGATAGAATTACCTAATCAGCAGCATCCATCACTGTCAGACAGAAATTGCATTGGCAATAAAAACTCACATCTGGACTATGTCATGTGTAGGCCCTATACATGGTATACAAACAACAAAAACACAAACATAAGTTAACTAATGTATAAAATGCATATAAAAAATCCTAATAAAAATTATAATTATAAGGAGATGGAACATATAATATGCAAATAAAGTGCAAATAAATATAAATAAAACAATGTGCAAATAAAATGGAATAATGTGCTAATACATATGTGCACATGCATAAAATCACGCTTCTATTTTACTAAAAAATATGCGACCAGGTTTCGCTAAAAACTTAATAATATAGTGTTCTTGGGAAGTTGAAAGCATTTAAAAATTTTAATATAATTGTTTGCTTTGTAAAATAAAACATCTCCTCATAAAAATAACTAAAATTGATTAAAAAATGTTCTTCGTCATCAACAGTAATAACACTGTGCTTCTTATAACAAGCGATTATTATTGATATTGTGGTAATTGTATCTCCCATCTTGGATTCTGAAAAGTAAAATGTTAACCCTTAAAGCTCAACTTTATACATAGTTTTGTATCCACTTGAAGTTGTGTCTCGTTACCGCGACCCACAACAAGTAAAACATACTTGCACATGTACAATTTTAATTAGGCATATGCCAATCAATCTCATTTGCTCTTCAAATTATGTTATTTAAAAACAAACAAATTTAAAGTCACAAACGGCTATAGACATTTTTAACACATTAACCCTTTAACCACTAGAGTTGTTTAATTGGAATTTTCACTCACTTGAAGTTGTGTCTCGCCGACGCTATTCACAACTTCAAGTGGGTGAAAATCATTCAGATTTGACAAATAGACGTCTACGATTTTGAAATCTTACTGATTGATGTCACGTTTTATCTTTAGCTTGTTCAATAGCTGGTATTTAATGGGCTATTAATAAAAAAATTAAAAACACGAGAATAATCGGGACCAGTGGTTGAGGGTTCAGGGTTATGTGTAAAGCGGTAAATATCCACTTCTATTTCTAAGATGGTAATATATAAATAACCAAAGTGCTGCCCCAGCAAACACAAAACATATGCATAACATTTATACAACGTTGGCTGTTGGTCCAGCATTGCATAAATGTTATGCAAATGTTTTGTGTTTGCTGGGACGTCTCTAACGGATTTTTGTCCTCCAAACAAGTGAACACGAAGGAATTGAAATGAATGGGATTTGAGGTCACCTTTGTGCACATATACCGGTGGCTAAACTGGGCTAGGAGATGAAATGAGATGACACTGCCCTCCAGACACAGGATTCGAAATTATAGCCCTGACGGTCTGAGGCCGAGCACGCTACCTCTCGGTCACGGAGGCGCCCCACAATATTGCATTTTTACGAGTGAGCGCGGAAGAAACATTTTGTTTCTTTGAAACTTGAAGGCCAAAGCGAGGTTCGAACCCGCGATCTCCGACTTTCCAAGCAGGCAGCTTTAACCACTGCACCGGGGGCTCCGCACGGTAAACACGAAGGTGAAATGAGCTTCAAATCTGCTAGATCGGCATATGTTTTGATTCATTACATCTGTGGGTAATTTTATCCACTTGACCCTTGTCCTGCTAAGTTAAGCTATTTCAATTTTCATCCACTTAAAGTTGTGTCTCGCTACCGCGACCCACAACTTCAAGTGGCTGAAAATTACTCATATTCGTTTAATTTGAGCACAAATATTGGCAAATGTTGATGTTTAGGCACACATTTCATTCCCAATAACAGTGATTTGGTCGACTGACAAAAACAACAATAGTCGTGATCAGCAGGTCTTATACCGCCGGTCTCGATTATATATTTTTATTATTATTACTAAATACCAGTTTTCAAACATGTTAAAGATAAAACGCGATATCAAGCAACAAGATTTCGACAACAGTTGATCGCCATTTTATCAAAGCTTAACAATTTTTACTCACTTAAAGTTGTGAATCGCGTCGGCGAGACACAAATTTAAGGGGCTGAACATTTGAATTAAACAACTTGGCGGTTAAAGGGTTAAAATTGAGGGTCGTGGCAGCGAGACAGAATTTGAAGTGGGTCAAAATTTGTATTATATAACTTAGCGCTTAATGGGTTGACAACAATTTCTTCAAGATGTTTAGCATATTTAAAGAACACTGACAATGAACTTCCTCTTCACCCATACAATGCTGAATTAATTTTGTTTTGAAGAACAAAGGTTTATTTCAATTTGAAATCATCATACATGTTTAGGTTATATCTTTCTGATTCCTTTTTATAACTATGTTATGCGTCTACGATCATTAGAAATGTTAAAATTCTTTCAGTGTGTGGAACGTCTTTATACGTCAGAATCCGCCGTCTACAGACGTCTATAAAAACGGTCCCCGCGTTGTAAGCGTCAAAACAAGTTTTTTGAGCGTTCAGAAGTTAAATAAAACATTTTATGATTTCTCAATTTTCAGCTTATGAG
The DNA here is from genome assembly GCA_964017125.1 of Flabesymbios commensalis. Lineage (NCBI taxonomy): Eukaryota > Metazoa > Annelida > Polychaeta > Terebellida > Flabelligeridae > Flabesymbios > Flabesymbios commensalis. The sequence goes on along the minus strand of OZ024909.1, from coordinate 71,021,324 downwards.
TTACGAAAGGATTTTGGGAGTTGATGATTATTAAAACTGTATGCAAATCATAGAAGCACTTAACTGACTGTTTTCATATGTGTCATGTTTCAGACATTGTACTCATATAATTTGATAATACATGTAACTAATGTGGTAGCAGTTATATCCCATGTTACCATTGTTTATTATTATTATTAGCATTCTTATGACAGAAAGTAAACTTGCAACTGGTTTCACGTGTTGTTGTTTTTTGATTGAGTAGGAAAGCTAAGTTAACAAGTATAGTCATATGTGATATGGCGGTTGTGATTGTCAATATCACATTGATATACTGGTTTTGATTGTCAACATCACATTGATATAGCGGTTGTGATTGTCAATATCGCATTGATCTGTTAATATAGGGGTTGTGATTGTCAACAGCACATTGATATAGCGGTTTTGATTGTCAACATCACATTGATATAGCGGTTGTGATTGTCAATATCGCATTGATCTGTTAATAGAGCGGTTGTGATTGTCAACAGCACATTGATATAGCGGTTGTGATTGTCAATATCACATTGATATACTGTTTTTGATTGGCAACATCGCATTGATATAGTTGTTCTGATTGTCAATATCGCATTGATCTGTTAATATAGCTGTCGCGATCGTCAATATCACATTGATATAGCGGTTGTGATTATCAACATCACATGGATATAGCAGTTGTAATTGTCAATATCGCATTGATATGGCAGTTGTGATTGTCAATATCACATTGATCTGTTAATATAGCTGTCGTGATTGTCAATATCACATTGCTATAGGGGTTGTGATTGTCAATATATAAATTTATTTTGTGGTTGTGATTGTCAAAGATATGGCCGTTGCGATGGTCAACATCGCATTGATATAGCGGTTGTGATTGTCATCATCGCATTGATATAGCGGTTGTGATTGTCGATATCACATTGATATGGCGGTTGTGATTGTCATCATCGCATTGATATAGCGGTTGTGATTGTCGATATCACATTGATATGGCGGTTGTGATTGTCATCATCGCATTGATATAGCGGTTGTGATTGTCGATATCACATTGATATGGCGGTTGTGATTGTCAACATCACATTGATATAGCGGTTGTGATCGTCAACATCACATTGATATAGCAGTTGTGATTATCATCACATTGATATGGCGGTTGTGATTGTCAGCATCACATTGATATAGCGGTTGTGATTGTCAACATCACATTGATATAGCGGTTGTGATCGTCAACATCACATTGATATAGCAGTTGTGATTATCATCACATTGATATGGCGGTTGTGATTGTCAACATCACATTGACATAGCGGTTGTGATTGTCAACATCACATTGATATAGCGGTTGTGATCGTCAACATCACATTGATATAGCAGTTGTGATTATCATCACATTGATATAGCGGTTGTGATTGTCATTATGATATTGATATAGCGGTTGTGATTGTCAGCATCACATTGATATGGCGGTTGTGATTGTCAACTTCACATTGCTATGGTGGTTGTGATTGACAACATCACATTGTTGTAACGGTTGTGATTGCTAATATCAAATTGATATGGCGGTTGTGATTGCCAACATAAGATTGATGTAGCGGTTGTGATTGCCAACATCACATTAATGTAAAGACTCTGATTGCTAACATCAAATTCATGGGGCGGTTGTGATTGTCTACATCACATTGATATAGCGTTGTGATTGCAAACATCACATTGATATGGCAGTTGTGATTGTCAATATCACATGATATAGCGGTTGTGATTGCCAAAATCACATTGATGTAACGGTTGTGATTGTCAACATCACATTGATATATATCAGTTAGGATTGTCAACATCACATTGATATATAGTGGTTGTGATTGCCAACATCACATTGATATAGGAGTTGTGATTGTCAACATCACATTGATATAGCGGTTGTGATTGTCAACATTACATTGATATAGCCGTTGTGATTGTCAACATCACATTGATATAGCTGGTGTGGTTGTCTATTTCACATTGATATATAGTGGTTGTGATTGTCAATATCCCATTGATATATATCAGTTGTGATTGTCAACATCACATTGATATAGCAGTTGTGATTGTCAATATCAAATTGATATAGCTGGTGTGATCGTCAACATCACATTGATATAGCTGGTGTGATCGTCAACATCACATTGATATAGCTGGTGTGATCGTCAACATCACATTGATATAGTGGTTGTGCTTGTCAATATCACATTGATATAACGGTTGTGATTGTCAACATCACATAGATATATAGCTGTTGTGATGGTCAACATCACATTGACATAGCGGTTGTGATTTTCAATATCACATTGATATACCAGTCGTGATTGTCAATATCAGATTGATATAGCGGTTGTGATTGTCAATATCACATTTATATAGCGGTTGTGATTGTCAGCATCACATTGATATAGCGGTTGTGATTGTCAACATCACATTGATATAGCGGTTGTGATTGTCAATATCACGTTGATCTGTTCATATGAGGTTGTGCTCATTATAGTAATTGCAGCTATAACTGCGATTACCATAATAAACACAATAATTAGGATGAAGCGTCGCGACCCAGCCCAACTTGAGAATAAATTATGAATTATTTTAGCCGGGAATCGCTCAATTTGTACGTAATATTTTAAATTCACGACAGATTAAACCGATCACTAATTGTACATTGTGAATAATAAATACACTTAATTTATGTAAAATAAATAATTTGTTTTATTTCACAATCATTTTATTCACACAATCGGGGAAGATACAGTTCAGCCTTCATAATAAAATTATAGGCATCATTTTCTTTTATCCCAGCCAGCACGATAAAATGGGGTAGAGGCAAGACACGCTTCTACCATTTTCTAAACGATGTGACTGTGGTCAGTTCTGCGAACAGCATGCAGTGGATGTCAGGATATCAGTTTAATAATAATAATTAATAATAATAATAAGCCTATAATAGGGCGTACGTTTTTTATAGTGTGCTCTCTTCGCTGCACACAAACATTACAATTCCTTTTTATCCCCCCCCCCCCCCGCCCGTAGAGGAAGGGGGATTGTGGTCGCGTCAGGATTCTGTCCGGCATTCGGCGTCCAGCGTCCGGCGTCACATTTTCTTGTGGGCGCAAAAACTACTGATCAATTTTTTTTTGAATTTTTTCAACATGACATGCCCAGCAGCATGGGGATGTGCAAGCTATTTTCTAAAGATGCTACCAAAATTCAAAATGGCCGCCACAGGTCAACTCCAAATTTGTTTGTGGGTGCAAAAACTTTAAATTTGACATCAGAAATTCTTCAAATTCTTCAATCATATTTCCCACAATATGGAAATGATTTTTTTTAAGGTTTTGCTGAAATTCAAAATGGCCGCCACGAATCAACTTTTTTTGTGGGTGTAAAAAACTCAAAAAATGAAGTCAGAAATAATTCACATTTTACAATCACAATACCCACCATCTGGAAATGTACAGTTGATTTTACTGAAATTTAAAATGGCCACCACAAGTCGACTTTTTAAATATTTTGTGACCACATAAACTCTAAGCTAATTTTTGGCGGGGTATGATTTAGGACTTCAGGCCTCTTGTTTCATTACGTTTTGCGCTTTCACAAGTCCGCACTAACATCTTTGGCGCTGTCCTGAAAAACGTCTGCCTCTGCACTATAAGAGATTACCATTACTGCGCGAACACAGAGCGAATGCTTCTACTTGGTACGTAACTTGAAACTAAGGGGTGGACCAGATGATATGTGAGGGAAGGGTGTATACGCTATTAGTTTTATCCCAAGACAAACATTTAAAAAAAAACCACAGGACTTTTTTCTAACACATATCAAAAGCAAACACTTTTTGTTGCGAATTCCTGAGCGATGTTTTCTGCGGAAAAAATAATAGCCCCCTCTCCCCATGTATCAACTTGTCTATTCTGCGGGAAAATTAATAGCCCCCTCCCCCATGTATCAACTTGTCTATAATTGATGCAATACATGCTATATGATCGTACATTACGACCAGGCGTGCTGCTGTGTTCCGAATGTCCAGTAAACATCACTGGGTTCGGTTTTTACGGATGCCGCACAGCCATCCATCACATTTTCAGTGACAAATTGAGCAGCACTGAATCTATCCCGTTATGTCCAGAAAAATCAATGCTGTGAAAATATTTATTGTTAGGCCTACATTCTCTGGAAAGCTGTATATATTAATAATTCCACTACAAATATACAGCAAATTAAACCTTTATTTTTAATCAGATAATGTTTCAATGAATCAAAGAGATGTATGAAAGGATTCGAATTGGTGCTTAGCATCGTAAATCACTTCATCAGACACTGTACTGTACAGATCCAATACAGCTTATAGTAGCCATCCTGAGGTTGGTCTTGTAAGCATTGTCACCGGTATCATATTTTTTATCGAATTATTATTGTCTGGTCGTGGTGGTGTCGGGGCCCGTCTTTATACGCCTGAGGTATAAAGACGTTCCCCGCACTGAAAGAATTAAAATATTTCTAATAGCCGTAAACCCATAACACAATTTTGGGTCGCTGTGGCAACGTAGCAAGTGTGACAAAAGCCCCATTTATCAGTTATTCCTGTATTCCTTATTTTGGACATGCATGTCCAAAATAAAATGTCAAGCTTATTTCTCACTTGAGTGATAAACGCGCAACTAAAAATTTAAATACCTTAATTAACGCAATTGTAGGCCAAGGAGATTTTAATTTTTGAAACAGCGAAACAACGATAGGTCGAGATGGCCCTATCCGGACACCATATTCTTGCATGTCTTGGCCGATAAATATGGTGTCCGGATAGGGCCATCTCGCCCTTCCGTTGTTTCGCTGTTTCAAAAATTAAAATCTATTTAAAATCTCGCTCTTTCGCATCGCCCTTTCGCAGTTTCGCCCTTTCGTTGTTTCGTTGTGTCGCAGTTTCGCATCGCCCTTTCGTTGTTTCGCAGTGTCGTTGTTTCGCAGTTTTGTTGTTTCGCTTCGCTCTTTCGCAGTTTCGCATCGCTCTTTCGCTGTTTCGCTGTTTCGTTGTTTCCAGCGTCGTTGTTTCGCATCGCTCTTTCGTTGTTTCGCATCGCTCTTTCGCAGTTTCGTACTTTCGTTGTTTCGCACTTTCGCTCTTTCGTTGTTTCGCACTTTCGTTGTTTCGCACTTTCGCTCTTTCGTTGTTTCGCATTTTCTTAGCTTCGCGGTCTCGCAGTTTCGTTGTTTCGTACTTTCGCACTTTCGTTGTTTCGCTCTCTCGTTGTTTCGCACTTTCGTTGTTTAGCTCTTTCGTTGTTTTGCAGTCTCGCAGTTTCGTTGTTTCGTACTTTCGCACTTTCGCTGTTTCGCACTTTCGTTGTTTTGCTCTTTCGTTGTTTCGCACATTCACGGACCGCACTTTCGTTGTTTCGTACTTTCGCAGTTTCGCTCTTTCGCTGTTTCGCAGTCTCGCAGTTTCGTTGTTGCGTACTTTCGGACTTTCGCTGTTTCTCACTTTCGTTGTTTCGCTCTTTCGTTGTTTCGCACTTTCGCAGTTTCGCACTTTCGTTGTTTTGTACTTTCGCAGTATCGCAGTTTCTTTGTTTCGCACTTTCGTTGTTTCGCTCTTTCGTTGTTTCGCACTTTCGCAATTTTGCACTTACGTTGTTTCGCACTTTCGCAGTTTCGTTGTTTCGCACTTTCGTTGTTTTCCCCCTCCCCTCCCTTCCGCTCCACTCGCCTCTTTGTATCACGTGTGTTGTGCATTGGTCCAACGCTGATACAATGTTATTTGAACGTCGTCAACATTGGTCAATATTTAATCAGCTATGGGCCAATGCTGTGTGTTTTTGGCTAATAATGCCTAATAGCATATGCGGGTAACAGTCACTTGAGCGATAATACAGCCCCTGGTAACGACTATGTCTGATAATCAGTTCATAGGTGTCTTGTTTTGTCGCGGAAAACATATATCCTGTATCTGCTACTCTTTATATGACGTCTGTCGTTTTATAGAGAGGGACGTTAATATTATTAGCATACGCTGTGGCGTCGCTACGCCCTAAATCTCACGCCTGCTCCGAGACAGGCTTTAGTGGGGCGCAGACTGCTTATATCGGTCACAAAATGCCTGGTATTGTCCACAATTTCAATTTCAATTTCAATTTTAAGCCACCTGTGTGCACATATAGGCTAAACTGGGCCAGGATAACCTCATGAGAATGGTGAGATGAATGAGATGACACTGCCCTCCAGATACGAGTGGATGGGGAAGAAATATTTTTGTTTTTTTCAAACCCCCGAGACAGGGGAACAAACCGTGGAACGAACCCGGTATCGGCGTGAAAGGCAGCGGTGCTAACCGCTACCCTAGGGCCAACACCCATTTATATCGTCAGGAACATTACTGAGAACAGAGTATTTCGCCACAGGACGAATTCACTTGATATATGACAGCGCAGTAGACTTAAGCGATTATTTCCAGGTAAACTAAAAAATGAAATGAATCGGGCTTTAGGCCACCTTTGTGCACATATAGGCTAAACTGGGCCAGGAGAACCTCCTGAGGATGGTGAGATGATTGAGATGACACTGTCCTCCAGACACAGGATTCGAAATTCGAGCCCTGGCGGTCTGAGGCCGAGCACGCTACCTCTCGGTCACGGAGGCTCCCCACAATACTAACTTTCACACGTGGATGGGGAAGAAACAATTTTGTTTCTTTCAAACCGCCGAGACCGGGAACCGAACCCCGGACTCTGGCGTGAAAGGCAGCGGTGCTAACCACTGCCCTAGGGCCCCCGCCCTCCAGGTAAACTAGCGTAATTGCATCATGTTACTTACGATAGTTTGCCTGCTAGTGTTTGTGGGCCGTTCAACAATTACCGTATCCCTGTGCATAAACGTGCATGCATGCACTTATAAGTGAAAATCGTTTGTTTTAGGGATGTTTTAAAATTGTTTTATGTTTGAATATAAGTGCATGCACTTGTTTTCGAAAACTAAGTGCACCCCTCTAAATAGGAATTGTGTCACCAAATCCAACACCTTGAACGACAAGAAGAAATTAGTCTAATCAATCACATTATAAGAATCACACCCCGTAACACTTAGCCGATTATTGTTAAGACGCCAGACTTATTGAAATAAATTTTGCACTTATATAAACAGATTCTTGTGGAGTACTAAATCCGCGAAGAAAAAATAATGCACAAGTGGGCACCAGCAGTTCACAAAGAATGGGAGAGTGGGGAGACGTCATGTCAGTGGGGAGAGACTCCGTGGTTGGACAAGGCTTTAATCTCATTCAATGAGAACGTTATGTTTTTACAACAATGATCACGTCTTGAGCTCTCCTAGACAGGGATGTGAACGCCACTGTTGACGATAGCTGTGACAATGCAAACATGCACTATATGGAATGATGACTGGCTGTTGAAACAGTGAAGATTTTTTTGCGCCTGGCAACTAGACTTATATTTATGTAGTAAATGCAAATATTTTGTTGTTTTCTCAAAATAAGGTTATATACTGCACATCTCGATGCTAAGATGGTGTATTAATAAGGTTATACGTACTATAAATGTCATTAAAAAACAAATAAGTTTGAAATTTGCATTTCTATGTCCAAATCTTTATCATTTGTTTATTATAAAGGTCATTTCAAGTTCGAATATAAGTGCATGTATTTTTCTTAAAATATGTTTTTATGTTCAAATATAAGTGCATGCACGTGTTTTCGAAAACTAAGTGCATCTTCAAATATAAGTGCATGCACGTTTATGCGCGGGGATACGGTACTTAACGATTTTGACACCTCCTTCGTAACACTTTTTAACGCTATTTTGAGTGTATCTCGAAAACCCCCTCGACCCCCTCGACCCTCGACTTGATTTTTAAAAAGTTTCTGTTAATTTATATAATTATAACTTTTGTATAATAATAAAATTTGGAAAACTTACACCCACAAACACGAGGTAATGTTGTTCTTATGTTGGCCCGCCGTCTTCAACGTCGGCACAACATGAAAACAACATTGTGTCAATGCCTCGTGTTAGCTGGGTATAGGCCTACTGTGATGCCAACCTGGCTATCAAGTGATGTTGAACCAATGTCAGGGCAATGTTGGCTGACCGTCTGTTACGCTGGTCCAGTATTCACCCGACGTTGGTTTAATGTCTCTTGTTTCGTCAGCTTCATCCAGTCACACGCATTGGTGGCAGCGGCATCGCAAGCGGTGGGCCAGCGTTACAGATGTTGGGCCAGCATTAATCCAACATTGGTTCAATTCTTCGTGCTGGCTGTGCTTAGCTTTCACTGGACTGGAAAAATATTGGGCCATTGTCTGCGACGCTGGCCCAACATTGAACCACGACGGTAATGTAAGACAGTGGTGGGAATCGGACGGTCAGCGTCGCAGACGGTTAGCCAACATTGATCTGATATTGGTTCCCGAATTTTATAATTAGACATATAAAAAAAATATAAAAAATTAAAGTCGAGGGTCGAGGGGGTCGAGGGGGTCGAGGGTTTTTTCGAGATATCCCTATTTTGACTAAATCTCGTAACTCATCACTTAACCCCCCTCTAAGCATTTCGCAATTGGTGAACGGCTCCTTAGGCTTGTATTTTTGAAAAAAATTGAAAAAATTGAAAAATTAAATAACTAGGTAATTATTTACTCAACATCTAATCACTAAAATGTGCATGGTCATAAAATAATGGCTGAAAGATTAGCTTGTCAGTGAAAAATGAATTTTCACCTATATTGTAAATGTTATTACGCGTTTTGCCTTAGCTTTGCATTATTTCTGATGTGAGCTTTTAATATACCTTAAGATGCTCTCACACTTAAGCTATAGCTTATGAATCTTTGAATTTCGCTCGTCATAACTTCGCCTATCAATTGCGAAATAACGAGAGTACGAAACAACGAAAGTGCGAAACTACGAAACAACGAAAGTACGAAACTGCGAAAGTGCGAAACAACGAAAGAGCGAAACAGCGAAAATACGAAACAACGAAACTGCGAGACTACGAAACAACGAAAGAGCGAAACAACGAAAGTGCGAAACTGCAAAAGTGCGAAACAACGCAAGTGCGAAACAGCGAAAATGCGAAGGTACGAAACAACGAAACTGCGAAAGTACGAAACAACGAAAGTGCGAAACTGCGAAAGTACGAAACAACGAAAGTACGAAACTGCGAAAGTGCGAAGCAACGAAGAGCGAAACAGCGAAAGTGCGAAAGTACGCAACAACGAAACTGCGAGACTACGGAACAACGAAAGAGCGAAACAACGAAAGTGCGAAAGTGCAAAACAACGAAAGAGCGAAACAACGAAAGTGCGAAAGTACGAAACAACGGAAGTGCGATACCGCGAAAGTGCGAAAGTGCGAAACAACGAAACTGCGAAAGTGCGAAACAACGAAAGAGCGAAACAACGTAAGTACGAAACTGCAAAAGTACGAAACAACGAAAGTGCAAAACAACGAAAGTGCGAAACCGCGAAAGTGCGAAACAACGAAAGTGCAAGACTGTGAAACAACGAAAGTGCGAAACAACGAAAGGTTGATGCGAAACAACGAGACTGCGAAACAAAGAAACTGCGAAAGAGCGATGCGAAACAGCGAAAGGGCGATGCGATACAACGAAGGAGTAATGCGAAACAACGAAAGTGCATAACAACGAAAGTGCGAAACAACGAACTTGTGTATATTTATTTGCATACGCAGGTTCCATTAACCATTAAAGTGCGAGGATCGAGTTCAGTCGTCATATCAGAATCTGACGTCTGTAGACGTAAGATTCTGACGTATAAAGACGGTCCCCGCACTGAAAGAGTAAAAGTATTTATAATGGCCGTTCTCAACAGAGATATTCAAATGAATCGCAAAAAGCTATCTAAGACATTTATGATTATTTCAAATTGAAAAAACCCTTTGGTCTCCATGGTTTATACGAAATAATTCAGCGCTTCAAGGGTTAAGATCGGCTCACGCTCGCACGTTTGCCTTGCTTGTTTTTATGGGTTTGATGGGCGGAGGCCCCGGGGTAGTGGTTAGCACCGCTGCCTTTCACGCTACAGCTCGGGGTTCGTTTCCTAGTCTCGGCGGTTTGAAAGAAACAAAAATGTTCCCTCCCCATCCACTCGTAAAGTATTGTGGGGAGCCTCCGTGACCAGGAGGTAACGTGCTCAGCGTCAGACCGCCAGGGCTCAAATTTCGAATCCTGTCTGGAGGGAAGTGTCATCTCACGCAACTCACTATCCTCAGAAGGTTCTCCTGGCCCAATTTAGGATCTATGTGCACAAAAGTGGCCTAATGCCCTTTTACCCTGCATGGCCTAAGCACACTCATCTCAGCCATTGCCTTTGGACTTCGCTTTGCGTATGTTATAGGTGATCTATCACCCCTTATATAGTATGAATAAATTTGTGACAAATAAATCAAAAATGCCACAAGATGGGGCACAAGTGTTTCCTTATATGGGATGATTGGTGATAGCAAATCACCCCCATATATGGGGTGATTGGTTATAATGTGACCCTCTGAGAGGGTCACATGATAGCTAATCACCCCATATAAGGACATAATGTTTGGTCTGAAAATTAAACAAATATATGGGTTATTTTCACACACTTGGCATTGTGTGTCGCGGTAGCGAGACACAATGCTAAGTGTGTGAAATTTTATTTTCACACACTTGGCATAGTGTGTCGCGGTAGCGAGACACAATGCTAAGTGTGTGAAATTTTACTCCGGAAGGGTTATCTCAATCAGAATCAGACTGTGTCTAGAGACAGAATCTCTCTGGTTTTGTCTCGGGTCAGACCGATCTAATATTAATGGCCACTTCTAAAACACACACTATTCAATTATGCAACACATCCTTTATCACGGCGCCCAGGCTGACAGTCTGTTTACATTCAAAAACCTGTCAACTGGAAACGAAATTGCTCTTCTCGCTGTTTTGGACCTTTGTTCAACCATCTGCCCGATAAGTTACCTTACATAAATTTTCACCCACCTGAAGTTGTGTCTCGCTACCGCGACCACAACTTCAAGTGGGTGAAAAAAACTCATATATGTTTAATTTGAGATCAAACATTTGCAGATCTTCATTTCATTCCCAATAACTGTGATTTTACCTGCTTCTAAACGGATTAAAACGACAATAGTCGAGCTTAGCGGTTGAAGGGTTAACTTCCTCCACCCTCTTACTCTATTGTGAAGTGGATTGTTCCCAGTCCATTCAATTCTGAAGCAATTTGCTTGACATTGAGTACTGAATAATGAATACTGAAAAGCAGTATTTTCTGGTTATGCAGCAACTAACTACGCTGTAAATTTTATCCAAAAAAGGTAGGGTTCTCTTGGCTCACTTTAGCCTTTATGTTCACAAAAGTGACCAAAAGACCAATTCATTCATTTCTTCTTTTATTCATTAATTTAATTCATTCATTCATTCATTCATTCATTCATTCATTCATTCATTCATTCATTCATTCATTCATTCATTCATTCCTTTATTTGTCTTTCATACATTTATCCATTCATTCATTAATTCATTCATTCATTTATTCATTCATTCATTCATTCATTCATTTGTTCGTTCGTTCGTTCATTCGTTCGTTCGTTCATTCAGCCCTCCATTCCTTCATTCCTCCCCTCCTTCATTCCTTCATTCATTCATCAATTCATTCATTCATTCATTCATTCATTCATTCATTCATTCATTCATTCATTCATTTATTCATTCATTCATTTATTCATTTATTCATTCATTCATTCATTCATTTATTTATTCATTTATTCATTTATTTATCTATTCATTTATTCATTTATTCATTTATTCATTTATTCATTTATTCATTTATTCATTCATTCATTTATTTATTCATTCATTTATTCATTTATTCATTTATTCATTTATTCATTTATTCATTTATTCATTTATTCATTTATTTATTTATTCATTTATTCATGTATTCATGTATTCATTTTTTAATTTTTTCAATTATTCATTTATTCATTTATTCATTTAATCATTTATTCATTCATTCATTCATTCATTCAATCAACCATTCATTCATCCATAAATAAACTTTTTTGTATTTATCCATTCATTCATTTATTCATTCGTTTATTCATTATTCATTTATAAATTTATATATTTATTCATTTATTTACTTGTTCATTTATTCATCTATTCATTTATTCATTCAATTATTTATTCAATCCTTCATTCTTTCATTCCTTCATCCATTATTTTGTTCATTTATTCATTTATTCATTCATTCATTCATTCATTCATTCATTCATTCATTCATTCACTCATTCAATCATTCATTCATTTATTCATTCATTCATTCATTAATTTATTCGTTAATTGAATTCATTTAATTCCTTCATTTATTCATTTATTTATTCATTCATTCATTCATTCATTCATTCATTCATTCATTCATTCATTCATTCATTCATTCATTCTTTCATTCATTCATTCATTCATTCATTCATTCATTTATTCATTCATTCATTCATTCATTCATTCATTTATTCATTCATGAATTCATTCATTACTTCTTTCATTCCTTCATTCATTATTACTTCATTTCTCCGTTCGTTAATTGATTTATTCATTCCTTTATCCATTCCTTCATTTCTTCATTCTTTTATTCCTTCATTTATTCATTCACCCATGTGTCGAGGTAGACCCTATACCTATATTGTTGATCATGCATGGCACAAATCCCATTCCGTATTCTTTGATGTCGGAAAAAATCTAGTGTAAAATTTGCGTTATTTACTGATGTCTCAAATTTAACAATAAATATGAGTAATGTTCACCTACTTGAAGTTGTGGGTCGCGGTAGCGAGACACAACTTGGGTAAAGTGGGTAAAGATTTAAATAAAATAAATAAAATAATTTAGAGACAGAAAGGTTGATTAAGATAACATAGCAGGTAGAGAGGTAAGGGATACAGATGACATTGTGTGATTATTTTCTAAATGAGATAAGTAGCTCGCCTATCCCTTGTTGACGGACGGCAGTTAATTAATATAATCAATCAGCAGGGGTAGATGACTACAAAAGAAATGTGGCTATTTATCAAATATGCTGCTAGACAGGTACGTGTAATAACAATTTGTAACAATTAATTCAAGAGAAAGTGCCTTTAATAATCAATATAAATGTGTCGCGCTATTAAGACACACTAAATGGGTTCTATGAATACGGTTCTACTGAATACTCAACCATTACTCACAGTACTGACTATAATCACGGAAGATAGGTAGAAACTGCTGTGACACAGTTAAGGACAGTAAACAATTTGAATGCGAAAGAAATTAGGTAAAATAAATTTCAACTTTAAAGATATGTAGACCACTACATTCTAAGCCGGGAATGGAGAATTATTGTTTATCAAGTACACACAAATTATCATGGTATAGGCCTATTGTGCTATAATCAATCAGGTGTGACCGAGCTGTTGATTATGAGGGATCCTCATTGTGGTCGGATGTGTTTTAAGTCAGTTAAAACCCTCAGAGCTCTACATTCTTAGCTGTGGAAAAGGCCACTGCCTTCGGCCTCGGCCTTTTCCACAGCTAAGAATGTATAGCTCCTGGGGCTGTATCCTATACGGAAAGTTCAGTCACTTCTACGTGAGTGGTGGAAGGAAATTATAGGTCTGCCAACCATTGATATTTGCTGCTTAACCCCTTCAGTGCAGGGGCAGTCTTTATATGTCAGAACTTGACGTCTGCAGACGTCAGATTCTGACGTATAAAGACGGTCCCCGCACTGAAGGAATTAAAATATTTATAATCGCCGTAGACCCATAACATAGGTATTCAAATGAATCAGAAAGAGCTAGCAAAGACATTAATAATGATTTCAAGTTGGAAAAACCCTTGAGTCTTCATGGTTTTCACAAAAATAATTCAGCCTTGTTATGGTTAGGGCAAAGAGCTCTAAAACATTGTGGAACCGCATTATACTTTGAACTTTTGATTGCTGAATTGCACCGGAGGCGTCATCCGTGTTCCTCTCTCACACATGATACGGATCTTATCACGTAATAGACACGGATACAATTCGAAGTCATCAGAAATCTTTTGGATCCAAATTGTATAGAATGCTTCCAGACAGAGTGTTCCAACCATTTTCCTTTCTACACCTAACTCATTTATTAATAGTCAATTTCACCAAAACATGAAAATAATACTATTAATTTCATTTTAATTCATTGATTATTTTTATTACAACAGAAAGGGGCAGTGGACAAAATTTGGAATAAATGGCGCTCTTATTCTTACAGCGTTAAATATCTAATGATCAATAGCAAGTTAAAATGTTATTTACTTCAACATTAGGGCCTTAACACTTTCGAGCTTCAGATGAATAAATCAGTTTTACTTAATAAGGGGGGAACGTAAGCAGTTATCATCTTTTTGCTGATTATAATGGCTTTTATTTACATAAAACATGTATTGATTAAGTGTGTATTGATCAAATTAAGTTTAAGATCAAAACATACTGGGTGATATATATACAACAGTGATGTAACTTCAGGATCTAACAAGAATATTACTGTAGATCTGGTATATTTGCGAGATTTGAGTTTTCGCAAATTTTGCGGGGATGACAAATTCGCGAATTTAAAAAGCTCGCCAAAAGTTTTATTATGATAGCGCTACTGACATCGAAATTGATCATTTACAAATTCTAGACTTCAAGAAAAGTCCCAAAATCACAAATTAGCGAGAATTTAAACACGCAAAAATGACAAGATCTACAGTATCTGCAAAAACACATAACTCTTGAATAATAGCAATATATTCTTGAAGCTGTCGTAGTGATTATCGTTGCTTATAAATGCATATAGTACCGCGTGGTGATTGGTGAAAGTTTTATAAGTAGCAGTATTTCTCCCATACGAGTGTATTATTTAAATGAGCTCTATGATTCTCTATAGTGACTCTATTTCACTCTGACAAATAGCTAATGTAATACCAATGAAGGATGTAAAAGTACATCATGCTTATGATGTGTTTTTGTACATTTGAAGAAGCTGGGATTTCTCACGCAATGACCATCTTCTCAAGAATAAAGCCACTATGACTGAAGTATATTATTATATGTCCTTTATGATAGATAGATATTTATTGATATAAAGAAAAGTCATTACTAACTTATTTGTCATAAAAATGATGAATATATGTGCATGTACAGGGTTCTAACCAGGCCCTTTTAGCGCGTTTCGCTGCCGCTACGCTACTGATATCGTCGACACGCTGCCGATATGCTGAATAAAGAGCGACACGCTGCCGATACTCCGGAAATATCCTTTCTTTTCTTAATCCATTTGAAAATTACGGGCTGCCGTATCCCAGCAAACACGAGGCGCTGACGCAATGCTTGCCTGATGATGCGCCGACTTCGCAGAGAGCCGGCCAGCATTAACACATCATTTGTGTAGCGACCGATCGTGTTTGTTGGCTAAGCAGTAGCTGTGACGACCTCATTGAGGCCGTGGATTGCTGTATTTGTTTCACCCGAAAAAAATCAACGCTTTTCAACATGGCGGTGACTGAGAGCGATCTCGACCCCAAGCCCCGAAAAATGCCCGTAACTTTTTTAATAACTATGCGGAAAATAAGCCCAGCATGCGATCTTGTTGCTAAAATGCTACTCAGTACTCGTGGATTGCTGTATTTGTTTCACCCGAAAAAATCAACGCTTTTCAACATGGCTGTGACTGAGAGCGATCTCGACTCCAAGCCCCGAAAAATGCTCGTAACTTTTTTAATAACTGTGCGGAAAATAAGCCCAGCATGCGATCTTGTTGCTAAAATGCAACTCAGTCCTGATTTTGATAAAACAATATTTTCGCCCTGATTATTCAAGGCCAAATCTTAGATATGACCGTCCAAAGAAATGTCCCACGATTTTGTATGAGGTCGATCTGTGGCTGAAACCTTCAGCCCCGCTGGGGCTATTTAGCAGCGCTGAATACCGCGACCGCCTTTGTATGATTGCCAAATTTCAGATTCTACATACGCTTATACTTGAGTTGCAGCGGAGCTGGCATAATATCATCTACGATGCTTTGCTTGTTAGGGTTTATATATTGCGTGAACTATTTGCACCATATTAAAATTTATCTACCACCTCCTCTATATGATACAACCTAGGCGCATTAATAATTTAGACAGTGTATCTCTAATGCTGATATGGAGATGTGTAAAAATATACTATCCTGCACATGTAGGCATATTACTAGCTTTAAATGCTACATAATCTATAAGTAGAAAAACGAAAGGTGCATGTACACACAAGCTATTGCCGTGCATCTGGCGATTATGAATTTCTAATTGATAGCTGCTGTGCCGTGGTTTGTCTGCAAAGGAAGTCTTTAAAAAAAAACATCGAATCTATAGATGAGACAGATGACGAGATTTTTTAGGTGTAGCTTTTTCCTTCATTTAATCACTGTTGCCACTGAGCAAAACATCACAGGGTAATGAAAATCGCAGATTTTTCATGGTTTCTTTATATTTTTACAAAAAAAATTAATGAATGAATGTTCAAGTCCTGTATTTCATTTTTCATATTCACGGACTTTCCCCGTTTTCAAAGACCCGTGAGAGCCATGTATCAAAGTGTAGAGAAATGCTTTAGTATGCATCTCAGAGCAGCTAGCATCTACAAATTTTCAGGGGGCCGCTAGCATCTACAAATTTTCCGGGGGCCTAAGCGGCCCCCTGACCCCTCGCCGATTTTCGAGTCTCGGCTGGCGCCTCGACTGATACGCTGACATTTCACGCTAGTTAGAACCCTGCATGTATATGTATATATGGGCATGTATATACAAGATGGTTAATTTGCTAAAATCACGCGATAATTTACATGGTAACACATACAAAATTAAAATAATATTAAAAGGCATTGCCATAGTGAAACACTGGATATTGCGATAAAATAACAAATAATTGATTACTACTTGAACAATGCCAATATGTAAACTTAGGAGGTCTATAATTTTGTTTCCCGCACCAAAATCAGAGATAAAATAGCTATTATGTATGATCCACAAATCATATATGACAGCAAGAAAGACAATCACATGCCCAGCAACATGGGGATGTGCAAGTGATTTTTTAAAGATGCTACCAAAATGGCCGCCACAGGTCAATTCCAATTTTTTTTGTGGGCGCAAAACCTTTAAGATTTAACGTCAGAAATTTTTCAAATTATTCAATCACATTCCCCACAATATGGAGATGTGCAGGTGATTTTTTTAAGGTTTTGGTGAAATGCAAAATGGCCGCCACGGATCAACTTTTTTTGTGGGTGAAAAAACTCAAAAATTGCGGTCAGAAATAATTCACATTTTACAATCACATTACCCACCATCTGGAAATTTGATTTTACTGAAATTTAAAATGGCCACCACAAGTAGACTTCCTAAATATTTTGTGACCGCATAAACTCTAACCTAATTTATGGCGGGGTATGATATAGGACTTCAGGCCTCTTGTTTCATTATTTTCAGATTAATATTACTGCAGGAACACAAAGCGAATGCTTCTACTTGGTACGTAACTTGAAACTAAGGGGTGGACCAGATGATATATGAGGGAAGGATGTATAGGCTATTAGTTTTATCCCAAGATAAACATTAAAAAAAAAACTACAGGACTTTTTCTATCATATATCAAAAGCAAACACTTTTTGTTGCGAATTCCTGAGCGATGTTTTTTGCGGAAAAATTGAAAGCCCCCTCTCCCCATGTATCAACTTATCGCTGGACGAGGTTTTTACGGATGCCGCACAGCCATCCATCACATTTTCAGTGACAAATTGAGCAGCACTGAATCTATCCCGTTATGTCCAGAAAAATCAATGTTGTGAAAATATTTCTTGTTAGGCGTACATTCTCTGGAAAGCTGTATATATTATTAATTCCACTACAAATACACAGCAAATTAAACCTTTATTTTTAATAAGATAATGTTTCAATGAATCAAAAAGATGTATGAGAGGATTCAAATTGGTGCTGAGCATCGTAAATCACTTCATCAGACACTGTACTGTACAGATCCAATACAGCTTATAGTAGCCATCCTGAGGTTGGTCTAACATCTTGATGAAGAAATTGTGACATATTTAAAACTGTATATATAATATAATATATATATAATACTTTTATATGCTGATGATACAGTGATACTAGCTGAAAATCCTAATGACCTACAAGCATTGTTGAATGAAATGGAAAAATATTGTGATACTTTTGCTTTGCACATCAATGTAAATAAAACCAAAATCCTAATTTTTTCGAAGGGAAAATTATATTTTTAACTTCGATGAACATATACTTGACACTGTTGATGAATACAACTATTTAGGCTTAGTTTTTAATTATAATGACAAATTTAAAATTGCAAAATCGCATTTAGATCAGAAAGGATGCAGAGCTATGTTTTCTCTTCTAAAAAAAGCCAGAAATGTATCTTTTCCACTGGATATAATGTTATAAAAATTTAATGTAATTGTTAAGCCAGTAGTATTGTACGGAGCTGAAGTATGGGGCAGTGAAAACTGTGACATACTTGAAAGACTCCAGCTTAGATTTTTAAAATATGTTTTATCTGTAAATAAGTTCACTTCTTCTATGATGGTTTACAGAGAGCTGGGCGTTGTTCCCTTAGATGTTGATATTAAATTTCGTATGTTGACATATTGGGCAAAGTTGTGTTTATGAGATAAACACAAGACATCTAATACCATTTATTCGTTATTATATACACTAGATGAAAAAAATATCTGAATGGATACAAACTGTAAAATCAACACTGAACTATTGTGTGTTTTCTGGATTTTGGTTAAAACAAACACTTCCATGCTCTATTGAAGCATTCAAACAGTCATTCAAGCTGAGACTAAAGGATCAGTTTATACAAAAATAGCAGGAATCAATATCTCAAGGAGGAAAATTTACTAGCAAATGCTACTACTTGGTACGTAACTTGAAACTAAGGGGTGGACCAGATGATATATGAGGAAGGGTGTATAGGCTATTAGTTTTATCCCAAGACAAACATTAAAAAAAAATCTACAGGACTTTTTTCTAACATATATCAAATGCAAACATTTTTTGTTGCGAGTTCCTGAGCGATGTTTTCTGCGGAAAAATTAAAAGCCCCCTCTCCCCATGTATCAACTTGTCTATTCTGCGGGAAAATTAATAGCCCCCTCTCCCCATGTATCAGCTTGTCTATAATTGATGCAATACATGCTATATGATCGTACATTACGACCAGGCGTGCTGCTGTGTTCCGAATGTCCAGTAAACATCACTGGGTTCGGTTTTTACGGATGCCGCACAGCCATCCATCACATTTTCAGTGACAAATTGAGCAGCGCTGAATCTATCCCGTTATATCCAGAAAAATCAATGCTGTAAAAATATTTCTTGTTAGGCCTACATTCTCTGAAAAACTGTATATATTATTAATTCCACTAGAAATATACAGCAAAACAAACCTTTATTTCTAATCAAATAATGTTTCAATGAATCGAAAAGATGTATGAGAGAATTCAAATTGGTGCTTAGCATCGTAAATCACTTCATCAGACACTGTACTGTACAGATCCAATACCGTCTTTATACGTCAGAATCTGACGTCCAGATTCTGACGTACAAAGACGTTCCCCGCACTGAAAGAATTAAAATATTTCTAATAGCCGTAAACCCACAACACAATTTTGGGTCGCTGTGGCAACGTAGCAAGTGTGACAAAAGTCCCATTTATCAGTTATTCCCGTATTCCTTATTTTGGACATGCATGTCCGAAATAAAATGTCGAACTTATTTCTCACTTGAGTGATAAACGCGCAACCCAAAATTTAAATACCTTAATTAACACAATTGTAGTCCAAGGACATGTTGCCATATTATGGACATATCAAGGAGCAAAAATTAAAATGTTTAAATTATAGGTTCACGTATCATGATTGCAGTGGACTCCAAACAACACTGTTCTCCGCTGCATCTAAGTATGATGCATAAGTATAGCCCTCCTGTTACAGACACATTTATGGAAAATGTCAATTTCAAATGGCGCAGTGGTATCTTCCATTGGATATAAACATTCACGACCTGACCCAATTAAATGACTGTGACTGAAATGTAGACCCTAAACCCTTTCAGTGCGGGGACCGTCTTTATACCTCAGAATCTGACGTCAGTAGACGGCAGATTCTGACGCATAAAACTTCAAGTGGGTGAAAATTTAAATTCGATAACTTAGTGTCTAAAGGGTTAATAAGAAAGAGGTGACAATTACGGTGACAGAAGTGCCAGAGGAGGGTGAATATGGAAAAGTATTGGACAAAGAGGGTAATTAAAGAAAATGTTTGAAATATTGATTGTAATGAGGAAGTGAGAAAATAATTTAATCTGTTATGTTGCATTGATTAATTATGTTTTAATACGACTGCTCTATTCATTAAAGCGTTAAACACACATACACGATTGCCCACGCCACGTCCTGTTGTCGCCTCCCACGTCACGTGCCTAATCGCGCTGGCGCGCACGTTGGTGTGCTTATTCTTCAATTCACTTAATTGAGTCAGAATAAAAAGTGACAATTACAAAGTATTTTTGCATCTGTGGAATAATATTTCTCAGAACAGCAAGATTAATATAGTTGAATTATTCTGATGAAATAAAGCACATCAATTTAATTGTGTCTCACATACGGACTGAAAATCTAGTAATTAAGAAATAATTTTCACTCTGATATTCAGAATGGTAAACTTATTGGCATGCTCTCTTTCGACCTTCGGAATGCTTTTGATACAGTAAACCACAAAATTCTTCCAGACAAATTAAAACACTACTGACTTTCGGTGATTAAGAATTAAATTTATTGTTAAGTAATAATTTTTTTATAGAAGCAACGGATTCTTTGCCCCTGAAAATCCTAGTCTTATATGTAGCATACTTCAACAAGTTATTGTCAGAAACCGTGATTTGTCGGTCATCCAGTACTGACAAATAAAAAAGTAATTGTTACTAGATAATACAAGGTTCAGATCCTATGCTACTGGACTATGTATGTGCATCATAGTGCAAAAAATATTATGTCGTTCTTGCATGTCTTGGCCGATTCAAATTCATAGATAATTATTAAATCGTGCCCAGTTTAAACTACTTGTGTATATTTATTTGCATACGCAGGATTCATTAACCATTACAGTGCGGGGATCGAGTTCAGGCGTCATATCAGAATCTGACGTCTGTAGATGTAAGATTCTGACGTATGAAGACGGTCTCCGCACTGAAAGAGTAAAAATATTTATAATGGCCGGAGATTCTTAACATAGGTATTCAAATGAATCGGAAAAAGCTAACTAAGACATTTATGATGATTTTAAATTGAAAAAACCCTTTGGTCTCCATGGTTTATACCAAATAATTCAGCGTTCCAAGGGTTAAGATCGGCTCACGCTCGCACGTTTGCCTTGCTTGTTTTTATGGGTTTGATGGGCGGAGGCCCTGGGGTAGTGGTTAGCACCGCTGCCTTTCACGCTACAGCTCGGGGTTCGTTTCCAAGTTACGGCGGTTTGAAAGAAACAAAAATGTTCCCTCCCCATCCACAAGTAAAACCCAGTATTGTGGGGAGCCTCTGTGACCAAGAGGTAGCGTGCTCAGCCTCACACCGCCAGGGCTCGAATTTCGAATCCTGTGTCTGGACTCTTGAGGGATGTGTCATCTCACTCAACTCACTATCATCAGAAGGTTCTCCTGGCCCAATTTAGGATCTATGTGCACAAAAGTGGCCTAATGTCCATTTACCCTGCATGGCCTAAGCACACTCATCTTAGCCATTGCCTTTTGACATTGCTTTGCGTATGTTAACCTGATAATTACGACAATAGTCGTTCTAAATCCGTTTTACTAACCGATTAAATAACTGTTATTTGGAATAAAATGAGTCTTTAAATGTAATGATTTACTAATGTTTGGTCTGAAAATTAAACAAATATATGGGTAATTTTCACACACTTGGCATTGTGTGTCGCGGTAGCGAGACACAATGCCAAGCGTCTGAAATTTTAATTGGGAAGGGTTATCTCAATCAGAATCAGACTGTGTCTAGAGACCGAATCTCTCTGGTTTAGTCTCGGGTCAGACCGATCTAATATTAATGGCCACTTCTAAAACACACACTATTCAATTATGCAACACATCCTTTATTACGGCACCCAGGCTGACAGTCTGTTTACATTCAAAAACCTGTTAACTGGGAACGAAATTGCTCTTCTCGCTTTTTTGGACCTTTGTTCAACCATCTGCCCGATAAGTTACCTTATATAAATTTTCACCCACCTGAAGTTGTGTCTCGCTACCGCGACCACAACTTCAAGTGGGTGAAAAATACTCATATATGTTTAATTTGAGATCAAACATTTGCAGATCTTCATTTCAACTGTGATTTTACCTGCTTCTAAACGGATTAAAAAGACAATAGTCGAGCTTAGCGGTTGAAGGGTTAACTTCCTCCACCCTCTTACTCTATTGTGAAGTGGATTGTTCCCAGTCCATTCAATTCTGAAGCAATTTGCTTGAATTTAAGTACTGAATAATGAATACTGAAAAGCAGTATTTTCTGGTTATGCAGCAACTAACTACGCTGTAAATGTTATCAAAAAAAGGTAGGGTTCTCTTGGCTCACTTTAGCCTTGATGTTCACAAAAGTGACCAAAAGACCAATTCATTCATTTCTTCTTTTATTCATTAATTTAATTCATTCATTCATTCATTCATTCATTCATTCATTTATTCATTCATTCATTCGTTCATTCATTCATTCATTTATTTGTATTTCATTCATTCATTCATTCATTCATTCATTCATTCATTCATTCATTCATTCATTCATTTGTTCGTTCATTCGTTCGTTCGTTCATTCAGCCCTCCATTTCTTCATTCCTCCCCTCCTTCATTCCTTCATTCATTCATCAATTCATTCATTCATTCATTCATTCATTCATTTATTCATTCATTCATTTCTTCATTCATTCATTCATTCATTTATTCATTTATTCATTTATTCATTTATTCATTTATTCATTTATTCATTTATTCATTTATTCATTTATTCATTTATTCATTTATTCATTCATTCATTCATTTATTCATTCATTTATTCATTTATTCATTTATTCATTTATTCATTTATTCATTTATTCATTTATTCATTTATTTATTTATTCATTTATTCATGTATTCAATTCATTTTTTCAGTTTTTCATTTATTCATTTATTCATTTATTCATTCATTCATTCATTCATTCATTCATTCATTCATTCATTTATTCATTCATTCATTCATTCAATCAACCATTCATTCATCCATAAATAAACTTTTTTGTATTCATCCATTCATTCATTTATTCATTCGTTTATTCATTATTCATTTATACATTTATATATTTATTCATTTATTTATTTGTTCATTTATTCATTTATTCATCTATTCATTTATTCATTCAATTATTTATTCATTCCTTCATTCTTTCATTCCTTCATCCATTATTTTATTCATTTATTCATTTATTCATTTATTCATTCATTCATTTATTCATTTATTCATTTATTCATTTATTCATTCATTCCTTCATTCATTCATTTATTCATTCATTCATTCATTCATTCATTCATTCATTCATTCATTCATATATTCATTCATTCATTCATTCATTCATTCATTCATTCATCCATTAATTTATTCGTTCATTGAATTCATTTAATTCATGCATTCATTCATTCATTCATTCATTCATTCATTCATTCATTCATTCATTCATTCATTCATTCATTCATTCATTCATTCATTCATTCATTCATTCATTCATTCATTCATTCAATACTTCCTTCATTCATTCATTCATTCATTATTACTTCATTCCTCCGTTCGTTAATTGATTTATTCATTCCTTTATCCATTCCTTCATTTCTTCATTCCTTTATTCCTTCATTTATTCATTCACCCATGTGTCGAGGTAGACCCTATACAAATCCCATTTCGTATTCTTTGATGTCGGAAAAAATCTAGTGTAAAATTTGTGTTATTTACTGATGTCTCAAATTTAACAATAAATATGAGTAATGTTCACCCACTTGAAGTTGTGGGTCGCGGTAGCGAGACACAAATTCAAGTGAGTGAAGATTTAAATAAAATAAATAAAATAATTTAGAGACAGAAAGGTTGATTAAGATAACATAGCAGGTAGAGAGGTAATGGATACAGATGACATTGTGTGATTATTGTCTAAATGAGATAAGTAGCTCGCCTATCCCTTGTTGACGGACGGCAGTTAATTAATATAATCAATCAGCAGGGGTAGATGGCTACAAAAGAAATGTGGCTATGTATCAAATATGCTGCTAGTCAGGTACGTGTAATAAAAATTTGTAACAATTAATTCAGGAGAAAGTGCCTTTAATAATCAATATAAATGTGTCGCGCTATTAAGACACACTAAATGGGTTCTATGAATACGGTTCTACTGAATACTCAACCATTACTCACAGTACTGCCTATAATCACGGAAGATAGGTAGAAACTGCTGTGACACAGGTAAGGACAGTAAACAATTTGAATGCGAAAGAAATTAGGTAAAATAAATTTCAACTTTAAAGATATGTAGACATGCTAAGTATAGTACTCTACTCCAAACCACGCCCACTCAGGTATATCATTATAAAATAAAATAATGACCCTATGACATGTATGGTTGGAGTAGAGAACTTGGTCCGGTAGACATACAATTATACAAAGAGTTTTAGCAATTCCTTAATAACCCTTGCTTGGATTATAGATGTATACTCGATCTTTATGTCAACTGAGACAGAGGCATATTAAACGTTTTATCCATACTGAAATAAATTTAAAACACACCACTACATTATTTTCTTTGTTCAACCACTACATTCTAAGCCGGGAATGGAGAGTTATTGTTCATCAAGTACACACCAATTATCATGGTATAGGCCTATTGTGCTATAATCAATCAGGTGTGACCGAGCTGTTGATTAAGAGGGATCTTCATTGTGGTCGGATGTGTTTTAAGTCAGTTAAAACCCTCAGAGCTCTACATTCTTAGCTGTGGAAAAGGCCACTGACTTCGGCCTCGGCCTTTTCCTCAGCTAAGAATGTATAGCTCCTGGGGATTTATCCTATACGGAAAGCTCAGTCACTTCTACGTGAGTGGTGGAAGGAAATTATAGGTCTGCCAACCATTGATATTTGCTGCTTAACCCCTTCAGTGCAGGGGCCGTCTTTATATGTCAGAACTTGACGTCTGCAGACGTCAGATTCTGACGTATAAAGACGGTCCCCGCACTGAAGGAATAAAATATTTATAATCGCCGTAGACCCATAACATATAGGTATTCAAATGAATCAGAAAGAGCTAACAAAGACATTAACAATGATTTCAAGTTGGAAAAACCCTTGAATCTTCATGGTTTTCACAAAAATAATTCAGCCTTGTTAGGGTTAGGGCAAAGAGCTCTAAAAAATTGTGGAACCGCATTATACTTTGAACTTTTGATTGCTGAATTGCACCGGAGGCGTCATCCGTGTTCCTCTCTCACACATGATACGGATCTTATCACGTAATAGACACGGATGCAATTTGAAGTCATCAGAAATCTTTTGGATCCAAATTGTATAGAATGCTTCCAGACTGAGTGTTCCAACCATTTCCTTCTACACCTAACTAATTGATTAAAAGTCAATTTAACCAAAACTTGAAAATGATATTATTAATTTCATTTTAATTCATTGATTTTTTTATTACAACAGAAAGGGGCAGTGGACAATATTTGGAATAAATGGCGCTCTTATGCTTACAGCGTTAAATATCTAATGACCAATAGCCGGTTAAAATGTTATTTACTTCAACATTAGGGCCTTAACACTTTCGAGCTTCAGATGAATCAATCAGTTTCACTTAATAAGGGGCGAACGTAAGCAGTTATCATCTTTTTGCTGATTATAATGGCCTTTATTTACATAAAACACGTATTGATTAAGTGTGTATTGATCAAATTAAGTTTAAGATCAAAACATACTGGGTGATATATATACAACAGTGATGTAACTTCAGGATCTAACAAGAATATTACTGTAGATCTGGTATATTTGCGAGATTTGAGTTTTCGCAAATTTTGCGGGGATGACAAACTCGCGAATTTAAGAAGCTCGCCAAAAGTTTTATTATGATAGCGCTACTGACATCGAAATTGATCATTCACAAATTCTAGACTTCAAGAAAAGTCCCAAAATACCAAATTAGCGAAAATTTAAACACGCAAAAATGACAAGATCTACAGTATCTGCAAAAACACACAACTCTTGAATAATAGCAATATATTCTTGAAGCTGTCGTAGTGATTATCGTTGCTTATAAATGCATATAGTACCGCGTGGTGATTGGTGAAAGTTTTATAAGTAGCAGTATTTCTCCCATACGAGTGTATTATTTAAATGAGCTCTATGATTCTCTATAGTGACTCTATTTCACTCTGACAAATAGCTAATGTAATCAATGAAGGATATAGAAGTACATCATGCTTATGATGTGTTTTTGTACATTTGAAGAAGCTGGGATTTCTCACGCAATGACTATCTTCTCAAGAATGAAGCCACTATGACTGAAGTATATTATTATATGTCCTTTATGATAGATAAATATTTATTGATATAAAGAAAAGTCATTACTGACTTATTTGTCATAAAAATGATGAATATATGTGCATGTATATGTATATATGGGCATGTATACAAGATGGTTAATTTGCTAAACATCACACGATAATTTACATGGTAACACATACAAAATTAAAATCATAATAAAAGGCATTGCCATAGTGAAACACTGGATACTGCGATAAAATAACAGATAATTGATTACTACTTGAACAATGCCAATATGTGAACTTAGGAGGTCTATAATTTTGTTTCCTGCACCAAAATCAGAGATAAAATAGCTATTATGTATGATCCACAAATCATAATATGACAGCAAAAAAGACAATCTGAAAAGCGTAGAAACCTAAAGATATATACAAATGCATAATTATGGTACTGGAGTATGTACAATGATGTAGTAAAACGACGTTAAGGATTATAAAGTACTTTAAAAAGCAAACATAATCTCAGGTAAATGTAATAAATGTTGAGATCCGCAAAACAAGTAATTCTGAGCCATGTGACCAGGCACGCATAGTCGCTATGTAGCTCTATGTGCCCGGGGATTCCGTGATATTATCGAGTGTTGCAGACTTAGTGATGTAAAACAATAAAGATTACGGATAAAAATCATGTGTGCCATTAACGCAGTACACTCACACAATAGTATTAAAGTTTATATAATTTAAACTAGTGATTTATTATCCAAAATATTGGCTCTCGCACAAGAACAAGATGTAATTATTACATCGTGTTGCTATTACTTGTTACAAATTGAAACAATTTGTATTGGAGACAATTGTATTAGGGCCTACATTTTTTTCTCAGTGTTATTTCAATCACGTACAAATAAAGGAAGCTGGGTTAGAAAATCCTAATGCAAATATATGAATTCAATAAAGTCGCTTAATTAGGTGCAAATATATGGAAAAATGACGTATTATTAGGACGTCCGTTTGGCATTAGGTAAATAATTATAATAACTTTCGCCCGTTATCACATTGAACGATTATCCTCATATCATTTTGTTGGCCTGACTAAAACGAAAATTGTATAACATTTATATTGTTCAATATTTCATTTTTTATCGAGCTATAGCGACCACAGCATCAGAAAAGTGTGATTTAATTTTGTAATTTGACACAATATACCCAGCAGACACGAGACGTTGAACCAATGTTGTTTTAATTTTGGGCCAACGTCAAAGACGATGGGCCAACATTAAAACAACATTGGATAAACGTCTCGTGTCGGCTGGGTATGTCTGTATCTAATTATTTGAGTAATGTTATTGAGGAGCTTTTAAATCTTCGCGGTTTGAGGTCTAGCACGCTACCTCTCTGTCACAGTGTCTCCACAAAATTCAATCAGCTAAGCATCATTGGCTGACAAACATATACTTATGAGAGGCATGGAAAATATTTATTGTGATTAGGTAATTTTGTGATGTGTTTGAAAAAACTATCATGCCTGAAGTTAATACTATTCACAGGTGTTCACTCAGTTTGTAATAGGTAATCCGCCTTTAACCAGATTAAAAACGACTATAGTCGTGATCAGCAAACAAAGGGTCAATGCCGGGTCGTTGACTCTGTAGAACGGTAGTTGATGGACAGCTACAACAATCTAAGTATTAAATTATTAAGTATTAAAACATTTATAACGCGCCACAAATCTCATGTGATTCATGGGCGCCGTGGGCCTACTTACTTCATTTTAAAATACTGCACATGACAAATAATTCAGCTGACAAAGGGTCAATGCCGGGTTGATGGACAGTTGATGGACAGCTCCAACAATCTACCCGTAGAGCTACTTACTTCATTTGAATGGTATAATTATAGTGATTAACTGAATGATGACAAAAGCTGGAGATGACAAATAATTAAGATGTCAAGCGAGAATTTATTTTCTTACCAAACTAATCGGCCAACATTGCACGAGCATTTGGTCAACGTTTTGTGTTTGCTGCGACGCTGACGAATCGATGACATCGGAATGCTTTGGAGAGATTCTGACTCTCACATTTTCTGACTCTCACATCTTTTGACCCTCATACGCCTAAAATACCATGAATATTTTTGATGGATTTTGGTGATTGTGGTAATTATCTCAAAATGATTAGTTTCCCAAAAAAGGGACAAAAAGGTAAAAACAATCACGAAAATGATTAATCACCACTAATATTTTTTGTAAACAAGCTTGATTGAAGTTTTCTGTTAATCACCATTGAGGGATTTGCACTTTCCTACAGTGCAGTTGATCACAGATTGCTGCTAATCCAAGGTAAAAGTTCCATGTACATGTATATCCGTTCATTACTTTGTAAGTAATCCTGCATGGATAGCCAAACAAACAGACAAACAAACAGGCAAAAAAACGACCAGAAACATAACCTCCTTTGGTAAAAATAAACCCAGGTTGAATTCGCCGAAAATGGAGGGAATTTAAATAAAATTGCAAGCAGTAGTATGCTTAAAAATTATTTAAATGTTTGTTTGAGGAAACAAGATTAATTAAGATATTACTTGTTAGCAGAATATACAGCCCAGTTTATGTTGATTGTCGAGCTGTAGATCTATATTGCTCAGTTTGGGAGATGTATTTTCCAATATAGCCCAAATCCCCGGTTTACGCTGGTTTGACGCAGCCAAAGTCAATCTAGTAATGGGACATAAAAACAATTTGACAAGCTATAATTTTTTTTTATTATAGATATTTTTTATGAAGCTACCAAAATCCCTAGAAACTTTAATATTGTAAAACATAACAATCAGACGAAAATTGGCTTATTCTCTTCAATTAGGGGCTTACGTCTTCAATTACGCCAGAAACCGCCCATTTATAATTAATTACAATTAAAATTGACCCCAGCCTGATGTTGGCCTACCCTGATGACATCGCAAGGCTCTCACACAGTGACCTACATTTTTAAATGTAATAGTTCCAATACGATCACAATTTTACCCCTGCTGAAAATGGCCTAGTTTTTATAGGCACTTGAAATATTCGTCTCAATTTCTTGGCATCCGAGTTTTTTGGTAGGCAGCGCGAGTGTCGTGTTTACACAGCTGGCTGTGTAAACAAAATGGCGGTCAGTGTGACTGGGCCTCGCGCAGTAAATGAGTTAGGCGGCCTAGTCATACCGGGTAATGTTGGCCTACCACTCACTTGACATACAGCTTCAAGTGAATATTGTTTTGAGTTGTGAAAATGTACATCATTCGTTTTTAAATCTAGCTGTTTGAAAAAATGCAGAAAAAATAACTGATCATAATTATATAGTCGCGGTCACCACGTATTCCATTGAAGTCGAAATGAGTATGACACTTTTTTTACAAAAATATATGTACCATTTTGTCACAGATTTAAAAAAAAGTTTTGTTTTTTCAGGTGAGAATGGACGTCGCTGTTAACACAACATGGGGTTCTTTTCTTGGAGCCGCTTCACATTACGATGATAATATAACAGATGGATTCAGTCCAGATGACGACGAGAACGACCCACTTCACACCGGAAAGAGTGCCATATATTACCTAGATGCCGTCATAATACCCGCCATAGGAGTGTTTGGGATTCTTGGGAGCTCGATGAGCTTGGCTGTTTTGTCGTGGTGTTATGGTAAATCAGCTATTGAGACATTAGAGCGGCGGGCATTGGTGGGCCTGATTGTACTCCCTGTGTCTGATCTCTGTCTGTGCATCCTTCTCCTGCCCCATGCCGCATTCTCAGAAAGTAAGACGTTTTTCTCTGATCACAGTCTAGAGATGTACTACAGACATTATGGTAATTACATCCACAATGTGTTCATAAAGATCAGCACATGGCTGACTGTGATCATAGCTGGCGCCAGATATGTTGGCATTTGTCACCCCCTGAAGGCTCGTATAATGCTGGGATCTATGGCCACTAAACTAGCCATAGCTCTCACTTTCCTCTTCTGGAAGGCTCTTCTATAAACTCTATTACTATCATACAAACTTTTAGAAGTGCCAATAGATAACATTACAATGGTATACATTCTGGACATTGGCATCTTCAATACAAATCATTACCTGCAAATCACAATGACCTACATATGGGCGATATTAGGATTTGTCATGCCTATCGTTTTCCTTTTTTTCTGTAACGTTTGTCTCGTCCGGGCTCTCCGGGCGTCACACCGTCTCCGCCAATCAGCAGTGAGGAATCGCGCCACGGCCTGTGACCTCAGCTCACGTATCACGGTCACATTGGTCGCCTTGGTCATCATGTTTCTCGTTTTAGTGGCACCTTCAGAGCTGATTCACTTCTAGACAGATTAGTCCCAGAGCTAGGGGGGTTTTATTTGTGTTGAAAGGTCCAAACGATCTAAGAGTTCCACCTATAGTGAAAATTTCTCAGGAATCCGAATCTGCGCGTCTTACAAAAATCATCCTGTCCAAAACTACCGCAAAAACCCTTTAAACACTAGTACCGTCAAAATCGCAAACCGCAATTTGAAATATTACGTATGAAGTGATTGTTTGCTAAAACTGTGGTAATTTTCATTTGAATAATTTTTAAATTATTCATTATCACTCACATATGACACAGGCTTCCACATGGATGTAAAATATTTTGTGTCTGATCAATGACAAATGCACAATATAGCTTTAAGTTGGTATTTTAACACGTAATTTTTCATACTTTTTCAGTAAATAGACAAAATACTTTTCTCTCAGCCGATTTTTATATAGTATAAATGTTTAGTATTGATTTAAACATGTTCTAGAACTATTGTTGACTTAAAATTAACCCATTTGGAATAAAAAATAATGAGTTATGTGAACATATTACTCGCTTTACTGGATAGACGTAAAATTAGCTCGCTTTTCTTCAGGCTCGGAAAAATTGACCATATCGCACATTATTGCCCACTGAGTAGTCAAATTTTGAGCTATATCAATATATTTGATATCAATAAAAAGCTACTGGCACATGCCTTCACATGGATGTAAAATATGTTGTGGCTGATCATTGACAAATGCACAAGAGAGCTTTAAATTGGTATTTTAACACGTAATTTTATCCATTTTTCATACTTTTTCAGTAAATAAGCAAAATACTTTTCTCTCAGCTGATTTTTGTATAGTATAAATGTTAAGTTTTGATTCAAATATGTTCTAGAACTATTGTTGACTTAAAATTAACCCATTTGGAATAAAAATAATGAGTTATGAGAACATATTACATGCTTTTTTTGGCTAGACGTAAAATGTGCGCGTTTTTCTTTGGGCTCAGGAAAATTGTATGTATCTCACAGTTTTGCCCAATGAGTGGTCAAATTTTGAGGTATATCAATATATTTGATATCAATAGAAAGCTACTGGCACAGGCCTTCACATGGATGTAAAATAGTTTGTGTCTGATCATTGACAAATGCACAAGAGAGCTTTAAGTTGGTATTTTAACCTTTATTTTGACCTTTTTTCATACTTTTCAGTAAATAGTCAAAATACTTTTTTCTGGGCTGATTTTTGTGTATAATAAATATTTAGTTTTGATTCAAACATGTTCAGAACTATTGTTGACTTAAAATAAACCCATTTGGCATAAAAATAATGAGTTAGGTGAACATATTGCATGCTTTTTTGGTTAGACGTAAAATTTGCGCACTTTTCTTTGGGCTCAGGAAAACTGTATGTATTTCACAGTTTTGCCCAATAGGTAGTCAAATTTTGAGCTATATCAATATATTTGATATCAATAAAAAGCTACTGGCACATGCCACGGATGTGAAATATTTTGTGTCTAATCTTTGAAAAATGCACAAGAGAGCTTGAAGTTGGTACTTTAAAACTTAATTTTACCTATTTTTCATACTTTTTCAGTACATAGTCAAAATACTTAATCTCTCAACTGATTGTTGTGTTTAATGAATATTTAGTTTTGATTCAAACATGTTCTAGAATTATTGTTGACTCAAAATAAACCCATTTGGAATAAAAAATAATGAGCTATTTGAACATATTGCACAATTTTTGGGCTGGATGTAAAATTTGGGCACTTTTCTTTCAGCCCGGGAAAATTGACAGTGTTTCACATTTTTGCCCAATGAGTACCGGGTACCCAAAATTAAAAAAGATGTACCAACATTTTTGATATCAGTTAAAAGTAACTATCAAAGGCTTTACCGTGGATTCATAATATTTTATTTCTGTTAAATACGAAATGTTCAACAATTAAGCGCTAACTTTGTATTTTATCCCTCCATTTGAACAATTTCCAACGTTTTCTCAGTGAATACCAGCAAGACTTCTCGCTCATGTTAACTTTATATGGTATAAATGTGTGTTATTACTTTTACATTCTCTGGAGCCATTTTTCAAAAGTTATCTCAGTCACTACACAAGTGATCTTGGTCACTGAAAAAGTGATCATAGCAACTTTAAACGTTATCTCATCCACTACAAAGAAAATTTTGCCACTAACAAACTGGTGTCAGCCAATTTAAAGGTTATCTAAGCCACTACAAAGTCATCTGGGCCACTGAAAAAGTGATCACAGCCACTTTTGAAATATCTAAACGACTACAAAAGTGATCTTGACCTCTGAAGAAGTGGTTACAATAACTTTGAAAGTTATCTCTGCCACTATAAAAATGATCTCGACCACTGACGAAGTGCTCACAGCGACTTTAAGAGTGATATCAGCCACTACAACAGTGATCTTGGCCGCTGAAGAAGTGATCTCAGTCACTTTAAAAGTTATCTCAGCCACTACAAAAGTGATCTTGGCCACAAAAAACTGATCTTGTTCACTGAAGACGTGATCATCGCAACTTTAAACAATATCTCAGCCACTACAGAAGTGATCTTGACCACCGAAGAAGTGATCACAACGACTTTAAAAGTTATCTTAGTCACTACAAAAGTGATGTTGGTCACTGAAGAAGTGATCATAGCAACTTTAAACATTATGTCAGCCACTACAAAGGTAATCTTGGCCACAAACAAACTGGTGTCAGCCAATTTAAAGATTATCTAAGCCACTACAAAGTGATCTGGGCCACTGAAGAAGTGATCACAGCCACTTTTAAAAATATCTAAACGACTACAAAAGTGATCTTGACCTCTGAAGAAGTGGTTACAATAACTTTGAAAGTTATCTCTGCCACTATAAAAATGATCTTGACCACTGACAAAGTGCTCACAGCGACTTTAAAAGTAATCTCAGCCACTAAAACAGTGATCTTGGCCACTGAAGAAGTGATCATAGTCACTTTAAAAGTGATCTCAGTCACTACAAAAGTGAGCTTGACTACTTAAGAGGATATCACACGCACTTTAAAAATCATCTCAGCTAGCACAAAGGTGATCGTGGCCACAAACAAACTGATCTTGTCCACTGAAGAAGTGATCACAGCTACTTTGTAGTGGTCGAGATAACTTTTTAAGTGGCTGTGATCATTTGTTCAGTGGCCAACATCACTTTGTAGTGGCTTGAATAATTTTGTCAGTGGCTGACAACAGCTTGTTAGTGACCAAGAGCACCTTTGCAATGGCTGAGATAGCCTTTAAAGTGGCTGTGATGACTTATTCAGTAGCCAAGATCACTTTTGTAGTGGCTGAGATAACGTTTAAAGTGGTTATGATTACTTCATGGGTGGCCAAGATCACTTTTGCAGTGGCTGAGATGACTTTTAGAGTCGCTGTGATCACTTCTTCAGTGGTCATGGTCACTTTTGTAGTGACCGAGATCACTTTTTTTAGGGCCTGACATACGATTATTAGTGGCCAATATCACTTTTGTATCAGCTGAGATAACTTTTAAAGTGAATGTGATCAAGATCGTTTTTTTGTGGCCAATATCACTTTTACGGGCTGACATAAGATTGTTAGTGGTCAACATCACTTTTGTAGTGGCTGAGATTACTTTTACAGTGACTGATAGCACTTCGTCAGTGGCCAAGATCCCTGTTGTAGTGGCTGAGATCACCTTTAAAGTCGTTATGAGCACTTCGACGGTGGCCAAGATCATTTTTATAATGGCGGAGATAACATTCAAAGTTATTGTAACCACTTCTTCAGTGGCCAAGATAACTTTTGTAGTCGTTTAGATATTTTAAAAAGTGGCTGTGATCACTTTTTGAGTGGCCCAGATTACTTTGTAGTGGCTTAGATAACCTTTAAATTGGCTGACATCAGTTTGTTTGTGGCCAAGATCACCTTTGTAGTGGCTGAGATAACTTCTAAAGTGGCTGTGATCACTAAAGTCTTCTACACTCGCCAAGATAACTTTTGCATTGGCGAGATAATTTTCAAGTTGCTGTGATCACTTCATCAGTGGCCAAGATCGCTTTTGTGGAGGCTGAAAAAACTTTTAATGTCGCTGTATTCACTTCTTCAGTGGTCAAGTGGTTATAATCACTTCTTCAGTGGTCAAGATCGCTTTTGTAGTGGCTGAGATAACGTTTAAAGTTGCTATGATCACTTCTTCAGTGACTAAGATACATTTTGTAGTGGCTGAGATAACTTTAAAAATGGCTGTGATCACTTCTTCAGTCGTCAAGATAACTTTTATAAAATGGCTCCTTAGAATGTAAAAGTAATAACAAACATTTATACCATATAAAGTTAACATGAGCGAGAAGTCTTGCAGGTATTGACTAGGAAAACGTCGGAATTTGTTCAAATGGAGGGATAAAATACAAAGCTAGCACTTAATTGCTGTACATTTCTTATTTAACAGAAATAAAATATTATGTATTCATGTTAAAGCCCTTGATAGTTACTTTTAACTGATATCAAAGATGCTTGTACCTTTTTTTTATTTTGGGTACCCGGTACTCATTGAGCAAAAATGTGAAACACTGTCAATTTCCCAGGGCTGGAAGAAAAGTGCCCAAATTTTACATCCAACCCAAAAATTGTGTCATCTGGTCAAATAGCTCATTATTTTTTATTCCAAATGGGTTTATTTTGAGGCAACAATAATTCTACAACATGTTTGAATCAAAACTAAATATTTATTATACACAAAAATCAGTTGAGAGAAATGTATTTTGACTATGTACTGAAAAAGTATGAAAAATAGGTAAAATTAGGTGTTAAAGTACTAACTTCAAGCTCTCTTGTGCATTTTTCAAAGATTAGACACAAAATATTTCACATCCGTTGCCTGTGCCAGTAGCTTTCTATTGATATCAAATATATTGATATAGCTCAAAATTTGACTAGGCCTACTGATTGGGCAAAACTGTGAGATACATACAGTTTTCCTGAGCCCAAAGAAAAGCACGCGAATTTTACATCTAACCCAAAAAGCATGTAATATGTTCACATAACTCATTATTTTTATTCCAAATGGGTTTATTTTAAGTCAACAATAGTTCTAGAACATGTTTGAATCAAAACTAAATATTTGTTATACACAAAAGTCAGCTCAGAAAAAAGTATTATGACTATTTACTGAAAAAGTGTGAAAAAAGGTCAAATTAAGGGTTAAAATACCAACTTAAAGCTCTCTTGTGCATTATTCAAATGAAAATTACCACAGTTTTAGCAAACAATCACTTCATACGCAATATATTTCAAATTGCGGTTTGCGATTTTGACGGTACTAGTGTTTAAAGGGTTTTTACGGTACTTTTGGACAGGATGATTTTTGTAAGACGCGCAGATTCGGATTCCTGAGAAATTTTCACTATAGGTGGAACTCTTAGATCGTATGGACCTTTCAACACAAATAAAACCCCCCTAGCTCTGGGACTAGATCTAGTTCCTGAATCTTACGCCACCATGGAGCTGCTCTTCACCCTGGGTAACTTATTACAGGCGGTTAACTTCTCCTTTCATTTCATTCTCTACTGTACAGTGAATGTGACGTTCAGGAGAGCTACAATCATGCTGTTCTTTATAGGTATGGCCAGAATCCGCTGTTATGAAGTGATCATAAATTCAGACACAAGAAGACGAAGCAGTATCTCTGTCAAAACCACTTTCTCAACGCTCAGCCAAGCTCGGAAGAGTAGCACTGCCGTGGATACCAAGGTCAAGTAAGGCCAGAAGAAGATCTGACATAATCTTATTGAAATCAGGAATTATATAATAATAATAATAATAATAATAATAATAATAAATCTTTATTTAACGAGGGTACATATATAAGCATACAATGATATAAAAAATCTGTAAAACTAAATATTACGAATCGCATAAATGAACATGCTTATAGGCCTATACTAACCTACTGGGCATAGCTCATCCGCCGTGGAGCCCTCACTTACGAACATACAATGAACTTAATAACTTTATTAATTACTCTAGTTTATTCTATTGGTCTGTTTTTATTTGTTGTTCACTTTCTATTATTAGGCCTACTTATTATCCTATGTGCTAGACCTGTGTATATAAAGTTTCAAACCAAATAACATGCACTCAAATTGGTAAAATATGTTGTGGTAAATGTTGATTACGGCCTAAATATTTTAACTTGGAAAGTGTCAATTTTCATAGATATACATATTCTTCGTCATTTGTTTGAAGCTGTGAATTGCGTCATCAATTCCAGCTTTAAATGAATCCGCATGACGTACGAGTGTTATTATCTAAAATAATACATGGTGGTTTGATACATGATAGAATTACATAATCAGCAGCATCCATCACTGCCAGACAGAAATTGCATTGGCAATAAAAAGTCCCATCTGGACTATGTCATGTGTAGGCCCTATACATGGTGTACAAACAACAAAAACACAAACATAAGTTAACTAATGTATAAAATGCATATAAAAAATCCTAATAAAAATTATAATTATAAGGAGATGAAACATATAATATGCAAATAAAGTGATACAATGTGCAAATGAAATGGTATAATGTGCAAATAAAAATGTGTACATGCATAAAATCACGCTTCTATTTTGCTAACAAATATGCGACCAGGTTTCGCCAAAAACTTAATAATATAGTGTTCTTGCTGAGTTAAAAGCATTTCAAATTTTCAATATAATTATTTGCTTTGTAAAATAAAACATCTCCTCATAAAAATAACTAAAATTGATTAAAAAATGTTCTTCGTCATCAACGGTAATAACACGGTGGTTCTTATAACAAGCGATTATTATTGATATTGTGGTGATTGTATCTCCCATCTTGGATTTGGACAAGTAAAATGTTAACCCTTAAAGCTCAAATTTATACATATTTTTGTATCCACTTGAAGTTGTGTCTCGTTACCGCGACCCACAACAAGTAAAACATACTTGCACATGTTCAATTTTAATTAAGAATATGCCAATCTCATTTGCCCTTCAAATTATGGTATTTAAAAAAAAACAAATTTAAAGTCACAAACGGCTATAGACATGTTCAACACATTAACCCTTTAACCACTAGAGTTGTTTAATTGAACTTTTCACTGACTTGAAGTTGTGTCTCGCCGACGCTATTCACAACTTCAAGTGGGTGAAAATCATTC
This sequence comes from Flabesymbios commensalis, assembly GCA_964017125.1. NCBI lineage: Eukaryota > Metazoa > Annelida > Polychaeta > Terebellida > Flabelligeridae > Flabesymbios > Flabesymbios commensalis. The sequence continues at coordinate 70,983,085 of OZ024909.1, read as the reverse complement.
AGATTTGACAAATAGACGTCTACGATTTTGAAATCTTACTGATTGATGTCACGTTGTATCTTTAGCTTGTTCAATAGCTGGTATTTAATGGGCTATTAATAAAAAAATTAAAAACACGAGAATAATCGGGACCAGTGGTTGAGGGTTCAGGGTTATGTGTAAAGCGGTAAATATCCACTTCTATTTCTAAGATGGTAATATATAAATAACCAAAGTGCTGCCCCAGCAAACACAAAACTTATGCATAACATTTATACAACGTTGGCTGTTGGTCCAGCATTGCATAAATGTTATGCAAATGTTTTGTGTTTGCTGGGACGTCTCTAACGGATTTTTGTCCTCCAAACAAGTGAACACGAAGGAATTGAAATGAATGGGATTTGAGGTCACCTTTGTGCACATATACCGGTGGCTAAACTGGGCTAGGAGATGAAATGAAATGACACTGCCCTCCAGACACAGGATTTGAAATTTGAGCCCTGACGGTCTGAGGCCGAGCACGCTACCTCTCGGTCACGGAGGCGCCCCACAATATTGCATTTTTACGAGTGAGCGCGGAAGAAACATTTTGTTTCTTTGAAACTTGAAGGCCAAAGCGAGGTTCGAACCCGCGATCTCCGACTTTCCAAGCAGGCAGCTTTAACCACTGCACCGGGGGCTCCGCACGGTAAACACGAAGGTGAAATGAGCTTCAAATCTGCTAGATCGGCATATGTTTTGATTCATTACATCTGTGGGTAATTTTATCCACTTAACCCTTGTCCTGCTAAGTTAAGCTATTTCAATTTTCATCCACTTAAAGTTGTGTCTCGCTACCGCGACCCACAACTTCAAGTGGCTGAAAATTACTCATATTTGTTTAATTTGAGCACAAATATTGGCAAATGTTGATGTTTAGGCACACATTTCATTCCCAATAACAGTGATTTGGTCGACTGATAAGACGGACTAGAAACAACAATAGTCGTGATTAGCAGGTCTTATACCGCCGGTCTCGATTATATTCTTTTTTTAATATTAATAAATACCAGTTTTCAAACATGTTAAAGATAAAACGCGATAGCAATCAACAAGATTTCGACAACAGTTGATCTCCATTTTATCAAAGCTTAATAATTGTTACTCACTTAAAGTTGTGAATCGCGTCGGCGAGACACAAATTTAAGGGGCTGAACATTTGAATTAAACAACTTGGCGGTTAAAGGGTTAAAGTTGAGGGTCGTGGCAGCGAGACAAAATTTTAAGTGGGTCAAAATTTGTATTGTATAACTTAGCGCTTAATGGGTTGACAACAATTTCTTCAAGATGTTTAGCATGTTTAAAGAACACTGACAATGAACTTCCTCTTCACCCATACAACGCTGAATTAATTTTGTTTTGAAGAACAAAGGTTTATTTCAATTTGAAATCATCATACATGGCTTAGTTATCTCTTTCTGATTCATTTTTATACCTATGTTATGCGTCTACGATCATTAGAAATGTTTTAATTCTTTTAGTGCGTGGAACGTCTTTAAACGTCAGAATCCGCCGTCTACAGACGTCTATAAAAACGGTCCCCGCGTTGTAAGGGTCAAAACAAGTTTTTTGAGCGTTCAGAAGTTAAATAAAACATTTTATGATTTCTCAATTTTTAGCTTATGAGTTACGAAAGGATTTCGGAAGTTGATGATAATTACAACTGTATGCAAATCATAGAAGCACTGAACTGAACATTTTCATATTTGTCATGTTTCAGACATTGTACCCATATAATTTAATAATACATGTAACTAATGTGGTAGCAGGTATTATCCCATGTTACGATTGTTTATTATTATTCTTAGCATTCTTATGGCAGAAAGTAAACTTGCAACTGGTTTCACGTGGTTTTTTTTACGCTATAAATATGTTAGTTAAGTTGGAAAGCTCAGTTAACAAGTATATCCATGTGTCATTGTCAACATCACAATGACAGCGGTTGTGATTGTCAACATCGCATTGATATCACAAAATCACATTCACATTTATATAGCGGTTGTGATTGTCAATATCACATTGATATAGAGGTTGTGTTTGTCAATATCACATTGATATAGCGATCGTGACTGCCAATATCACATTGATATAGCAGTTGTGATTGTCAATATCACATTAATATAGAGATTGTGATTGTATATTGTCTTGATATAGCGGTTGTGATTGTCGATATCACATTGCTAGAGGGGTTGTGATTATCAATATCACATTCATATAGCGGTTGTGATTGTCAATATCACATTGATATAGCGGTTGTGATTTTCAACATCATATTGATATAGCATTTGTGATTGTCAATATCACATTAATTTAGAGGTTATGATTATCAATATCACATTCATATAGCGGTTGTGATTTTCAATATCACATTGATATAGAGGTTGTGATTTTCAATATCACATTGATATAGCGATTGTGATTTTCAATATAATTTTGCTATAGCAGTTGTGATTGTTAATATCACATTGATATAGCGGTTGTGATTTTCAACATCATATTGATATAGCATTTGTGATTGTCGATATCACATTGCTAGACGGGTTGTGATTATCAATATCACACTCATATAGCGGTTGTGATTGTCAATATCACATTGATATAGCGGTTGTGATTTTCAACATCATATTGATATAGCATTTGTGATTGTCAATATCACATTGATATAGAGGTTGTGATTGTCAATATCATATTGATATAGCGGTTGTGATTGTCGATATCACATTGCTAGAGGGGTTGTGAATATCAATATCACATTCATATAGCGGTTGTGATTGTCAATTTCACATTGATATAGAGGTTGTGATTTTCACTATCACATTGATATAGCGATTGTGATTGTCAATATCATTTTGATATAGCAGTTGTGATTGTTAATATCACATTGATATAGCGGTTGTGATTTTCAACATCATATTGATATAGCATTTGTGATTGTCAATATCACATTGATATAGCAGTTGTGATTTTCAACATCACATTGATATAGCGGTTGTGATTGTCGATATCACATTGATATGGTGGTTGTAATTCTCAACATCACATTGATATGGCGTTTGTGATTGTCAACATCATATTGATATAGCATTTGTGATTGTCAATATCACATTGATATAGAGTTTGTGATTTTCGCTATCACGTTTCTAGAGGGGTTGTGATTGTCACCATCACATTGATATGGCGGCTGTGATTGTCAATATTACATTGATATAGCGATTGTGATTGTCAATATCATATTGATATAGCAGTTGTGATTGTCAATATCACATTGATATAGCGGTTGTGATTGCCAACATCACATTGATATGGCGTTTGTGATTGTCAACATCATATTGATATAGCATTTGTGATTGTCGATATCACATTAATATAGCGGTTGTAATTGTCAACATCACATTCATATAGCGTTTGTGATTGTCAATATCACATTGATATAGCGGTTGTGATTGTCAACATCACATTGATATGGCGGTTGTGATTGCTAACATCACATTGATATCGCTGTTTTGATTTTCAATATCACAATAATATAGCAGCTGTGATTGTCAACATCACATTATATGGCGGTTGTGATTGTCTATATCATGTTTATATGGCGGTTGTGATTGCTAACATCACATTGATATCGCGATTGTGATTTTCAATATCACAATAATGTAGCAGCTGTGATTGTCAATATCACATTGATATAGAGGTTGTGATTTTCAATATCACATTCATATAGCGATTGTGATTGTCAATATCATTTTGATATAGCAGTTGTGATTGTTAATATCACATTGATATAGCGGTTGTGATTTTCAACATCATATTGATATAGCATTTGTGATTGTCAATATCACATTGATATAGCGGTTGTGATTTTCAACATCACATTGATATAGCGGTTGTGATTGTCGATATCACATTGATATGGCGGTTGTAATTCTCAACATCACATTGATATGGCGTTTGTGATTGTCAACATCATATTGATATAGCATTTGTGATTGTCAATATCTCATTGATATAGAGGTTGTGATTTTCGCTATCACGTTTCTAGAGGGGTTGTGATTGTCACCATCACATTGATATGGCGGTTGTGATTGTCAATATTACATTGATATAGCGATTGTGATTGCAATATCATATTGATATAGCAGTTGTGATTGTCAATATCACATTGATATAGCGGTTGTGATTGCCAACATCACATTGATATGGCGTTTGTGATTGTCAACATCATATTGATATAGCATTTGTGATTCTCAATATCACATTGATATAGCGGTTGTGATTTTCAACATCACATTGATATAGCGGTTGTGATTGTCGATATCACATTGATATAGTGGATGTAATTGTCAACATCACATTCATATAGCGTTTGTGATTGTCAATATCACATTGATATAGCGGTTGTGATTGTCAACATCACATTGATATGGCGGTTGTGATTGCTAACATCACATTGATATCGCGGTTTTGATTTTCAATATCACAATAATATAGCAGCTGTGATTGTCAACATCACATTATATGACGGTTGTGATTGTCTATATCATATTTATATGGCGGTTGCGATTGCTAACATCACATTGATATCGCGATTGTGATTTTCAATATCACAATAATGTAGCAGCTGTGATTGTCAATATCACATTGATATATAGCGGTTTTGATTGGCAATATCATATTGATATATAGCGGTTGTGATTGTCAACATCACATTAGTATAGCGGTTGTGATTGTCAATATCACATGATATAGCGGTTGTGATTGTCAATATCACGTTGATCTGTTGATATGAGGTTGTGGTTATTATAATAATTGCAGCTATAACTGCGATTACTTTAATAATCATAATAATTAGGATGAAGCGTCGCGACCCAGCCCCGACTTGTGAATAAATTATGAATTATTTTAGCCGCGAATCGCTCAATTTGTACGTAATATTTTAAATTCACGACAGCTTAAATCGATCAATAATTGTACATTGTGAATAATAAATACACTTAATTTATGTAAAATAAATAATTTAATCTACGCAAAGTTATTTTATTTCACAATCATTTCATTCACACAATCGGGGAAGATACAGTTCAGCCTTCATAATAAAATTATAGGCATCATTTTCTTTTATCCCAGCCAGCCTAATGATAAAATGGGGTAGAGGCAAGACACGCTTTTACCATTTTTTAAACGAGGTGACTGTGGTCAGTTCTGCGAACAGCATGCAGTGGATGTCAGGATATCAGTTAAATAATAAAAATTAATAATAATAATAAGCCTATAATAGGGCGCAAGTTTTTAATAGTGTGCTCTCTTCGCTGCACACAAACATTACAATTCCTTTTTATCCCCCCGCCCGTAGAGGAAGGGGGATTGTAGTCGCGCCAGGATTCTGTCCGGCATCCGGCGTCCAGCGTCCGGCGTCACATTTTCTTGTGGGCGCAAAAACTACTGGTCAATTTTTTTTTAAATTTTTTAACATGACATGCTCAGCAACATAGGGATGTGCAAGTGATTTTTTAAAGATGCTACCAAAATTCAAAATGGCCGCCACAGGTCAACTCCAAATTTGTTTGTGGGTGCAAAAACTTTAAAATTTAACGTCAGAAACTCTTCAAATTCTTCAATCATGTTTCCCACAATATGGAAATGTCCAGGTGATTTTTTTAAGGTTTTGCTGAAATTCAAAATGGCCGACACGGATCAACTTTTTTTGCGGGTGTAAAAAATCAAAAATTAAAGTCAGAAATAATTCACATTTTACAATCACATTACCCACCATCTGGAAATGTACAGTTGATTTTACTGAAATTTAAAATGGCCACCACTTGTCGACTTTTTAAATATTTTGTGACCACATAAACTCTAACCTAATTTATGGCGGGGTATGATATAAGACTTCAGGCCTCTTGTTTCATTATTTTCAGATTAATATTACTGCAGGAACACAGAACGAATGCTTCTACTTGGTACGTAACTTGAAACTAAGGGGTGGACCAGATGATATATGAGGGAAGGGTGTATAGGCTATTAGTTTTATCCCAAGATAAACATTAAAAAAAACTACAGGACTTTTTCTAACATATATCAAAAGCAAACACTTTTTGTTGCGAAATCCTGAGCGATGTTTTTTGCGGAAAAATTAAAAGCCCCCTCTCCCCATGTATCAACTTATCGCTGGACGAGGTTTTTACGGATGCCGCACAGCCATCCATCACATTTTCAGTGACAAATTGAGCAGCACTGAATCTATCCCGTTATATCCAGAAAAATCAATGCTGTAAAAATATTTCTTGTTAGGCCTACATTCTCTGAAAAGCTGTATATATTATTAATTCCACTAGAAATATACAGCAAATTAAACCTTTATTTATAATCAAATAATGTTTCAATGAATCGAAAAGATGTATGAGAGGATTCAAATTGGTGCTTAGCATCGTAAATCACTTCATCAGACACTGTACTGTACAGATCCAATACAGCTTATAGTAGCCATCCTGAGGTTGATCTTGTAAGCATTGTCACCGGTATCATACTTTTTTATCGTATTATCATTGTCCGGTCGTGGTTGTGTCGGGGACCGTCTTTATACGTCAGAATCTGACGTCCGTAGACGTCAGATTCTGACGTACAAAGACGTTCCTCGCACTGAAAGAATTAAAATATTTCTAATAGCCGTAAACCCATAACACAATTTTTGGTCGCTGTGGCAACGTAGCAAGTGTGACGAAAGCCCCATTTAGCAGTTATTCTCGTATTCCTTATTTTGGACATGCATGTCTGAAATAAAATGTCGATCTTATTACTCACTTGAGTGATAAACGCGCAAATCAAAATTTAAATACTTTAATTAACGCAATTGTAGTCCAATGACATATTGCCATATTATGGGCATATCAAGGAGCAAATATAAAAATGTTTTAATTATAGGTGCACGTATAATGATTGCAGTGGACTCCAAACAACACTGTTCTCCGCTGTATCTAAGTATGATGCATAAGTATAGCCCTCCTGCTACAGACACATTTATGGAAAATGCCCATTTCAAATGGCGCAGTGGTATCTTCCACTGGTTATAAACATTCACGACCTGACCCAATTAAATGACTGTGACTGAAATGTAGACCCTTAACCCTTTCAGTGCGGGGACCGTCTTTATACCTCGGAATCTGACGTCTGTAGACGGCAGATTCTGACGTATAAAAACTTCAAGTGGGTGAAAATATAAATTCGATAATTTTGTGTTTAAGGGTTTAATAAGAAGGAGGTGACAATTACGATGACAGAAGTGCCAGAGGAGGGTGAATATGGAGAAGTATTTGAAAAAGAGGGTTAATTAAAGAAAATGTTTGAAATATTGATTGTAATGAGGAAGTGAGAAAATAATTTAATCTGTTATGTCGCATTGATTAATTATGTTTTAATACGACTGCTCTATTCATTAAAGCGTAATCACACGGAGACGATTGCCCACGCCACGTCCTGTTGTCGCCTCAAACGTCACGTGTCTAATCGCGCCGGCGCGCACGTTGGTGTGCTTATTCTTTAATTCACTTAATTGAGTCAGAATAAAAAGTGACAATTAAAAAGTATTTTTGCATCTGTGGAATAATCTTTCTCAGAACAGCAAGATTATTACAGTTGAATTATTCTGGTGAAATAAAGCACATCAATTTACGGACTGAAGATCTAGTAATTAAGAAATAATATTTACTCAGATATTCAGAATAGTAAACTTATTGGCTTGCTCTCTTTCGACCTTCGGAATGCTTTTGATACAGTAAACCATAAAATTCTTCCAGACAAATTAGAACACTACTGACTTTCGGGAATTACGAACTAAATGTATTGTTAAGTAATATTTTGATACAAGCAACGGATTATTTGACCCTGAAAACCCTAGTCTTATATGTAGCATACTTTAACAAGTTATTGTCAGAAACCGTGATTTGTCGGTCATCCAGTACTTACAAATAAAAAAGTAATTGTTACCAGATAATACAAGGTTCAGATCCTATGCTACTGGACTATGTATGTACATGAGAGTGCAAAAAAAATATTATGTCGTTCTTGCATGTCTTGGCCGATTCACATTCATGGATAATAATTATTATTAAATCTTGCCCAGTTTAAACTACTTGTGTATATTTATTTGCATACGCAGGTTCCATTAACCATTACAGTGTGAGGATCGAGTTCAGTCGTCATATCAGAATCTGACGTCTGTAGACGTAAGATTCTGACGTATAAAGACGGTCCCCGCACTGAAAGAGTAAAAATATTTATAATGGCCGTTCTTAAAATAGGTATTCAAATGAATCGGGAAAAGCTAACTAAGACATTTATGATGGTTACAAATTGAAAAACCCTTTGGTCTCCATGGTTTATACGAAATAATTCAGCGCTTCCAGGGTTAAGATCGGCTCACGCTCGCACGTTTGCCTTGTTTGTTTTTATGGGTTTGATGGGCGGAGGCCCTGGGGTAGTGGATAGCACCGCTGCCTTTCACGCTACAGCTCGGGGTTCGTTTCCAAGTTACAGCTATAATGTGACCCTCTGAGAGGGTCACATGATAGCCAATCACCCCATATAAGGACATAATTATTCATACCATATAAGGGGTGATAGATCACCTTTAACCCACTAATCACGACAACAGTCGTTCTCAATCCGTTTTATCAACCGATTAAATAACTGTTATTTGGAATAAAATAAGTGTTCAAATATAATGATTTATTAATGTTTGGTCTGAAAAATAAACAAATATATGGGTAATTTTCACACACTTGGATGTCAAGTGTGTGAAATTTTAATCGGGAAGGGTTATCTGATGGCGCATGCGCATGATAATGTTTACATTTTGAATTTCCGGAAGAAAATACCACGATTAAAGCAATTTCCGGAAGTCTAAAAGATCTGTAGTTCTGCATATACTTGTATAAGAAGATGTAGAAGACATAGCCGATGATGCGAAAGCACAGTTTGATTTGGTTCGTGTGATTTTATACATTTTGATCAGTAACCTTGCCGACCCCTGTGTGACACTTTGTGACTTGCTCAATACACACCTGTATAGGGAACTCCTGTCAGTCATACTGGTCATGGTGTGATCAACACTGCCACGTGGACACTGAGCTGTTAATCACAGGACTCCTGCCTAAACGACAGCTGTCAGCAAATCCACTTCAGCTGAAGACGATGACGAAACTACAGAGACCGTTAACCCTTTGTTTCCAAACAACAAGAGTGGGCCGATTGACGAAGGAAGATACATTGAATGAACTCCGGAAACATGTGAAAGCAGAAGACATCAAATGCATCCAGTTAACTGCAAATAAAGGACGGATAACAATATTTGAGGAAAATACAAAAAATCAATTAGCCATCAAAACTGTAAATATAAAAGGAAATCCAGTCAAGTTCCAAAATCCTGACAGCGATATAACCAATGCTACAATTAAAGATGCCCCTATTAAACTTATAGAAGATACAGTGATAGCAGCGTTGTCAAACTTTGGCCATATTGTACCCCAAAGTAGGAGACGTGGTAAAATTAGAAGCACAAACATTCTGACAGGTACAAGATATGTACAGATTAATGACGTCGTGAAAACCATAGCAACAGAGATAGAAGTAGGAGAGTTTCAAACTCGGGTGTTCTGCGACAATGGTAAGACCGAGAGCAAGCACTGTGGTGACACCTCTCATCCCAGTTACCGATGTCCTCTAAGGCCAGGACAAACAAAGAAATGTTTTAGATGCTACAGCACCAGTCACCTAGTGGACAAGTGCCAGAATGAGAAGGTATGTAACTACTGCGGACAACCCGGGCACAAGCAGAAAGAATGCGACGCAAAAAAAAGAGATAGAACAATATGGTGACTACCGGTACAAGATAGCCGAAGGACGATAATCTGCCAACCTGGAGGCCACTAGCTCCTAGATAAAAATGAGCAAGACTGCCCCAAGTGATGAAAAGACAGACGTATTGATAACTGTGGCTGCAGATTTAGTGGAACCCACAAAACCTACGCCAATACCTGTCATTGTTAGTGGCAATATTGTCACTAACAGTACAAGGAAATGAAATGAATCGGGCTTTAGGCCACCTTTGTGCACATATAGGCTAAACTGGGCCAGGAGAACCTCCTGAGGAAACAGTACAAGGAGCAATAAAAACAACGAAAACAACAGCGAAAGCGGACCTAATAGCTCTAGCCCTAGCCGCAACAAAAACAATAAGGATGTAGAAATACGAAGATCTGACAGTAACGACAACAGCACTAGCAACAGCACCGATGTTAACATCAGTAGTAGCAACAACGATATCTCCAATAATATGTTGATCATCGGAGCATCCCTACTAAATCACATTGAGTCGCCAGATGGTGTCATTATTTCAAATCAATCTAGCGCTACACTTGATATGGCAGAGCAGCAGAAGAAGACAGTGACCAAATGAAATGAATCGGGCTTTAGGCCTCCTTTGTGCACATATAGGCTAAACTGGGCCAGGAGAACCTCCTGAGGATGGTGAGATGATTGAGATGACACTGTCCTCCAGACACAGGATTCGAAATTCGAGCCCTGGCGGTCTGAGGCCGAGCACGCTACCTCTCGGTCACGGAGGCTCCCCACAATACTAACTTTCACACGTGGATGGGGAAGAAACAATTTTGTTTCTTTCAAACCGCCGAGACCGGGAACCGAACCCCGGACTCTGGCGTGAAAGGCAGCGGTGCTAACCACTACCCTAAGGCCCCCGCCCAAGACAGTGACCAGGAGCTGAAACCATCAGAAATACCCAGCTGCAAAACTCGGACTGTGTTCCATACCCCCAAGAAAGAAAACATGAAATGAATCGGACTTTAGGCCACCTTTGTGCTCATATAGGCTAAACTGGGCCAGGAGAACCTCCTGAGGATGGTGAGATGATTGAGATGACACTGTTCTCCAGACACAGGATTCAAAACTCTAGCCCTGGCGGTCTGAGGCCGAGCACGCTACATCTCGGTCACGGAGGCTTCCCACAAAACTGACTTTCACATGTGGATGGGGAAGAAACAACTTTTTGTTTTTTTCAAACCGCCGAGAACGGGAACCGAACCCCGGACTCTGGCGTGAAAGGCAGCAGTGTTAACCACTACCCTAGGGCCCCCCCCCCCCCCAAGAAAGGGTAACAGCAGTGACCAGAAGCAGTGTAATGAGGTGGCACGGGTTGTCAATGAGTACATGAGCTCACTTGCTGATGCACAACCAGACCAATACACATTCATTGACACATGGTCTAAGCTGTGGTCATCAAAAGGTCATGCCATCAAACAATACTATGATTCAAACGACCCAAAAGGTGTTCACCTAAGTAAAAAAGGGAAAGAACTGTTGATAAACAAAAAAATGAGTACGATGTGTCCCACAACAGCAAAGAGAAAAAACAGCTCGACACACAGTCCATCAGCAGACAACACCACCAAGGAACAAAGACTTGATAGCCAACAAAATGTCGATCTGATCACTTTTACAGACACTCAATAGGACAATTGGCCCACACAATATCATTACTCGAGAGGTATCCATCAACAATGACAGACAATTGTCCCAGCGGTCTCTAGATTGGTTATCATTCACCTCAACGTGTGTGGTCTTAAGTCTAAATTGAAGCTTCTGGACTTTGAAGAATTTATCCAACAATACAAATTGATATTTTTACCAGAAACAAAACTAGACGAGCTAGATTATATAACGAATCCAAATTACAAGATATTTACAAATAACAGAAAAATTAAGAAACGAGCATCTGGCGGTGTTGCTACTCTTGTTCACAATTCAATAACTGATCATGTAACTGTTCTTGACACAGACATTAATAGTACAATGTGGATTAGATTAGATAAACGCCTCTGTCAAATCCCCATTGTATTTGGCTTAGTATACAATCCACCAGATAATTCACCCTACGCTGATATTTCAATATTCGATCAGATTGAAAATACTATAATTGACATTAAATCTCAAAATTAAAAAAACGGAATTTGCTTGTTAGGTGATTTCAATGCAAGAACAGGTACATTATCAGATCGAATAGAAACAACTGACACTATGTATGAAGATGGAACTGTAATGCTGGATACCGATGATGCCAGCTGTACAACGAGTCAGAGTAGAAGAGCTAGGCTAAATTCTGACAAAGTTATAAACCAAATGGGTTGAAGATATGTGTCGTAGTCTGAATTTACATATATTGAATGGCAGATATGGCGGAGACCATGATATTGGCAAACCGACTTGTAAAAATTCAAGCACAGTAGATTATATCATTATTTCAGAAAATCTAAGTAAAATTATAAGTGATTTTGATATATTAGAATTTGACAGAATTTTATCTGATATTAACTGTCCGATATATGCCTCTTTTGATATAACCCCGCAGATATCGGCACAATATAAAGTAAAACATTATGAACCACATAAAACCACAGAAAAAAATAAATTTAAATAGAATTCTAACTTCATTGTTTGAACAACGATATTGAAGACAGTATACATAGAGCAAAAATAAAAGGCAGTCCGTTAGAAGAAGATATAAATGAAATTGCTAATGTCATTAGTGAAGCATTGAAGAAAGCTGCGTATAACTCGGGTATGGTAAAATCTACTCAAAAAACGAATGTAAAAAAGAGACGAAGACAATTGCCACACAAACCATGGTATGCTGATTGTTATGAGAAATCTAGAAAAAGTATGATAAAATTCAGAAAGCAATATAGAAAAGACAAAAATACATAAAACTTAAATCTGGTCAAAAAGTCGAGCACAAAATATAAGGGAATAGTGCATAAAGCTTATTCTGAATATTAAAAGAAATTAATTTCTTAATTACGCCTGCTGCAATCTGAAAATCCCAAAGAATATTGGAAAATTATTAAAGGGGAGAAGAAATCTGAAGTTAAGCATAAAATATCCTTGGATCTATTTAAAGAACATTTCGAGAAACTCGTGCTTGGAAATGAAGGTGTTAATGTAGGTAACATAACTGGTGACCTCCACAATATGCCACCAGATACAATGCTAAATAGACCATTTACACATCAGGAAATAGCTGAAGCTATAACTAAACTAAAAAATAATAAAGCAGGGGGCTCGGATCAAATAATAAATGCATTTCTTAAACATTCACGGAACGAATTCGTTCAATATTACACAACGTTTTTTAATTTAAGCTTAAAATCAGGACATATGCCAGCCGATTGGTGTCAGAGTGTAACTCGGCCTATTTATGAAAACAAAAGAGACATTGATGATCCCAACAACTACAGAGGAATTTCACTGCTAAGCTGTTTCGGAAAACTTTTCACAAGCTGTTTAAATAGACGATTAACTATACTTATTGAAAAAAAAACATTGTACAAGCAGAACAAGCAGGTTTTAAATCCGATTTTTCAACCATTGATCATGTGTTTGTCTTAAAATCACTAGCTGATATGTATCTCAGTAAGCGCCAGCGACTATATTGCTGTTTTGTCGACTATAACAAAGCATTTGATGCGATCAATAGAACAACTCTGTGGTCTAAGATGTGATCCTCTGGAATTTCAGGGAAAATAATTAATGTGATAAAAACATGTATATAAAAGCAAAATCAAGTGTATCATTAACAGCCGAGGCGGAGTCAGATCCGTTTCGCTGTAACATTGGCGTTCGACAGGGAGAAAATCTTTCTCCGCTTCTCTTCTCAATATATTTACAAGATCTAAAGTCCTTTATATCTCGTAAATGTGATGGCTTAAAAGACATAGAAAACATGCAAAAAGAACATCTTGATGAAGAAATTGTGACATATTTTAAACTGTATATACTTTTATATGCTGATGATACAATGATACTAGCTGAAAATCCTAATGACCTACAAGCATTATTGAATGAAATACAAAAAATATTGTGATACTTTTGATTTGCACCTAAATGTAAATAAAACCAAAATCCTATTTTTTTCGAGGGGGGGGGGAAATTACGAAAACACCATATTTTTAACTTTGGTGAACATATACTTGATACTGTTGATGAATACAACTATTTAGGCTTAGTTTTTAATTATAATGCCAAATTTAAAATTGCAAAATCGCATTTATATCAGAAAGGATGCAGAGCTATGTTTTCTCTTCTAAAAAACCCCAGAAATTTATCTTTCCCACTGGATATAATGTTAAAATTAAAACTTTTTAATGTAATTGTTAAACCAGTAGTATTGTACGGAGCTGAAGTTTGGGGCAGTGAAAACTGTGACATACTTGAGAGCATCCAGCTTGGATTTTTAAAATATGTTTTATCTGTAAATAAGTTCACTTCTTCTATGATGGTTGACGGAGAGCTGGGCGTTGTTCCCTTACATGTTGATATTAAATTTCGTATGTTGACATATTGGGCAAGGTTGTGTTTATGAGATAAACACAAGATATCTAATACCATTTATTCGTTATTATATACTTTAGATGAAAAAAATATATTTAAATCTGAATGGATACAAACTGTAAAAACAACACTGAACTATTGTGGGTTTTCTAGATTTTGGTTCAATCAAACACTTCCATGCTCTATTGAAGCATTCAAACAGTCAGTCAAGCTGAGACGAAAGGATCAGTTTATACAAAAATTGCTGGAATCAATATCACAAGGAGGAAAATGTACTATATATCGTATCATTAAACCAAAGTTCGGCTTTGAAAATTATTTAGATGATTTACCAGATTTATTGAGAAAATATTTTACCAAGTTTAGATGCCGAAATCATCGCTTGCCCATAGAGGCCGGTGTCCGGTCCCAAGTCCTTCGTGATATGCGTGTATGCCAATTTTGTAAAACAGATATAGGAGATGAATATTTCACTATTTACTTTGCTGAGTTCATTTCAAAGAAAAACGTAGAAAATATATAGAGGCAAAATACTAGAGGACCTTAAACGATTTACCTACAAAAACTTTTAAAACAGGCATAGGGCGAAAAGCTTAAACAATTGGCTATTTTTGCCAAAATAATAATTTGTACATTTTAGAAATGACCTTGTATATATTGTATCATGTGCTAACGCCTTCCTGGCAACTCTGTCTTGTCTTCTACTAAAGTAGACCATCAGAATAAACTACTTGTTAATTGTTACTCAATCTCAATCAGACTGTGTCTAGAGACAGAATCTCTCTGGTTTAGTCTTGGGTCGGACCGATCTAATATTAATGGCCACTTCTATAACACACACTATTAAATTATGCAACACATCCTTTATTACGGCGCCCAGCCTGACAGTCTGTTTACATTCATGAACTGCAACGAAATTGCTCTTCGCGCTTTTTTTCTACCCTTGTTTAACCCTTTGCCTGCGAAGTCATCTTATATAAATTTTCACCCACCTGAAGTTGTGTCTCGTCACCGCGATCCACAACTTCAAGTGGGTGAAAAATACTCATATCTGTTTAATTTGAGACCAAACATTTGCAAATCTTCATTTCATTCCAAATAACTTTTAACCTGCTTGTAAATAGATTAAAAATGACATAAGTCGTGTTTAGCCGTTAAAGGTTTAACCTCCCCCACCCTCTTACTCTGTGCAGTGCCCTAAGTCAATCCAATTCTAAAACAATTTTCATGTAATTGAATACTGAATAATGAATACTGAAAAGCAGTATTTTCTGGTTATGCAGCGACTTCTCTGTACATTTATCAGAAAAAAGGTAGGGTTCTCTTCACTCAGTTTAGCCTTTATGTTCACAAAAGTGACCAAAAGACAAATTCATTCATTCATTCCTTTACTCATTAATTTCATTCATTTATTTATTCAAGCATTCATTTATTCGTCCTTCATACATTAATTCTTTCATTCATTCATTCATTCATTCATTCATTCATTCATTCATTCATTCATTCATTTATTTGTTCGTTCGTTCGTTCATTCAGCCCTCCATTTCTTCATTCCTCCCTTCCGTCATTCATTCATCAATTCATTCATTCATTCATTCATTCATTCATTCATTCACTCACTCACTCACTCACTCACTCACTCACTCACTCACTTATTTATTTATTTATTTATTTATTTATTTATTTTTTTATGTATTTATTTATTCATTTATTCATTCACTTATTCAATCAATCATTCATTCATCCATAAATAAACTTTTCTGCATTCATCCATTCATTCATTTAGTCATTCATTTGTTCATTTATTCATTTGTTCATTTATTCATTTATTCATTTATTTATTTATTCATTTATTCATTTATTCATTTATTCATTTATTCATTCTTTCATTTATTCTTTCAATTATTTATTCATTCTTTCATTTATTCATTTATTCATTTATTCATTTATTCATTCATTCATTCATTCATTCATTCATTCATTCATTCATTCATTCATTCATTCATTCATTTATTCATTCATTCATTCATTCATTCATTCATTCATTCATTCATTCATTCATTCATTCATTCATTCATTAATTCATTATTCATTCATTCATTCATTTATTCATTCATTCATTCATTCATTCATTCATTCTTTCATTCATTCATTCATTACTTCCTTCATTCCTTTATTCCCTCATTTATTCATCCACCCATGTGTTGAGGTAGACCCTACACCTACATTGTTGATCATGCATGGCACAAATCCCATTTCGTATTCTTTGAAGTCGGAAAAAATCTAGTGTAAAATTTGAGTTATTTACTGATGTCTCAAATTTAACAATAAATATGAGTGATGTTCACCCACTTGAAGTTGTGGGTCGCTGTAGCGAGACACAACTTCAAGTGGGTGAAGATTTAAATAAAATTAATAAAATAATTTAGAGACAGAAAGGTTGATTAAGATAACATAGCAGGTAGAGAGGTAATGGATACAGATGACACTGTGTGATTATTGTCTAAATGAGATAAGTAGCTCGCCTATCCCTTGTTGACGGACGGCAGTTAATTAATATAATCAATCAGCAGGGGTAGATGGCTACAAAAGAAATGTGGCTATGTATCAAATATGCTGCTAGTCAGGTACGTGTAATAACAATTTGTAACAATTAATTCAGGAGAAAGTGCCTTCAATAATCAATATAAATGTGTCGCGCTATTAAGACACACTAAATGGGTTCTATGAATACGTTTCTACTGAATACGGAACCATTACTCACAGTACTGACTATAATCACGGTAGATAGGTAGAAACTGCTATGACACAGTTAAGGACAGTAAACAATTTGAATGCGAAAGAAATTAGGTAAAATAGATTTCAATTTTAAAGCTATGTAGACATGCTAAGTATAGTACTCTACTCCAAACCACGCCCACTCAGATATATCATTATAAGATAAAGTGACTAAAACAAGTAATGACCCTATGACAGGTATGGTTGGAGTAGAGAACTTGGTCCGGTAGACATCAAATTATACAAAGAGTTTTAGCATTTCTTTATTAACCCTTGCTTGGAGTATAGATGTATACTCGATCTTCATTTCAACTGAGACAGAGGCATATTAAACGTTTTGATCATACTGAAATAAATTTAAAACACACCACTACATTATTTTCTTTGTCCGACCACTACATTCTAAGCCGGGAATTGAGAGTTGTTGATCAAGTACACACCAATTATCATGGTAGGCTTATTGTGCTATAATCAATCAGGTGTGACCGAGCTGTTGATTATGAGGGATCCTCATTGTGGTCGGATGTGTTTTAAGTCAGTTAATCCTCGGAGCTCTACATTCTTAGCTGTGGAAATAGCCTCGGCCATGGGCCTCGGCCTTTTCCACAGCTAAGAATGTAGAGTTACTGGGGCTTTATCCTATACGGAAAGTTCATTCACTTCTACGTGAGTGGTGGAAGGAAATTAAAGATCTGCCAAACATTGATATTTGCTGTTTACCCCTTTCAGTACGGGGACCGTCTTTATACATGTACGTCAGAATCTGACGTCTGTAGTCGTCAGATTCTGACGTATAAAGACGGTCCCCGCACCGAAGGGATTAAAATATTTATAATGGCCGTAGACCCATAGCATAGGTATTAAATTGCACTGTGAACTTTTGAAGTTTTAAACCCCTGTCCCACATTGTTGGATTGCAACGGAGGCTTCATCCGTGTTCCACTCTCACACATTACACACGGATCGCATCACGTAATAGACACGGGTGCATTTCGGAGTCATCAGGAATGCTCTGGATCCAAATTGTATAGAATGCTTCCAGACTGAGTGTTCCAACCATTCCCTTCTACAACTAACTAATTTATTAAAGTCAATTTAACCAAAAACATGAAAATAATATTATTAATTTCATTTTAATTCACTGATTATTTTTATTACCACAGAAGGGCTGTGAAAGGGGCAGTGGACAATATTTAGAATAAATGGCGTTCCTATTCTTACAGCGTTAAATATCTAATGATCAATAGCCAGTTAAAATGTTATATCAATTTATGTATGTGGGTTGCAAAATCATGCTGCGCACACTTCAACATTAGGGCCTTAACACTTTCGAGCTTCAGATGAATAAAATCAGTTTCACTTGATAAGGGTGAAAAGTAAGCAGTTATGATCTTTTTGCAGATTATAATCGCTCTCATTTACATAAAACATTTATTAATTAGATGTGTATTGATAAAACTAAGCTTAAGATAAAAACATACTGGATGATAAAACAGTGAAGTAACTTCCGGATCTAACAAGAATATCACTGTAGATCTGGTGATATTCGCGAGATTTGAGTTTTCGCGGGGATGACAAATTCTCGAATTTAAGAATCTCGTGAAATTTTTTATTATAATAGCGCTACTGACATCGAAATTGATCATTGACGAATTCTAGACTTCACGAAAAGTCCCAAAATTACAAATTCGCGAAAATTTAAACACACAAAAATTACCAGATCTACAGTATCTGCAAAAACAAACAGCTCTTGAATAATAACAATATATTCTCGAAGCTGTCGTAGTGATTATCGGTGTTTATGAATGCATATAGTACCGTTCGCAATTGATCATTCACGAATTCTAGACTTCAAGAAAAGTCCCAAAATCACAAATTCGCGAAAATTTAAACACACAAAAATGACCAGATCCACAGTATCTGAAAAAACAAACAGCTCTTGAATAATAACAATATATTCTCGGAGCTATCGTAGTGATTATCGGGGTTTATAAATGCATATAGTACCGTTCGCAATTGATCATTCACGAATTCTAGACTTCAAGAAAAGTCCCAAAATCACAAATTCGCGAAAATTTAAACACACAAAAATGACCAGATCCACAGTATCTGAAAAAAACAAACAACTTGAATAATAACAATATATTCTTGAAGCTGTCGTAGTGATTATCGGTGTTTATAAATGCTTATAGTACCGCGTGGTGATTGGTGAAAGTGCTATAAGCAGCAGTATTTCTACCATACGAGTGTATTATTTAAATGAGCTCTATGATTCTCTATAGTGACTCTATTTCACTCTGACAAATAGCTAATGTAATCAATGAAGAATGTAGCAGTACATCATGCTTATGATGTGTTTTTGTACATTTGAAGAAGCTGGGATTTCTCACGCAATGACCATCTTCTCAAGAATAAAGCCACTATGACTGATGCATATTATTATATGTCCTTTATGATAGATAAATATTTATTGACATAAAGAAAAGTCATTACTAACTTATTTGTCATAAAAATTATGAATATGTGCATGTATACATGTATGTATATGTGCATGTATATACATTAATTTGCTAAAATCACACGATAATTTACATGGTATCACAGACAAAATTACAATCATATTAAGAGACATTGCCATAGTAAAACACTGGATATTGCGATAAAATAACAGATAATTGATTACTACTTGAACAATGCCAATATATGAACATAGAAGGTCTATCATTTTGTTTCCCGCAACAAAACCAGAGATAAAATAACTATTATGTATGCTCCACAAATCATATATGACAGCAAAAAAGACACTCTGGAAAGCGTAGAAACCTAAAGATATATACAAATGCATAATTATGGTACTGGAATATGTACAGTAATGTAGTAAAACGACGTTAAGGATTATAAAGAACTTTAAAAAGCAAACATAATCTCAGGTAAATGTAATAAATACCAAAATCCGCAAAACAAGTAACTCCGAGCCATGTGACCAGGAACGCACAGTCGCTATGTAGGTCTATGTGCCCGGAGATTCCTTGATATTATCGAGTATTGATGACTTAGTGAGAAATAACAATAAAAATTACGGATAAAAATTATGTGTGTCATTTACGCAGGACATGACACTCACACAATAGCATTAAAGTTTATATAATTAACTAGTGATTTATTATTCAAAATATTGGCTCTCGCACAGAACAAGATGTAATTATTACATCGTGTTGCTATTACTTGTTACAAATTGAAACAATTTGCATTGGAGACAGTGTCTTTTCAATCACGTACAAATAAATGAAGCTGGGTTAAAAAATCTTAGTGCAATATAATAATTCAATAAAGTCGCTTAGGTGCAAATATATGGAACAATGATGTATTATTAGGACGTCCGTTTGGCATTAGGTAAATAATTATAATAACTTTCGCCCGTTATCACATTCAACGATTATCCTCATATCTCCTGTCTTATTTATACATGTATACTAGAACGCCAATTGTCCGAGACTATACATTAAGCGGCAGTCCTAAATAACAAGCGTTACCATGGTGACATCTACTTTATTATTATCTTTATGTTTCGTTGAATAGATTAATCAAGTTTTAATTAAAACGTAAAAATCGTAAGACATCGTGATTGCATTTCCTTCACAGCTCCCACTACTCTGCCCATTAACTATAGGCTCAGCAATGGACGATGACACAGTGTTGTTTTGCTTTCGTCCCACCGTCTATGACGCTGGCCCAACACCAAGACGACACTGAGTTATCTGTTTGTCGGATTATTTAATCAGTTTATTGATATTTTTATTCGAATAGATTTTCTCGCCTAGATATTCAATATTATTACTGCCACAATCAATATAATAAACCAGAGTTGGCTTGAAGTTGGGCCTACGTCTTTGACATCTGCCCAACATCAAGCCAGCTTAGATCCATTATATCATGTTTGTTAGGTAGGGAATACTAGAAGGTGTTTCATCTCAGATTCTGTTTCTCATTACGCTGCAGCGTCACGCCTACATATTATGTGTTTATAACACAAACTCCGTAGAGTGGTTGACCAGGCAACTCTAACATCGTAGACGGTGGGGCAAAAGTAAACCAATGTTGAACCAACGTCTCATGTCTGCTTGGTACCCAGATTTAATGTTGGGCCAGCTTCGTAGACTTTGGACTAGCAGTAAAACAGCATTGGGTGACATCGCAAGCATAATCTATCGACAAAACATAGAATTGTCTGATTTTTATTTTGATGAATTCAAATAATTTTCACTGATTTGAAAATTCAATCGCTGAAAATTAAACAGAATCACCACTGGCACGCACGATGCGAGAAACGTCATTTATATTCTCGCTGCATGTTTTTATTCGCCGTGGCTTCGGCTTTATCGCGTAAGTGATTTCATTTCATTTGACGCTGACAATTAAATTTGTAATATTCATCTTAAATTTGTTGTATTTGCCAACCAAATCATGGATATTGGGGACGAAATGAGTGTTTAAAACATCAAGATTTGCAATTCCTTGGTTTCAAATTAAAATGTGGATTTTCAACCTCTTGAAGCTGTACGTGGCTCGCGGTAACGGAACACAATGTTAAAGGTGATCTATCACCCCTTATATGGTATGAATAATTATGTCCTTATATGGGGTGATTGGCTATCATGTGACCCTCTCAGAGGGTCACATGATAGCCAATCACCCCATATTAAAGGAAACACTTGTGCCCGATCTTGTGACAGCTTTGATTTATTTGTCACAAATGTATTCATACTATATAAGGGGTGATATGTCACTTTTAAGTGGTGAAAATACGTTACGCCTGTGTTGATTCAACCCTTTAAGCGCTGTTTTAACGCTCATTTCGTCTCACAATGATTGTAATTTAGCATGTTAATAAAACTGATTTATGCAATATTGTGGGCGCCTACGTCGTACGTGACTGAGAGGACACAAATTTCGAATCTTTTGTTCGGAAAGCAGTGTCATCTCATACATCTCACCATCCTCAGAAGGTTTTTCTGGCCCATTTTTGCCTATATGTGCACAAAAGTGGCCTAAAACCCCATTCATTTCATTTTTATTTACTAGAGCCGTAAACTGGACAGATCTAGCAGCATGTAATCGTGCGACGACAGGAAAACATTATTTTAATACGTTCTTATATAATACAACCAGAAACCCAATTAACACGATACACCGACCCAATGTTGGCTCAATGTTGGGTCATCATTGCAGATGATGGTCCAATATTGAACCAACAGTGTGTCGTGTATGACAGGGAATTGTTATTGTGGCCAAGGAAATTCCTTGCTGTGGCCATTAATTTTCGGCTTTTATAGTCCGATTCACATTAATTAACCGTGGTGAATGATTTTCGCCAATTTCTCGGTCAATTCTCAACCAATTTTCATGAAACTTTACACACATTATTTCCCATTCATGTCGTGGCTACCTTGAAAAATTTCGAGAAGTTTTGACAAACATTTTAGAAGTTAGACCATTTGACATGTAATAAATAAATTAAAATGTTGCCCTCTACAAACCCAACTTTCTGGGTAGTCGCGACATGACTGGAAAATAGTGTGTGCAAAATTTCCTGACAATTGGTTGAGAATTGACTGAGGAATCCGCGAAATCATTCACCCTGGTTGATGCATTCAATGTGAATCTGACTATAGTATGGTGGTATATCTGCGATAGAAGGCGATGTCACCTACAGTGAGCGCTCGATATTATCAAAAAATAATGTGGCTGAAATTGATCGCGTATTTTGTGGTAGATACTTAGTTAATCAAATATCTCAATGTTTTTTATTATAGGCTTACAAAATTATTTTTCGTCGTTTGAAGCTGGAAATTATAATTATCGTACTCCCACAGGTGTTATCGACCATGAGACTTGTACTGATAACTTCCTGTATCGACCAAAACATGTAAACAATTAGTTTTCCGGTTGCGAACTATTTACGTTATACTGACGCATTGTAGTCTAAATATATTAATTATCAGTTAAACATGTGGATGGTCGTACGTTAAAATGCATATGGCACTGCGTTTTGGTCGATAAAGGCTAGGATCTTATCGCCGTGATTGGATCTCAAAGGGTTAACTCTGCAGTGAGCACAGCCATAAGTAGATTGAGTAAAGTTAATCTTAACCCTTATCCTGCTAAGTTAAAGGGACTGGCCTAGGCTAAAATCATAAAAAAACCGGTGATTTTATTTTGGCTTTTTAATATGACCATATGATGTAAACATGTCCATAAACTAGAACTGCAAAGTTTTTTAATTTTTCTGCTGCGCATTCACCAGTTAGACTAGATATAGAGACAAAATTCATGATTTTTAATTATTGACAACCATGTCAAAATTAGAAATACGGGAATGTTGACTATGTAGAGTTAATCGTATTGTGCAGATGACCTTGTAAGGAGACTAACCATCAGCAGGGTGCTAATTTAGCTTGATTAATTGATCAAATGATCATCGTGCATGTAACAATCTCGAGGACATTGCCTCGTCGCTTCATCTTTTATTCATAACGGACACTTCATCACACCCCACATGTTTAATTAGGGTCTGACAACTGTACTCCGTGACCTTTTGGTTATTAGGCGTTTGGATAATGTGTTTGTATATTATGTATTTCACTTGATTTACCGGGTACTTACTAAATGTTGTAAAAAAATGCCTACTTGCAGCACAGATGTTACCAGGAATTTTATAACCATTACGCTTTTAATTTTGAATAACCTAGAATCGAATAAAATATGAGAAATATGGTATGGTGTTCGAGGATTCCTAGGGAAGGCATCCTACCTGGCACAATTATTCTCTAAACCCCCCCCCCCCCCCCTCCTCCTCTCTTTCTCTCCAACATCATGTCTAATAATGTTACAAATATATTTTCTTAGTAGACCTACAAAATCCTTTAAATTGTTTGTCACTTTTCGTGTTAAGAGAACTTTTGATATTGGATTACATAATAGCACATATAAACCATTTCAATTAATTAAAAAGTAATTATATAATTATCTTGGCTGTCCATTTATTATCAAATTATAAATTATATTAACTAATCATTTTGGATAATACATAATTATGTAATTAACGATGTTGATTAAACTGTCTTTATGCTATCTCAAATGTCCATTAAAAAACATAGTGTAATAGGCCTAAGTAACACTGGGTGGATACATTGACTACGCTGCGTAATGCATCCCTCAACCCTCCTCTCCCCAATAAGCGTTATGTAATTGTTGAACGGCCCCTAGAGTTCGGGTTTCGGTTCCCAGTCTCGGCGATTCACTCGTAAAACTCAGTATTGTGGGGAGTCTCCGTGACCGAGCGGTAGCGTGCTCGTCCTCAAATCCTGTGTCAATTTTAAATCCTGTGTCTGGGGGCAGTGTCTCATTCATCCCAAAATCCTCAGGAGGTTCTCCTGGCCTAAAACCCCGCTCATTTCATTCCACAACGATGCTGCATGCATATCACGGATGTTCATTTGTCAAAGAGTACACTGTTTTGTCCACAAAAAGTGTCAAATTATTTACCTGCATTGCTAATTTTGGTCCAGAACGTGTCATTTTAAATGTATTAACCCTTTCAATCCTGAATTTACCATTGTCATCTTCATCCACTACAAGCCGCGAATTGCTGCCGCAATTCTCGACTTGTAGTGGATGGAGATGACTTGATGTGTTTTAAAATTAAAGAAAATTACCACGTCTTGGTAAACCAGTTTCATGGAAATTTTCGTTTTAAAACCCTTTGTTGTAGGAAAATTAAGTCTGTTTTTAGGGAGGTAAAATGATGCTTTAGTGCATCGTGGGGGCTTAAAGGGTTAAACGGATCACAATATATTTATTTTAAGCCAATAACGTACTTTCAAGTTACAATAGTCAACACCCGTTGAATTGCTAAATCTTTTTCCATTAACTTCATGATAATACATGTATATCTCAGTGACAAAGTACAATAATCAGCAGTAAACACACAGAAAAACTTGGATTAGTTTTGAGCACATACGTGTCAGAAAGATGCAGTAGAGTTATTGGCTCAGGTTTCAGATTCTGTGCCCGGTGACAGTGTCATCTGATGATTATTTCACCATCCTCTGGGTATTGTCCTGGCACAGTTAACAGGTTAAAGGTTAGGGGCATCATTTAATATCCAGGTGGGGGAAGGGGGGTAGGAATATTTTAGAAAAAAAAATTAAACGCAATAATAAGGTAATAAATAAATTGTTGTCGATCCCGTTTGAAATAAATTAATAATGTTATACCGGGTACATGTTTTGGTGTAGGCTACTAAACTTCAACCCTTTTCAATTTTCACCCACTTGAAGTTGTGGGTCGCGGTAGCGAGACACAACTTCAAGTGGGTGAAAAAGTTTCTGGAGTTTATATGTGCGCATAGGAGGCCTATTTCACAATAATATCAGGCCTAGACCATTAATTGGAAATTTATGAAAGGCCTTCCAGAAATGGTTCAAATAAATAAATGTGTTGACCATGCAGCTGGAAAAAAATAAGATAGATATTTATTGACGACGGTAAGTCTATGCAGACTTATGCGTCATTAAAATGAACATGTGTACAAGACTATATACAACAGGATTAGTTCGGTAAAATATGCATGCTAAGTTAACTTAAACATGTTTAAATCAAACGACATTATATACTAAAACAAGCACATGTTAAGTAAAATAGGCATCAGAACTATTTAAAATAACCTACAGTTAAACAGCATTGGCATGATATTTTTAAGTTTCCCGCACCAAAACCAGAGATAAAATGGCTACTGCATATAGCAAAAAAATACCTCTGGAAAGCGTAGAATCCGAGTAATTAATGCTGGATTATATTGAAAAAAAATTGGTCTTTTAGCGCAAAGTACGACTATAATAATCTGTATAATTAGTAGGATGAATCACTTATTGGGAGTGAAATGAGAGCTTTAACATCAATATTACCAAATGCTTGGTCTCAAAACAAATCATTCTGACCTCAGAGATTATATCTCTGATACCACATGCCGATTTCGCCGTA
Source organism: Flabesymbios commensalis (assembly GCA_964017125.1). Classification (NCBI taxonomy): domain Eukaryota; kingdom Metazoa; phylum Annelida; class Polychaeta; order Terebellida; family Flabelligeridae; genus Flabesymbios; species Flabesymbios commensalis. The sequence goes on along the minus strand of OZ024909.1, from coordinate 70,956,850 downwards.
AGCACGCCTGGTGAATAACCTGATGTATCAGCCATTACCACGCGAGAATCAGGAATCAGGTTCGCCTGGACTGATATTTGATCATTTTGTCACTATTTCGTTTAATATAATAGTTTGCTGCAGGTAATCGCTATTTACTCCGTTCAGTTATGTATAAATTGAGCCATCATAATTCGCATGTCATTCAGTAATTTTTATTCGCTAATGTTTTGAATCTGATTGAAAATTATGTCAGAAAACAATAACATGAACCTTCTCACAGCAGCGCGTAGGTAGAGAAAGTAATCCCTTGATGTTTTTCTCTTTCTCTGTGAATAGAAAACTCATACGTGGCGGAGTAGTGGTCTTTTATATTTGCCATATATATCTAGGACACACAAGCGTGTTTATAAGCTTACAGTTGGTATAACAACAAAACTGCTCGAAATGTGCAGTTTCTGCTGAAACATGGCGCCTGCTTACAGAGATCAAAGAGCCTGTATGATAGCATATACCCTCTTTGCAGAGATGCAGCGGGGGTTTACCTGAGCGACATCTATGTGTGGAGAATGAAAACAAATATGAGTATTTTTCACTCGCTTGAAGATGTGGATCGCCCTGCGAGACACAACTGTAAGTGTGTCAAATTTAAATAAGATAACCTAGCAAGAAAATGGTTAAGAATGCTTAGGCTTATGTATAAAAAATGGCATAAATAGTTCGATTCATTAACTCTTACAGTGCCGGGATCAACTTTAACCGTCAAAATCAGTCAGTCAGTCAGATACTCACGTCTCCACAGTCTGTCCGACGGTGGAGGATAGTTCAAAATGAAAGTTAGCTTTTTGGTATCCAGTCAGTCAATTCTTAAGCGATTTTCATGAGATTCTGTAAACCCTACTTTCTAGTCATTTGGCGCGATCCTGAACATTTCGTAAAAAAATATTGTATAGTTCAAAAGTTAAACCATTTGCATTTTGTAGTAAATGTCATTTATGACGCTCCTCTATAACATAAGTATAAACCCATTAACTTCCACTCCAGTTTATTATCAGAATTGCGTTACATGTCAAATGATCTAACTTTTAAAATACTCAATGGAATTTTGCGAAATTATTAGGGTTGTTGCCAAATGACTAGATAATAATGGTTACAAAATTTCGTAACAATCTCTTAAGAATTGACTGACTGGATACCGAAAACCTAACTTTCATTTTGGACCATCTTCCACCGTCGGCCAGACTATAGTCGATCCCCGCACTGTAAGAGTAAAAATATTTATAATGGCCGTAGACCCATAACATAGGTATTCAAATAAATCACAAAGAGCTAACTAGGTCATTTATGATGATTTTAAATTCAAGAAAACCCTTTAGTCTCTATTGTTTATACAAAAATAATTCAGCGTTTTAAGGGTTAGGAATGCTTGTGTATAAAAAAGTGGCATAAATAGTTTGACTCATTATTATGAATAAGTCTGCTCTAAATGCCGGATGTGTGCCAAACAGTAAACACAAAACATTTGTATAGCACTTGTAAAACGACGGCCCAACGTCTTCGACGTTGGGCCGACGTTTTACAGATGTTATACAAATATTTTGTGTTTACTGGACAGACAGTAATTGAGCTATCGTAAATGTTCAAAATTTAGAAATCAGAAAGTTTTTCTTGATGGGGAAATGTCTGATCCTGTACCAGTCACTTCCGGTGTGCCATAGGGAACAGTTCTCAGCCCTCTCATGTTCCTCCTTTACATCAATGACATCAACGAAAACATCAATTAAAAAATTAGGCTTTTTTGCAGATGACTGTGTACTTTACAGAGATATAAATTCAAAATTAGAATGTTTAGAACTCGAATAAGATCTTCGGAAATTAGTTGACTGCTCTCACACATGGCAAATGTCTTTCAACATAAACAAATGTCACATTTTACATGCACACAGAACGAAACAGCCCATCATATACACCTACACAATGGACAACACACCGGTAACACCAGTCACACACCACCCATATCTTGGCATTGAACTACAGTCAGACCTCAGATGGACAACACACATACAGAACACAACCAACAAAGCACAGAAGACACTAAACATGCTAGAAAGAAACCTCAAACAAGCCTCCACAACTGTAAAATCACAGGCATACAAGACAATAGTCAGACCCCAAGATGTGTCCACCATGACTATTCACACTACACACGCGTTTCCTTCTTACAAAAGCAACTAAATTGGCTTCGTTTTTCGGTTCGACGTCTACAAAGTAGACTAATACTTTTCTACAAAATTTGCCAGCAGAAAATTGTCATCCCTATTCCACCCTATTTACAAATACCCCTCAGAACTACACGCCACACCTCAAACATAATCGAACACAGCTACAGATACAGACATCTCAGCACATCAACAGACACATACCAATACAGCTACTTCCCCCGAACAATCACATACTTGAATTCACTGCCACCCAGTCTGTGTGCGACTCCAACGGTGCAGGACTTGAAATGAAATGAAATGAATCGGGCTTTAGGCCACCTTTGTGCACATATAGGCTAAACTGGGCCAGGAGAACCTCCTGAGGATGGTGAGATGATTGAGATGACACTGTCCTCCAGACACAGGATTCGAAATTCGAGCCCTGGCGGTCTGAGGCCGAGCACGCTACCTCTCGGTCACGGAGGCTCCCCACAATACTGACTTTCACACGTGGATGGGGAAGAAACATTTTTGTTTCTTTCAAACCGCCGAGACCGGGAACCGAACCCCGAACTCTGGCGTGAAAGGCAGCGGTGCTAACCACTACCCTAGGGCTCCCGCCCGTGCAGGACTTGAAGGAAGGCCTAACCCGCCATCTACTCCGCAGCCTGTAATTCACATTAGAACCCCGCTGTATATCACCACCGATGCACTATCTATCCACTGTAAATACATTTCTGCACCGCACTGTTGCACTGCACTGCAAATGTCAGCTCTTTTTTCCCGGGGTCACGTGTGATCATAATGCCATTAGGCGCCGATCAAAACAATATCATAAATCATAACAACAAATGTTGAGTGCTGGATGTACAATATCAGGTGATTATACACTCTTGGCGATAATGCTGCAACTGTTGTCTTTTCTCATTAATTTTGTGCATGCACAAAAGAGTTTTACTTTTACTTTATTAAACATACTATACACACAGTAGCCTAATATGAAAGCATAATTTGATTATTTCTTAAGATAAGGAAATATAATTACAATCTCATTACTTTCCTGGATTGTGACATAATGAATCAACTTTAAAATGATTATTCTATCAATATGCTCCACAGTGAGAGCTTCGTCTGGTCGATACGTGTGTGATATGCATATTTCCTATTTCCGCAATGTTTAATTTTAAAGGCAGACATGTGGACAGGCAAGAAGGCAGACAGACAGACAGAGAGACATACAGACAGACAGCCACACGACAGAGAGCCATACAAACAGGTAGGCATGCAGACAGGCACATAGGTTGGCTTGCAGGCAGGCAGGCAGGCAGGCAGGCAGGCAGGCAGGCAGGCAGGCAGGCAGGCAGGCAGGCAGGCAGGCAGGCAGGCAGGCAGGCAGGCAGGCAGGCAGGCAGACACGAAGGAAGACAGACAGGCAGACATCTCCAACATCATGTCTAATAATGTTACAAATATATTTTCTTAGTAGACCTACAAAATCCTTTGAAATGTCTGTCACTTTTCGTGTTAAGAGAACTTTTGATATTGGATTACATAATAGCACATATAAACCATTTCAATTAATTAAAAAGTAATTATATAATTATCTTGGCTGTCCATTTATTATCAAATTATAAATTATATTAACTAATCATTTTGGATAATACATAATTATGTAATTAACGATGGCTTTATGCTATCTCAAATGTCCATTAAAAAAAACATAGTGTAATAGGCCTAAGTAACACTGGGTGGATACATTGACTACGCTGCGTAATGCATCCCTCAACCCTCCTCTCCCCAATAAGCGTTATGTAATTGTTGAACGGCCCCTAGAGTTCGGGTTTCGGTTCCCAGTCTCGGCGGTTTGAAGGGAACAAAAATGTTTTTTCTCCATTCACCCGTAAAACTCAGTATTGTGTCAATTTCAAATCCTGTGGCTGGGGGCAGTGTCATCTCATTCATCCCAAAATCCTCAGGAGGTTATCCTGGCCTAAAACCCCGCTCATTTCATTCCACAACGATGCTGCATGCATATCACGGATGTTCATTTGTCAAAGAGCACACTGTTTTGTCCACAAAAAGTGTCAAATTATTTACCTGCATTGCCAATTTTGGTCCAGAACGTGTCATTTTAAATGTATTAACCCTTTCAATCTTCATCCACTACAAGCCGCGAATTGCTGCCGCAATTCTCGACTTGTAGTGGATGGAGATGACTTGATGTGTTTTAAAATTAAAGAAAATTACCACGTCTTGGTAAACCAGTTTCATGGAAATTTTCGTTCTAAAACCCTTTGTTGTAGGAAAATTAAGTCTGTTTTTAGGGAAGTAAAATGATGCTTTAGTGCATCGTGGGGGCTTAAAGGATTAAACGGATCACAATATATTTATTTTGAGCCAATAACGCACTTTCAAGTTACAATAGTCAACACCCGTTGAATTGCGGAATCTTTTTCCATTAACTTTATGATTATACATGTATATCTCAGTGACAAAGTACAATTATCAGCAGTGAACACACAGAAAAACTTGGATTAGTTTTGAGCACATACGTGTCAGAAAGATGCAGTAGAGTTATTGGCTCAGGTTTCAGATTCTGTGCCCGGTGACAGTGTCATCTGATGATTATTTCACCATCCTCTGGGTATTGTCCTGGCACAGTTAACAGGTTAAAGGTTAGGGGCATCATTTAATATCCAGGTGGGGGAAGGGGGGTAGGAATATTTTAGAAATAAAAAATTAAACGTAATAATAAGGTAATAAATAAATTGCTGTCGATCCCGTTTGAAATAAGTTATTAATGTTATACCGAGTACATGTTTTGGTGTAGGCTACTAAACTTCAACCCTTTTCAATTTTCACCCACTTGAAGTTGTGGGTCGCGGTAGCGAGACACAACTTCAAGTGGGTGAAAAAGTTTCTGGAGTTTATATGTGCGCATAGGAGGCCTATTTCACAATAATATCAGGCCTAGACCATTAATTGGAAATTTATGAAAGGCCTTCCAGAAATGGTTCAAATAAATAATGTGTTGACCATGCAGCTGGAAAAAAATAAGATAGATATTTATTGACGACGGTAAGTCTATGCAGACTTATGCGTCATAAAAATGAACATATGTACAAGACTATATACAACAGGATTAGTTCGGTAAAATATGCATGCTAAGTTAACTTAAACATGTTAAAATCAAACGACATTATATACTGAAACAAGCACAGGTTAAGTTAAATAGGCATCAGAACTATTTAAAATAACCTACAGTTAAACAGCATTGGCATGATATTTTAAAGTTCCCCGCACCAAAACTAGAGATAAAATGGCTACTGCATATAGCAAAAAAATACCTCTGGAAAGCGTGAAATCCGAGTAATTAATGCTGGATTATATTGAAAAAGAATTGGTCTTCTAGCGCAAAGTACGACTATAATAATCTCTATAATTAGTAGGATGAATTACTTATTGGGAGTGAAATGAGAGCTTTAACATCAATATTTCCAAATGCTTGGTCTCAAAACAAATCATTCTGACCTCAGAGATTATATCTCTGATACCACATGCCGATTTCGCCGTAAGCACGCCTGGCGTATAACCCGATGTATCAGCCATTACCACGCGAGAATCAGGAATCAGGTTCGCCTGGACTGATATTTGATCATTTTGTCACTATTTCGTTTAATATAATAGTTTGCTGCAGGTAATCGCTATCTACTCCGTTCAGTTATGTATAAATTGAGCCATCATAATTCACATGTCATTGAGTAATTTTTATTCGCTAATGTTTTGAATCTGATTGAAAATTATGTCAGAAAACAATAACATAAACCTTCTCACAGCAGCGCGTAGGTAGAGAAAGTAATCCCTTGATGTTTTTCTCTTTCTCTGTGAATAGAAAACTCATACGTGGCGGAGTAGTGGTCTTTTATATTTGCCATATATATCTAGGACACACAAGCGTGTTTATAAGCTTACAGTTGGTATAACAACAAAACTGCTCGAAATGTGCAGTTTCTGCTGAAACATGGCGCCTGCTTACAGAGATCTGAGCCTGTATGATAGCATATACCCTCTTTGCAGAGATGCAGCGGGGGTTTACCTGAGCGACATCTATGTGTGGAGAATGAAAACAAATATGAGTATTTTTCACTCACTTGAAGATGTGGATCGCCCTGCGAGACACAACTGTAAGTGTGGCAAATTTAAATAAGATAACCTAGCAAGAAAATGGTTAAGAATGCTTAGGCTTATGTATAAAAAATGGCATAAATAGTTCGATTCATTAACTCTTACAGTGCCGGGATCAACTTTAACCGTCAAAATCAGTCAGTCAGTCAGATACTGACGTCTCCACAGTCTGTCCGACGGTGGAGGATAGTTCAAAATGAAAGTTAGCTTTTTGGTATCCAGTCAGTCAATTCTTAAGCGATTTTCATGAAATTCTGTAAACCCTACTTTCTAGTCATTTGGCGCGATCCTGAACATTTCGTAAAAAAATATTGCATAGTTCAAAAGTTAAACCATTTGCATTTTGTAGTAAATGTCATTTATGACGCTCCTCTATAACATAAGTATAAACCCATTAACTTCCACTCCAGTTTATTATCAGAATTGCGTTACATGTCAAATGATCTAACTTTTAAAATACTCAATGGAATTTTGCGAAATTATTAGGGTTGTTGCCAAATGACTAGATAATAATGGTTACAAAATTTCGTAACAATCTCTTAAGAATTGACTGACTGGATACCGAAAACCTAACTTTCATTTTGTACCATCTTCCACCGTCGGCCAGACTATAGTCGATCCCCGCACTGTAGGAGTAAAAATATTTATAATGGCCGTAGACCCATAACATAGGTATTCAAATAAATCACAAAGAGCTAACTAGGTCATTTATGATGATTTTAAATTCAAGAAAACCCTTTAGTCTCTATTGTTTATACAAAAATAATTCAGCGTTTTAAGGGTTAGGAATGCTTGTGTATAAAAAAGTGGCATAAATAGTTTGACTCATTATTATGATTAAGCCTGCTCTAAATGCCGGATGTGTGCCAAACAGTAAACACAAAACATTTGTATAGCACTTGTAAAACGTCGGCCCAACGTCTTCGACGTTGGGCCGACGTTTTACAGATGTTATACAAATATTTTGTGTTTACTGGACAGACAGTAATTGAGCTATCGTAAATGTTCAAAATTTAGAAATCAGAAAGTTTTCCTTGATGGGGAAATGTCTGATCCTGTACCAGTCACTTCCGGTGTGCCATAGGGAACAGTTCTCAGCCCTCTCATGTTCCTCCTTTACATCAATGACATCAACGAAAACATCAATTAAAAAATTAGGCTTTTTTGCAGATGACTGTGTACTATACAAAGATATAAATTCAAAATTAGACTGTTTAGAACTCGAATAAGATCTTCGGAAATTAGTTGACTGCTCTCACACATGGCAAATGTCTCTCAACATAAATAAATGTCACATTTTACATGCACACAGAACGAAACAGCCCATCATATACACCTACACAATGGACAACACACCGGTAACACCAGTCACACACCACCCATATCTTGGCAATGAACTACAGTCAGACATCACACATACAGAGCACAATCAACAAAGCACAGAAGACACTAAACATGCTGAGAAGAAACACCAAACAAGCCTCTACAACTGTAAAATCACAGGCATACAAGACAATAGTCAGACCTCAACTTGAATATGCATCAGCCATTTGGGATCCACACATGGCAAAGATACAACATTAGCAAATAACAAAACAGCAAGATGTGTCCACCATGACTATTCACACTACAAACGCCTTTCCTTCTTACAAAAACAACTAAATTGGCCTCCTCTTTCGGTTCAACGTCTACAAAGTAGACTAGTACTTTTCTACAAAATTTGCCAGCAGAAAATCGTCATCCCTATCCCACCCTATTTACAAATACCCCTCAGAACTACACGCCACACCTCAAACATAATCGAAAACAGCTACAGATACAGACAACTCAGCACATCAACAGACACATACAAATACAGCTACTTCCCCTGAACAATCACATACTTGAATTCACTGCCACCCAGTATGTGTGCGACTCCAACGGCGCAGGACTTGAAGGAAGGCCTAGCCCGCTATCTCTTCCCCAGCCTGTAATTCACATTAGAACCCCACTGTATATCACCACTGATGTACTATCTATCATAGATGCTATCTATCAACTGGAAATAAATTTCTGCACTGCACTGTTGCACCGCACTGCAAATGTCAGCTCTTTTTTCTTTGGGTCACATGTGATCATAATGCCATTAGCTGATTAGGCGCCGATCAAAACAATAGTATAAATCATAACAACAAATGTTGAGTGTTGGATGTCCGGAATTATTTTAGGACAGCTACCCAACATGTATAGTCTGGGAGCCAAGTTTTAAAAAGCTGCTAGTTTTTTAGTTCGCTTGACCCAAAAAGTGGCAAAGGTCTGATATGTGCATATGACAGGCAAATATCCCTGGAACATTAATAGGGTGGGTGTAAAAGTTGATCGTGGCAGCAAAGTTTTTAAAATCAGGGATGTTCAAGGGTACCCTCGAGCCTCATAGACTGTACATTTTTAACCCCAGGTTATTAAAAACCCAATCCACAATTGCTATCAACAATTTTTAAATCACTGTCGTCCATTTTTCTCTTTTATTAAAGATAAGAAATCAAATTATTAGAGTTTCAAATTTTTCACAAAACATAAATCCACCTTTAGAGCGCTGGAAGTCAATATTAAAAAACAATTAACACAGTTCGTAGAATGTAATTTTGTCGTTTCCTGTACATTTCTATGATTATAATTATGCTAATGTCTGTTGACATCATTTGGTACATCGGGCATCTGATAACACTATATGAAGTTAGAAAAATTCTACCTTGTTGTGTGAAGGACTTATGAGGTCAAAATAGCGGATGGGCTACTCCCACAAGTTACGACCCCTGTAATACCATATTCATCATTATTATGGTTATAAACAATTTTAATACCACTCTGGCCACATTTTGTCATGGGATATATTTAGGATGAAACAGATGTAAGGTTTAGAGTTTTTTCAATAAATGTAAACCCACCCTTAGGGCACCGAAAGTCAATATTTAAAAAAAAACTTGAACACAGTTCGTAGTATGTATCTTTCCGTGTTCTATAGGCCTGCATCTGTATGATTATGAACATGCTTATGTCTGCTGACCTCATTTAAATCTGTCATCTGTTACCACTATGTCAAATTATAGAAATCATACCTTGTTGCATTAAGGACATATGAGGTCAAAAGTCCAGATGTGGTACTCTCACTAGTTACATTCTGTCGACCCCTTGTAATAACAAAGTTGTCATTCTTATAGTTATAAACAGCTTTATCTCCACTCTTGCCACATTTTGTCATTGAATATACTACGGACGAAACATATCTGAAGTTTAGATTTTTTTTCAGAAAACGTAGACCCACCCTTAGAGCGCTGAAAGTCAATATTAAAAAAACATAGTTAGTAGTATGCACACGTTTCAATTTACTGTAGGCCTACATCTGTATGATTATGAACATGCTAATATCTGCTGACCTCATATGATAAACCTGCCATCTGGTGCAACTAAGTCAAATTTAAAAAAACCTACCATGCTCCATTATGGACTGCATATGCGTATAATTATAAACAGCTTTAATATCATTGTTGCCACATTGTGTCATTGAATACATTCCAAACGAGACATATATACAGAACTGTTTTGATATTTTTGACAAAATAAATCGAACCTTAGAGGTCAACAGGTGCTGTTTTTTTAATATTTTAACTGTTCACCAAGACGTAACATTTCCGCCTCTTATTTGAACTAGTCCTTTGATAACTTCCCTAGTGATAAAATAGGAATTATACGATTTTGAGGACATAATTATATTTGTTTTAGTTTAATATATCCACACGTAAAAGTTTATTTGTATTTCTAGCCAATTTTTAAATAACAAATCCAATTTTAACAACACCTAGAAGCGTATCTGGTACAGCCATAATTGTGTTTGTCACAATGCCAGCAGTCATAGCTTCGTTTCTCAGAAATGTGTTGTCTTCACATGATCCTTTTTTCTCAGACAATGCAAAGGCAAATTGATAAACCACCTTTTGATATCACCAATATCACTCCAAGGTTCTGTAATGCCTGGAATTGTTCAAAATCTTGGATTAGTATCTGAGGTGGCATCAAGCAGCATTTGTAGGGGGAGGACGTATCAAGGGTTAAACTATTTTTGCTAAGTGCAGCATAGTGCCAGTTCCTGAATATGTCATGTCATAACTAAAATCAGACCAACTTCTAAGACGTTGGGCCGACGTTTTACAAATGTTATACAAATGTTTTGTGTTTACTGGCCAGACAGTAATTGAGCTATCGTTGAAAGACACGCAGTTCTCACCGTATATAAAAACCTCACGAAAATCAATGTACCACATTGTGGTTGCCATTAGTATAAATCGGCAAAGTATTCTGAACTTAGTCGTTGGATTTTTGGTCCCCAGGTATATTTCCAGGGTGAATTTTTTGCTACTATTTATAGTAGTAGCAGATTTGGAGCGGGAAACATATGTATTATGTATAGTTTTTTTGATTATTTTAATGCTTTTATTACTTGTTTCATATATTTACACCATTTTCGATTTTGTCATATTATGCACTGTATAATATAATGTATTGTCCAATGTCACTGATAAACACAAATAAACAGGAACTTCCTTTCCTCTCTTTTTATTTATTCCTATTTATCTCTCTGATGGCTGAAGTGTACGTATCCACCAGGTGTTAACACCATAGCCCCAATTTCAGCTTCATTTGAACCAAACAATATATTTATTTAAAGATGCGTAACAGGTGGTTTTTGCAGAACTGTTTTTATTGCATTGTTCAAAAATCCACTTAAGTGAAGATACATTTTTATGTTATTATTTAATTTTAATATTACAGCTCATCCATAATTATATATGCATATCCCAGCATACACCCAATGCTGCTTTAATGTTTGTCCATCTTCTTCGACTCTGGCCCAGCATTGAAACAGCATCGGGTGAATGCCCCGTCATTGGGATGTATGCATATTTTATTGTGTAGCGGTCCAGAAACTGAGACTGGTGTGGTAGGTTGCATGTACTAACATGCATGTAGAAAACATGTAATACAGTTGCTTATCAATATTGTCTAGTTTATGATTTCATTGTCAATTTCTTTGGTTTGTTCATTAACCCTTAAAACACTGAATTATTTATATATACACCATGGAGACCAAAGGGTCTTTTTATTTTGAAATTATCATAAATGTCTTACTTAGCTCTTTTCGATTCATTTGAATACCGACGGCCATTATAAATATTTCTTTCAGTGCCGGACCGTCTTTAGACGTCAGATTTTGACGTATAAAGACGGTCTCCGTGCTGAAAGGGTTAATAAATCGAACATCAACATGAAGAATATTAATCACGGCATAAGACAGATGGAGCCACGCCACGTAGGCCTAATATTTATCTGAAGATGAAACGTGACTTTGAAATAGTTAGGCCTACATCACAAATTATGATAAAGTTATTTATGTTCCCGTCAGTTCGCCTCTGTCATTGCTTGGTATGATCAAGGAAATTCAATAGAGTATTGAGATTTCTTGGTATGATCATGATAAAGGACTTGGTATAAGTATGCAGGAATCTCCATGAACGACCAATCTTCTGCTTGTATCAGTTGACCTAGTGACTCTGACCTGACCTTGATTAGGCGACTCACATCTGTCGGTGTGTGCAGATATAATACACATTGTAACAACTAAGAAGCGGCCACCTGGTGAACAAGATATTTTTTAAAATAAAGTTGGTCATAATATTAACCAGGTGGCAGCAGTCAATGGTAGCCCGTCATTCCATAATCGAGGCTGCCATATAGCCTATCATTATACAGTCCGCAAATTTTGAGTGAATAATTTAATGACTTTTTTAAACAAGGTCAACATGGTATATCACTTTGCTAATATGTGACTAATATTTTTAAATGCATATACATAGCGCCACTAGTGACATAATCAGTTATAGCCAGTCATAAAAACTGAACATCACGGTAATTAGCCAGCATATATATTTTAGCATGTGGAAACAGACGTATCGACAGGAACATAACATAAAGATTAATTAAAAAAAGACAGAGGCTATTCAAATTTCACAAAAAAAGCAAAAGTACTAAATTAAAGCAGAGACTTAAGAAAATCAGTGACAATCTAAAATACACATTAAAGGATGCATACAATAGTTATTTGACAGAAATGCTCGAAGGTGAGGATGAAAACAAAAAAATTCAAAATTACAATTTTTTAAAAAAACAGGAAACATGACAGTTCCTGACAACAAAATAACCCAACCCAACATTAACCCAACAAAATACCAATAAATTCCTTAAAGATTATGCTGATGACATCTTCAAATTCTTAAAACTCATTTTCCAAAATTCTTACAATACCGGTGATCAACATTGTGACTCACAAAACATATCACAAAATTTCTAACACGGCTTCAGAAAACAGCACTCATGCGAATCACAGCTCATTATCACTACAGAAGAATTACAACGCAGCATAGACCAGAAGAAACAAGTAGATGTAACAATTTTAAATGTTCAAAAGCTTTGGACACCGTGGCGCATAACAAACTATAGTCTCAAAATTACAAAATTATGGAATTCAAGGAAAAAACAATAAAGGGATAAATAAATGTTTAAAATTTAGAAATCAGAAAGTATTTCTTGGTGGGGAAATGTCTGATCCAGTACTAGTCACTTCCGGTGTGCCATAGGGAACAGTTCTCCACCCTCTCATGTTCCTCCTTCACATCTATGACATCAACGAAAACATCAATTCAAAAATTAGGCTTTTTTGCAGATGACTGTGTACTTTACAGAGATATAAATTCAAAATTAGAATGTTTAGAACTCGAATAAGATCTTCGGAAATTAGTTGACTGCTCTCACACATGGCAAATGTCTTTCAACATAAACAAATGTCACATTTTACATGCACACAGAACAAAACAGCCCATCATATACACCTACACAATGGACAACACACCGGTAACACCAGTCACACACCACCCATATCTTGGCATTGAACTACAGTCAGACCTCAGATGGACAACACACATACAGAACACAACCAACAAAGCACAGAATACACTAAACATGCTAGAAAGAAACCTCAAACAAGCCTCCACAACTGTAAAATCACAGGCATACAAGACAATAGTCAGACCCCAAGATGTGTCCACCATGACTATTCACACTACACACGCGTTCCCTTCTTACAAAAGCAACTAAATTGGCTTCGTTTTTCGGTTCGACGTCTACAAAGTAGACTAGTACTTTTCTACAAAATTTGCCAGCAGAAAATTGTCATCCCTATCCCACCCTATTCACAAATACCCCTCAGAACTACACGCCACACCTCAAACATAATCGAACACAGCTACAGATACAGACATCTCAGCACATCAACAGACACATACCAATACAGCTACTTCCCCCGAACAATCACATACTTGAATTCACTGCCACCCAGTCTGTGTGCGACTCCAACGGTGCAGGACTTGAAATGAAATGAAATGAATCGGGCTTTAGGCCACCTTTGTGCACATATAGGCTAAACTGGGCCAGGAGAACCTCCTGAGGATGGTGAGATGATTGAGATGACACTGTCCTCCAGACACAGGATTCGAAATTCGAGCCCTGGCGGTCTGAGGCCGAGCACGCTACCTCTCGGTCACGGAGGCTCCCCACAATACTGACTTTCACACGTGGATGGGGAAGAAACATTTTTGTTTCTTTCAAACCGCCGAGACCGGGAACCGAACCCCGAACTCTGGCGTGAAAGGCAGCGGTGCTAACCACTACCCTAGGGCCCCCGCCCGTGCAGGACTTGAAGGAAGGCCTAACCCGTCATCTACTCCACAGCCTGTAATTCACATTAGAACCCCGCTGTATATCACCACTGATGCACTATCTATCCACTGTAAATACATTTCTGCACCGCACTGTTGCACTGCACTGCAAATGTCAGCTCTTTTTTCCCGGGGTCACGTGTGATCATAATGCCATTAGGCGCCGATCAAAACAATATCATAAATCATAACAACAAATGTTGAGTGCTGGATGTACAATATCAGGTGATTATACACTCTTGGCGATAATGCTGCAACTGTTGTCTTTTCTCATTAATTTTGTGCATGCACAAAAGAGTTTTACTTTTACTTTATTAAACATACTATACACACAGTAGCCTAATATGAAAGCATAATTTGATAATTTTTTAGGATAAGGAAATATAATTACAATCTCATTACTTTCCTGGATTGTGACATAATGAATCAACTTTAAAATGATTATTCTATCAATATGCTCCACAGTGAGAGCTTCGTCTGGTCGATACGTGTGTGATATGCATATTTCCTATTTCCGCAATGTTCAATTTTAAAGGCAGACATGTGGACAGGCAAGAAGGCAGACAGACAGACAGAGAGACATACAGACAGACAGCCACACGACAGAGAGCCATACAAACAGGTAGGCATGCAGACAGGCACATAGGTTGGCTTGCAGGCAGGCAGGCAGGCAGGCAGGCAGGCAGGCAGGCAGGCAGGCAGGCAGGCAGGCAGGCAGGCAGGCAGGCAGGCAGGCAGGCAGGCAGGCAGGCAGGCAGGCAGGCAGGCAGGCAGGCAGGCAGGCAGGCAGGCAGGCAGGCAGACAGGCAGGTAGACAGACACGAAGGAAGACAGACAGGCAGGCAGGCAGGACGACAGGCAGACAGGCAGGTAGACAGACACGAAGGAAGACAGACAGGCACATAGGTAGGCATGCAGGCAGGCACACAGGCAGATAGACAGGCCGGCAGGCAGACAGGCTGACAGGCTGGCAGGCAGGCTGACAGGCTGGCACACGTTCATGGTGTCAAGGACATGCAGCAAAAGCCATCTTCCCGGCAGCAAGTCTTGACACAACGATGCCGTCAGCGACCTCAAGAGTAGCCAGCCTTGTGGGGGAAGATGAGCAAAAGCAGGCAGGCAATAGGCCTACATTTAAAATCATTCGGTCAACGATATCGAGTTTTCTACGTTCACCATCCCACATACATGTACATTTATAACTTTAATCTGTCTTCACACATTGTCTGATTGTTATTGAATCATATTTACTATAGAGATAAGAGGCATCGCTCACACGTATCACCTCTGGACCAGCTGTGCCAGATGTGTGTTTATGACTTTATAGATTCTCATTATCGGCAAATCTTAGTTCTCCTTTAAAGCTCCGTTCACAAAATACAACGGTTGATATGCCAGCTACATAGCAAACACGAACCAGCGAACCAATGTTAGATTAACGTTGGCCCACTGTCTACGATGCAATCTAACGTTTATGGTGTCAACGTATCGTGGGTAGGTGTATGTCGTGTGGGATTTCCTAAAATAAAAGTAGTTGTTGTTTTTTAGCTGAAACTAGTCTTTTGTGACAGATAACGCTTCAATATGAATCGCGACAAAAAAATTATTTTGATTATTTTACCATTTTATTAGCATATTAAGTAGCATTTTTCGGGGGAGTGAAATTTCCATTAATTGCAGATGCTAGGTCATAAAATAAACACATAATTATCAGTAATTCGCTGAGTACCGTTTCTCTAATATGAATAGTCTTAGGTAAAAAGTAAATACTGATGTATTATCTATCATTTGCAGGATGAAAATGAAAATGAAATGAATCGGGCTTTAGGCCACCTTTGTGCACATATAGGCTAAACTGGGCCAGGAGTACCTCCTGAGGATGGTGAGATGATTGAGATGACACTGTCCTCCAGACACAGGATTCGAAATTCGAGCCCTGGCGGTCTGAGGCCGAGCACGCTACCTCTCGGTCACGGAGGCTCCCCACAATACTAACTTTCACACGTGGATGGGGAAGAAACAAATTTGTTTCTTTCAAACCGCCGAGACCGGGAACCGAACCCCGGACTCTGGCGTGAAAGGCAGCGGTTAACCCTTTAAATGCTAATCGCCTCTATAGCCGTTTTAGCCTTCATATATTAGTTTTTCAAACAAGAAAATTTGAAGCAGAAATAACCATTAAACATTAAATTGCCATATGTTTTGATTCGAAGTGTGCATATATATGTAGATCTAAGTGCTAACCACTACCCTAGGGCCCCCGCCCCATTTGCAGGATGAGTGATGCTGGCCTGCTACGCTACAGTCAGTTAAGGGCTCGTTGGGAGGACAGTTTCAACTGATTATCATCTCATCATTCTCAGGCGTTTTTCGCCATCCAGTTAACCCTTTAAATGCTAATCGCCTCTATAGCCGTTTTAGCCTTCATATATTAGTTTTTCAAACAAGAAAATTTGAAGCAGAAATAACCATTAAACATTAAATTGCCATATGTTTTGATTCGAAGTGTGCATATATATGTAGATCTAAGTAATTTTACACACAGTAGCGAAACACAACTTCGGGTGCGGAATTTCTTCAATTTATAATATTGCGCTTTCGGGTTAACCCTTACAGCGCGAAGAGCGACTTTAGACGTCAGAATCTGACGTCTGTAGACGTCAGATTCTGACGAATAAAGTCGCTCCCCGCGCTGTAAGATTAAATATTTATAATGGTCGTAGACCCATAACATAGGTATTCAAATGAAGCAGAAAGAGCTAAATAAGACATTTATGATGATTTAAAAATGAAAAAACCCTTTGGTCTCCATGGATTTTACAGAAAGAATTCAGCGCTCCCAGGGTTGAGACTGTGTGTTCATTCATCCACCCAGTCATTTATCCATTAATTCGTTCTGTATAAATTGAGAAAATACATGGTCAGTATTAGATATGAAATCCAATTTTGCATGTGGTAGGCCTACAGCTCTCAGTATAGATACAGTTTTATGGTAACCTTTGTGATGATTGATCAATGGTAGAATTTATGAGTTTATGACTTTGTAGATAAATAAATCTATATGAAGGAAGACAATTCTAAGTGACCACATTCTATACATTATTCATGGTCAGATTTCCCACCTATCGTCACATTTACTGTTCGTTCAGTTTAGCTTTCCGTGCAAAAGCTAGTCATTTATGTAATATATCTGTGTCGAAAACAAATGGAGACAATAATACTATTCCCATTCTGCATATTCAGCATTCTGCTGACGAGCTCAGTCGGTATATTTGACGGCGACAGAATCCGCTTATGGCCGGATTCGAACATAGATATGTCCGAAATGTCGGCACAATTCTCAGGATACCTAGACATACCTGGCGGAATGCATATATTTTATTTGTGAGTACTGCCGTGCTGCAGAGTGATGTCATTTTGAACTGGCAAAAATTCTTTGCAAGTAATTAAGTACCTCTGGGGATAATTAATTTAAATGTGTGCTAGTGTAAACATGTCATCCTCCTGTCTTAGATAGGGCCCTTTTTTCTGTGGGGACCATGCATGGTCTTATAAGCTCTAAAAGATCGTAAATGTTGTAAAAAATGGACTGAATAATGATAGGTTTTCATTACGAGAAGTATATTAATTTTAAGGGCCCTGGTGCAGTGGTTAAAGCTGCTGCTTGGAAAGTCGGAGGTCGCGGGTTCTTGAAACATTACTATATTGACATGATTATAATATAATGAAAGTCAACCTTAACATGTAAAATGCATTATGACATCTATATGTGTGGATTTACAACTAATTCGAACATTCACGTTTCATCTTTTGTTTTAGTATATGTTATTCCATTTTACTATCCTATGTACTCGCAACATTTGTTCTGCTATTTATGCTTTCAGTAATATTCTAATATAAAAAGTAATATGGGAACATATAGCTTCAACCAAAACATTTGCAGAATGACCAACATTTTCATCAGCTAGGCCTGCACATTTTATGTGTAATTGTGAAATTCAAACTACACGAGTATAATTTTTAAAATCACATATGTTATTTGTGACCAATACAGATGAGATTATACCATACTATGAATATAACATTATCTTACAGTTTCGTCCTGAGTGCAGATGATCCCATAAAGGACCCTTTGGTGTTATGGCTTAACGGCGGTCCTGGGTGTAGCTCTCTGGGTGGAATGTTGACGGGAAACGGACCCATCTTAGTAAGTGTAGCAATTCTCCACTTGGCATAGCAGCCTTACAGTGCGGGTATAGACTTTAGACGACTAAAGTTTATCCCCGCACTATAAGATTAAAAATAGTTCTAATTGCCGTAGTAGTCTGGTGCAGTATGTCATTTTGGCCATTTCTGTTGCCAAAATTGATTTTATTGTTTTTATGGCTTCATTAGGGGTCAAATAAGCCAAAAATATTGGGGTTCAATTTTTCCCGCCCCTCAACCTTGTTTTATGGCACATTCAAAATGGCCGCCATCGAAATCACATATTTGGCCATAACTTGGCCTCTAGCAAAGCTAAAGTCACAATTTTGATGGCTATACCCATGTTTTCGGGTATGAGGAATCCAATAGTGCCCATACAAAATATGTATGTCTTGCAGATATTTAGATATTAAATATAAAACATATTTTTCATGCTTTCTTGGTCATTTTTTGTCGCAAATATGAAAAAGCTCAAATTTTCAAATAATTATTTTGGAAGCGTTATTTAGTATGTATTATAATATAAACAGCACATTGCTGATGGTTTCTGAATGGTAGATGTTTCGTTGATGGACCCTAAATATTCCACCAAGAAGTGATACAAGTGATAGCGTAGAAACCGAGCAACTTCAATAACGATGTTTGGTACATTTTCTTAATTTGCAAATGACCATTTTGCAACAGTCACAGAGGAAAATAGTTAACTAGTGTGTCTTTTGCAAAAAAGTACACACTTTTTTGAGAAGTAGATAGGAGGGATGAAGGTCGGATCGAAATTTAAAAAATAATACAAAATGAATACAAAATTGTGAGCAAATGATCAGAATCAATCATCATGATCATTGCGATTGTGATCCATCCCATCAGCAAAATTATTGGATTTTCAGATTTGTTTCTTTAAATTCTTAAACGATGCACAAGAAAAAATAAAATGGGGGATTTTATTTCATCACAGCCCATGAGAGATATCCCCGTTTAAATTTCAGTCATAATTTGACATATTCTCCGAGGTGCAGGGGCTACTCTGTGATCAACAATTTCATGAAACAATTAATTTAAATACTGACAGTTAAATCTCCGCGTCAAGGCAATATTCTAATGAGATGCAAAGCGAGTATTACCAATTAATATATAAATCTGTAACCTAATCAGGATGCCCGGCCGCGCAATGATTACAGTCTCTGTATCGCGTATACCTACAAACTTTGTTATTGCGGAATAGATTGGAGGAGGACGGGGGCATTACCACAGCTGATATTTAAGCAGATCACAACAAGCATTCAATGGCTTGCTTCATCGAAAAGACAATGAGGTTTAGGTTCACATTTAGTGATTTTAATTTATATATTAACATATTGACAATTTTTAAATTTTAAAAAGGCCGACTGTCGTTCACAATGACACAAGCCACACTACCTGGTTTGATTGTTATATACCCCACTGTTGCATTTGTACAGGAGTCGTCTGCAACGCTGAGCATTTTAACTATATCTGGTACTACGGCAGTCTTATTTGCATCAATATTTGTTGAGCTCAATAACAACCCTTAGTGCAGGTGAACTAAGACATCTGACAGGAATGAACATGCTATATTTCACTTCCCACACATTTTGTTCTAATGGTGGGAGGTTTGGCCATCTGATAAAGCAGGTCTTGTCTCCCATTGACATGTGGTTAGCTCTCATAAGGTGTAGCTCATGTAGGTGAACATTTCCCATGCTTCTAAGGCTTTCGATGTACAAATTTAGAGAGGGAGAGGTAGCGCATCGATAAAATATCGGACTGCCACGTCATTCATGCACGCATCCCGGGTTTGAACCGTGCTGATCTCGCAGGGGTCTTTCAGAGAAATATCCTTGTCTATTCCCTCACAATGTGACTAGGTGATCACAGTTGCGGCCTCGTCGAGTTCAAGTTGAAACTAGGGTGTTGACGTTATTTTACAAGCTATTTAAAATAACAATATATGTGGATATAATCTGTTTACGTGTGAAGCTAATTTTACTTTCACAGATCAGTTAAGAGATATCACACAAGATGCTTCATCATCACAGAAACCAACCAACTTTCAAGAGGTATATGCGTGCTCAATATCTAGCAAAAATGTGTAAAGATATTTGATCATCTGCGATAAGCCCATGTACATAGCTTTCAAAAAACCTTTTTCAAGAAGAAATATGCCACAATTTTCGACAAAGTTACTGAACAATATTAAAAATGATTTGCAAAAAAGTAAAAGCCTCCACCGACGGTGAGTGGACATACCCAAGCATATTCTGTTGTGTATAGCATTGTGGCATTACAAAAAATATTACTTTTGGACTACTCTGTTGCAGTACATATTTGATCTAATTATGCCTCAAATCACCAATTACTCAGTTAATGCATCAGTATTAGATTCAGAATTTGTCAGTATTTGACCAGAATATATTATTTGGTTCAAATCACACCTGTTGAGGAATGACGCTCCTGCTCCAAAAACATGGGTATAGACATAAAAATCGTGACTCTAGCTTTGCTAGGGCCCAAGTTATAGCCAAATATATGATTTCGATGGCGGCCATTTTGAATGCGTCATAAAACGAGGTTGAGGGGCGGGAAAAATTAAACCCCAATATTTTTGGCTTATTTGACCCCTAATAAAGTCAAAAAAACAATAAAATCAATTTTGGCAAGAACTTTTAATTTTAGGCATTTTTCTGACATACCGCACCAGACTATAGACCCCTAACATAGGTATTCAAATAAATCGGAAAGAGCTGAATATCATATTGAAATAAACCCTTGAGTCTCAAGGTTTTTATAAAAAAAATTAGCGCTTTAAGGGTTAACCCTTGAAGCGATAAGCACGACTATTGTCGTTTTTAGTCCTTTTGATTAGCAAGCTAAATCGCCGCTATTGCGAATGAAATCGGTGTTTAAACATCTAGCTTTCCTAATGTTTGGTCTCAAATTAAATAAATATGAGTAATTTTCAATAACTTGACGTGTAGCGAGAAACAATTTCAACTGGGTGGGGATTCAAATAAGATACCTTAGCGGCAAAGGGTTAAAAACTTTATGTCATACAAGTTACTTTAAAACATTATGGCATTGTAATTGTAATTATAGCAATTGTTATCTTAATTAATTTGATTAACCAATCATTTTATTTCTTAGTACGATTAAAACAGAAATTGGAAGAGTCGAATAGCGCACTGATGTTAAATCATATATTTATAATGACTGTACGTTTTATTTGGTGACATGAACCAACAGAGCAAGACTGTGAATAATGATTATAACACAAATGAATATCATATATTTTATAATATTATATGAAACTACTGAAACGTACATTATTGTGTTACTGCATACGATATAATATTAGGGTGACTTTCTGAGAAAAAATAAATATTCTAAGATTCAAGTGAAGAAAATAGCCTACGATTAGTTTATCTGTCGTTTTGCAGATTTCCGATGATGGAATTGTACAGAAAAATGCATTCAGTTGGCATAAGGTGAGATAATAATAGTTTACATTGCACACACACGTAATGCATATTATGTTGTTACTGAACACAATAACCCTTTGACGGTTCAGCTTCTCCTTTACATTTAACCCTTTAACTACCGGTCCCAATTATGTTTTTTTTTAAATATTTTTTATAAGCACATAAAATACCAGCTATTGAACATCTTAATGATAAAACGTGACATCAATCAACAAGATTTCATAATCGTTGACCATTTTGTCAAGTCTGAATAATTTTCACTTACTTGAAGTTGTAGGTCGCGAGACAAAACTTCAAGTGGGAGAAGATTCAAACTAAGCATTTTTGCGATTAAAGGGTTTCACCTGGAATTACCGTTTCTCAAGTTTGAAAAGAACGAATAAAAGTTGTTTCAAAAAAGGTAGACTTCCAAACGTTAGTCATTTAACTCCCAAAGTGGCGTATTAACCCTTCAACCGCCAAATTATTTAATTGGATAGTTGGAATTTTCACCCACTTGAAGTTTTGTCTCGCTGACTCGATCCACAACTTCAAAGTGATAAAAATTATTCAGATTTGATAAAATGGACGGTAACTATTTTCAAATCTTTCTGATTGGTATAACGTTTTATCTCTAACTATTTTAAATGTGTTATTTAATGGGCCAATAACAAATATGAAACACCGAAAATAATCGGAACGGCGGTTTAAAGGTTGAAGCACATATTAAAATGCTATATCTATCATGTCTATAGCTCTGACACAGATAATGCATGATTGTATAATGGTAAATAATTTACAATAATATGTAGAGTATATTATTTATCGCACAAAAAACAGACACCTTTTGGGCTTCAGTTTTTGTTAATGTAAGCGTGGTTGTAACAGAGTGAAGCCATAAACCCAAATATAGGTAGAAACCTATTTGACAGACAGTTGATAAAATTAACCAGTGAATATCATACATGTCTCTAATTGTTCAAATTTACTACTTAAATGTGAACTTTGACTATTGTATCATAACTTACAAATTACATGACTCTAATTGATCTAATCTAATATTTAAATGTAAACCTTGACTCTTGTATCATTTCATTCAAATTACATGATCTTAACAAAATCTATAAATAACAAATCTAGTAATTGTTCACACAAAAGAAAACCTATCAATAACAATCTACCACTTGTTCACATTAATTTAGATCGCGACTGCTCCCTATATTTAGCTGCATGAGAGAGGCTGTTGAAATTAAAATGAAAATCGAACCAACCTTGAATTGCATAACTTGGGATTTGACCCAAGATTACACACGTGTCTATTTTGTGTTCAATAAATAGAGCTTCCCTTTGTGGAAACTCTGTATTAACTGCGCATCGTTATGTTTATTAAACTTTAGGATTCATGCATTTTTGTAATTTCTCCCATTTTAAATTACCAAATAAAAAAATACCTGTGCTTATTTTTAATTGCTATGAAAGCTGTTTTGTCGATGAATAAAAATGTGTAGTCAAATTGACAGTCAAATCAAAAGAAAACAACGAATGTTAAAATACAACGCGCTTAGATTTATTATGCTGTGAAAATCATACATTTCTCCAATTGGACGTGTGTTCAAGCACATGTATTGAAGTTATATAATTTTATTCACTCAGCAGAGTAAATGTAATGCTCATTTATTGTATACATATTCTTCCTTTTGAAAGACACACGGAAAAACTAAGACTTAAAACAGTTATAGATGCGATTAGTACTTTGAGGGTGTTCACATGTTGTGTCTGTGTTCTAGGTTGCTAACATGTTATACATAGAGACCACAGCTGGTGTAGGGTTCTCATACTCTGACGACAGGAATGTAGCCACTGACGACGATAAAGTAAGATCCCTATATACTATCTACTACACATCATTACCATTTGCAATTCTGAAATATTGTGTTGACTACTTTGGATACCGAAGGGTTATTCATAGATGCCTTAGCTCATTCCGTTCCATTCGAACACTTATTTGCTCTGTTACGACTGTTTATATATTTTTTAATGATACATTAAGTGCGGAGACTAACATTGATGTGAGATTCTGACGTCAAAAATTGATCCTGCGCTGAAAAGGTTGACTAATTTGAGCGGGTAATATCGTTGTCTTTATATATTTTAATTGTTCTAAGAATGTCAAGTACCTGGTTAGAAACAGTTGATCCGCGCCCAGTTTTCGGTTTGACCATCACGTAACTTAATCCATGGTAGACACGTAACCAGGTGGTAAATATAACGTATCAGCGAACTATGGAACGCCAGAGTGGACTTTTCCTGCTACATTTATTTTGTTGGGCACATTTTCATTTGTTAGTGCATACTTTTTTTCTGATTGTGTTATATTCCATTTGTTGTTGCGTATATTTATTAGTCCCTGTCTAATTTACGTTTTTTTTCTGCAGTTTTCATTTGTTGGTGCAAACTTTTTTTGGTCCCTGCTAGTTTTCAGTTTGTCTATTCTTAGAATTATTTGCTTGGTGCCGTATTTCGTTCGTGGTGCCGTTTTCTGTTCGGCATGCTAGCGACATCTGGTGACGATATTGTAAGTTGAAGCTGTCCTTTCGTTTAGCTTAGGCGCCACCAAGTGAACGAGAGAGACTGTATTGATTTTCGGTCAGAAAATAAAGGATCCCAGCTACTAAAAATAGTTTTAAAGCTTCGTAGGCCTACTTAGAATTAAACAATGCATTTTAAAATTGTTTTCTCCACACACCATGTAATTCATCAAATCAAATACCTGGTATAAGGCAGGCCTAACATTACAATAAGAATTGTATCTAATTATTATACATATTATAGGGGAAGATGGGGAGAACTGGGCCATTTTTTCTTCACACAAATTCACAATTTAACGTATCAATTCAACACATCTCCTGAATAAAATATGTGAAAATATAAATGTATTCACCATGTGCTTTGAAGCCACTGCTCAACAGAAAATTGTGAAACAACATTTTTCTGCCATTTTTTAAACTGGCCCAGTTGTCCCTTCTCGGGGGAGAACTAAGCCACCATGTGGGAGAAATGGGCCATACCCAAACGTTGATAAATAAATAAAATAGTCTATCTACTTAAAAGTCATAATCCATGAAAATGGTTTTCCCAACAGCTGCTGATGTGCTCCAATAAGTTGATGTGGTGTCCCCAGCAGCTGCTGTGGTGCTCTCAGAAGCTGTTGTGGTGCTCAAACAGCTGCTGATGGGCTCCCTTATGCTGCTGGGGTGCTACAAACAGCTGCCTGCGTTGCTCCCATTGCTCCTACGGTGCTCCTAAAAGCTGATGCAGTGCTTCGAACAGCTAATGCAGTTCTCCCAACGGCTGCTGTACGTGGTTGTCCCAACAGATGCTGCGCTGCTCACATAAGCTGCTGCGGTGCTCCGCAACAGCTGCTGCGGTGCTCCCATATGCTTCTGCGCTACTGCAAACATCTGCTTCCGAGCTCCCATCAGCTGATATGGTGCTCCCATAAACTGCTGATGCTGAGGGTGGTGCTCCCAACAGCTGCATATACAGTGCTCCCAACGGCTGCTGCGGTGATCTCAACAGCTGTGGTGGTGCTCTCATAAGCTGCTGCAGTGCTCCTATAAGCTGTTACGATTCTCCCATCTCAGCTGCTGCTGCAATGCTCCCAATACTTGTTGTGTGCTCCCAACAGCTTCAGATTTTATGGTTGCCATCTACCCCCTATTAAGGTGTTGTGGTGTTCTAAATAGCTGCTACGGTGATCCCTCAAGCTGCTGCAGTGCTCCCATGAGCTCCTGCGGTGCTCCCAACAGCTGCTGTGGTGCTCCCATAGACTGCTCCGTTACTATAAACAGCTGCTGCGATGCTCCCAAAAGCTGCTGCGGTGCTCCTGAAAAACTGCTGCTGTGCTCCCAACAGCTGCTACAGTGCTCCCAAAAGCTACTGCGGTGCTCCCAACAACTTCTGCGGTGCTCCCAACAGTTGCCGCGGTGCTCCTAACATTTGCTACGGTGCTTCCAGCAGCTACTGTGGTGCCACCAACAGCTGCTGATGTGCTTTCCTTGAGCTTCTGTTGGGGTTC
The DNA here is from genome assembly GCA_964017125.1 of Flabesymbios commensalis. Lineage (NCBI taxonomy): Eukaryota > Metazoa > Annelida > Polychaeta > Terebellida > Flabelligeridae > Flabesymbios > Flabesymbios commensalis. The sequence continues at coordinate 70,930,920 of OZ024909.1, read as the reverse complement.
TCCCGGCCCAGTTTAGCCTATATGTGCACAAAGGTGGCCTAAAGCCCGATTCATTTCATTTTTTTGCCCCAACAGCTGCTGTGGTGCTCTCAGTAGCTGCTGCGGTGGTGTCATAAGCTGCTGCTGTGCTCCAAACAGCTGTAGGATGCTCCTACCAGTTGCTGTGGTGCTCCCTACAGGTGCTGCGATGCTCCCAGCAGCTGCTGCGGTGCTCCTAACATCTGCTGTGGTGCTCCCATATATATTGTTTCGGTACTCTGCACAGCTGCTTCGGTGCTCCCAACAGCTGCTGCGGTGCTCCTAACATCTGCCGAAGTGCTCCCAGCAGCTGCTACGGTGCTCCCGTAAATTGCTGCTGCTGTGCACAGATAAGCTGCTGCAGTACTTCCAAAAGCTGCTGAGGTTCTCACAAAATCTGCTGCGGTGCCCCAACAGCTGCTGATGTTTTTCACATATACAACTCTTCATATACTGGTACGAGGTATATGCCTCAGGATACAGTAAAATGGCCACGTAGCCAACCATGTAGTGCAATATGGTTGCTGTATATTCATACAAACTATGGAGAGCCAAAGGTTGGAGGCCACCATAAGGGATATAAACTGATAATACACTTTTGAAAATACTATAAATTGTTAACTAATGCACCATATATTGATATGAAAACGATTTAATGTTCGATAAATATCTTAATGCCGAATAATTGTAAAAAAAATATTGGATCATTGTCCATCTTACAATAGCATGTGCATCAAACCATGTGTTGTGCGAAATCATGTGTTCTGCGCCAGTACATTTTGTAAACTTCGTATGCCCTAAGGTTTTTCTATGGCAAGTGTTATTACCTGTGGGAGAAGTTGGCCAGTGTGGGTAAAGTGGGCCACCAGTTAGGGAGAAGTGAGCCACTGTGAATGCGCAGCAGAAAAATTAAAAAACTTTTGCAGTTCTAGTCTATGTATATGTTTACATCATATGGTCATATTAATAAGCCAAATAAAATCACCGATTTTTTGATGATTTTAGACCTGGGCAAGTCCCTTTAATTTCTATGCAATTTTATTCATCTTGCCGCAATTCACACCTCAATGTAAATGAAAATATAGATTTTTTTATTTCCATAATACCTTTAAACAATTCCGAAGCCTCCTTATTTGGCGGAATTAAACAATTTTTTATTCAATATTCAATGAATTTAATTTTAAAATAGGCCACGTTATGAGTAAAGGCGGCGAGGGAGCTTAAAGGTAAAATATAATTTTTCATATTCGTCGATTAGGCTTCTATATGCATTGTATTTAAAATAAAATAAAAAATATGATTTCAATACGAAACATTAAAAATAATTGCAAGACATAATACAGACGACAATTCAATTCAGTGATATACGAGATACACTATTGATAATAATTTGATAAAATAGGCCTACATGTAAATTGGCAAAGTAACGTAAAGACATTCAATATATGGGAACTATTTTATTAACCCTTTCACCAC